>BSBM01000262.1:2912500-3512500 GCA_027924585.1 Larix kaempferi | reverse complement strand
TGTAGATATCCTGCAGAGCCATTCCTTTTTCATACTAGATGCACACCACTACAAAGCTAGTCCTTTTTCATACTGGATGTAGATATCATGCAGATCCAGTCCTTTTTCATACTGGATGCACACCACTACAGAGCCAATCCTTTTTCATACTAGATGTAGATATCTTGTAGAGCTAGTCCTTTTTCATACCAAATGCAACTATCCTATAGAACTCGTCCTTTTCCATACTAGATGAAACTATCCTACAGAGCTTGTCCTTTTTCATACTATATGCAACTGCCCTCTTCCACGAACCGATAAAGCTATCTGGTGGGCCCTTCCCAAGATCTCCATTACGTTGCACACTGCAACTACTTGCGTTACCTCACCACTCATCCAGATCATCTCGTAGCCTAGGAGACTCAATTACGTCACATGACCAGTGACTACCTACTACCTCATCTGAGCTCATCACTCCCTCTTGATTTGGACCACTCCAAGCTTGTCCCTGAAGTACTCAAACTTCACTCTCAACAGAGGCTTTGTCAATACATCGACTATCTTCTCCTCTATTGCTATATATTGGAGCTTCATTGCTCCCTTATGCACCATATCCTAGATATAGTGATACCTGATCTTGATTTGCTTTGACTTGTCATGGAACACTAGGTTATCTGACAAATTCACACAACTATGGTTGTCACAAAAGACATAAGTTGCCTCTAAATCGAGATTAAACAACCCTGATAGCAACTTCTAAAACCACACTGCCTCGCAGCTTTCTGAACAAGATTCCATATACTCGTCTTCGGTTGTTCTGAGTGACACACTCGTCTTATTCCTACTAAACCATGAGATCATACCAGAGCCCAAACTGAAGCAACATCTTGATGTGTTATTTCTATCTGTGACACACCCTACCCAATCCACAACATAACCCTGAAGGTTAATCTTCTGATCTGATGCATATCTGAGGCCATAATCAACTGTACCCTTTAGGTACCTCAACACATAATTTGCCGCAACCAGGTCAACATGTCTCGACTCTACCATATACTGACTCAGAGTGTTCACCGCAAAGCATAAATCTGGTGTTGTGTTCTTCAAGTACATCAACAAACCAATCATATGCCTATATACCGTGGCATCCACCAGTTCTGAAGAAGTATCACTTAGCAACTTCAGATTCGATGCCATAGGTGTGGCCATGGCCTTACAATCCATCATCTTGAATCTCTTCAGGATCTCTATTGCATATTTTCCTTGACTCAGGAAAAGTTCCTCTAGATTCTTCCATACCTCAATGCCTAAGAAATAGTGCATCATACTCAAGTTTTCCATCTCAAACTCTACGGCAAGCTTCCTCTTCATTTATGTTATGAGATTCTCATCACTTGTCAAAAGCAAGTCATCTACATATAACAAGTAGAATTACAGGATTTCCCTCTTCAACCTTGTAGTAAATATTGGAATCCACTTTACTCTTGGTAAAGCCCAAGTTCGTCAGAAATCCATCTATATTGTCGTATCATGTTCTGGGTACCTATCTCAAACTGCACCACATATACTTCCTCTTTGTGAGGAGAGACATCCTGTATCACTCTGAACATATCCCTAAGATACTGAGGCAAACAACCTTTTCCATGGATAGAGGCTAAGTGATAATGTCTCTCAATCTATGTTGTAGTCACTCCCTTTGAAGCAGAGCTTTCCTGCTCCCTCTGTAACTGAGCACTATCCTCCCTCTGCATCTTGTACTCTCTACATCAATACATTCTTCACTGGAGTGACTGGTAGCCTTCTCTTTTGTTGATCTTATGTGTATCCATCTATGTCATCTCTCTAGGTCACTAGATACCAAGATCTTGAACTTTGTTGCAAGTTTTCTCTTGCACCCATCTATTAGTTCCTCATCTTCAACCTTGTAGCAAAGGTTGATATCTCATCATTCTAGGTGATCCTCAATCTCATCATGATATCCCATGGGTGCCTTCTAAGCCCGTACAAAGCCTTCTTCAATCTTCACACATGTGGTTCTCTGTAGAGAGTCCTGAATCCTAGAGGTTGCTCAATATATACTTCTACTTCGATTAGACCATCTATCTAGTGTAATATCTACCATTGAGGAAGTGTGTCTGGCCACTAGAGAAATGTCTCTTCATAGTCGACTCCCTCTTTCCGAGAGAACCCTTTCTTTGTACTTTTGTAGTATTCTTGATTTCATAAATCTGAATGTCATAGTTGAATTGTTGTCACTTGTTCTTCAGAACAAGTCTCATCGTTATTCTCTTGTAGGTGATGGTACACGATATTTCCTACAAGTCAAATTCAGTTGCATGATTAGAAACATTTCATAATTTTCAAAACATATTAATAATGACAAATTCTTATGCATAAAGACATAGTTCACACAGTCATGCAAGTATCCTAGCCAATGCTTCAAGATAACATTCATCCATATCCCTCATTCATACGGTAACTTTCTAAATTCCTTACATCTCTACTAGAACATTATTAAGAGCGTGTACTACTCCCAACATGACATCAAAGAGGTTTCATTCTAGATTAGTAGCAATGCCATGTTGTAAAGCACTATAGGCTACTTACCCATCACATGCATATTAGTAGTATATTGTTCATCAATGAAAGCACTCTAACATGCATAATACACTTCCTAAATCTAGGAACATAAATATGTACACAACTAAACAATATCATTTAAGCAATTAGATATACATGAAATGATAATTCAAATACTTATATTTGTTTGTTTGGTAGTATCCCTCTTGATCCTAGCAGGAATTACTGGAGTCTCTGACAATGTTCTCTACTCCACCATTTGATTCAAAGGACCTGTGCCTTTCTTGCTTGTGATTGACAATGTTGAGCAAGTATTCTACACCATAGATCACATGGAACTGTGTATTGGTGTTGAATTTGAGTGCCCCTTCTTCTTCATCACCAATCACAATTGCATCCCTTCTCATCCAATGTTGAAATCGATAAGAGGTTCTTCCATCTCCCTGGTTTGAATCCTTCTGGATCAAAATACATGTTCTTCATCACTGGAGTAATCTTGTTTAGCTTTCTTTTTGACTGGTTCATCATCTTCTGTGATGTGAGTATGGTGTCTCTTCTTCTTTCCTTTCTCTTCCTGGCATGAGATGTTAGGGTTTAATTGCAATCTTCACCCATCTTCTTTTCTCTTGCGTACATTGTCTCCAAATCATGCTCTTCTAGTATAAGAAGTACTTTATAATTCCATACCCAGAAGTTCTTATCTCCTTCAAGCTTGTACTCAAGCTTGGTACTGCTTGTCAGCTTGATAAAATGAGAACCTCAAATGGAAATAGAGAGAATATGACTTACCAATGAGAGTGCTTCTATTGGATGTTTGCTTCAATGATTTTTTGGAAACTACTTCTGGTGGACCTAGGGTTTGACAGAGAAACCCTAATTTTTTTAACTTTGGTGACTTGAAAATCTGATTGGATAGAAAGATGCTCCTCCTCAAGGCAAGTTGAGCAATGTACTCATTTTCCCAAATATGTGGACAAAACTGCAAAATATTTGATGCCCTAGTTTCTTCAATTTCTTCTGCTGAATACGGTCTGGTCTTAATTTGGATTATCTCAGAAATTTATTCTCGTCAAAGTCTAAATTTTTTTCCCGAGGTAGTATCATTTGTCCTCTATTTAACCTCACAGGTTAGATCAATATTGGATTCACCAAGTGAAACTTATGCTAAGTTTCCCAAGGTGATCTGTTTATGGATTGTTTCAGTATAGAGAACTTGTATGGAATTCCATGTGTCACTGTTTCAACTTCGGGTTTTAAAACTCGTACCGGAAAAACTACAGTCCGTTCTATTTCTATAACATATTACGAAATTTAATTTGGATCTTCCGAGGTCGAGATATAGTATTTCTACCTAGGTCACCTGTTTAAACCTGAATTTAGGAAGAGGATGGAACCCTAATTTGCATGGATCATATCTCCTAAAGTATAGCGAATCTGAGGCTAAAAATTGTACATAAGGTACAAAAACATTTCATCTTTGGCATGTCCGAGTTTTAGATCCTGGACCTTCACCAAAAGCGAGTTGTAGCGAAAATTCCCAAATGACTAGATTTTTCCTTCTAGGGTTTCAAGCATGAAGCCCTAATCTCCAACAATTGCAGTTGTAGTAGCTGCACAATGTTTTATTTTAGGACAGCTCTAACAACGTGTTAGAATTTTTAAGTGCAATAACAATAAGGATCACTGAAAGATAAACATGCACGACATAGACAATAGTACACAATAATTTTATCCTGGGAAAACCCTCTTGAGGCATAAAAACCCAACAAATTTCTTCTATATAGATTCGTTAGAATGTACAGTAGTATTCCTCGTGTAAAGACCCAAAACAAGAAGACTCCAAAAGCATCTACTCACTTAACTCTAGCAATCCTACTCATGTGAACTCAATGAGTGAGAGTGGTGACTAAATGAGGAGGTCGAACCCCTCATTTATACTAAACAACTGACTTGACCTTTTTACCAAATAGGGCCGACTTGACTCTCCTAACTAGGTCGAATTTCCAAATTCACAATAAAATATTCTTTTCTAGATATTCCAAGTCGACCTAAAAGTTAGGGTTTACATTGACTCTTTCAATGACTTTTACATGATCAATTACATCAATAATAATCCCCGTAGGGTGTACAATAAAAATGATACAAATAATACAAATAATAATATCTTCCGAAGTTTCCCAAAGGGGTTGGATCCATTGGTGAAGAGCGAGGAGTTTTTCACAAGTGAGAAAGGTTCAATTCCAATGGGGGACGAACCTGGAGCCATGGGGGCACCTTGAGGTAGTGTTCGAATGTGTGGCTCCACCCAGAGAGATTGTATTAAATTATATCGTGACCCATGGACACATAAGTGGATCAACTCCCACCCCCATGTCCTCCAAACATTTTAGTCAATTCTTTCTAGCTCGCTTGGTTAATGTGTGGGTCTCGTTAGCAAGGTGAACCGAGTTCAATTCCCCTTAGGGGTGACTTAGTTGGGAGGCGACACCCAAAAACCCAGTCAAGTTGAGGCTGGTGCGGTCCAGGCCGGGTGTGATCCCCGGGTGATTTTGATAGATTAGATGCCCTTGGTCTTGGTTTCTCAGACCATGGTCCATTCCCGCAAGTCAGGGAGGTTCAAGCAAACCAAAAAAAGAATATCTTCCAAAGTTACATTCTTCAACACTTTATTCATTGATATTTGGCATAAAACCAATATCATTGAGCATGTGTTTGATGACCTTGTAGCTTCCCTTAATGATATTATTGCTCCTACTTATCGATCCTTAGACCTCTCCAAAGATCTAGTTAATTGGATTTGTGCAGGATTCAACAAATCTAAAACAAAGTCTATCGGGATAGTTAACCTCATGTTAACCCTTGAGTCCAACACTGTTTCGACTCAATTCTCTAACTTGGGTGTTGAAGTTGATTACAAACTCCTCAAATTTCCATGGTTGGATGTTATGATAGTGGTCCGATGCACCTTCTTGGGAGAGAAATTCTTCTTTGACGAATGGATAACCTATGTGGTCTAGTGTGAGCTAATGCATACTCCTTAATGTGAAAGTATGCTCCACAACACCAATTATTGGTTTCATCTATGTATTCTACTACAAATCTTTCCATAGTGAATCCTCCCTCCTTTATGGATAATCTTCCACCCTTTGCCTCTCACCCTTCTTTTCCTCATCCCTCAAGTCTCTTCATTGAGACAAATTTTGACGATTCATATTTTGAACTCCCCTATATTTCTCTTAGCTCTAAAGTCCCTATTGAGTACATGATATCCATCCTTTGTATCCTAAGGATATTTTTACATTCATGGAGTTGTATGTATGATTTCATGCTATTTTTCATCCTAATTAAACATGCATTTAACACTTATTGACCAACATATAAAATTTATCCTTTAATTATTCAAATTATGAAAACATCTCTTAACCCAAAGTGTTAGATCAATTGGTGGAACCACTCACCTAAGGCATGTTATTGACAAGGAGACCGTTAGATAGAGATTCAAATCTGGTTGAGTCCCTTAAGGTTACCACCAATTGCTGTGGTTGGTAGTTGAGCCACCCTCCATCCAAAAAAAATTGGGGAAGAGGGGGGGGATCCCACGAATTTTTCCTTGGAATAATAATAAGAAGAAGAATAAGAAATACCCATTTGCACACACAATCTCACTAAGCAAAAAAGCCAAGAATAATCATAATGACGTACACACACATACACACACAAACTGTTTCAAATGTTTATCAATTTTCCATTTCCAATTATTAATACATCTCTTAAAACCACCAAAATGATAAAATTGAGTGATGTGTTACCTAAGTCTCTCTCAGCCCTATCCACTTGACCTTGTTCTACTGCTCTGTTCAAATTCATGGACATTGGAGCCTCTATCATGATTACCCCATGTTGTACCCCTACTCTGTGATATCCATAGTTTCTCCTTGTGAACCTTGTTCATCCCTTGGAGGTATTTGTTCTCACTTCTTAGTGTTTCTTATGGATACCACAACAAATAATAAGATCTAGGACTCCTCTTCAAGGTTGGGATATTGACTACATTTGGGGACTTCTATGCTATGTCTTGATCCATCACCAAAAGGTTTAGAGCACCCTAGACCTTGGTTTCACTATAAATTCTCTCACCTATGTTCATAAGTCAACCTATCCATTAATGCCAATGACAATCTATAAATAGAAAGGAATTCAAACAAAATATACCATGTCAACTAATGTTCCCCTTGGGGCACATCCTTTCTCTCTCTAACCCCTCCTTGTACCACATCTCATAGCACAAAGCATCCTTAATACTCCTTTATTGTGCAATGGAATGTGCCATGCCCTCACTATTTTACACACCTACCCCTTTGTACACCTTAGTGCACTTGTAGAATTATTGTATTTTTCCATCCTCTCCCCAACCCATATCCTCATATGGCTGCCACATACTATGGTCTATGTGCATCTCTACCAGGCATCAAACCCTCTCTCCCTCTACTCACTTGTATTTGTTTGCTTGATCAGTAGGGTTTTATTCCACTATAAATGGTAAAAAGAACTTCACGTTTACCTCTTTTTTATTTTCATCCCTCCTCTCATGCATGTTTTGAACTTTTTGGTGCTCCAATCATTCGAAAAATTTGATTGTGAAAGTTTTTTTTTTAAATTAACACCTATGGGTTTTTTGAACTTGCAAATGTAATGACATGGATGAATTTTATTATTTTTCTTGTCTTATGTCTTATTTTGACTTTTTTATCTTTCAGAGCCTCATACCCTTTTGATATTTGCCAAGGACTATTTCATGAAGTAATGACATGCCACAAAATATACATTCTTTGCAACCCTATCAAGTGCCTGAAGGGAATTTTTTATCACTTAATCTTGGCTCCTTGCCACAAGATAAAACCTACTTTCTTGTATTCTTAGGGTCTCTCTAACCTTTCTCCTTTGATTATTTCTACAAGCCACACCAATCCCATGGATTTGAGTACCCTCAAGTTGCTAGCTAATTATAAAAGTTTTGTCTCTCACTTATCTCCTTTTATGCTACCTCGTGGCTCCCTCTCCTCTTTTACTTCTCTTTCTTGACATATCCTAGGGGCAAGCCTTGTTTTTAACCCCTTTCCACTTTGGATAGATTTTTGTTTATCCTTCTCAAACCTATTCACATTTGAATGAGATTCTAACCTTGATTGTTGGCTTATTTCTACATGATCTCTACTTCAATCTCCAAGGACATGAATACCTCATTAGGATCATCAAGACCCTCAAAACAAGTAGGTAATTAACCAATCCCTCAACTTGGGTTCACCTCACTCCTTACATACCATTTTAAGTGAACAAATGATATCATCAAACCATGTTATGCCAGGATCAATTACAACTTTTTGTACCCAGTCAATGTTTATGCATATTACTAAGGGGAGTCAAGGCTACGTAGGGGACTTTGAGGGACCAATTTAGGTACCTTACTTTTAATGAAAGTTTATTCATACCCTTGGGGATAAATAATGCAACATAATATTCAATATCCATTGGTGATTTGGACAATGACCTAACCGTAAGAGCCACATATGTTACATTTTTATCAAACGCCCGCCTAGTTGTCTAATAGTTCAACAGAGTTTGTAAAGTTCACAATAGTATCTTGGAGTCATTTATGTTTTTTCACGATAGTTGAACATTGATTTCACCTCTTTCTAGATTCTCCACATCCATAAAAATTGAATGATGAGGTCAATACTCTATTTCTCAACATATTTAGTACGTACGTAACCCATAATGGTGCATTAATGACACTTATATAGGTATAGGTATGGTAACTATCTAATATGATTATTATTGCACGAATTATTCTAGACCTTATTGAGGTGGTTTTTGGTGGTACCATTGCATGAAACATTCCATGGTAGGTGATTTTCTAGGTTGAATGAAGCCCTATCTTGAATGAGATATTATAGGTCCAAGGTAGTGATTTTAAGATGTGGGAACATATCACTTCCCATCCAAGAAATACATCATATTTTACTTATATAGTTTCATTCCACTAGTTGCTTTGACTATATTCACTCCACTAGGAGAAAGGGATGAACGTTTTTCTATAAACATCTAAAAGTCCCATTCTTATGTAAGTGAAGGTATTTCCCTCTTATCTTTTATTTCCAACATCTCTCCCATGATATAATAGTTATATTTATGTTATGATAGCTAGGATCTCTACATTTAATTATATAGCCTAGTTGTCACCTTACTTGCATGCTAGTTAGATCTATGTATATCTCATTATATTGCTTTGATTTCGTGGTGATTATACTTGCTTACTCTTGAGCCCAACATCCTTTTCTTTATCTGAATTCTATTACTTCTCTCTCTTTCATTCTTTATATCTTATACATATTTGATATCATGATTCTTATGCATATGTGTTGCAGCTTTGCTTGCTTGAATCAATTCTTTAGAAATGGGGTCACATGAAAATGTTGGTCATGTTGGCGACCCATCCATTAGATGACTACCACCTTGAATTTGGGGCATCAAATGATGCTACAAATAGTAGTAGGATCTTCCCCATGCATCATTTACTTTTTATTGTTGCTACTCTTATTTCACCTTATCTTTTTGGTGCTGCTTCTTCATTTTCTTCCTTGAAACTTGCTACTATTCCCATCTCATGGATAACAACTTCTACAAGGGGGGAAAATGTAGCGTATGGATTTCTCACTTTTACTTACACATGCCCACCCACCAGGGATTCTAAAGTGTGGCCTGATTCTTTGTTGATTCATTGCATGTTCTTCCTAGTGATGAAATCAATATCTCTTTATTGTTCCTCTGCAATGGAGTACCTTCCTTGAGTCCCCTTATCTTAGCTTAGATGTTCAACCTCTCAAGGATGTCTATTAATTAGGTAGATTCCTTTACCACATTTTATGTAATGCACCTAGGGAGGTACCCACCAAGGATAATTAGTGTAATGTGACCATACCCATGGAATAAGGCTCACAAATTTGTTGGTGTGTGAACTCTTTAATTAATATAATGAACCATATTCATGTAATAAGGTATACTAGTTAGTTGGTAGGAATAAATGTAATAATGGGTAATTTGAATGCCCCCTAGAAATACTTATGAGAGAGTATATATACACATGCATACCATTCTATCGGAAATGTTGGATATTGTATTATAACAAGCATGGCTTGTGGAGTGATTCTTTCCATGAGGAGTAATTAATGGGGTTACCCTACCTTAAGGGTTTTATTTGCAATCTTGGTGTTGATTATTGGGTGGATGCATTTGTTATTATGAAATTTAAAGGTTTTATATTTCATCTATTTAGGATCACTACAAGTGGTATCATATCTCTTTCTTTAACTAAAGGGGAGCTTGTTTGTTTGGTCATATTTTCTTGGGGTGGGTTTTTTCTCTCAACTTCTTCACTAGATCATAGCCAGGCCAATTCCATTTTATAGTTGGGGCCATAATATATGTTTATACAAGTATCATGGAATTTATACCCATTTCAATTCGGGACATCAACACCCTCATGGGAAATTCTTGTGATTTGACTATATCTATGTTTAGGAACTAGATTGTGGAAGGCCGACATCATTGAATGCATAGTGGTTGTGTCATTTACAAAATGGGGTCATAATAATGATTTTAATAAGTATTTCATATGCTACAACTATATCAAGTTGTGACTCAAAACCCTCACAAAAAATTCTTACAATGCACTAGTGCCATTAGAATCAGAGTGGTTGTGGTATTTCAAAATTTGGGCCATAATAGTATTTTCATGAATATTGAGGGTGTTATGTTCAGTTTAAATCATCATGTAAAATCCCTAGTGTCACAAAGGAGCTCCATTGAAAAAAAAATATTCAAAACCTTACTTCTATTTTTTGGTTTCACAAAGGACAATGTTTTTTATAGGACAATATGATGGTCCTAGTATTGTAGCATACATAAATGATATGAAATCATAGTCCCAGACTATTGTAGAGCTTGATTATTCCTTAATTTGAATATGATTCTACCGTATGTTTGAATTCATTTAACTTGGTCAAGATGATAAGACATCCATATGAAGAATATGAACAAATATTTTAGAAGGGTGGTCTCATGCCACACAAAAGGATAATGAGAGTTGTAACTACTTATTTTCATTTGAAATATTTCTACTATAATTCCATGGATATATTCAAATGTTTAAATATTTGAAGATTACCATGGATATATATGTTTTGCATTCATATTTTATGCTCTAGAGTATAGATATGGATGTTGTACATATTGTTCTTGGATATCCTCGGATGGACTCGTTAGGTATGGTTTGTATTAATATGCAAAACACAATTATGAAGCTTTGGTGCAAGAAAAAGAAAATCATATTGTAGTATATTTCTCTTATTAAAAAACAAGGTCCCAGGACAACACATAAAGAAGTCTTTGCAAGTAAACTTACTGAAGTACCTATAGACACATAAAATTAAAATTTAAAGGTTTAATCCCAAGAAGATCCCACATAAACACTCTATGGGGAGCCCCAAGAAAGGAAAAAAAACAAAGAAGAATTTACAGAGCACCATTCCTCAAAATAACCATAGGGTGAGGAGTCAAATAAAGAATAATAAATAACTAAGGTTCATTCATATCACCCCCGACACCACTATGAGAAACAATAGTCGTCAACTCAAGACCCCGAGCATAAAAAAATTTACTATGGACCGACAGGGAACCACGAAGGCACATGGTATAGAAGTACATGGAGGAAGAAAAGAACATGAGTGGAGATATCATAATATCACAATATGTATCCAAAGGAGAAACCATAGTCAATATTGGCATGGCAAGGATGAAACTAGATCCCATGCCTAAATATCACTAGGATGGATGGATGCTCATGTTTGGTACACATTGACTACGTTAGTTAACATATCATATTATATGTCTTGCACTCATGTTTTGAGGATCAAATATGTGAAGGTCAATGGAATCTAATGTACCTATGAAGGATAACTAATGTAATGTTAGGTGCCTAGATAGGTACCTATAGAGGATAGTTAATATAATGTGGCCATACTATGGAATAAGACCCACTAAGTTGTTGGTTTGTGAAGTCATTGATTAATGTAATGGGTCATACTCATTGAATAAGGCCCAATAGGTAGTTGGTGGGTAATAAATGTAATAATGAAGGGTAGTTGGCATAGATCCCTAGGAATACTCATGAGAGAGTATACATACACTTGCATATATTTGTATGTGGCATGTTAGATATTGTATTTTAACAAGCATGGATGGTGGAATGGTTCCTTCCATAACGAGTAGTTGATGGCGTTACCCTACGTCTCCCGTATGTTAAGGGTTTTCTCTACAATCTTGGTGTTGATTATTATGTGGATATAGTTGTTATTATGAAGTTTAAGGAGTTTATCTTTCATCTATTTAGGATCAATACAATATGTCCATTAGCCCTCGGTTTCTAGTTTGATTCACTTGGGCTCTTTGGGGCACTTGTTTAGGGTATTTCCTTACTTTGTGGGTCTAATTTGTGTTGCAACTCCTTGGTTAGGTCCATAGGTACTTGTGATACTTCATTATAGGTCCACAATGACCCAAATCCATTTGGGTTTTCTAATTATGGGGTTAAATGAGTTAAATGGGGTTTCTAATTATGGTGTTTTCTATTCTCAAGGTTCTAAGTTAAATGCGATTGTGTTTCATGAATCATGAAACAAAGAGCCTGTATTTGGGGGGAAACCCATGATATGGTCTTAGACACTCATGATTTACCTTTTTTTTCCATTCAAATTGTTCTCTCCGAGAGTTAGTCTAACGTTCACCAACACCTTAAGGTCATTGCCTTGCTTATTCATATCATTTAACTCCTCCTTGTAAATTCTCTCTTAACCTCTTGGAATCTTCTTTCCTCCTCTCATTAATTTGTAGGTACACACCTGGATTGGTGTCAAATATTGAGATAAATCCTTAATCTATCTTCCAAGATATTAGGTTTCTTGTATTTGTATTCTTCAACATCTCAACATGGATCTCTTGTTGTTACTTTGGCTCCAACCTTGTAAGATTATTGTTTCATACTAAGGCACATTTAAATGCTTAACCCTCTCTCATACCTTGGATGCTTCAACCCTAACAAATTAAGGGAGGTTTTAGGGAAAGGGAGGCATCAAACCCTTTTGAGATGCTATTAGTTATTCATTGCTATATCATTTATGTGATACATCTATGTTTTTATTCCATTATATTGGAGAATAGATACAAGCCTCTTTTGTAGGGAGATTGATATACATGTGTTCATTTAGGAGGTGGAACACTATCTTAGATGCATGTCACAAATTTCATATTTAACTAAATAAGCTTGATAACCTACAACAATGCTCATTTGGGTGAGCACTTCATTTTCTCCTCCATTTCATTTACCAATAATTAATTAGCTCACTAAAGGAGATTTGGATTTAAACCTATGTTATACTGATTTCCTTTCTTAATTTTTTTTTAAATTACTTGCTAGAAACCCTAATTGAAGTTACCTATTTAAACTACAACTATAAATAACTAATTAATTTTAAAACCATAATTAATCTAGTGCTCTTCCTCCCCTATATTTTCTTCATGTCTTCCTCTTATCTAGGGTTTCTTCATATTTCCCTAACATTGGATAATGACTCCACTCTTTCCTTCCTCTATGTGGTATCTATTGACATGGACAAATGTCCCCTTCCAAATTCCTAGGTTCACCTATTGGAAGGGCCCAAGTAGAGCTTCTTCTATTGAAAACAATGATCCCTTCAATTATGGTTTGACTGTCATAATTGGGGTATGAATTATGAAATGAAATTATATGTAGATGCAATATGAAATATGATATGCAACTAACTAAACCTCAACTAAGAGTAGTAAGAAGAGTCAATGATGCAACCAATAGCAATGGGAATAGTCCACTACTACCACAAGAAATGAATCTGAATAAGATCCTCGCTACTCCTTCTTGAAGTTTTTTTATCCAATTGATGGGAACATTTCCATATAATACAACCAACATGCTGAAATGACAGTGATTAGTGATATAAAATTAGGCTAAATAATTTTCCAACTAAATCATACGCAAAATTAGTGGCTCTAAGTAACCAAGAATAGTCTACAAGTTGTTGAGATAATCTCTATTCCAAAGCAAATGTTAGACATAAATAAAAGGCAGAGATACAAACAATAAAGGGATTAGTCCACCAATCTATAGCTTGCAGAATCCTCAAGATCACTGTAGGAAACCAAAGATAACCCACAAGTTATCGAGAGATACCTACTTCACATTAACTTGTCAACAATGCATAAGAAAATAAATAAAAGGAATAACAACCATGAGAAGAGTCTACAAATTGCAACAACCTTCCTTACAAGCTTCAAGAAAAATTTGAATGGAGAGAACAAACCAAACCCATTTAAAACTTCCAAGAGTATAATGTCTCTATTTAACATATGAAGATAGCTTACAATTCCAAAAGAGGACTTCTTGCAAGAGTGCAAATGTTCCTTTTGAAAAACGAATCCCTGTGTACTTGACCCTTAACCTTTCAGCTTGAATCTTGACCTCCCTATCCTAGTTGGGCATCCTATTTTACATAATTTTTTTCTCATCCTAAATTGGATGACAAGGTTGTATTTTCAATAAAATATTTAGAAGACTACAATTATCATCCACCCACATGCACTTCAAACCCATTTTGTCATTTTGTGATAATTATATGGCAAATAATGACTTTGGTCACTAGTTGGCATCATACATTACATTTGGTGGCTTGTGCGTGATAGGATTTCTATAAGCCTGTTGATGCCTCGGATATCGCAGCATCAATCAGAAAGGGATCCTCCCCGAGAGATGGTCCCAATTAGACTATCTCCCGTTTGGTGTAGGGGATACGTCCGGTTAGCGGTTCCGGCAACCGTGGGTTTGGAGTTTAAATCCGATTCTATCGGTTATGGCCCGATCCACCTTTCTTTTTGGGTTTTATGTCTTTTAAACGAGATGCAAGTGCCTAAATTATATTTGATCTAGATGCAACTAAAACAGATCTAAGTCTAGAAGCTGGAGTAAATCTACCTATCCCTGCAGGGAGCACGCTTAAGAGACGAGCAATAAGCTGTAACAAATAACGTAAGGAAAGAACAGATAGCTGTTCTTTCTCACAAGTAAAGCTACAGCAAGATAAAGATCTTTAGAAGATAGCTTCTAATTCAGCATGTAACGCATCTATTGCTCATAAAACAGGAAAAAGCAAAAGATTATTTAATCTACGTAGAAAGAATAAAGAAACCGAACTAAATATAAACAAACTGAAACAACCCTAAAGATCCCTGCAGGGAGCACATTTAAAGGCATGAACAACGAGCCATAGGAGTCATCTTGAAGAAAAACAGTTAGCCATTTAATCTAAAAGATAACTCTACAGCAAGGTAAAATATCAACAGATAGCTCCTGATTTAGTCTGAAACACATTCACTGTTCATGAAATGGAGAAAATCGTTCACACAGAAATAAGCAAAATCATTTGTTGCCAAGAAGTAGTTCAAATAGAAATGCAGATTTCACATTACAGTGTAGATGTCATCAGAAGAGTCCAACACACATCCATCTTCCGTTCCCCATGTAAAACGTCCATCTCCCTGGCTTCTATTAGAAAATTCAATTTTACAGGCCCAATACAAGATAGCTCGTATGGGTTTCA
This sequence comes from Larix kaempferi, assembly GCA_027924585.1. Classification (NCBI taxonomy): domain Eukaryota; kingdom Viridiplantae; phylum Streptophyta; class Pinopsida; order Pinales; family Pinaceae; genus Larix; species Larix kaempferi. Next base: position 3,497,198 of record BSBM01000262.1, on the reverse strand, counting down.
AAATTCCATTCCCTGCCAAAAAGCCTTCATCTATTCTTCCTAACTTCTATTTATAATTACAATTTTGCCGTTTGGGCTGCCACCTAGCACCTTCCACTTGTCAATTATAGGAATTTATTCTATAACCGACCACCAAAAAATGACCACTTCTTTTACAAAATTGTTTTGACAAACAATAGGGACAGCTGTCCCATGGCTTACGCCTTACATGATCGGAAGTTTAATCAAAATATACATAGCAGAAAAAATGCTAACACCAACGCTTTCCCTGCTGTACACGTGTTTGGTTGAAGAGAGCTGCTCAACTGAAGTTAGTTTATTTCATTCCTGTGCGTGAGCTTCTGCTGGAAGAGGATCGCCCAAGTTAATTGCTGCTGATGTTGCCTGGGAAGAGACACTCGAGCCTATTGCTGTAGCTGGAATGGCTGCTGGGAGAGAAGATCCTGGATCTGCTGCTGCTGCAGCTTTCCTTTCCTCCTCTGCTATGTAGCTGTACCACACACCTGTGTCCCTTATGACTATGTTTGCTGCAGTAGGGAACAAGATTTTCTGAGAAGTCACATTCTTCCCGAGCTCTGCTTTAATGCTTTGAACTTCTGCCAATGTAGCTTGATGCACTTCCTTCAGCAGATGGTTGTGGAGTGATGATGAACCAATATAATGTTGGAGGTCATCAATAGCCAGGACATCAATCCTCTTCACATACTCCGTTTGAACGCTCAATTCTTCCTTTAGTTGGGACAAACGCTGTTCCTTCTCCGGAAAGTCCTCCAGGGTCTGGGGGAAACTCAATGTGCATTTGACATGTGCCTCTTGGAGCCTTTGGTAGAGACTGTTAATTTTATCTGTTGTTCTTTGCACACTGGTTATCAGCTTATTGGCACAGTTTCTTCCAAACTCCAGCAAGGCTATGTCCTCATTAAAACTGTCCACAGATTTAAATGGGAGGTGCGGGGGGAAACCCCTTTTCCCTTCTCTCCATGCCATCTGACTTATGATATTTGCTTTGACATGGGTATTCTTCGCTTTGAGTCTATGGGCTTCCGCAATGATTTCTTTTAACCTAACCACCATAGCCTTGAGCTTGCAAACCTCATCAGTGATTAGCTCCTGAGTGTCATACACTTGTTTCAGGATGCTGCATGACAGCTCATGGAAGGGAGAAATGTCCATTGTTATGCTCTCTGCTTGCTCCAAACGCTCAGCTAATGTTTGCTTGTCTGCTTCTAGCTGAGATGCCTTTTCTTCTGCTCCATTCTTCTCCACTTCTACAATCATTATTTGGAGTGTTAGCTGGTCCTTTTCCTCCTCCAGCTGGCTGTACTTGTTTGACAGCTCCTTGTGCTCAGCGTATAAGCAATTATACTTGTTCTCTGCCAGATCTCTTTGGGCTTGCTCATTAGCCACAGTCTGTTGTAGCGTACGAGCTCTCTTCTTTGTCAATATATTTTCTTTAACTATAACCCCTACATTGGCAAATGATGCCTTTGCAGTTGCTACAGCTGCGGATGCCATAGCAAAGGGATCTTGATCTGTGTTTTTCATTACAGTGACCTCTCGGTGGGTAACGATGTCTTCATGGAAGGGACTTTTGATCCTCTCTTCTGATTTGAGGACCATTGCTTTTCTTTTCTTGTCATAGACAAACTCATTCCACTTGGACACCGTACGCTTTCCCGATGGAGTGTATGGGACAATTGGTCGGTTTATGATGTCTATGTCTTCTTTAGGTGGGGTCTGGACTTCCTGAGCTGGGTCCACGCCCTTATCTTGGGTACCAGAGCCACCGGCTTGATATGTGTCTATATCCATGTCTTGGACACCGGACCCACTGGCTTGAGCGTCTTCCCTTGCCTTCAATTCTTCTTCCGCCTTCCTCTCTGCCTCAGCCTGCTCAGCTTCAGCTTCTTTCTGCTTTTGGGCTTCCTCAGCCTCTTTCTGCAGTCTTTCATTTTCAGCTTCTTGCTGCTTTCTCGCCACTTCCGCTTCTTGCTGCTTTCTTGCTTCCTCAGCTTCCCGTTGTAACCTCGCTTCTTCTCTTAATCTGAGCTCTTCCCGAGCTCGGGCATCTTTAGCTTCTTTCTCCTGCTGTTGACTGGTCTTATGGATCTTGGCTGAGCTAGAGCTTGCTTTAGTGCCTTGGCGACAGATCCGCAGCTCAGACATGTTGCTAATGCCTCTGAATACCTCTTCCTCGGCATCGGGATAATGCGAGTATTCAAAATGAGCGTAGATGTCCTTACTATGCTCGGCCACTTTACCCTTTCTATCGTTCCTGTGGAAAATCACCTCACCGAAGTGAAAGGCTTTCAGCTCTTGAACAAATTCTTTGGCTGAGGCAACCCCCGAGAACTTGTGAGCACCTATGCAGAAAGGTAGAGGGGGAAAGGAAGCCTTATGCTATTTGTGGAGCATTGCTCCAATCCCATCCAGGAAGATTTGCCTTACTGCTTCTATGAGGACCACATAATCTGTGGCATACTGTGGCAAAATGTAAGGGGGACTAGTCCCTCCAAACATTCTTAAGTAGGTGCCTTGCTCCGAAAAGTAGAAATCCCCATAATTCTCAAGGACTTCCAAAGCATTCTCTGACAGGCAGCTGGGCTCGTTCTTGAATAACTTCTCATACAGGGGCATGATGAACCCCTCACAGATGAGTTTGTAGCTGGGCTTGTAGTTCTGAGCCCACAACATCTTGAAAGCGATATAGACTGAGGTGGTGGCCTTATCCCATGTACAACCCAATTTGGGAAAGTCTGTCTTGGCCAAAATACAATCTATCAGATATGAGGACATGAAGAATTCAGCCTTCTTCACGGCTAGTCCTTCCCTTGCAGCTACTATCATCGAGGCCAAACTATCTGACAGGAGAGTGGCCCAGTCAAACACAGTTCCCTTGAATGCCACGTAGTGGATGATAGGGATCCACTGAATCTTATACACTGTGCCATCGGGCATGCCGAAGATTCTGCACAGCATTAGAGCGATCAATCTGAAAGGAGCTCTCAGATTCTGTACGTCATATTCATCACTCCCTTTCTTTTTCAAATGCTTTCCTGCCATCAGTAGCTTCTTGGTCATCTCGACGTTGTCCATCTGGCTCAGCCATTCATCAGTCAGATTTTGTTGGACACGGGGAAATTTGTAGGCTGCCGCAAGATACGTGGGTTGAAATGAGGCAATAGCCACTTTCCCGCTATCATTTACCACTCTCCCTTCAGCATCGGCATGTTGGAGTATCCATCCGATCACTTCAGCATAGGGGAAAAACTCAGGGTGGGTAGCGACTCTAGTTATGCCTGAGGCTCTGATATTGAGATAAATTGGCCCTTCTTCTAGCAACATATCCGGGATCTCCTGGTCCCGGATCATTCTGTAGATGCCACCCCATCTGATTTCAGGAGGGACACCGGTGGTGCACCTAGTGTCCTGGAGTGAAGTTTCAGTTTTGAGTGGCGCAGGCTTCTTTTCTGTCATCTTAGCCTTCTTCTTACCGGCTTTCGGCATCTTGACTTGTCCCTGATAGCACCCATATACAAGTTATCATGAACTTGAGTAACATACTGTGAGATTTCAACAGAGAGCATCATCATTTTAATATGAGAATGTGAAGCTGTATGTTTAGGAAGCAAAATACACCATTTCAACCTAAAATACAAATTAAAACATTTGAATCTTTAAAAGGGAAGAATTTGGAATGCTCCCGAGAGGATAGGTGTATCGCGGAACAATCCGTTCTCGGGTTACCCCAGGGAGAGATGATGATCTTTGTTTCAGCAGGAACATGATTATCAATTTTGGCCATCCTAATTCTTTAAAGGGGCAGGTTTGGGATGCTTTTGTGAAGATAAGCGCGTTGGGGAAGCAACGTGCCTTCGGTTTAGCTCTGGGGAAGAGGGTAACTTTCGTCACTACTGCGGTTTGAAAGGCTAATTGCGGGTAAGCTCAGGTTGGGAAGACTCTGTGACGAAATAAGGAGGCATTTCGTATCTCCGACCCGACGCGGGTTTCGAATGCTATCGTTATTTTATGGCACTTGCCGAGGTGCTCTATGGGAGGTTTGAACAGGGGCAATGGTGCTTGTCCTAGGATTTGAATTGGGTAACGATCATGTTGGGACTGAGGTTTACGAAAAGGCCCGGGGTTTTACATCTTAGGCTTTCGGCCAGGGATATGGAAAATCCGTGGGGCTTCGGCGGTTCTGAAATAACGAGGCATGTGGCCCGGGGAGGAAAATGGAAACGCTTAACCGTCCAAACTAGCCGTCTCCACCCAGCAAACATTTTATCCTGTCTCTATTTTATGTGACGAGCAGAACTCGATTCAGATTGTATTTGACGGGCAAAAATCACCCAAGACGGGCGTTTTGCCCGTCAAAACCCCACCAATTCCCATCATTTTCAAAAGAAAGATAACCCAATAGCAATACGACGTGCAGAAGGGACAAATGCAAGGTTAAGATCCTACCTAGCACTGATGAAAAACGCTGACTGAGGTGGCCGCGAACGTGGTTGCGCAGGATGAGCTGGAATGGTCGCGCAGCGTCCAACAAATCGTCCAATTGGAGAATTAACAATGCGTTGGCTCGTACCCGCACCGCTTATTTATATAGAACCGGCACGTGCGGCATTTAGTTTGGTGGGTGGGGCAATTAGTCGTGGTTTAAATACCGGTACGTCGGCGGTCATGTCAACATATCTCGATCCGCGTGCGACCGCCTTCTACGGGACAAATTGATGAATCTTATCTGCCGTTGCGGAAAGATAAAGAGAAAGTTTCCGCCGTTCCGGGCGTGCCGCGGAAGGAAAACTCACAACGTTCCGTAAAAGAAACCCGTGTCGCGGATGGATAACGCCAAGGCTTCCGCCGTTTCGGGAGCAACTCGTCAATAGCTTCCGCAAATCGAAAATTTTCTAACTCTCGCGGGGTTTCAGCAAGTAATTTCGGAAAGCTTACGCCCTCAGCCTCCGCTGTTTCAGGATGGTTCTGTGAAGGATTCCGCGGTTGCGGAAGGCTTTGGCGAATGCCTTCCGTGACTTTCGAGACTTCATGAGTTTTTTCAAAACTTAGACGCTCAGCGGTTCCCAGGAAGGTAAACGGATGGCTCCCGCACGTTTCGGGTAGCTTCTTCGAGTTCTTCCGCGACATTTTGGAAAAGTTTCCGAGCTCTTTTCATGAGTTTTAAGCAAGCGGCTTCTGCTACTGCGGGACGACATGGCGAAAGCTTCCGCCATTTCGGGAGACAATGATGAAAGGTTCCGCTGTTTCGGAAGCAAATTTTTTGCAATCACAATCGTTTCGGGAGGCGAACTTGAGTTGTTCCGCAAAACAAAAAATCGAAAAGTTTCCTAAGTTTTATTTCGGAAATCCTAGATGGGTGGTTTATGTTATTGGCCTCCTCCGTTTCGGAAGGATAGCCCGAGAGCTTCCGCGGTGCCGGGAACATAAGCTGAATGATTTCGCACAGTTTCCCTGGGGTGTTCCGCAACCTTTTTCAAAAAATAATCTAAGTTCTTTTCACAGTTTCGGAAGAAGTTTGTGGGCTTCGCCGTGGTATTTCGGAAAGCTTTTGTGAATGGCTTCCACCGTTCTTGGGAGGAAAACCCGAAGGTTTCCGCAGATTTTTGAAAGTTTTCTAAGTCTCTTTTCAGAAAGCTTATGGGAACGGCTTCCGTCGTTTCGGACAACTTTGCTGAATTCTTCTGCCTTTTCGAGCGGCTTTCATCAGAGGCTTCTGCGATATTTTAACAAAATATTCCAAATCCTTTCGGGCATCTTTCCCAAGTTCTCCCACCGTTTCGGGAAGAAAACCCCAATGTTTCCGCAATCTTCCTTCTCATGGTCTGTGATTTGCAAACAAAATCTAAGTTCCGTTCCGGAAGGCTTACCAAAAGGCTTCCACCTTTCGAGAGAGAAACCCGAAACACTTCGCGTTTGCGGAAGGTTTGAACGGAGGACTCCGCCGTTTCGGGAGCTATTTCCCAATGGTTCCTGCGTTCTTCCAACAAAAATTTCCTAAGTCTTCCTTCGAGAAGCTTATGCGAGTTGCGGGGAGATAACCCGAGAGACTCCAAAACGTCGGGAAAAATTCTAAGTTCCCTTTAGGTTCCTTGGGGGGAAAAAGGAAAGGTTTATGGCCATAATTTTCGTTGGGAAACCAGATTTCATGTTGAAAAACACAGATAACAGCTGGGATTGCTTCTTAAGGAAAACTTTCTACAAAAAATGAGAGGAGGGCCCCCAATATGTACAAAATTTTTTGGGGGGGTGTTGCTGCAACAACAATGGCGAGTCCCTGGCGAACACAGATCTCTGAAAAAATCCTCTTCATGGTCCGAAACCTCATTGAAGACATCCATCTCAGGTGCACTACTCAGCTGAGCATTTTAAACTCATGTGAGGGGAAGGAGGCACTTTACCTGCTAGCCATTGAGGAAAGGGGAGCTTTGACCAAGACATCTTTACCACTCTCAAAGGGCCAGCATATGAGATTTATTTTAGGAGGGTCATCTTTCAGATGGTCACTACTGCCGGACTCCACAGGATTCGCAACACTTTATCATGGACATTATTGCTCTTGTTCCTCATTCCCATGCTGCTTGCATCCTTTTGGATTTTTGTACTTTGGACAGCTTATTTGTTTGAGCCTTCCAGAGATACTTTCTTTGGACATGATCTTTGATTTCGGCTCCTCAATCCATAATGTTCTTTTGTGTGAGTAAGAAATTTCATTGATTTGATCAAACTTCACGGACAGAGAGGAGGCCATTTTGAGCTGAGCCTTTTGGACAACCTTCTTGATTTTACATGTCTTTTGCTTTTGTCTCAGCCATGCTTTAATTGAGGTGAGAATCTCTGGAAAACAGACTCTTGAGTATAAGCCATTTTGGGCTGTTAGATTTGCAGCATGGAGTCATTCCAATACCTTATGCCCTTGAGGAGTGCTACTTTCCATGGGTCCAACTTTGGTAACCTTCTTGAGATGCATTTAAAGTGTGAGAGTGGGTGGAGCCCAACGATAGTAGTGAAGATGGTCATAGGCCTCTGCTATTAAACAGGATTAGTGAGACTAGCAGGGTAGGCTTCCTTCGTTCTGAACATTTCAGCGAGAACACAACAGACAGAATTCATTCGAGCATAGTTCCGGACTCATGGGTCGCAAGTTTTCTTTGAGAGAGTTATCTTCAACGGGGCTCTCAATCAAAAGGGCATTCAAAAAACAAAACTTGTCGTAAAAGTTCAAATAACCAAGAGAGAAACAACATGGCCGAAAAACTAAAGCAATTAAAGGCTAAAGCAAAAAGAAAACATTATTTATGTACAGGAAGTCTCGAAGAGACTATGCGAAGTATTGTTTCAGAGCGAGGCCATTGATAGGAAGGGCTACTTCTTCTCCCTCAAGATTTGTCAATTTATAAGTAGATGGGCCTAATTTCGCAGAAATTTGGTACGGGCCTACCCATAGATGTTGAAATTTCGTATGCATTCCTTTGCCTTCATGATTATGGTCCCATTTCAGGACTAAATCCCCAACTTCAAAATCTCTGTTACCGGATTTCTTCTTATCGAACCATCTCTTAAGTATGTCCTGGTGTTGATGGAATCAATCTTTAGCTTTGTGTCGGGCTTCTTCAAGTTGAAGCAGGGTGTTGACTCTGGATTGTAAGGCTTGGCTACCAGAACCCCGAGAGGCTTGGGACAATTGCAGGGATGGTAGTAAGATGTTTGGGGGAAGGATGGCTTCCTTTCCATAGACAAGAGTGAAAGGGGAGACACCTAAAGCGTTCTTCGGGGTTACCCTATCTGCCCATAAGGCGTTTGGGAGAGCCACATGCCAACTTCTCTGGTTTTCTATCACAGTCTTCTTAAGAATTCGAATCAGATTCTTGTTTGAGGATTCCGCTAATCCGTTCCCCTGAGGGTAGTAATTGGCTGAATAATGCAACTTAATTCCCCATTCATAAACAAATTCATTTATCTTGCAAGATGAAAAATAAGTAGCATTATCAAAAACAAGGGAAATTGGAACCCCAAACCTGGTTATGATGTTCTCTTTCAAGAAGCTGATGACTGCGTCTTCATTGATCTTGCGCAACGGGGTGGCCTCCGTCCACCTAGTGAAGTAGTCGGTAGCCGTCAGGATGTATCGATGTTGTAACGAAGAATTTGGATTTATTTCTCCGATAACATCGATGCCCCATTGCTCAAAAGGCTCAGAGATGATGACCGGCTGTAATGGTCCTGCTGCCTTAGGTAACTTCCCGGCACTTCTTTGACATACATCACAATTCCGTGCGTATGTGTGGGCATCTCGAAACAGAGTGGGCCAGTAATACCCAGCTCTCAGTATCTTGTGTGTTGTCGTCTCACCTGAATAATGTCCACCTGCGGGGCCATCATGCAATTCTTTGACAACTCTATTTGCATCTTCCTTTTCCAAACATCTGAGGAGAACTCCATCATAATTCTTCCTGAATAGTATCCCATCAACGATTTGAAAAGGGGCTGATTTCAAACGGAGGGCCCTTCTTTGCTTGGAGTCCCAGTGCTCAAGTATATATCCCTGTTGTAAGTAGTGCACCAGCTCTCTATACCATGACTGCGGGGCTGTGAAGATATGACACACTTCAACCAAATTTAACTCAGCTTCATTCTTCCAATGTTGTTCTTCATCAGTTGAGTTTCCCGCAAGTAATTTGCACAGGCCTTGCCCTTTGATGATTGTAGCCGGTTTAAATTCCAAATCATACTCCTGCAGAGCTCTGACCCAATTCCCTCTCCTTTCTCCCAATTCCTTTTGAACGAAAAGGGATCTAACAGCTGGATGGGGAACTATGACTTTAGTTCTGTTCTTCAGAATGTATGGCCTAAACTGCTTGACTGCTTTGAAGACCGCATACGCATGTTTGTCAATGACGGGGTAATTCAGCTCAGCTCCCTGCAGACTAGTGCTCATAAATGAAATTGGGTATTCGTCCCCCAACTCCACCTTTTGCGTGAGTACAACTGCGAGAGAGTCATCCGAAGCGAAGGTATACAAGATGAAATCCTTATCAAAATCTGTGCTTCTTAAGGAAGGAGCTTTAGCTACCGCTGCCTTGATATCTCTAAATGCGTCCTTGTCTGAATCTGTCCAATTGAATTGTATGCTTTGTTTAACCATCTGTTGTAATGGCTTAACAATTTGTGCAAAATCCGGAACAAATCTGTGGACAAAATTGATGGTGCCCATGAAAGACTGCATAGATTTCTTGTTGTGAGGCATTGGAATCTTATTAATAGCTTGGACTCTTTCTTGGTCAATTGACACTCCCCTTTTGGAAATGATATGACCCAAGAGCTTACCTTCGGGCACAACAAACACGCTCTTCTTGGGATTCAGGGAAATACCATACTTCCAGCAACGATCAAAGATGTGCTTCAGATGAACAACGTGATCTTCCCTTTTTTTTGAAAAGACTGTCACATCATCTAAGTAAACAACAACACATTGCCCACCCAATCCTCGGAAGGCAATATCCATCGCCCTTTGGAATTTAGCTCCTACATTTATCAGACCAAATGGCATTCTTCTATAGGCGAAAGTTCCCCACTTAGTTCTGAAAGTAGTCTTAAGGCGATCTTTTTCAGCTACTAATACTTGATTGTAGCCAGAGAAACCATCGAGGAGAGAAAACAATTCGGATCCTGACACCATTTGTAGGATTTGCTCCATTGAAGGTACAGGGTAGTTGTCTTTATCTGAGGCTTTGTTTAAATTTCTGAAATCTACACATAGCCTTATCTCTCCTGACTTCTTTCTGATGGGGACCAAGTTTGCAACCCATTCAGAATGCCGAACTTTGAAGATTATCTTAGCGTCCAGGAGCTTCTTTAATTCCTTTTGGATCATCGGTTCAAGTGTCGGATGCATCCTTCTTAACTGCTGTTGAAATGGCTTGACACCCGCTTTCATTGGTATAACATGCTGAATGATGCAGACGTCATATGTTTTCAGATCTTCATAGGTCCATGCAAAAACATCTTTGTATTGCTTAAACAATTTGATGAACCTATCTCTTTCTCCTGGTGAACAACATTTGCCAAGGTTGAAAAATTTTGGTTCTGCCTCGGTACCCAAATTAACCAACTCATGTTGCATTGATGAGCTGTTAGTTTTGGTATTGGCTGGCCTTTTGAACTTATTTTGAAGATCGAACAGCATTTCGAGGGACCTTGCCCCTTTGGGCATGAAATTTCCTTTCTCCTTTTCCTTCTTCATCAAATCAGCATCATGTTCTTCCTCATCTATTGCAGCCCCTTGAAAGATGTCTTCGTTTGTTAGGAAGCTGATAATTTGTTCATCATCATCGAAGACTCTGAAGTTCATGATGTTATCGGGAATGGAAGGCCTAAAAATCAATTCAATTGAGCATTTATTATTTGACAGCACCAGTCTAGAAGCAGATGTTGCTAACAAATCAGCAGCAGAATTTTGCAATCTAGGAATTGATTTTATATTGAAAGCGTCAAAATGCATGATTAAATCCCATACCTCAGCCTGATAACCTTTCAAGTGAGGTGAGAGACAATGAATGGTGTCCCTTACCTGTCTTACAACTATCTCGGAGTCAGCAAAGACCTTCAGGTACTTAACATTTAAGCCAATGGCCTTCTTTAATCCATGTACCAAAGCTTCATATTCAGCGGTGTTATTAGTACAATCGAATTCTAATCTACAAGACAAAAAATACTTGTTTCCTTTTGGATCCACTAGAACACAACCGGCTCCGGATCCTTCCAGAGTTTTAGAACCATCAAAGTATAATGTCCAAAAAACATCTTTAGATTCAACTAAGTTAGTTTCTTTGTGATCTATGTCAGTAACTAAATTGACTATGTTACAATCAACATCATCAGCCCGAGAGAAATGAAGGAGATCGGACTGTTTATCTGATTCATGGCTAATGGTTTCAGATTGATAATTACCCGGATCCATTTCTAAGAAGTAATTTCCCAGGACCGAGGAAGAGAAAGTCACGGCCTCATTTTTTTGTTCTAACTGAGTGACGTTTTGCTTCATATGAGGTTCCCTAAGAACTTTAATATGATTCTGCCTGTTCTTATAGGGCAGCCATAGGTGGGACCAATCAGTAGCAAAATAGACACTTAGCTTGGTAGGCCAATCCCTACTTAAAATTAGCCCATAGGCTTCAGGAATATCAACCACCATTATGTCAATGAATTGACAGACTCTAGGGTCAGCTGACAGTCTAATTAGAACATCTTTCATTTCCCCAATAACCTTGACAGCAGTCCTATCTAATTGGATAATTTGAGCTGGAGATGGCACTGGCTTCCCATTAATTTTCCTACAAATTGACAGTGGCATAACGTTTGAGGATGCTCCAGAGTCTACCAAACAGTTGTGAACATTATGGTTGAAAATTTCAAATGTCAATAAGAATGGCAATGTTTGGGATTTAGACTTTCCACCGATGCTAGCCTCATTAATTTCGGGATTGTCTTGAGAATCCGTCAACGGAGTGCTGATCTGGGGTTGCAAAACATGCAGAAGTTTGTCTCGTTGGTGGGGCAGGCTGCACATGTCAAATATTGATACGTTTGCCTTGACCTTCTTGATATCTTCAATAATATCGTATCCTATATCAGATTCGTTCGCAATGCGACTTGGCTGATCTGTTTTGCTCATTGTGACCTTAGGTGGCTGAACCATGTTGTCAGCGCTTGGCTGTTTGGCCATCGTTTGGTTAACTTTGGGATGCGGTGGGATGATTTGTATATGCCTCCTAGGCGGCTCTTTTGAAATTTTAGGCTTATGGGGAACGGTGACTGGCACAGGATCCGCAATTGGGCCCTTGCTACAAATAGCAACATTTATGGTAGAGGGAGAGCTATCTATGTGATCTTCTTCTACTAGTTCAGTCATAGGCACCCAATCCCACAACACCATAGTAGTGTCCGGGGCTGGTTCCTCTAACTCAGGGCTCGATTCCTCTGGAGGATTATCCTGGTCTGGGATCTGAGAATCTAACATCTGGTTCATGACTAAGCTCATGGAATTGATCCATTGCGGGCAGCTCTTTTCCGAATGTGGTTCTTGGTGAAAAGTGCATAAATTTTCCATCCCAATATCATTCAAGTTTAAAACAGGGGCAGCGTTCATTGGTGGATGAGTTTGTTCCCCGTCTTCCCTTCTTTTATAAAATGGCTTGAAAGGTTTCCTAGATGTACTAGCAGCCTTGTCTTTCTCGAGATCTACGATTTTTTAGATAATTTATGCATCATTTTGACTATGTTTTCCATGTCCGCAGATGGCTCTTCTTTACCTCTAGTGAGTAGCAAAGGTTTTTTGCTAGCTGCCGGTTTTGGTTCTACATCTAAGACATGTTTAGCGATGCTATCAGCCTCTTCTTCTACCTTTCTAGCTTCCTCAAAGTTCTCTATCAGGGTAGTTTTCTTGGACCTCTTTACGAACATTGCTATGGGTCCATCAAGAGTGGTTGTATAGTATTCAATCAGAGATTCCTCGGCTGGTTTATTAGCTTCACTGAAGTTATTTAACAGCGTTGTGAATCTTTGATTAAAGTCTTGGACCTTTTCTTTCTTTTCCATCCTCATGGATAAGAGTTCTTTCATAAGTGTGGCCACAGTCTTTTGGTTTCCGTATTTCTTTAAGAAACACTTTTCGAACTCATCCCAGCTAGAGATTGAGCTGGGTTGTAGGCTAAAGTACCATGATGATACTTTTGGCTCGAATGTATATGGAAACAACCTGCAGACTATGTCTTCATGTTGTACGTTCAAAAGGTTCAGAGCTAAGTAAAAACTCTTGAGGTGATCTTTCGCCGAAATGGCTTTCCCTGGATCGTACTTAGGCAAGACCTTTTCTGGGTTTTTTGGAAGATTGTGGAATTGTCCAGCTAGGTTCAGCGCTCCCCTTGCCATCCAAGCAGGTAGAGCCATGTTTGGATTTGGATGTGGAGACCCTGGTGGAGAGTTGTAGGGTGAATCCTGTGGAGTACTTTTGGGAGTGGTAATTTCTTCAAGATTTTCTTGGTCTGAAATTTTTTCTGAGTTTTTAGGATCTGCTTTGTTAAGAGTGTTTGAAATTTCTTCCAAAGTCAGATTTACCAGTTCTTCAAAACTTTGAACAAGAATTGAATCACGGGTGTATTGTGGCTCCTTTCTAGGTGTAATTTTCTTAGGGAGGAAGTTGACAGCGTTTAAACCACCTAGCTGTCTAACGTAGGATCTGGTATGTCTTCTCAAATCCTCTATTTCTGTAAAAGCGACAGCGTATAAAGATTCTTGAGGCTCAGGGTCAGAAATGAGGCATTCTTGATCTGTTAATCCAAGATCTGGGCTGTTTGAAATGCTTTCTTTAAGCGGGTTTTCAGTGTTATCTATGACCGCGGAATATTTTCCTCTATCAGCCATGCACTTTCAGGCCCTCCTTCTAGCGCCAAAAACTGTTGATGCCTCGGATATCGCAGCATCAATCAGAAAGGGATCCTCCCCGAGAGATGGTCCCAATTAGACTATCTCCCGTTTGGTGTAGGGGATCCGTCCGGTTAGCGGTTCCGGCAACCGTGGGTTTGGAGTTTAAATCCGATTCTACCGGTTATGGTCCGATCCACCTTTCTTTTTGGGTTTTATGTCTTTTAAGCGAGATGCAAGTGCCTAAATTATATTTGATCTAGATGCAACTAAAACAGATCTAATTCTAGAAGCTGGAGTAAATCTACCTATCCCTGCAGGGAGCACGCTTAAGAGACGAGCAATAAGCTGTAACAAATAACGTAAGGAAAGAACAGATAGCTGTTCTTTCTCACAAGTAAAGCTACAGCAAGATAAAGATCTTTAGAAGATAGCTTCTAATTCAGCATGTAACGCATCTATTGCTCATAAAACAGGAAAAAGCAAAAGATTATTTAATCTACGTAGAAGAATAAAGAAACCGAACTAAATATAAACAAACTGAAACAACCCTAAAGATCCCTGCAGGGAGCACATTTAAAGGCATGAACAACGAGCCATAGGAGTCATCTTGAAGAAAAACAGTTAGCCATTTAATCTAAAAGAGAACTCTACAGCAAGGTAAAATATCAGCAGATAGCTCCTGATTTAGTCTGAAACACATTCACTGTTCATGAAATGGAGAAAATCGTTCACACAGAAATAAGCAAAATCATTTGTTGCCAAGAAGTAGTTCAAATAGCAATGCAGATTTCACATTACAGTGTAGATGTCATCAGAAGAGTCCAACACACATCCATCTTCCGTTCCCCATGTAAAACGTCCATCTCCCTGGCTTCTATTAGAAAATTCAATTTTACAGGCCCGATACAAGATAGCTCGTATGGGTTTCAAAATTCCATTCCCTGCCAAAAAGCCTTCATCTATTCTTCCTAACTTCTATTTATAATTACAATTTTGCCATTTGGGCTGCCACCTAGCACCTTCCACTTGTCAATTACAGGAATTTCTTCTATAATCGACCACCAAAAAATGACCACTTCTTTTACAAAATTGTTTTGACAAAAAATAGGGACAGCTGTCCCATGGCTTACGCCTTACATGCTCGGAAGTTCAATCAAAATATACATAGCAGAAAAAATGCTAACACCAACGCTTTCCCTAGTGTACACGTGTTTGGTTGAAGAGAGCTGCTCAACTGAAGTTAGTTTATTTCATTCCTGTGCGTGAGCTTCTGCTGGAAGAGGATCGCCCAAGTTAATTGCTGCTGATGTTTCCTGGGAAGAGACACTCGAGCCTATTGTTGTAGCTGGAATGGCTGCTGGGAGAGAAGATCCTGGATTTGCTGCTGCTGCAGCTTTCCTTTCCTCCTCTGCTATGTAGCTATACCACACACCTGTGTCCCTTATGACTATGTTTGCTGCAGCAGGGAACAAGATTTTCTGAGAAGTCACATTCTTCCCGAGCTCTGGTTTAATGCTTTGAACTTCCGCCACTACAGCTTGATGCACTTCCTTCAGCAGATGGTTGTGGAGTGATGATGAACCAATATAATGTTGGAGGTCATCAATAGCCAGGACATCAATCCTCTTCACATACTCCGTTTGAACGCTCAATTCTTCCTTTAGTTGGGACAAACGCTGTTCCTTCTCCGGAAAGTCCTCCAGGGACTGGGGGAAACTCAATGTGCATTTGACATGTGCCTCTTGGAGCCTTTGGTAGAGACTGCTAATTTTATCTGTTGTTCTTTGCACACTAGTTATCAGCTTATTGGCACAGTTTCTGCCAAACTCCAGCAAGGCTATGTCCTCATTAAAACTGTCCACAGATTTAAATGGGAGGTGCGGGGGGAAACCCCTTTTCCCTTCTCTCCATGCCATCTGACTTATGATATTTGCTTTGACACGGGTATTCTTCGCTTTGAGTCTATGGGCTTCCGCGTTGATTTCTTTTAACCTAACCACCATATCCTTGAGCTTGCAAACCTCATCAGTGATTAGCTCCTGACTGTCATACACTTGTTTCAGGATGCTGCATGACAGCTCATGGAAGGGAGAAATTTCCATTGTTCTGCTCTCTGCTTGCTCCAAACACTCAGCTAATGTTTGCTTGTCTGCTTCTAGCTGAGATGCCTTTTCTTCTGCTCCATTCTTCTCCGCTTCTACAATCATTATTTGGAGTGTTAGCTGGTCCTTTTCCTCCTCCAGCTGGCTGTACTTGTTTGACAGCTCCTTGTGCTCAGCGTACAAGAAATTATACTTGTTCTCTGCCAGATCTCTTTGGGCTTGCTCATTAGCCACAGTCTGTTGTAGCGTACGAGCTCTCTTCTTTGTCAATATATTTTCTTTAACTATAACCCCTACATTGACAAATGATGCCTTTGTTGATCCTACAGCTGCGGATGCCATAGCAAAGGGATCTTGATCTGTGTTTTCCATTACAGTGACCTCTAGGTGGGTAACGATGTCTTCATGGAAGGGACTTTTGATCCTCTCTTCTGATTTGAGGACCATTGCTTTTCTTTTCTTGTCATAGACAAACTCATTCCACTTGGACACCGTACGCTTTCCCGATGGAGTGTACGGGACAATTGGTCGGTTTATGATGTCTATGTCTTCTTCAGGTGGGGTCTGGACTTCCTGAGCTGGGTCCACGCCCTTATCTTGGGTACCAGAGCCACCGGCTTGAGATGTGTCTATATCCATGTCTTGGAAACCAGACCCACTGGCTTGAGCGTCTTCCCTTGCCTTCAATTCTTCTTCTGCCTTCCTCTCTGCCTCAGCCTGCTTAGCTTCAGCTTCTTTCTGCTTTTGGGCTTCCTCAGCCTCTTTCTGCAGTCTTTCATTTTCAGCTTCTTGTTGCTTTCTCCCCACTTCAGCTTCCTGCTGCTTTCTTGCTTCCTCAGCTTCCCGTTGTAACCTCGCTTCTTCTCTTAATCTGAGCTCTTCCCGAGCTCGGGCATCTTCAGCTTCTTTCTCCTGTTGCTGACTGGTCTTCTGGATCTTGGCTGAGCTAGAGCTTGCTCCAGTTCCTTGGCGACAGATCCGTAGCTCAGACATGTTGCTAATGCCTCTGAATACCTCTTCCTCGGCATCGGGATAATGCAAGTATTCAAAATAAGCGTAGATGTCCTTACAATGCTCGACCACTTTACCCTTTCTGTCGTTCCTGTGGAAAATCACCTCACCGAAGTGAAAGGCTTTCAGCTCTTGAACAAATTCTTCGGCTGAGGCAACCCCCGAGAACTTGTAAGCACCTATGCAGAAAGGTAGAGGGGGAAAGGAAGCCTTATGCTGTTTGTGGAGCATTGCTCCAATCCCATCCAAGAAGATTTGCCTTACTGCTTCTTTGAGGACCACATAATCTGTGGCATACTGTGGAAAAATGTAAGGGGGATTAGTCCCTCCAAACATTCTTAAGTAGGTGCCTTGCTTTGAAAAGTAGAAATCCCCGTAATGCTCAAGGACTTCCAAAGCATTCTCTGACAGGCAGCTGGGCTCCTCCTTGAATAACTTCTCATACAGGGGCATGATGAACCCCTCACAGATGAGTTTGTAGCTGGGCTTGTAGTTCTGATCCCACAACATCTTGAAAGCGATATAGACCGGGGTGGTGGCCTTATCCCATGTACATCCCAATTTGGGAAAGTCTATCTTGGCCAAAATACAATCTATTAGATAATATGAGGACATGAAGAATTCAGCCTTCTTCAAGGCTAGTCCTTCCCTTGCAGCTACTATCATCGAGGCCAAACTATCTAACAGGAGAGTGGCCCAGTCAAACATAGTTCCCTTGAATGCCACATAGTGGATGATAGGGATCCACTGAATCTTATACACTGTGCCATCGGGCATGCCGAAGATTCTGCACAGCATTAGAGCGATCAATCTGAAAGGAGCTCTCAGATTCTGTACGTCATATTCATCACTCCCTTTCTTTTTCAAATGCTTGCCTGCCATCAGTAGCTTCTTGGCCATCTCGACTTTGTCAATCTGGCTCAGCCATTCATCAGTCAGAGCTTGTTGGACACGGGGAAATTTGTAGGCTGCCGCAAGATACGCGGGTTGAAATGAGGCAATAGCCACTTTCCCGCTATCATTTATCACTCTCCCTTCAGCATCAGCATGTTGGAGTATCCATCCAATCACTTCAGCACAGGGGAACAACTCAGGGCGAGTAGCGGCTCTAGTTATGCTTGAGGCTCTGATATTGAGATAAATTGGCCCTTCTTCTAGCAACATATTCGGGATCTCCTGGTCCCGGATCATTCTGTAGATGTCACCCCATTTGATTTTAGGAGGGAAACCGGTGGTGCACCTAGTGTCCTGGAGTGAAGTTTTAGTTTTGAGTGGTGCAGGCTTCTTTTCTGTCATCTTAGCCTTCTTCTTATCGGCTTTCGGCATCTTGACTTGTCCTTGATAGCACCCATATACAAGTTATCATGAACTTGAGTAACATACTGTGAGATTTCAACAGAGAGCATCATCATTTTAATATGAGAATGTGAAGCTGTATGTTTAGGAAGCAAAATACACCATTTCAACCTAAAATACAAATTAAAACATTTGAATCTTTAAAAGGGAAGAATTTGGAATGCTCCCGAGAGGATAGGTGTATCGTGGAACAATCCGCTCTCGGGTTTCCACGGGGAGAGATGATGATCTTCGTTTC
This sequence comes from Larix kaempferi, assembly GCA_027924585.1. Taxonomy (NCBI): domain Eukaryota; kingdom Viridiplantae; phylum Streptophyta; class Pinopsida; order Pinales; family Pinaceae; genus Larix; species Larix kaempferi. The sequence goes on along the minus strand of BSBM01000262.1, from coordinate 3,479,048 downwards.
AGCAGGAACATGATTATCAATTTTGGCCATCCTAATTCTTTAAAGGGGCAGGTTTGGGATGCTTTTGTGAAGATAAGCGCATTGGGGAAGCAACGTGCCTTCGGTTTAGCTTTGGGGAAGAGGGTAACTTTCATCACTGCTGCGGTTTGAAAAGCTAATTGCGGGTAAGCTCAGGTTGGGAAGACTCTGTGACGAAATAAGGAGGCGTTTCGTATCTCCGACCCGACGCGGGTTTCGAATGCTATCGTTATTTTACGGCACTTGCCGAGGTGCTCTATGGGAGGTTTGAACAGGGGCAATGGCGCTTGTCCTAGGATTTGAATTAGGTAACGGTCACGTTGGGACTGAGGTTTACGAAAAGGCCCGGGGTTTTACGTCTTAGGTTTTCGGCCGGGGATATGGAAAATCCGTGGGGCTTCGGCGGTTCTGAAATAACGAGGCATGCGGCCCGGGGAGGAAAATGGAAAAGCTTAACCGTCCAAACTAGCTGTCTCCACCCACCAAACATTTTATCCTGTCTCTATTTTATGTGACGAGCAGAACTCGATTCAGATTGTATTTGACGGGCAAAAATCAACCAAGACGGGCGTTTTGCCCGTCAAAACCCCACCAATGCCCATCATTTTCAAAAGAAAGATAACCCAATAGCAATACGACGTGCAGAAGGGACAAATGCAAGGTTAAGATCCTACCTGGCACTGATGAAAAATGCTGACTGAGGTGGCTGCGAACGTGGTTGCGCAGGATGAGCTGGAATGGTCGCGCGGCGTCCAACAAATCGTCCAATTGGAGAATTAACAATGCGTTGGATCGTACCCCCACCGCTTATTTATATAGAACCGACACGTGCGGCATTTAGTTTGGTGGGTGGGGCAATTAGTCGTGGTTTAAATACCGGTACGTCGGCGGTCATGTCAACATATCTCAATCTGCGTGCCACCGCCTTCTGCGGGACAAATTAATGAATCTTATCCACCGTTGCGGAAAGATAAAGCGAAAGTTTTCGCCGTTCCGGGCGTGCCGCGGAAGGAAAACTCACAACGTTCCATAAAAGAAACCCGCGTCGCCAACGGATAACGCCAAGGATTCCACCGTTTCGGGAGCAACTCGCCAATAGCTCCCGCAAATCGAAAATTTTCTAACTCTCGCGGGGTTTCGGCAAGTAATTTCGGAAAGCTTATGCCCTCAGCCTCCACTATTTCGGTATGGTTCTGTGAAGGCTTCCGTGGTTGTGGAAGGCTTTGGCGAATGCCTTCCGTGACTTTCGAGACTTCACGAGTTTTTTCAAAACTTAGACGCTCAGCGGTTCCCGGGAAGGTAAACGGATGGCTCCCGCACGTTTCGGGTAGCTTCTTCGAGTTCTTCCGCGACATTTTGGAAAAGTTTCCGAGCTCTTTTCATGAGTTTTAAGCAAGCGGCTTCCGCTACTGCGGGACGACATGGCGAAAGCTTCCGCCATTTCGGGAGACAATGATGAAAGGTTCAGCTGTTTCGGAAGCAAGTTTTTTGCAATCACAATCGTTTCGGGAGGCGAACTTGAGTTGTTCCGCAAAACAAAAAATCGAAATTTTCCTAAGTTTTATTTCAGAAAGCCTAGACGGGTGGTTTATGTGATTGGCCTCCGCCGTTTCGGAAGGATAGCCCGAGAGCTTCCGCGGTGCCGGGAACATAAGCTGAATGATTCCGCACAGTTTCCCTGGGGTGCTCCGCAACCTTTTTCAAAAAATAATCTAAGTTCTTTTCACAGTTTCAGAAGAAGTTTGTGGGCTTCGCCGTGGTATTTCGGAAAGCTTTTGTGAATGGCTTCCGCCGTTCTCGGGAGGAAAACCCAAAGGTTTCCGCAGATTTTCGAAAGTTTTCTAAGTCTCTTTTCGGAAAGCTTATGCGAACGGCTTCCGTCATTTCGGACAACTTTGCTGAATTCTTCCGCCGTTTCGGGCGGCTTTCATCAGAGGCTTCCGCGATATTTTAACAAAATATTCCAAATCCTTTCGGCCGTCTTTCCCAAGTTGTCCTGCCATTTCGGGAAGAAAACCCCAATGTTTCCACAATCTTCCTTCTCATGGTCTGTGATTTGCAAACAAAATCTAAGTTTCGTTCCGGAAGGCTTACCAAAAGGATTCCACCTTTCGGGAGAGAAACCCGAAACACTTCGCGTTTGCGGAAGGTTTGAACGGAGGACTCCGCCGTTTCGGGAGCTATTGCCCAATGGTTCCCGCGTTCTTCCAACAAAAATTTCCTAAGTCTTCCTTCGAGAAGCTTATGCGAGTTGCGGGGAGATAACCCGAGAGACTCCAAAACGTCGGGAAAAATTCTAAGTTCCCTTTAGGTTCCTTGGGGGGGAAAAGGAAAGGTTTATGGCCAGAATTTTCGTTGGGAAACCAGATTTCATGCTGAAAAACACAGATAACAGCTGGGATGGCTTCTTAAGGCAAACTTTCTACAAAAAATGAGAGGAGGGCCCCCAATATGTACAAAATTTTTTGGGGGGGTGTTGCTGCAACAACAATGGCGAGTCGCTGGCGAACACAGATCTCTGAAAAAATCCTCTTCATGGTCCGAAACCTCATTGAAGACATCCATCTCGGGTGCACTACTCAGCTGAGCATTTTAAACTCATGTGAGGGGAAGGAGGCACTTTACCTGCTAGCCATTGAGGAAAGGGGAGCTTTGACCAAGACATCTTTACCACTCTCAAAGGGCCAGCATATGATATTTATTTTAGGAGGGTCATCTTTCAGATGGTCACTACTGCCGGACTCCACAGGATTCGCAACACTTTATCATGGACATTATTGCTCTTGTTCCTCATTCCCATGCTGCTTGCATCCTTTTGGATTTTTGTACTTTGGACAACTTAGTTGTTTGAGCCTTCCAGAGATACTTTCTTTGGACATGATCTTTGATTTCGGCTCCTCAATCCATAATGTCCTTTTGTGTGAGTAAGAAATTTCATTGATTTGATCAAACTTCACGGACGGAGAGGATCCCATTTTGAGCTGAGCCTTTTGGACAACCTTCTTGATTTTACATGTCTTTTTCTTTTGTCTCATCCATGCTTTAATTGAGGTGAGAATCTCTGGAAAACAGACTCTTGAGTATAAGCCATTTTGGGCTGTTAGATTTGCAGCATGGAGTCATTCCAATACCTTATGCCCTTGAGGAGTGCTACTTTCCATGGGTCCAACTTTGGTAACCTTCTTGAGATGCCTTTAAAGTGTGAGAGTGGGTGGAGCCCAACGATAGTAGTGAAGATGGTCATAGGCCTCTGCTATTAAACAGGATTAGTGAGACTAGCAGGGTAGGCTTCCTTCCTTCTGAACATTTTAGCGAGAACACAACAGACAGAATTCATTCGAGCACAGTTCCGGACTCATGGGTCGCAAGTTTTCTTTGAGAGAGTTATCTTCAACGGGGCTCTCAACCAAAAGGGCATTCAGAGAACAAAACTTGTTGTAAAAGTTCAAATAACCAAGAGAGAAACAACATGGCCGAAAAACTAAAGCAACTAAAGGCTAAAGCAAAAAGAAAACATTATTTATGTACAGGAAGTCTCGAAGAGACTATGCGAAGTATTGTTTCAGAGCGAGGCCATTGATAGGAAGGGCTACTTCTTCTCCCTCGAGATTTGTCAATTTATAAGTAGATGGGCCTAATTTCGCAGAAATTTGGTACGGGCCTACCCATAGATGTTGAAATTTCGTATGCATTCCTTTGCCTTCATGATTATGGTCCCATTTCAGGACTAAATCCCCAACTTCAAAATCTCTGTTACCGGATTTCTTCTTATCGAACCATCTCTTAAGTATGTCCTGGTGTTGATGGAATCGATCTTTAGCTTTGTGTCGGGCTTCTTCAAGTTGAAGCAGGGTGTTGACTCTGGATTGTAAGGCTTGGCTACCAGAACCCCGAGAGGCTCGGGACAATTGCAGGGATGGTAGTAAGATGTTTGGGGGAAGGATGGCTTCCTTGCCATAGACAAGAGTGAAAGGGGAGACACCTAAAGCGTTCTTCGGGGTTACCCTATCTGCACATAAGGCGTTTGGGAGAGCCACATGCCAACTTCTCTGGTTTTCTATCACAGTCTTCTTAAGAATTCGAATCAGATTCTTGTTTGAGGATTCCGCTAATCCGTTCCCCTGAGGGTAGTAATTGGCTGAATAATGCAACTTAATTCCCCATTCATAAACAAATTCATTTATCTTGCAAGATGAAAAATAAGTAGCATTATCAAAAACAAGGGAAATTGGAACCCCAAACCTGGTTATGATGTTCTCTTTCAAGAAGCTGATGACTGCGTCTTCATTGATCTTGCGCAACGGGGTGGCCTCCGTCCACCTAGTGATGTAGTCGGTAGCCGTCAGGATGTATCGATGTTGTAACGAAGAATTTGGATTTATTTCTCCGATAACATCGATGCCCCATTGCTCAAAAGGCTCAGAGATGATGACCGACTGTAATGGTCCTGCTGCCTTAGGTAACTTCCCGGCACTTCTTTGACATACATCACAATTCCGTGCGTATGTGTGGGCATCTCGAAACAGAGTGGGCCAGTAATACCCAGCTCTCAGTATCTTGTGTGCTGTCATCTCACCTGAATAATGTCCGCCTGCGGGGCCATCATGCAATTCTTTGACAACTCTGTTTGCATCTTCCTTTTCCAAACATCTGAGGAGAACTCCATCATAATTCTTCCTGAATAGTATCCCATCAACGATTTGATAAGGGGCTGATTTCAAACGGAGGGCCCTTCTTTGCTTGGAGTCCCAGTGCTCAGGTATATATCCCTGTTGTAAGTAGTGCACCAGATCTCTATACCATGATTGCGGGGCTGTGAAGATATGACACACTTCAACCAAATTTAACTCAGCTTCATTCTTCCAATGTTGTTCTTCATCAGTTGAGTTTGCCGCAAGTAATTTGCACAGGCCTTTCCCTTTGATGATTGTAGCCGGTTTAAATTCCAAATCATACTCCTACAGAGCTGTGACCCAGTTCCCTCTCCTTTCTCCCAATTCCTTTTGAACGAAAAGGGATCTAACAGCTGGATGGGGAACTATGACTTTAGTTCTGTTCTTCAGAATGTATGTCCTAAACTGCTTGACTGATTTGAAGACCGCATACGAATGTTTGTCAACGACGGGGTAATTCAGCTCAGTTCCCTGCAGACTAGTGCTCATAAACGAAATTGGGTATTCGTCCCCCAACTCCACCTTTTGCGTGAGTACAGCTGCGAGAGAGTCATCCGAAGCGAAGGTATACAAGATGAAATCCTTATCAAAATCTGGGCTTCTTAAGGAAGGAGCTTTAGCTACCGCTGCCTTGATATCTCTAAATGCGTCCTTCTCCGAATCTGTCCACTTGAATTGTATGCTTTGTTTAACCATCTGTTGCAATGGCTTAACAATTTGTGCAAAATCCGGAACAAATCTGCGGACAAAATTGATGGTGCCCATGAAAGACTGCATAGATTTCTTGTTGTGAGGCATTGGAATCTTATTAATAGCTTGGACTCTTTCTTGGTCAATTGACACTCCCCTTTTGGAAATGATATGACCCAAGAGCTTACCTTCAGGCACAGCAAACACGCTCTTCTTGGGATTCAGGGAAATACCATACTTCCGGCAACGATCAAAGATGTGCTTCAGATGAACAACGTGATCTTCCCTTTTTTTTGAAAAGACTGTCACATCATCTTAGTAAACAACAACACATTGCCCACCCAATCCTCGGAAGGAAATATCCATCGCCCTTTGGAATGTAGCTCCTGCATTTATCAGACCAAATGGCATTCTTCTGTAGGCGAAAGTTTCCCACTTAGTTCTGAAAGTAGTCTTAAGGCGATCTTCTTCGGCTACTAATACTTGATTGTAGCCAGAGAAACCATCGAGGAGAGAAAACAATTCGGATCCTGACACCATTTGTAGGATTTGCTCCATTGAAGGTACGGGGTAGTTGTCTTTATCTGAGGCTTTGTTTAAATTTCTGAAATCTACACATAGCCTTATCTCTCCTGACTTCTTTCTGACGGGGACCAAGTTTGCAACCCATTCAGAATGCCGAACTTTGAAGATTATCTTAGCGTCCAGGAGCTTCTTTAATTCCTTTTGGATTAGCGGTTCAAGCGTCGGATGCATCCTTCTTAACTGCTGCTGAAATGGCTTGACACCCGCTTTCATTGGTATAACATGCTGAATGATGTGGACGTCATATGTTTTTAGATCTTCATAGGTCCATGCAAAAACATCTTTGTATTGCTTAAACAATTTGATGAACCTATCTCTTTCTCCTGGTGAACAACATTTGCCAAGGTTGACAAATTTTGTTTTTGCCTCGGTACCCAAATTAACCAACTCATGTTGCATTGATGAGCTGTTAGTTTTGGTATTTGATGGCCTTTTGAACTTATTTTGAAGATCGAACAGCATTTCGAGGGACCTTGCCCCTTTGGGCATGAAATTTCCTTTCTCCTTTTCCTTCTTCATCAAATCAGCATCATGTTCTTCCTCATCTATTGCAGCCCCTTGAAAGCTGTCTTCGTTTGTTAGGAAGCTGATAATTTGTTCATCATCATCGAAGACTCTGAAGTTCGTGATGTTATCGAGAACGGAAGGCCTGAAAATCAATTCAATTGAGCATTTATTATTTGACAGCACCAGTCTAGAAGCAGATGTTGCTAACAAATCAGTAGCAGAATTTTGCAATCTAGGAATTGATTTTATATTGAAAGCGTCAAAATGCATGATTAAATCCCATACCTCAGCCTGATAACCTTTCAAGTGAGGTGAGAGACAATGAATGGTGTCCCTTACCTGTCTTACAACTATCTCGGAGTCAGCAAAGACCTTCAGGTACTTAACATTTAAGCCAATGGCCTTCTTTAATCCATGTACCAAAGCTTCATATTCAGCGGTGTTATTAGTACAATCGAATTCTAATCTACAAGACAAAAAATACTTGTTTCCTTTTGGATCCACTAGAACACAACCGGCTCCGGATCCTTCCAGAGTTTTAGAACCATCAAAGTATAATGTCCAAAAAACATCTTTAGATTCAACTAAGTTAGTTTCTTTGTGATCTATGTCAGTAACTAAATTGACTATGTTACAATCAACATCATCAGCCCGAGAGAAATGAAGGAGATCCGACTGTTTATCTAATTCATGGCTAATGGTTTCAGATTGATAATTACCCGGATCCATTTCTAAGAAGTAATTTCCCAGGACCGAGGAAGAGAAAGTCACGGCCTCATTTTTTTCTTCTAACTGAGTGACGTTTTGCTTCATATGAGGTTCCCTAAGAACTTTAATCTGATTCTGCCTGTTCTGATAGGGCAGCCATAGGTGGGACCAATCAGTAGCAAAATAGCCACTTAGCTTGGTAGACCAATCCCTACTTAAAATTAGCCCATAGGCTTCAGGGATATCGACCACCATTATGTCAATGAATTGACAGACTCTAGGGTCAGCTGACAGTCTAATTAGAACATCTTTCATTTCCCCAATAACCTTGACAGCAGTCCTATCTAATTGGATAATTTGAGCTGGAGATGGCACTGGCTTCCCAATAATTTTCCTACAAATTGACAGTGGCATAACGTTTGAGGATGCTCCAGAGTCTACCAAACAGTTGTGAACATTATGGTTGAAAATTTCAAATGTCAATAAGAATGGCAATGTTTGGGATTTAGACTTTCCACTGATGCTAGCCTCATTAATTTCAGGATTGTGTTGAGAATCCGTCAACGGAGTGCTGATCTGGGGTTGCAAAACATGCAGCAGTTTGTCTCGTTGGTGGGGTGGGCTGCACATGTCAAATATTGATACGTTTGCCTTGACCTTCTTGATATCTTCAATAATATCGTATCCTATATCAGATTCGTTCCCAATGCGACTTGGCTGATCTGTTTTGCTCATTGTGACCTTAGGTGGCTGAACCATGTTGTCGGCGCTTGGCTGTTTGGCCATCGTTTGGTTAACTTTGGGCTGCGGTGGGATGATTTGTATATGCCTCCTAGGCGGCTCTTTTGAAATTTTAGGCTTATGGGGAACTGTGACTGGCACAGGATCCGCAATTGGGCCCTTGCTACGAGTAGCAACATTTATGGTAGAGGGAGAGCTATCTATGTGATCTTCTTCTACTAGTTCAGTCATAGGCACCCAATCCCACAACACCATAGTAGTGTCCGGGGCTGGTTCCTCTAACTCAGGGCTCGATTCCTCTGGAGGATCATCCTGGTCTGGGATCTGAGAATCTAACATCTGGTTCATGACTAAGCTCATGGAATTGATCATTGCGGGCAGCTCTTTTCCGAATGTGGTTCTTGGTGAAAAGTGCATAAATTTTCCATCCGAATCTCATTCAAGTTTAAAACAGGGGAAGCGTTCATTGGTGGATGAGTCTGTTCCCCGTCTTCCCTTCTTTTATAAAATGGCTTTAAAGGTTTCCTAGATGTACTAGCAGCCTTGTCTTTCTCGAGATCTACGATTTTGTTAGATAATTTCTGCATCATTTTGACTATGTTTTCCATGTCCGCAGATGGCTCTTCTTTACCTCTAGTGAGTAGCAAAGGTTTTTTGCTAGCTGCCGGTTTTGGTTCTACATCTAAGGCATGTTTAGCGATGCTATCAGCCTCTTCTTCTACCTTTCTAGCTTCCTCAAAGTTCTCTATCAGGGTAGTTTTCTTGGACCTCTTTACGAACATTGCTATGGGTCCATCAAGAGCGGTTGTATAGTATTCAATCAGAGATTCCTCGGCTGGTTTATTAGCTTCACTGAAGTTATTTAACAGCGTTGTGAATCTTTGATTAAAGTCTTGGACCTTTTCTTTCTTTTCCATCCTCATGGATAAGAGTTCTTTCATAAGTGTGGCCACAGTCTTTTGGTTTCCGTATTTCTTTAAGAAACACTTTTCGAACTCATCCCAGCTAGAGATTGAGCTGGGTTGTAGGCTAAAGTACCATGATGATACTTTTGGCTCGAATGTATATAGAAACAACCTGCAGACTATGTCTTCATGTTGTACGTTCAAAAGGTTCAGAGCTAAGTAAAAACTCTTGAGGTGATCTTCCGCCGAAATGGCTTTCCCTGGATCGTACTTAGGCAAGACCTTTTCTGGGTTTTTTGGAAGATTATGGAATGGTCCAGCTAGGTTCAGCGCTCCCCTTGCCATCCAAGCAGGTAGAGCCATGTTTGGATTTGGATGTGGAGACCCTGGTGGAGAGTTGTAGGGTGAATCCTGTGGAGTACTTTTGGGAGTGGTAATTTCTTCAAGATTTTCTTGGTCTGAAATTTTTTCTGAGTTTTTAGGATCTGCTTTGTTAAGAGTGTCTGAAATTTCTTCCAAAGTCAGATTTACCAGTTCTTCAAAACTTTGAACGAGAATTGAATCACGGGTGTATTGTGGCTCCTTTCTAGGTGTAATTTTCTTAGGGAGGAAGTTGACAACGTTTAAACCACCTAGCTGTTTAACGTAGGATCTGGTATGTCTTCTCAAATCCTCTATTTCTGTAAAAGGGACAGCGTATAAAGCTTCTTGAGGCTCAGGGTCAGAAATGAGGCGTTCTTGATATGTTAATCCAAGATCTGGGCTGTTTGAAATGCTTTCTTTAAGCGGGTTTTCAGTGTTATCTATGACCGCGGAAGATTTTCCTCTATCAGCCATGCACTTTCAGGCCCTCCTTCTAGCGCCAAAAACTGTTGATGCCTCGGATATCGCAGTATCAATCAGAAAGGGATCCTCCTCGAGAGATGGTCCCAATTAGACTATCTCCCGTTTGGTGTAGGGGATTCGTCCGGTTAGCGGTTCCGACAACCGTGGGTTTGGAGTTTAAATCCGATTCTACCGGTTATGGCCCGATCCACCTTTCTTTTTGGGTTTTATGTCTTTTAAACGAGATGCAAGTGCCTAAATTATATTTGATCTAGATGCAACTAAAACAGATCTAAGTCTAGAAGCTGGAGTAAATCTACCTATCCCTGCAGGGAGCACGCTTAAGAGACGAGCAATAAGCTGTAACAAATAACGTAAGGAAAGAATAGATAGCTGTTCTTTCTCACAAGTAAAGCTACAACAAGATAAAGATCTTTAGAAGATAGCTTCTAATTCAGCATGTAACGCATCTATTGCTCATAAAATAGGAAAAAGCAAAAGATTATTTAATCTACGTAGAAAGAATAAAGAAACCGAACTAAATATAAACAAACTGAAACAACCCTAAAGATCCCTGCAGGGAGCACATTTAAAGGCATGAACAACGAGCCATAGGAGTCATCTTGAAGAAAAACAGTTAGCCATTTAATCTAAAAGAGAACTCTACAGCAAGGTAAAATATCAGCAAATAGCTCCTGATTTAGTCTGAAACACATTCACTGTTCATGAAATGGAGAAAATCGTTCACACAGAAATAAGCAAAATCATTTGTTGCCAAGAAGTAGTTCAAATAGCAATGCAGATTTCACATTACAGTGTAGATGTCATCAGAAGAGTCCAACACACATCCATCTTCCGTTCCCCATGTAAAACGTCCATCTCCCTGGCTTCTATTAGAAAATTCAATTTTACAGGCCCGATACAAGATAGCTCGTATGGGTTTCAAAATTCCATTCCCTGCCAAAAAGCCTTCATCTATTCTTCCTAACTTCTATTTATAATTACAATTTTGCCATTTGGGCTGCCACTTAGCACCTTCCACTTGTCAATTACAGGAATTTCTTCTATAATCGACCACCAAAAAATGACCACTTCTTTTACAAAATTGTTTTGACAAAAAATAGGGACAGCTGTCCCATGGCTTACGCCTTACATGCACGGAAGTTTAATCAAAATATACATAGCAGAAAAAATGATAACACCAACGCTTTCCCTACTGTACACGTGTTTGGTTGAAGAGAGCTGCTCAACTGAAGTTAGTTTATTTCAATCCTGTGCGTGAGCTTCTGCTGGCAGAGGATCACCCAAGTTAATTGCTGCTGATGTTGCCTGGGAAGAGACACTCGAGCCTATTGCTGTAGCTGGAATGGCTACTGGGAGAGAAGATCCTGGATCTGCTGCTGCTGCAGCTTTCCTTTCCTCCTCTACTATGTAGCTATACCACACACCTGTGTCCCTTATGACTATGTTTGCTGCAGCAGGGAACAAGATTTTCTGAGAAGTCACATTCTTCCCGAGCTCTGGTTTAATGCTTTGAACTTCCGCCACTGCAGCTTGATGCACTTCCTTCAGCAGATGGTTGTGGAGTGATGATGAACCAATATAATGTTGGAGGTCATCAATAGCCAGGACATCAATCCTCTTCACATACTCCGTTTGAACGCTCAATTCTTCCTTTAGTTGGGACAAACGTTGTTCCTTCTCCGGAAAGTCCTCCAGGGACTGGGGGAAACTCAATGTGCATTTGACATGTGCCTCTTGGAGCCTTTGGTAGAGACTGTTAATTTTATCTGTTGTTCTTTGCACACTAGTTATCAGCTTATTGGCACAGTTTCTGCCAAACTCCAGCAAGGCTATGTCCTCATTAAAACTGTCCACAGATTTAAATGGGAGGTGCGGGGGGAAACCCCTTTTCCCTTCTCTCCATGCCATCTGACTTATGATATTTGCTTTGACACGGGTGTTCTTCGCTTTGAGTCTATGGGCTTCCGCGTTGATTTCTTTTAACCTAACCACCATAGCCTTGAGCTTGCAAACCTCATCAGTGATTAGCTCCTGAGTGTCATACACTTGTTTCAGGATGCTGCATGATAGCTCATGGAAGGGAGAAATTTCCATAGTTCTGCTCTCTGCTTGCTCCAAACGCTCAGCTAATGTTTGCTTGTCTGCTTCTAGCTGAGATGCCTTTTCTTCTGCTCCATTATTCTCTGCTTCTACAATCATTATTTGGAGTGTTAGCTGGTCCTTTTCCTCCTCCAGCTGGCTGTACTTGTTTGACAGCTCCTTGTGCTCAATGTACAAGAAATTATACTTGTTCTCTGCCAGATCTCTTTGGGCTTGCTCATTAGCCACAGTCTGTTGTAGCGTACGAGCTCTCTTCTTTGTCAATATATTTTCTTTAACTATAACCCCTACATTGGCAAATGATGCCTTTGCTGTTGCTACAGCTGCGGATGCCATAGCAAAGGGATCTTGATCTGTGTTTTTCATTACAGTGACCTCTCGGTGGGTAACGATGTCTTCATGGAAGGGACTTTTGATCCTCTCTTCTGATTTGAGGACAATTGCTTTTCTTTTCTTGTCATAGACAAACTCATTCCACTTGGACACCGTACGCTTTCCCGATGGAGTGTACGGGACAATTGGTCGGTTTATGATGTCTATGTCTTCTTCAGGTGGGGTCCGGACTTCCTGAGCTGGGTCCACGCCCTTATCTTGGGTACCAGAGCCACCGGCTTGATATGTGTCTATATCCATGTCTTGGACACCGGACCCACTGGCTTGAGCGTCTTCCCTTGCCTTCAATTTTTCTTCCGCCTTCCTCTCTGCCTCAGCCTGCTCAGCTTCAGCTTCTTTCTGCTTTTGGGCTTTCTCAGCCTCTTTCTGCAGTCTTTCATTTTCAGCTTCTTGCTGCTTTCTCGCCACTTCAGCTTCCTGCTGCTTTCTTGCTTCCTCAGCTTCCCGTTGTAACCTCGCTTCTTCTCTTAATCTGAGCTCTTCCCGAGCTCGCGCATCTTCAGCTTCTTTCTCCTGCTGCTGATTGGTCTTCTGGATCTTGGCTGAGCTAGAGCTTGCTCCAGTCCCTTGGCGACAGATCCATAGCTCAGACATGTTGCTAATGCCTCTGAATACCTCTTCCTCGGCATCAGGATAATGCGAGTATTCAAAATGAGCGTAGATGTCCTTACAATGCTCGACCACTTTACCCTTTCTGTCGTTCCTGTGGAAAATCACCTCACCGAAGTGAAAGGCTTTCAGCTCTTGAACAAATTCTTCGGCTGAGGCAACCCCCGAGAACTTGTAAGCACCTATGCAGAAAGGTAGAGGGGGAAAGGAAGCCTTATGCTGTTTGTGGAGCATTGCTCCAATCCTATCCAGGAAGATTTGCCTTACTGCTTCTTTGAGGACCACATAATCTGTGGCATACTGTGGCAAAATGTAAGGGGGCTTAGTCCCTCCAAACATTCTTAAGTAGGTGCCTTGCTCTGAAAAGTAGAAATCCCCGTAATTCTCAAGGACTTCCAAAGCATTCTCTGACAGGCAGCTGGGCTCCTCCTTGAATAACTTCTCATACAGGGGCATGATGAACCCCTCACAGATGAGTTTGTAGCTGGGCTTGTAGTTCTGAGCCCACAACATCTTGAAAGCGATATAGACCGGGGTGGTGGCCTTATCCCATGTACATCCCAATTTGGGAAAGTCTATCTTGGCCAAAATACAATCTATCAGATAATATGAGGACATGAAGAATTCAGCCTTCTTCAAGGCTAGTTCTTCCCTTGCAGCTACTATCATCGAGGACAAACTATCTGACAGGAGAGTGGCCTAGTCAAACACAGTTCCCTTGAATGCCACGTAGTGGATGATAGGGATCCACTGAATCTTATACATTGTGCCATCGGGCATGCCGAAGATTCTGCACAGCATTAGAGCGATCAATCTGAAAGGAGCTCTCAGATTCTGTACGTCATATTCATCACTCCCTTTCTTTTTCAAATGCTTGCCTGCCATCAGTAGCTTCTTGGCCATCTCGACGTTGTCCATCTGGCTCAGCCATTCATCAGTCAGAGCTTGTTGGACACGGGGAAATTTGTAGGCTGCCGCAAGATACGCGGGTTGAAATGAGGCAATAGCCACTTTCCCGCTATCATTTATCACTCTCCCTTCAGCATCGGCATGTTGGAGTATCCATCCGATCACTTCAGCACAGGGGAACAACTCAGGGCGGGTAGCGGCTCTAGTTATGCCTGAGGCTCTGATATTGAGATAAATTGGCCCTTCTTCTAGCAACATATTCGGGATCTCCTGGTCCCGGATCATTCTGTAGATGTCACCCCATTTGATTTCAGGAGGGACACCGGTGGTGCACCTAGTGTCCTGCAGTGAAGTTTCAGTTTTGAGTGGGGCAGGCTTCTTTTCTGTCATCTTAGCCTTCTTCTTATCGGCTTTCGGCATCTTGACTTGTCCTTGATAGCACCCATATACAAGTTATCATGAACTTGAGTAACATACTGTGAGATTTCAATAGAGAGCATCATCATTTTAATATGAGAATGTGAAGCTGTATGTTTAGGAAGCAAAATACACCATTTCAACCTAAAATACAAATTAAAACATTTGAATCTTTAAAAGGGAAGAATTTGGAATGCTCCCGAGAGGATAGGTGTATCGTGGAACAATCCGCTCTCGGGTTTCCCCGAGGAGAGATGATGATCTTCGTTTCAGCAGGAACATGATTATCAATTTTGGCCATCCTAATTCTTTAAAGGGGCAGGTTTGGGATGCTTTTGTGAAGATAAGCGCGTTGGGGAAGCAACGTGCCTTCGGTTTAGCTCTGGGGAAGAGGGTAACTTTCGTCACTGCTGCGGTTTGAAAAGCTAATTGCGGGTAAGCTCAGGTTGGGAAGACTCTGTGACGAAATAAGGAGGCGTTTCGTATCTCCGACCCGACGCGGGTTTCGAATGCTATCGTTATTTTACGGCACTTGTCGAGGTGCTCTATGGGAGGTTTGAACAGGGGCAATGGTGCTTGTCCTAGGATTTGAATTGGGTAACGGTCACGTTGGGACTGAGGTTTACGAAAAGGCCCGGGGTTTTACGTCTTAGGCTTTCGGCCGGGGATATGGAAAATCCGTGGGGCTTCGGCGGTTCTGAAATAACGAGGCGTGCGGCCCGGGGAGGAAAATGGAAAAGCTTAACCGTCCAAACTAGCTGTCTCCACCCACCAAACATTTTATCCTGTCTCTATTTTATGTGACGAGCAGAACTCGATTCAGATTGTATTTGACGAGCAAAAATCACCCAAGACGGGCGTTTTGCCCGTCAAAAACCCACCAATTCCCATCATTTTCAAAAGAAAGATAACCCAATAGCAATACGACGTGCAGAAGGGACAAATGCAAGGTTAAGATCCTTCCTGGCACTGATGAAAAACGCTGACTGAGGTGGCCGCGAACGTGGTTGCGCAGGATGAGCTGGAATGGTCGCGCGGCGTCCAACAAATCGTCCAATTGGAGAATTAACAATGCGTTGGCTCGTACCCCCACCGCTTATTTATATAGAACCGGCACGTGCGACATTTAGTTTGGTGGGTGGGGCAATTAGTCATGATTTAAATACCGGTACGTCGGCGGTCATGTCAACATATCTCGATCCGCGTGCCATCGCCTTCTGCGGGACAAATTAATGAATCTTATCCGCCGTTGCGGAAAGATAAAGCGAAATTTTCCGCCGTTCTGGGCGTGCCGCGGAAGGAAAACTCACAACGTTCCGTAAAAGAAACCCGCATCGCCAACGGATAACGCCAAGGCTTCCGCCGTTTCGGGAGCAACTCGCCAATAGCTCCTGCAAATCGAAAATTTTCTAACTCTCGCGGGGTTTCGGCAAGTAATTTCGGAAAGCTTATGCCCTCAGCCTCCACTGTTTCGGGATGGTTCTGTGAAGGCTTCCGTGGTTGCGGAAGGCTTTGGCGAATGCCTTCCGTGACTTTCGAGACTTCACGAGTTTTTTCAAAACTTAGACGCTCAGCGGTTCCCGGGAAGGTAAACGGATGGCTCCCGCACGTTTCGGGTAGCTTCTTCGAGTTCTTCCGCGACATTTTGGAAAAGTTTCCGAGCTCTTTTCATGAGTTTTAAGCAAGCGGCTTCCGCTACTGCGGGACGACATGGCGAAATCTTCCGCCATTTCGGGAGACAATGATGAAAGGTTCCGCTGTTTCAAAAGCAAGTTTTTTGCAATCACAATCGTTTCGGGAGGCGAACTTGAGTTGTTCCGCAAAACAAAAAATCGAAAAGTTTCCTAAGTTTTATTTCAGAAAGCCTAGACGGGTGGTTTATGTGATTGGCCTCCGCCGTTTCGGAAGGATAGCCCGAGAGCTTCCGCGGTGCCGGGAACATAAGCTGAATGATTCCGCATAGTTTCCCTGGGGTGCTCCGCACACTTTTTCAAAAAATAATCTAAGTTCTTTTCACAGTTTTGGAAGAAGTTTGTGGGCTTCGCCATGGTATTTCGGAAAGCTTTTGTGAATGGCTTCTGCCGTTCTCGGGAGGAAAACCCAAAGGTTTCCGCAGATTTTCGAAAGTTTTCTAAGTCTCTTTTCAGAAAGCTTATGGGAACGGCTTCCGTCGTTTCGGACAACTTTGCTGAATTCTTCCTCCGTTTCGGACAACTTTGCTGAATTCTTCCGCCGTTTCGGGCGGCTTTCATCAGAGGCTTCCGCGATATTTTAAGAAAATATTCCAAATCCTTTCGGGCGTCTTTCCCAAGTTCTCCTGCCGTTTCGGGAAGAAAACCCCAATGTTTCCGCAATCTTCCTTCTCATGGTCTGTGATTTGCAAACAAAATCTAAGTTCCGTTCCGGAAGGCTTACCAAAAGGCTTCCACCTTTCGGGAGAGAAACCCGAAACACTTCGCGTTTACGGAAGGTTTGAACGGAGGACTCCGCCGTTTCGGGAGCTATTGCCCAATGGTTCCCGCGTTCTTCCAACAAAAATTTCCTAAGTCTTCCTTCGAGAAGCTTATGCGAGTTGCGGGGAGATAACCCGAGAGACTCCAAAACGTCGGGAAAAATTCTAAGTTCCCTTTAGGTTCCTTGGGGGGAAAAAGGAAAGGTTTATGGCCAGAATTTTCGTTGGGAAACCAGATTTCATGCTGAAAAACACAGATAACAGCTGGGATGGCTTCTTAAGGCAAAATTTCTACAAAAAATGAGAGGAGGGCCCCCAATATGTACAAATTTTTTTTGGGGGGGTGTTGCTGCAACAACAAAGCCTTCTTTCTTCTTAACTTTAAGTCTACGCATTCTTAAAAATCTTCCTTTTCCATTCTCTTATGTTTGGTTCTTTTTATGGAGATTATAAGTCTTTCTCTTGTTCCTTGATTTTGTGACTTTCCCCTTGAAGTCCTTTGATTTTTAATGTGAATTTTCACATGTGCACTCCTTCACCATGCTTAAGGTTTTATTTAATTTCCATCACACAATATTGATCTCTTCATATGAGTGGCATTGATGCAAGAGATCTGAGGCTTACTTACCCATGCATCTGAGGCTTACTTACCCATGCATATGTATCTTTGATTAGTGATTCCTCTTTTCTTTATTTCTACAATTATGCAAAAAGGATCACCAAGAAACCTCATTGTGGTTGTTGTAGATGATGAGTTTTTTATACCCAACAATACACCATCTTAAACATTGAAAAGTGGTGTCAAAGTGGTGATATAAGTCTTAATAAGTGATTTGAAATGTGAAGATGTGTGTGCCATTGAAACTACACAAATTAATTAATAAGCTTTTATCCATCGATCTCTTAGAACAAACTTCAATGGCAATGGATCAAGCAATTACCTTCACATAATGGGGGTTCTTTCATGCTCATTCATTAAAAACTTCTTAAAAAAAATATGCACATGAAAGTAGTGTCAAATCATACCATAGATCAAATTAGTCTTGAAAATTGGTTTTATAAGAGATTTCTTAAGAAAGCAAGTTATACGCCAGAGTTTCTTAATAATATGAATCAAGCACTAGACTTTAGACTATGGTTTTTAAACACAAGTGACCGGATCTCAACACCTTTTCATTCAATAACTTCATAAAAAATCGTGTCACATTTCATGAGCATGGATAAGAGTGCATCAAAATGACTTTTGATTTCCACTTCATAAAGTATATCATACACTCCTACCATTTGGAATAAAAACTTTAGATCCACTGGGAAAATGACTTTGGATTTCCACTTCGTAAAGTATATCATACACTCCTACCATTTGGAATAAAAACTTTTAGATCCACTGGGAAAATGACTTTGGATTTCCACTTCATAAAGCATATCATACACTCCCACCATTTGGAATAAAAACATATCATACACTCCTACTATTTGGAATAAAAACTTTTAGATCCACTGGAAAATGACTTTGATTTCCACTTCATAAAGCATATCATACACTCCCACCATTTGGGATAAAAACTTTTAGATCCATTGGGAAATCTACGGGAGGATCAAATGTGAGCTAATTCATTATAATAATCTTCACTCCATCTTTCACTTTAACTTGAAAGTGTTTCACACACGAGAGACCAACTCCACAAGCCTTGCTCCAAGTCCAAAAAATCTGCATTGTGATTTTAGAGTTGAATAAAGCTATCATTCAAAATAAGGTTTTATCATGGTTCTCGAATCACAATGAAGCTTTTACAAGGCTATGTAACCAAGAGGCAAATACTATCAAATATCAAATGAATGATTTTACAAGAAAAAACTTGTGATGTTCCCTGAAGATTATGCACATAAAGATATAATTGTTAAGTCAAACAAAGAGGAAAGCGATTATTAAATTTTGCTTTCTTTACTGATGTTTCCTTAAAAAAGAGTGGTCCCTCTCCAAGAATGAGATCTATGGCAAAGGAAACTGATGAAAGAATTAAAATAGAGGCAAATAATATCAAATATCAAATGAATGATTTTACAAGAAAAAACTTGTGATGTTCCCTGAAGATTATGCACATAAAGATATAATTGTTAAGTCAAACAAAGAGGAAAGTGATTATCAAATTCTGCTTTCTTCATCGATGTTTCCTTAAAAAAGAGTGGTCCCTCTCCAAGAATGAGATCTATGGCAAAGGAAACTAATGAAAGAATTAAAATTAAGTCTCACTCAATATTTGAGCTATTAAAACAACAAGAGACTATCAAGTAAGTTCAAAGTAAGAATGTTTTAAATGTAAATGGGAACACAGGATAAAAATTCATCAAAATAAATTTGCATTTCCATTTCACTTCTTCATTTACAAAATGAATGCTAAGGACATTCTTTCATTTTATTTTTGTTAATAGATCTTGTACTTTCTTCCTCTATGCAATGTTCAACAATCTAAAACATAGGGAGTTGCTTGCAGCTTGCTTTCTTTGTTAGCTGGGATCTCCTTGACATCTATGGTAATGACTCTCATGGATGATAGAAAGCTCCAAACACCAAGAGGCTCAATGCCCTCACTTGGAGAGTGAAAACACATTGCTAGAAGGTTTCATTATCTTATTTGTAGGTCCCAAATGTTGGGTTAATATTGACTTAGTCATAAAGCAAGTTAACCAAAATTGGTTATTGTTGTTATGAAACCATGGTATTTGGAAAACCGTGTATTTTCCCATGGTATTCTTGTGATCAGATCCTATAAAGAGGTTGGTTGTACTCTATTGTATGATGTACTAACTCACTGATAGTCGATGGTATAGCCATGGCAAAAGAGCCGCACTCAACCTATCTTGGTCTGATTTGGCCAAGGGTCATAATGAATATCTTTTGTTGGTTTTTATCAGTTAAGGGTTTCCAAGATAAAATCATGGTGTATTTCATGTACATGATTGTATGGTTTTATTTATTTTTCCATATTTTTGTTGTGTATATAATTATGTTTGTTGTGTCCTAGAACTAACATATGGTATCAAAGATTGGTAGACACCCACTCTCCCATGAGAGCGGTCTGATCAAGTACAGGTTACATGGATCTACATGGTAGAGTGTAGATTAAGTCGGTTTTATATGACATCAGTTAAAGGAAATTTTTAAGTCATCTAGATCTGCATGGTGGAGTGTGAATTGGTGTGGGTAGATCCATTGGTGTGATGGGTTGGCGTAAGAAGAAACAAAAGTACCATATATGAGGTTTGCTAAAGAAATATGGAGTGCAGGTACACATCTATTTTTGAGCAGATCAAAACATGTACATTTATGGCTATTCTTGTTTTTTGAGGATAGATTCTGATCTAAGAATAAATGGGTGGTTTGAGCAAAGGGGGGTCTGCCCCCCCCCCCCCCCCCCCCCCCCTTGTCTTGAATATTTGTAGGAGTTCAGGGGTGGGAGCCTCGAGAAAAATAATTTGGTTCGTTTTTGTTATGTGTTGTGTTTTTCGTCCATTGAGATGTGGCAGGAAGGAGGCGATTGTAAAAAATGAATTGTGATATGCACAATCTGATTTGAGGTCATGTAATATGTTTTAGAAGGTTCAAATATGAAGGGAGAGATTTGCAGTTGAAGTGGTTGAAGTTGACAAGAGTCGGGGATGGTCGACTCAGTACAAACGATGGAGCATTTGAAGGTTGATAAGAGTCATGGTTTATTGACTTGGTATAGTCAAAATCGATAAGAGTTAAATTTTGTCAAATCGATGAGGGTGATTGAACAAGTAGAGGAGTTGGTCGGATTCAAGTCGACAGGTTGTCAACGGATTGAGTAGTGGTCGATGGAACATGGATCGACTAAGGGTTGACAAGAATGCAGATCGATCGATGGTCAACAGCTCAATGGGTGGTCGACAACAAAAGTGATGGACTTGATAGTTGACAGGACCGACTAGTTGACTAAGCATATGATCCAGTGGGAAACTAATGATATGGTTGACGGGGCAACTGAGTATTGTGGATCGATTGAGGTTAATAGATGCTTCAACAACAAGACAATCAAGGTCAATATTGATTGAGTCATGGAAGGTCGACTAATTAGTCGTGGTTAATATCGTCTGGATAGTCTAGTGGTCAACTTTTCAAATACACAATAGAGTTTTTTTGGTTTTAGAGGGATGCCTATGTTGTTGAGGGTTAGACTATGTTGGGAATTTTTATGATTCTTGATGCAAACGTAAACATGATCGAGGATGATGTGCTAGTGACAACCAAGGAAAGAATTGGAGCAACATGAAGACAAATCAACTAGAGCATAAGGTGGAGTCTATAGTTGAATGCGTATATAGATCAATTGTAGAAGGTGGTGAAGTATGTGGTTGACCGCTACATACAGGCCAACTGGGTAGTTGATTGAGCAGCAGAATACGAGTTCTCAGATCAAGAGTGCTTGGTTTATTATTGTATGAGCATGTAGATGCTCATGTAGAATTTTTTTGTTGATCAATGTTTCATTAATGGATTTGTAATCACTGTAAATGGAGTTCAAACCACATATTAATTAATGGATATTGCCACAATACATGACTTAACTCAGTTTGCATTCCTGTTAATATTCAATCCGCTAGGTGTAACCCTAGCTTCTTGGGATTTGAAGTCTATTGCATGAGATAATGGTGGTGGTTTTGTTTTCATTCTCTCCCTGTCTCCTTCGATGGGTGGTTCAAAGGCTTCCAACCCTAGTACAAGTGTTCTTTTCCTTCACTTGCTCTAACTAGTAGCCAGTAAAAGATTGGAGTTATGGCTTGAGACTAGTAAGTAAAATCTCACCACCTCTACTGGTTAATTTAGCATTGAAAGGATTGGTAGGGTTATGTTAGGGCTATTCATTGTTTACAACTATGGGTTCAAATCATGGCTCTTACAATTACTTGCAAAACATTAAAGGTTCTTTCTAACATTCGTTTTGAGCTTCAACTATTCCTCACTTTACTATTTTTTTACTCTATTTATTGGCAAGTTCTGGCTCAATGACCATCATCCGTGCCAGATATAACATTTTTTTTCTTATCCTTGAACCATTTATAGATTTTGTCACTATGGTTTTTGATTTGGTTTCACAACAAACTACTTATCTTAACCTATGCTACAAGTGTTTGGAAACAAAGAATTTTAGTTTAATTTTATTACCCAAGTGAGATTTCTCTTATTCAATTTAGAATGGAACTTTTATCTTGTTCAAGATTTTACTTATGTTCTGTCATGACTTATCCATTTGCTCTTTGTTTTACTTCACAGGTTAAAGTATCAATTGAGGTTTTTTTTTTATCTCCTTTCGAACACCATAATCCTCATTTGGTTGTTCCTTCCTAGAAGTTATTTCCAGTAATACTTTTTCATTCCTATAGGATTTTCTTTTCAGAAGATAAATTCTCTCTATGTTGACAAGAAAAAAATGAGGGTTTTACCTTGTTCATATAAAACTTGCACTTTGTTGGTCTATTCGAACCCTCGATCTCATATTTTTACTTTACTTATAGTTTGGACTTGATTATATATGTATTTCTATAAAATATTTTAATGTAAATGTAAAATTTTCCAATAACTTGGCATTTTCTATCAAAGTTTCACTTGGTAGAAATTCTATTTTATATATGAGATTGTTTTATAAACCTCAATTGTTGTACATATTTGGCTTTAAAAATTGTATATGAGTGTTATATGTTTTTTTATATGAAAATTCCATACTTTCCAATTTATGTCATTTTTTTAATGATAGTTAAGAGAAATTTTTTAAACTAGATTCTTCATTATTTTTAATAAAATAAATCTATCTAGAAAAAGAAAAATATAATACTAATAACCAAAACCTGTGTATAAATACTAATGTAGAATTATTATTTTTATAAGTATAATAACTTGTATCAAACTACTGGTTCAGTAGTTGGCTTATTGTAATTCTAGAAACACTCCTATAACAATAGAAAATAATCATAGTTATAATAGATACAGTAAAATATTTATAATATATACTTAAATAGAAAAATGTATTCATCTATTTTTCTTTTTCCAAAGCTTATGTTATCCAAAACAAATTGACTTGCATAGGTCCATCAACCATCCAACCATAGGAATTTGATATTTTTAATCCTTTTAATCTCAAAATTCACCCCAAATCCAACCCATGATACCACCAGGATGAATCCACTTAGGGTTTAATTGTTTACTTTTCCTTCCTGGATAAGCCTTAAACTAGATCTTTAATTAGTTCAATAGGAAGTACACCTGTATTGCTTCTACACCTAACACTTCCAAGTGCTCAAAACAATGTGTTTTAGTACTTTGTTCTTTACCTATTCAAGATAATACTTTTACCAATCCAAATAATGATACACTCTATGTACAGACAATACCTGAACCAACACATATCAAGGCTCTTCAATATGACCATAGAGAGCCCTGATTTACTGTAAAATGATTGAACTTAAGCAATTCCACGTTTTACCTGAACTACCACCCATTTTTCCTCTCTCCACTTTCTTTTTACAGACTCAAAAAAACCTATTATCTAATACCTCCCCCTTCTAACTCAAATTTCTTTATTTTTGAAATAAAAATTAGTTTCTTTCTTGGACTCTTCCTCCTTCAAGATAAGGTGACACCTTTCTCCCTAAATTCTTGGAAAACATGGCCAAATTTTAGGAAGGGGTAAATTGGTTTGGCACTTGGATTTCCTAGAACCCTTAGAATGTTTTCTTCACTTGTGGTATCATTGTTTTTCTTGTAATGGTCCTGCCCCAAATAAATATTGGACATTTTCATTGTAAGATATTTACAAAAATATTTACAATCACACCATTATAATATTGTCTCATGGTGTGTTAATTCCAAAGTCAAATAAGTGTTTAAATCAAAATAATTAGCAACTAATTAACAATAATATTTATTCTATAGGAAATATCCTAGGATATTACATTGTTGCATGGTATAAGGAAACACCCCGTGATATTCATTGGTAAGCAACAAAAAGGATACTTTAGTATATTTGGGATATATTATAGTTCAGGGGGACTCCTTTGTTGGTTGGTTTCAATGATTTTGACTGAGCCAACAACTCTGATGATTAGAAGTCTACTACAAGTTATGTTTTCATTCTTCGTTTTGGACATGTCACTTTGGCTTGTAAGAAACAACAATCTCTTGTTATTTCTTCAATAGAAGTAGAGTATTGATCCACAATTAATGCAAGTCAAGAATCCATATGGCTTCGACATATCCTTTTGGAGTTTGGATTCTAGAAACAAAATATGACTACCCTTTGGTGTGAGAATTAGAGTGTCGTCAAGCTCGTCAAACATCCAGTTCAACATCAGTGTAGAAAACACATTGATTTGTAGATGCACTTCATCAGAAATCTTACTCATGATCACATTTTCAAAGTGCTCTTTTTCCCTACAAATGATCAAATTGTAGACATATTCACCAAATATCTTACAAAAGAGAATTTTTTAAGCTTTAATCTATGATAGGAGTTTATGAATTTGTCATTAAGGGGAAATTTGTCAATTTATGGAGTGTGTGGTCTCTTTATTTTGTATTTATATGCATGTAGTGGCTTCTCTCTCTCTCTCTCTCTCTCTCTCTCTCTCTCTCTCTCTCTGTATATATATATATATATATATATATATGAGGGTAGTGGCCTCTCTATTTTGTATTTATATGTGCATAGAGTGGTGTTTGGACAATTATTTAAGGTTTTGAATTATTCTATCCCTATTGCATTATGACTCTTCTCTTTTTGGAAGCAATTCGCTTCCCTCAATTTGTGTTGCCCCATTGCTTTCTCTTTTCTATCTACAAAATGTTTGGATTTATTTGCATGCACATGCACGCGCGCGCGCACACACACACACACAAATTAAAGGTAGGGGATAGGAGTATGACACAACCTTCAAATTTACATGGGTGGGGTCAATCATTGATCATGGACGCTTGGGGGAAATATTAATGCAAGAAGAAGGTGCAGTAGCCTACACATCACAAAAAATTAAGATTAGTGAGAGGAACTACCCTACTCATGATTTGGAATTAGTTGTAATCATAATGACATTACAAATATGGAGACACTATCTAATTGGAAGAAGGTTTATGAAGGACTTTTCAAAAGTCACTAGTCCTATTACCTCCCTCTAGCGAAAGGGAAACCTATTTGTATGGACAAAATAATGCGAGTCTTCATTTAGAAAACTAAAATAATGCTTAACATGTTCCCCTAATCTCAAAGTTCCTGATATGGAGAAAGATTTCTTGGTCTGCATAGATGCATCTAAGAAAAACTGGAGGTAGTGACTGACTAAATATTTATTGATCATTTGATAACTAGGGGGGGTAATTGGAGGCAGTGAGTGACTAGAGATTTATTGATCATTTCATAACTAGGAGGGGGGATCTAGGGGCAGTAAATGATTGGAAATCATTTGATAACTAAGAGAGGGAAAATTGGGGGCAGTAAGTGATTAGAACATGAAATCATAGATCATCAATTAGAGTAATCACATCACATCATTATAAAACCTTTACCTATTACTCAATCAATAGTCAAAATAAAATATTAATAAACATGAAATCATAAATCATCAATTAAAGTAATCATATCACTTCATTATAAAACCTCTACCTATTACTCAATCAATAATCAAAATTAAACATCAATAAACATTAAATATATAAAATTAGGTCTTTTGGATTTTATTTTATCTTTAATTATATAAAATAATATGAAAATAATTATAAGTACTCTACAACGATGATGTAGTTGTATTCCTTATAAGAAAAAGGATAAATTGAAGTCGCTTGTATTATAAATTAAAAAACATATCAAATTTAGACTAAATATTTATATATATCAAATACATCAATGTAATATTCTAAATATGCATCTATTTAGAGACATTTGATCTTGGAATTTTTTTTATAAAAATATGTACCTTACACATAGTAAAATTATTTAACTACCCACTTATAATTTTTTTTTCAATTTACAATTTTATATTAGAGCCATCTTACCACAAAGGATAAATGTTGAGAGATGAACAATTCGCTTCGATAGAATATTACACCAATGTCTTTGCTTTCTATAAGAAAATGCAAAATATAACTTTGGTGTAGATTTACTTGCTTTTTGTTATGTAAAGGGATGTTCTAAACTATGTGACTGTTGGTTATATGGAGCAAAGTTATGTAGGATATCCAAGGAGAGGCTCAAAATAAAGGGTAGGGAAAATAAAACATATACGTAGATAAAAGATGTTATGAGTTTAGAATTTAATGAGAAATTAAAATATACACATTGTATATTAAATATAAGCACATTGTATATTAAATATAAGCGTAGAAAATAACTTCTAAATTGATAATAATAATGACTTCATCATCATTTATCATTGGTATTTGTATTTACATATTTTCACTCATGGTATATGTGGGCTTCTTATTTGGTCGATTATTTTTACATATACAATTAATTTGATATATATATGGGGTTATAACTTAATGTTTTCTTTGAAAATATTTGGACTCAAAGTTTTATTACTAAAGGTTGTACATGTAATGAAATTAAGTTATATCATTTCCTTATATTCTTGCTTGCTTGCTTCTATTGATGATTATTCATTCATCCACATTCAATTATTTTTGGTGTCAAACCTTGATAACTTCATTTCTTTTGATTCCTTGCATTGTGATAACTTCTTCTATTTATTCTAGTTGTTGATCTTTGATTACTCTTTTCTTTGAAATAATACCATCATATTTGACATATACATCCTCAAGCTAGAGCTAAAATTCTTCAAATGTCTTTTTTTGTGATCTTATTGAATCTTCTCTTCCTTCTTCTTATGAAGTTGCAATGTGATGCTATCCATCCGATTCTTACGTCCTCATTCAATTCGACATTGTATTTTTTTATATATTACCTCATTAATATTTAGGGCTTCTTTAACTTACATATTTCCTCTTCAACTTTTTGGTAGTCTTTACATCTAAGATCTTTTCTTTCTCTTGATTTTGATAGTGCTTATTTTCTTCTTTTAATCTCTAAATCTTGTTAAGTATTGTGTGATTATCATCTTGTAATTTGCATATTTTTTCATCTTTATATTTTAGTTCTTCTTTTGATTCATCATTTTCCTTTTCTTTAATCATATTTCATCTCCGTAAGTTCGTATCCTCCTTTCCCATTATTTCATTAAGGGATTTCATCTTAGACAACGCATCACCTTCCTTCATGAGCTCTTATTTTTCTTTCTTCAATTCATATGCGATTTACTACATATCCTTTAATTTTAATTCCTTTATCCATATATTTGAGAACACTTTTTCAAACTCTTCCCAACAAGAGAACTATGTTTTTAGAAAGGCTTTTCCATCACTCTATATAGATTCACTTTCAAAATAATTACTTATAGTAAAGGGACATGGTTTTTTCTTTTACAATACTCCACCATTCTATAGGATCAATTTCATTTTAATCTCCTCTAAATTTAGATGTTTTTTCTTGTATTAATAGTTGGGTTCAATTCAAAACTCTTAACTTCCTACTTCATTGTCTTCCAAATATTAGCCTTAAGTTGTTCATAAAATTTTAACAATATAAACCCCACTCTTTCATATATCCAATAGCTTATGATCACCTCAATTAGACCTTCTAATCACAAGTTATACCAATTTTAAATTAACATACATTTTTAATCCCTTATCCAAGCCCTTAATCAAAGAATGCTTTGTCGCCCAACCCTATAACTAATGTATCTCTAAAATTTCTTTAAAAGGGAGTCTCAAATTTTGGCGGCAATATCCTTTTGTTTTCTCTTTGCAATGAAACAAGTTTCAATAAATTTAGATTTTCCAATTAGAGATTAGGGTCACTCTCCAAAAACTTGTTAAGTTTGATATTTATCTAAAGATCGAGTTTATGCAATGTATAAATCTTTCAAATTCCCACTAAAAGATGGAATTTCAAGGCTTGGTATAGCATGTTGTGTCCTTGTCCCAATGGAACCAATTTCACCTCAATTGGACCTTCAATCTCAGTATATACTTTTTAAAGTGAACTTTCTAGTTTTATTCAATTTTCAAGACTGAACAAATACATTGTCATGTATGGACTATATGTCCAAAATTCCCATGCCTATGCTACTGAAATTTGGACTAGATATATCTTTCCACCTTTCAAGTCTTACTTGATTAATTTCCTAGAAAAATATATATAAAGAACCACATGAAGTGTTGCTTTGAAGGTGTCAACCAAGAATTGTCTACTATGATGCCAAATGTTATGAACCCAATACTTAAAATAACATAATAAATTGGAGTTATATGCACAATGTACAACAAACATGAGTGTGGAGAGAAACTCCCAAGTTGTTAATAATGATGAGTTACACAATAATCCCTTATAAATTATAAAAACCACTTCCAATTTAATACAACCATATATTTAAATCACAAGTCCATGTATACAATAGTGACCCCCCCCCCACACATACTCATTGCACTTGTGGATCCCCTATTAGACCAAACCTTATTACATATACATTTAATCTCACATATACCCCATTAGGATCGACATAACAAAATATATAGTTTTGGTGGAAAGAGTAAGACCTCAACAATGATTGCTTGAGGGAAATGTGAGATGCACCATTTCTAAAGAAAACGAAAAAATAAGAGCCATACTATTCATTTGTGAGAATCGTTTGTTTGAATAATAAGCTATAGATAAAAATGATTTCTTAAATGTAAGTCACTTAAACTAGTGACAATGTTGAGTGAAAAAGACATACATATTAGTTACATACATAAAGAGGAGTTCGTAACAAGAATTTTATCAACTTGTTAGATGTTTTGCCATATATGTTGGAATGACATTTGCACCATCCACATAAATAAATATTTTGAAATTTCTTATAAAAATGTTTACCTTACCAAATGTAAAATATTAACATTTTACATTGATGATAATAAGTAAAATATTAACATTTTACATTGATGATAATAAGTGAAAACTATGATTTTATATCGACAATTTACATTGATAATAACAAGTGACAACTATATTTTTATTTATGTTTGAGATTGCTTGATATTCTCAAATTTCCAACATGGGACCCCAAAGAATGTTGTTTCAAATGTGTGCAAGTTCATCTCCCTTGTTCTCGTTGGGTGTGCCCATTGCACCTCAATGTTGATATTAATGAGGATAGATAAAGTATATTAAGCCATCATGCTTATTAAATATCATAATGATTTATTAATGAGTATGGATGTTTATTATTATAATATGTATTAAATGAGAATACGTATTATTCAAATGAGGGTAATCACTGTGTCAACCTTTTAGAGTTTTACCATGTGATAGTTTAGAAACAATTGACACGTTTTGAATAGATATTTCACCTATCGTTAGGATTCATATGAAGTTGTTGTAAGTAGAAAAAGAGTATGGCGAATTTAATAGGGTTTGAAGACAAAATTAGTCATTAGGATAATCATGCTAAGAGTCATGCCAATTGGAAATTTACTATAAATAGCAAGCATTAGGAGATCAATAAGAAGTGTATTTGGAATATTATATCTGTTGGCATTCCGATTAGTAAAATGATATATACATGTGGCAAAAAATATGGTCGTGCTAGAGCAAGTAAGGCCTCGACAATGGTCCCTACAAAGGGAATGTAGAGCACAATATTTTTAAAGAAAGAAAACAAGTAAATCACAAAGCCATTCTATTCATTTAGGAGAATCCATGGTTTAATGAATAAGAGCCTATGGATAAAGTTGGTTTCTTAAAGAGTCACAAGGAAAATTTTAGGGGCAAAATTTTGCCCATGGGCTGATTTTCGACCTTTTTTTTTCCAAAAAATGATTAGTCAATTTCCATTTTTTCTAAGTTGATTCGCCCAAAATCCATGAGATAACATTTTTTAACTCTAAAAATCGCCAAAATTGTCCAGAAAGTATATAAAATCTTTAGGAATTTGAATACTTTTACAAAAAATATCGCCCAACATTTTATGGTTGGAAATTTAAGAATTTGTAAAATTCACCAATGATTCTACACTTTAAGAAAATTATAGATACTTAAAATTTTCCTTGAGTTGTCACCCAAAATGGTGACATCATTCAATGAAAAAGACATACATTATTAATTGTAGACAAAAAAGGAGTTCCTTATCAACTTGTTGGATGTTTTTCCATAAGGAGCATATCGGAACGACAATTACACCATCCACATAAAGTTGTTACACTAGGTATTTTATTGAGTGTATGCATCATTGTAATCTTGTAATTATTGTTCACCTACATACATATAGTCCTTTCATATACACAGAGTCCATATATATTTTGATCCTTCTTGTAAAAATGTGGACCTTACTAAGATGTGGTTGAGTGATCAATCGGTGGGAATTTTTCATCACTAGTCGACATTCAATTCATAGAGGGATGGTGTCTTTGGCATCTAACGTAAGAGTCCTTAGAGTGACATGTCCTATGTTAGTGATAATAAATTAACTCTAGATCTCAAAGCCCAATCCCGTTAGATATGTGTAGATTATGGTAATGGGATATGGGGATTTTGGGAGAAATAAGTCATCAAAATCATCCAAAATAAAAGGTGCTACCATGAAAATATGTGTACCTTATACCATGCAAAATTTTAAAACTTGATATTGATAATGAAAGTTAGCATGCAATTTTTATTTCTCTTTATGATTGTTTGATCTTCGCTAATTCCAACATGGGGCACCAAAGAATGTTATTTTACATACACATGCATTCCTCTTCCTTATTATTTTTGTGGAGTGTGCCAATTACTCTCTAACATTGAGATTAATAAGATTGCATAAACCATCCTAAACCAACTTGCCTATTTCCTATTAAATGGCATGATTTTGGAGTGTGCTAATTACTCTTTAACATTGAGATTAATGAAATTACATAAACCATCCTAAGCCAATTTGCCTATTTCCTATTAAATGACATGATTATTCATTAATGAGTATGGATGTTTATTATTATATTGTGTTCTGTTAGGTGTGTATAATAATTATTTCATCTAGCAATACCATGTTGAGTCATGCCCATTAATGTTTTTATTTATTATGTATAAATAGTTTTTTAATGTATAAATAACAAGCATCAAGAGATCAATAACCTCATTGGCTTCTTGTATCTATTCATTCAATGTGATTCTTCATGCTTATTCAATAATTTAATGGACTTCAATTTATATATATTATTAAGTCTACATTGAAGTTAACAATCAATATCCATATCCAAGCTTTGTTGGAATTAATGGGATGCTTTTCTCGTCATGCAGATGAAACTCAACACCCTAGATTGTTGTGTTGGACGAGAGCTTATGTTTGGACATTTTTTTTTCACTTCTATAACATAGTTTACTTGTTTATGATTGAGGAGGTCTCACTTAGTGTATTTCATGTAACTCAACTTAATTTGGAAGTTTTAAGGACTTTTTTTTTAAGTAGAAAATGGATTCTGATAAGGGAATGAGAAATTTACTAGTGACAACTTTGATATTTGGAAACTGAAAATGGATATTTTCCTATTAAGAGAGTGTTGAAGGATGTCATCATGAAGGACACGAACCCTTATATTATGAAGTGGGAGGATTGCAACAACGTGAATGAGAAGGCCATTGTCTTTATTGGACTTAACTTACCTAATTGACTACAAATGTCAAGATTGATGTTCTAGTAATGAAGGATGGGACATCTTGGAGAGAACTGAGAAGACCCTATGGGAGATGTGCAACAAGAATATTGCCTGCAGATTAGAAGGTATAAAGATTGATTTTTTTTAATTTTGTGAAGCATGTGTCCATGAGAAACATAAAAGAGCTCCCCTTTTTCAAGTGAATAAAGGACTCCAAATTCTTGAGTTTGTACATTAAAAATTTACAAGCTAATGGATGTGGTTCCCATTGGATTATCTAAATATTTTGTCTCCTTCATTGGTGACTTTTCTAGAAAGTCATGGGTCTAATTTATAAAGAACGAGAGAAATGCTCGAGGTCTTCAACATGTTTGTGGTGAAGTTGGGAGGAATACTAACAAGAAGGTGAAGGCCTTGAAGGCCTTGAGGAGAAATAGTGATGGTGAGTATTTTTTGATGTATTTTGTAGTTCACTTGGTATTGTAATGAAAAATGCAACTTCATATTCACCTCAATAAATTGGAGTGTTGAAAGGTTGAACAAGACCTTGTTGGAGAAAGATAGAAGCATGAGAGTGGATGTTGTATTAAGAAAAGCATGTTGGGCTGTTATGCATATAATAAATTATGCGAACAATTTATTACCTAGCTTCATATTGGATGGTAAGACTGGTAAGACACCAGAGGAAGCTTGAAGTTGCGAAAAGCCCTTTGTATCACATATTTGAGTTTTGGATGTGAGGCTTATATGCATGTTCCCAAGGAGAACATGAGGGAACAAGGTAACTCAAAAAATAATTTTTTCAAGTGAATTCAAATTTCATATTGACCATAGTGAAGGGATCAAGGGATATAAATTGTGGATTCTATCAGAACATTGTCATACACATAATCAAAATTGGATCTTCAAATAAGAGCTTCTTGGAAGATATCATGATATTTCGTTGAGAGAATTAACTACAACATGGGATAATTCCAGAGGTTAAAAAACAACATTATGGAATTGATCATTATGTAGTGAAGCAATTGAAGATGGTTTTCACAAGTGACAATCACGTCAAAAAATCATAATTGAGTTCCAATTATGTACAAATTAAGAAACTAGCAATTATAGAGAAGAATATGAGGTGATCAATAAACCTGGAATGATGTTGATAAATTTCTAGATGATAGTGAACATTCCAAAATGATCATACATATGAAGAGATAAGAAGTCTTTAACAAAGAAAACCCCCTTATATATGGTTTTGGGTTTTGAGCCTTCATATTTTAGCTATTTTGTTGTGTCTTTCATGTGTGATGATCCTAGAAATGTGAAAGAGGATCTTAGCCACGAGGAGGCAATTCATTGGAAGAAAGACATAGAGGAGGAAACTGGGGATCTTACATAAAAACCAGACTTGGCATCTGCAAGAGTTCCTCAAAGATAGGAAAGTTGTTGATTTGCACTGGGTGTTTAAGAAAATGTATAGATTTGATATTGTTGTGGAGAGATACAATGATTGGTTGGTAGATAGGGATACTGTCAAGTTGAGAGTATAGATTATGATGAGACTCTCCCTGGTGGCCAAAAAAACCTTTATTAGGTTGTTGTTGGCATTAACAACTCTATATGATTCGTAAATTGAGCAAATGGACGTGAATATAATTTTTCTTCATGGAGATCTCAGGGAGGAAATCTTAATGCAACAACCAAATGATTTGAGGTGAGTGGGAGAGAAGGCTTGGTGTGCAAGTTGAAGAAATCATTGTATGGTTTAAAGCAATGCCCAAGTGGCACCATAGGTTTGATAGGTACATGATTAGACAATGCTTTGTAAGTCATGTTGATCATTATGTCTTCCGTAGACGAAGGCGGGTAATCATGTCATAATTTTGGTCTTATATGTTGATCTTATCTTGATTAGTGATTCCAAGGAATTAGTCAAGGAAGCCAAATCTAACTTGTCAAGTGAGTTTGATGTGGAGGATCTTGGTCCATTGCATTATTGTTTTGGTATTGAGGTGAGAAGAGACCACGAGAATATAAAGTTATAAATTTCTTAAAGGAACTCTTTGTGGTGGATAGGCGTAGAGTAGTTAATACTCCATCTCAAGTCGAGTATTCTTGTCTAATGACATGTGCACTAAGATTATGCAAGGAGAAGAAAAAATGGTAAGAATGACATTTTTATGTGGTTGGAAAGCTCATGTATTGATTGGTGTGCATAAGACCAGATGTAGCTCATGCAAAGGGAGTTGTGTGCAAGTATATGCTCAATCTAAGGAACTGACACTGGACAATTGTCAAGATAATGTTAATATATCGACAATGCACCAATGATAATGTTATTTGTTATCGCGTGGATGGAAGCAACAAGCTTCAAGTGCATGGTTTCATTGACTCTTAATTTTGGTGATGATGTGGATAATGAAAGGTCCATAAGTGTCATAGAAGTGATGGAGTCAAGTGTGGTGAATACTTAAGATAATGCAATTGATGCTTTGACCAAGGCTTTGGATGGAAAGCTGTTTGTTTTCAATGGTGGTTCACCGTAGCTACATCAACCACCGGGAAATATGCCAACACCGACTATTCTGGAGAATCAATGTATGGCTAGAATTACATAGAACCCGAATGGGGAGTGTAGCAATTATTCCTCTCAACCACCCAAGCTACATCTAATGGACTAATGGAAAACTTTTTATTTAGTGTAATAAGAATGTTGGTGTACGACCTTGTTAAGATAGTTGCCAAATAAGAAATTGTTAGGACATTGTTGGGGAGTGTGGCAATTACTCCTCAACATTGACATTGATGAAGATGCATAACACACACTAAGTGGGCATGCTTATTAGATGTCATAATTGTTCGTTACTAAATATCAATGATATGTCATCTAGGGATACCCTATTACGAGGGCGAATCAGGCCCATTGGCATATTTATTTATATTTTTATGGTATTTTTATTTTTATGCATAAATACCATAGAGAGATACATACATTACCTCATTGACATATTGTATCTATTTAACTTAGTGAAACTTTGACCCCATGTTTTGTATCATTCCTCTCTTGTCGTGAGCATTATATTTGGATATGTATTATGAAAAGCATTTTTATGTTATTATTTTTTCAATTATGCACATTTTTAAACTCTGCTAGTTAATACTGCTCATATTTCTTCAGCGTTTTGATATCCATCTTTCCTCATTTTTGTCTGCACATTAATCTTGCATTTAACATATTTTGCTGCATTGTTTCCCTCTGAAGTTAATTTTTTTTTTCCTGTTTGGCGCCCATATTTGGTGTTTCTACAATGGTTCAATACTACATAATATCATTTTAATAATCCAAGGCAACACATCCAAGTGACAGCGTTCATGTTTTCAGCTACCACCAAGAATGGACCGTGGATCTTGGGGTTTAATGAGTCATTAAGTAATCACAACAAAATTTAAATTGAAAGAGGAATTTTTAGCCTCTATGAATTAATGCCTAAGATTTTATTGTCAGATTTACAAAACATTCTACTCTTCGCTGTATGTCCACTTAGCAAAGGGATCCACCCATTATAAACTAGCTTAACATACACAAATACTCGTTGCATATTATATATACATGCAGCGTATGGACTCCTGGCTTCTCCCACAACTGCTGAGTCCATTTCAAAGCTATGTTTCTAATATGGAATACATAAACATTCCATAGTCTAAAAGTTTCTGATGAAAATTGGTCAAGGTAAAACTTTGGCCCTACAATATGGGCAATGTTGATTGTTAATCAACCACGGAATCAGGCAAGATGAATGAAACTTGTGGCTACATGGAAGATGGATAAGCACTTGATTCAGTTTGAAGCATTCTAAGCATACAGCACAATCCTCTTTTTCCGAAGCTCTTGATTTTAACTTCAACCAAGATTTTCCTCTTTTTGTTTCTGGTACATATATCTCTTTCCTTAGAAGATCAATACTTGTTTTACTTGTTGCCACAGGAGTGGGCTGGACATCTCTAACAAGCTCTGATGGTTGCCTTGCTTCAGTGATCAAACCACCCATAGAAACCTGTTCTCTATTATTAATCAGCCTGATATGACTATCCCTGCATATTAATAAAAGATTTACCAGTATCAATATCCATCTGTTATCTTATAGAGACAAATTAAACATCAAGCGCAAATAAATGTTTACAAATCTACAGTCTTAAAGACTTTTTGAATAAAATATTTTACCAGTATCAATATCCATATGTTATCTTATAGATACAAATTAAACATCAAGCCCAAACAAATGTTTACCATTCTACAGTCTTAAAGACTTTTTTAATAGAAAAAAGCTTCATCTACATAATTCTAGGTGTTGAGAATAATTCTACAAACCTCTTATTTAATGTTGATGATGTCCTCAGTCTCTCCTCTAATCGTTCTCGTGCCTCAAGTATGACTTCATGGAGCTTATCATTATCATTCTGGTCAGTCTGGACAGGGTTAAAACACAATTTTTTAAAGTTTCATATGCATGACATAATTCTGCCTGAGTTTATACCCTTAATAAATTCAGTTTATACAAAAGCAGTTTTGTAAGACTATGTAGGCTAACAAAATTATGACTTGTATAGAAGTTTGAAACAGATATGCTGTCTCGAAGATTGAGAGAAACAGCAAAAAATAGATGTATGAAATAGATAAAAGGAATCCCAACAAATGGCATTAACAAGAATCTACTAAGATGGTAATTTAGTGTCTATTAAAAGACAGGTAATCAGTCAATTGAAGGACCATCAGCCATGGAATCCACACCTAGAGAGTGGATGAAGAACAATTTCAATAGAGCCTCTAAAGGTAACCTGGGTTTGGCTGGGTTACAGGGGAGTATTCAACGATTGTGAAAGAAACATAGTTGGTGTCATCTACCAATTGTTAGGCCATAACTCCAGTAACCCAGTGGAACTGGCCACATAGATATGCTGAGTTGGCCAAGTTTGGGGTTTAGACGTAAGCACTCTTGTTTTCACCATAGACAGTTTTATTATGATGGCTTATCCATTACAATTTAGCTCATAGCAATCTCTGTGACTTGAGACACTCCCCAATTCACCCAAAACAATAAATATAAGTCTTACACGGTTTCTATAAAATGTTCTTCAACCCACTCGATTTGCTGCAAAAATCAATCTACAACACTTAAAACTTTCACCCAGTTTTATAGAAGACTCCATGTATACAACCAAAAGATACTGCATAAACTTACATCTTACAATCCCAGAACAAGTATCAAGGATCATTAGTAGTCACTGCTCACAAATAGAGAATGACAAATCTAGTATATCCTTTTGTCTTTGTGACCTGTAGTATATCTGAACAATTAACACGCTTTGCACACTTAATTAAAAGTTTTATTCTTTGTCATGGTAATTAGGAACCAGAGATATTTCTAATTTTTCAAGCTTTAAAAACATTATAGAATTAAGAATCAAGACTATAACTTATAGGAATCCATCTTTTCTGTATAGACAGGAAGTATAGAACTAGATTTCAGCTCATTTATTGTATGGTAGTATACATTGGGGAAAGTAGCATGTTTATAAAATGAAAATTTTGACTATGAATGAATAATCTTCATGGATTCTCCGAGACATGAACATATGAATGAATATTTGGATCATTAGAAAGCATGTTTTCAATAGTAATGCATTGAAGCTATATGGGTAGGCTTTGCTCACTCTTCTACAACAGAAGTGAATTAATGGACTTTTGCTATTAGCTTTGATGAATCCTTTTGGGAATGATGATTTGGAAAGTGTCTCTGTTCACTAAGGCTACAATGAGTGAAATTGTGAATAGCTCCACTTTGGTGATTGAAATTTCACAACAGCAATTATGAAACTCTCAAACCAGTATGAGAAAATGGGTGCCCAATAAGCATGAAGTTTCCAATATGCTGTGAGCCTCACCACCTCTAAATCCACCTTTTAAATAAGAAGTAATCAATTCTATTTGGAAAGTTCAAGAAATTGTAGAGGATTTTTTTCTGAAAGCATCACCAAAACAATAATAATCTTCCTAAATGGAGCTAATCATGCAAACACATGTCTTGAA
Organism: Larix kaempferi; assembly: GCA_027924585.1. Lineage (NCBI taxonomy): Eukaryota > Viridiplantae > Streptophyta > Pinopsida > Pinales > Pinaceae > Larix > Larix kaempferi. Next base: position 3,441,679 of record BSBM01000262.1, on the reverse strand, counting down.
CTCTCCTGGTCTAATTTTATGTACACAGACAATAGAGGTTCCAATCCTCAGCCCCTGCATTCCCACTGCATTCCCACCAGAGACTATTGCAGAAGCCATTTTTCGTTATGATGAAAGGATAATCATGTCCCAAGAGAAACTTGAACCCCCAAAAGTGCTATGAACGAAGACAATCATCAGGGTTTTGCTCAATTATCTTCATAAAAAGCCTTCTCATTTATCTGGACCAAAAAACCCAGTATTTTCAGTCATTCACTTCTGTAAGTGGTCTATACTTATGTGAGTGTCTAACAAGTATGGCATTACATTTGAGTTCTTAGTTTCCGTTGTCAAAATCAAATCTGTTACAGCGATATCAACCACCCAACCAGACATGATAAAGCAATTCAGCAAAACCACATAACAAAGAATTGAGAAAATACCATTAGATTACTTTGAGCTCGGCCATCAGAAAAAGGCAACGCACGCCTTGGCTTTCTAGCGGCCCAATAATTCTGGCTATCATCTGAAGAAATAGGTCCGAGATAAAACCTTCGACGAGCGTGTTCTACACCTGGCAGCATTCCAGCTACTGGAAATCCACCTAAAACAACTGGAATTTCACGCAATGTAATTTGGTCGGAATGTAAGGGGCACCTGCCTTCCTACAGACAAATCATGCTCTTTGGGATTGTGCAACTAATTCATTAAACTCTCTTCAGATCTACATGTGGTTGTTGGTCTTGATTTGTTGCGATTATAAGATAATCATGTTTTCTGGTTTCGAACCTCCTGACGGTTCAAATTTAAATAAATTATATTACAAATTTCAATTTTTATTAGATTGGTCATCTGTAAGCTTTTTTATTTTTTAAATCCGTTGCCTAAACTGTCATAAAATTAACAATTACACTCCAACAGTTTATTTTAGAAAATGATATTTTTAGAATTAAATCAGCGATTTGATTATTTTTATGAAGTAGTTGCGCGCACTCCAGTAAAATGATGATGAAACCAATTCACTCCCACAGTTTGTTATAAAACCAGTGGTATTTCTGAGTCTGATTAACCTACTTTGCTGAATATTATCAAAACTTATCTTCTATTTTTTATTTGCGCGCACTCCCGCAAAATGATGATGAAACCAATTTCACTCCCACAGTTTATTATAAAACCAGTGGTATTTCTGAATCTCATTAACCTACTTTGCTGAATATTATCACACCTTATTTTCTATTTTTTATTTTATTTTATAATTTTAAATTGATTGCATTTTCGTACACAGTAGTTTAAATATTCTCTGTTTTTAACTATTTATGGGCATATTTTACAGTTAGTTTTATTTTTTCAAAATAAGGTTGAAAATTAAAAAAAAGAATTATTTATATTACTCGTTGAAATTTCATAATGTGAGTATTATATGTATATGTGTTTTTGAGGGTCCTGAATTTATTTATATATTGAAAAACACAATTTGAAAACTTCAAACTATCAGAATATCCAAAAGATAGAATAGATAAACTGCTTTTATATATATATATATGAAAATTTTGACTTTTGTCATGTTTTATTGTCTCTCCTTGTTAGGTAAACTTGACTCCATCATAGTTTTTTGAGCCCATGGTATTTGGTGGCCCATGGTAATGGATCGTTGTATTGTTTGTGTAGAAGCCTATTTAAAGGTTTCCAAGATAAACCTTCTTTGTCATTGTAGGTGATTGGTTTACTCATTATTTTTATTATGTTTTTTGTTTATTATATTTTTAAAACTTTTTATTTTTATATTATATAAGATAAGATATGGGAATTCAATGTTTCATATAGTTATTATAAATGTATAAAAATTTCTTGACGTGCAAGGTAAGACATCAATCAAATTTCAACTTTGATGAATGAGTATATTTATATACATATGCAATTCTTGAAATTTATTATCTATAATTTTAATTATGATAAAAAAATTAATTAATAATAAAGTTTAAACCATTCATATTTATTTGTAAAATATTTTAAGTTTAATTTCACTTAAAATCTTTATATTAAAATACTATTATCAAAATAACTAAAAAAATAACTACAAAACTAAAGGTATTAATTAGGTATCTTGTATTACTTCTTTTAATAATAAATTAAAAAAGTAAACTAAAGATAATAGGTAGCTTGTAAAATATCCTTAATTTGTTTTTTCTAATAAATTAAAAAGTAATTTAAGTAAACTAAGGATAATAGGTAACTTGTAAAATATCCTTAATTTGTTTTTTTTAATAAATTAAAAAGTATAAGATAGTGTATATATTTAAATTAGTATAAATTTATTGTAAGTATTTAAAAAAACAAAAAAACAATTTTCTTAGTTTTTATAATTTAAATTAAAATAGATAAATTTTATCTTTTTATTTTTAATATTTTTTTTTACATGATCACAAACCTCTAATGGGGCTGCTGCTACTTCCAGAGTAAGATATTGCTACGTTTTAAGAAATTACAGGGCTACGTCCGCAGTAAGAAATCACAGGGGGCACACCCAGTTCCCTTGATTATGGGGAGCTAACCCAATGGGGACATGAGACCTTTTACTTACAACTTACAACACTCAACCACTTGAGCTAAACCCACAAGACTTTTTTTTATGTTTAATATTCAATATTAAATATTAACTTTTTTTTACAATATAAGATTTTTTAAATTTTTTCAATCACAATTATGGTGATGTAAAAATGATTTTCTTAAACTTTTTAAAATGCATATATCTTAATACTCAATTAAAATTGATTTCAATAGATATTAATAACCATGGTCATTTTCTTTTTTTTTTGTAAGATTCGAAAATTTATATTAATAGCAGAAAGAGAATATACAAATATCTACAATAATACCCCAGTTGTTCATCATGATCTTTTATTTCCAAAAAGCAGAGAAAACACAAACTTAGACTAGTTTTAGAGATAAAGTTGGGGAAGCCGCTATGTTCTAATCCCCAATAGGCCGGGGGTTATGACCCTATTCATTGTCAAGGCTAAACTAATAAAGAGAAGGAAATTCAAAACAAACCATGCCAAAATATATCCACGGGGTTAAGGGACTGACTACGACCTGGATGGGCATGTTCAACTGATCACTTGAGCGAAGAGCAAGTTCCTTCTGGGTTGGTCTTCTCCTGGATTTCCACAAACTCGAGCAGTTGTTCCATCTTGTTGTTGAATTTGGCATTCATCGTCACCTGGTTCTTGCATAAATTGTCAGATACCCATTTCCAGTTTGTTGAAGCCACTCTCCATTAACTGTACCAAATCCTTAATTTGCGTGGGGGCAACAGGGGTTTCGCCCACTTCTCAAGTGTTGCTCTTAGTCCAACCTTCATCTAGGGCCATTCCTAGCATGTCTTTCATTCCCCAAAAGAGATTGAGAGTTATGGTATGCCTAGTCTCTCTGGTTCTCGAGGCCCCAGAGTCTTCAATGATACCCTCTAGACTTGTCGTCATATCTTCTGAAGAAATGTTCCCACGCTTCTTCTTTGTGCAGTTCTCCCATCGCTCAATTCTCTCACGGGCCTGCTGACTTACTCTAGAGCCAAAGAAGCCTCACAGTGTAATACACCAGGATTTAATAAATTATTATTAAATTTTTTTTTTTGAATATTTAAATTTATTTTATTTTTAAATATTTTTTACAAGAAGTAAAAAATAAAACAATGTAATGGATTATTCTTTTATTAATAAAAATATAGATAAGGGGACATAAATAAAATAGTTGTTGCATGAGTGATTGCTAAACCATAAGAGGAAAAACCAAGTGGCTGAAGCTGCTGAGTGATAACTTAAGGTGTAGGAGGCATCTTCCCCAAAATCAGGTCAAAACTCTTAATTGAGTGCTAAAGAACAGGAGGCTCATAAATGACCAAGTCCTAGGCAAAATACTATATAACAGTATGTCCATAAGCAACAGGAGTTTAGCAGTGGATGGGGATTGAATCTGAAAAATGAAAGAAATGACGCATTAAGTGGAATTTTCTCTTGTGGTTCAGCGATCAGGCTCGGGGGTTCTGGAGCAAGTGAGATTTGGTTGCTCTGAGAGTTGGTTGGGAGGAACGACTGTTTGATTTATGTTTTCTCGACAGTGGTGCGAGGTTCCTTGTTCTGTTTCTTACTTGTCTAAATTGATTTAAAATAGGAGTTCTTATTTTATTATGGATCGCATCTAACCCTTGATAGTCTATCTATCGTATATCTAAACAAACTATGTTTAGTTTATACATCTGTACAAACATATCTTCTAGTGTAACAACCCAGCTCAAAAACAAAAAATTTAAAGTTTTTAAATTAAATTTAAAGAAAGAAACACATTACCAAAATTTTCAGAAAATTTAAAGTTTTTAAATTAAACTTAAAAGAAAGAAGCGCATTACCAAAATATATACTATTTACATTTTCTCGTAAGTGAATCCTTTTCCTCTCAAAAAGAAAATGTTACGATGTAACCTTACAAAAAATAATATTGGTGTACATGACAAAATAAGAGAATTACATCTTGAAACAACTTTAGAGAGGAATATATACTAATTCTATCTTTAATAAATCTTTTAAAGAACATAAGCATATTCTCTTTCTTTTTCTTAAAATAGAACTTTCAACTTTATCCTTAGTCGACTTTTTATCATGCGAATCATATGGGAAAGATATGATTATATAATCAACAACTTTAAGTTTGGTACTATGACTTACTTAGCATACATTATTCCAATGTTTTCATGAAAAAAGTTACTCAAATTCTACTAACTTTCTACAATAAATATATATATATGAGTGCCATAGTTATTCCACTATATATCTAAACCTATGCCATTATATTTTTATTCAACAATACCTATAATAATTTAAACCTTTAAACTCTAAATCAATACTTTTCATAATTTAAACCTTTAAACGGTCGTAACTAGGACCGCTTATAAATATATATAAAGGAGAATGGGTCTTTGTCAAAACTTGATTACCAAAATATACTTAGATGCCAAATCCAGTTGATGAGAGTTAACTATACCCTCACATCGGGTGGGATTCTACACTCAAAATATGACAAACCAATATTGCGATCCACGCGGACTTCGACCAATATTTTTCCTAAGATTTAAAGAAGAATATTGTTTAGAAACTTTTCTAGAATACTCAAAAACTGAAGTTACACAAACATTTCATAAAGAACCAACTTGCACCTACATTTTGAATAAATACACTTCTCCCACAAGTCCGAGCTCTAAAGGTTTACTTGAGAAGATCTCTAACGACCAAAAATAAAATAAAGAGGAAAAGAATTGTACCGAAGACAACTCGGCGCTCTCTATGAGAGACTCCAGGAATCACTCAAAACAAAATGCTAAAAATATTGAACTGGATTGAAGAAGCTCGACGATTAAGTCGATGTTCACAAGAGAAGAGCTAGGGAGAGCTACAGGTGGCTTACCGCCGCGAATAGAGAGTTTAGCGGATGTTTCCAATGGGACGACCATGGATAGGCGACCCTCGATGAGGATGGATGTTCAGTTTCATGCGAGGAGATAATATACAAAAAAAACGATAACTCCGAATACTCTGTGCATAACACTTTTCCAACGCAGAAGACCAAAGAAAACACAAAGAATATCCAGGGAGACGGGGAAGCCTTTCGTACCCGACCCACACAGGAAAAGGATCAGAGCGAAGGTATACGAGGCTGAGGGTCTCACCCCTAAATAACTTGAAGTATTTGGACATAGGACGAGTATACAATCAATCTGAAATACATTTACATACAGAGAAAGATACAAGCAGGAAGGAACAGACGGGACTGCACTTCGCATACGCTACAGCATAACCCAGGACGCACGATGCATTCCACACCATCTTACCAGCGTATGAAGATCTATCCAGATTTCTCAATGCAATAAAAAAAGAAACCAGAAATCAAACACACATTCAACACACAACACAGGATGCGACCAAGAAGGTCGATCCAGATTTCACAACGAAATCAACATAGAAAATCCCAGAATGTAAAAGGTCTGGAATGTATAACGTATTCTGCCAATAGAGATTTAGAACCCAAAGTGTAATCATGCATTCAGTTACATATGTGATCTAAATAATAGATCCGGGATGTATAATGCAATTCACACCGAAGATAATCTAATACAATCAGATCCGCAACAAAAGATAAAATGCTATCATTATATTATTTACCGTGATACTACAATTCAAAGTTCTAAATATTGTCCATAATTCTGGTAGCCAAGTATATCCAAAATAAAACAACCCAATAGAATATACCAATTTACTTACTTGAATAGAAGAATTTACGCTGAACAGAAAATACACTAGAGAGGTATCAATTCCTCCCAACCATAGAGAATCTGAATACTCACCAGATCTCACTCTCGAGCTAGATCACCACCTCAATCTACTGGACCGGCACTACTGCAACGCAATAATCCTACCTTGGAGTCTGTAACAGTTAAAATCGATGGATTGATCAAATAAGAGGTTTCAACAAAATTGCTCCAGCATAATAGTTCTCCTTTGCACAACATCCCTGATGCTTTCTTAGTGCTCCTCTTTATAGTATTTGCCTAGGTCTTGTGCCATCACCAACCGAATCTAAAGTAAATCCTAGGATCCCTATCTTTGTGGATCATGTTGGAGTGTTGAGATATCCACTTGGATTGATTGATCTTTTTCATAATGGTTGTGCTATCTTCTATCCATAGTTGTAGGTGGTGTCCCCTCATTTAATTGATCATCTCCAATGTTTTTCTTTTATTTAAAATAATAATAAAAAATATTTTTGGTGCACATAACTCTTCACATAAATGTGAGTTACAATTTCTGAGTTTTACTAACCCAAGGAATAAAAATAATAATAAGTCCTTTACTTTAAGTAAAATAGAAATTGTCTTGAGAGGGGGTGTCAAATTCCTCCCCCCTTTATTCTTAACACCATCCTCTGTGTTACTTTTTGTTTATTTTTAATCAGATCCTTCTTGCTCTTGCTGGAAAAATGAAGGGTATGCCTTTCACATTTTATCCTCCAAATCCCAGGTAGCCTTTCACATTTTTAATCATGTTCCAGTCAAGTATGTGAGTAGCATCATGAACATACTTTTTCAACAACAACACATGAAAGACATTATGAACTTTAATAGAGGGAGGAAGTGCAAGTTCGTAGGCTACCGACCCTACCTTTTCCAGTACCTCGAAGGGTCCACAATACCTGGGAGCCAGCTTTGAACACTTACCCAACCTTAAGGAACTTCTTTTTTCTTTTACCCTTAAGTGGACATGGTCCTCGACATTGAATTCTTTCTGAGTTCTTTTGAGATCTGCATAAATTTTTTGACGATCTTGTGCACATTTTAGATTTTGCTGTACCTGTTTAACAATTTGTTCCATGTCTCTTAACAAATCGGGTCCGAGCACAATCCTATCCACGGGGCTATACCATGTTATAGGTGTGCGACACCTTCTTCCATATAGTATCTCAAAGGGTGTCATTTTTGTTGATGTTTGATAACCATTGTTATATGCAAACTCGACTAAATGCAAATATTCTTCCCATTTAGCTGGTTGGTTCATCACGTACATCCTTAACATGCCTTCAAGTATTTGGTTAGTTATTTCCGTCTTCCCATCTGTTTGCGGATGGTATGTGGTACTTAAATTTAACTTTGTATCTAACCCTTGAAATAATTCTTTCCAAAAATTGCTAGTAAATTTTGAATCTCTATCTGATATCACCACTTTTGGAATGCCATGCAATCTAAATATTTCCTTCATAAAAATATCAGCAATAGTAACATATTTAAAAGTAGACTTAACCGGAATGAAATATGCAACTTTACTCAGTTTATCAACTACTACCATAATTGAATCATGTTGTCTGTTGTTCTTAGGTAATCCAATTATGAAGTCCATACTTATTACCTCCCACTTCCATTCCTGAATGGGCAGGGGTTGTAACAATCCAACTGGATGTTTATGTTCGGTTTTTACTTGATAACATTCTAGACATCTGGCTAGATAGTCGGCAACGTCTTTCTTCATGTTAGGACAGTAATATTCCTTCTTTAAAGTTGTTAGCATTTTCTGGTACCCAGGATGTCCGGACTAAGATTTCGTATGAGTTTCATTTAAGATTAATATTTTTACTTCTTCCGAATTGGGTACATATATTTGGTTCTTATATCTAAGCAAGTTGTCGGTCCCGACATTAAAGACGGTTGGTTCTTTCTCAGTAACACTTCTTTGTCACTTTTCTTTAGTTTTCAAATACTCTTCATCATTTTCAGCAACATTATTTATTATGTTCTCCAAGTCTGTTTCAATAACTGCTCATCGCAGTTGAGATTTGAAAATTTACATTCCTGCTGAAAGCATCAACAATCTTATTTTATTTTCCTTTAATGTGTTTGATTTCAAAGTCGTACTCGCTTAAGAAGGCCAACCACCTTGCTTCTCGAGCATTGAGATTCTGTTGGTCAAAAAAATACTTTAGACTTATGTTGTCAGTTTTTAAAGTGAATATTTTCCTGATTAGATAATGCCTCCACATTCTCAATGCGTGAATTATGGATGCCAACTCTATGTCACGAGTCGCGTAGTTATTTTCATGTTGTTTAAGTTTTTTGTATTCATAGCTTATTACATGATCTTCTTGTAATAATACCCCACCTAACCCTTCTAAACATGCATCCGTACAAACCACAAAGTCTTTGTAGGGATCAACTATTTTTAGAATGGGTGCGGTGGTAAGTAAGTGTTTTAACTTTTCAAAGATTTCTTGACACTTAGTTGTCCAATTAGATTTTAACCCTTTCTTTTGGAGTGAAGTTATAGGATATGCAATTTTTGAGAACCCCTCGATAAATCTACGGTAGTATCCCGTGATCCCCATGAAGGATCTAATGCTCGTCACATCCCTTGGGACTAGCCAATCTATGATTTCCTTGATATTGTCCAGGTCTACCGCAATTCCATCTTTCGAAATTACATGTCCTAGATACTTTATCTTGGTAAAAATCATATTTACTAAACTTCGCGTAGAGTTTGTGTTCTCTTAAAGTTTGTAGGACCATTCTTAGGTGTTCTTCATGTTCTTCTTCATTTTTAGAGTAAATTAAGACGTCATCTATAAAGACGACGACAAATGTATCCAAAAATTTGTGTAACACACTGTTTTTAGACACATAAACGTTGCCGGGGCATTGGTCAAACCAAAAGGTATGACCATGAACTCATAGTGCCCATAACGTGTTCTAAAAGCAGTTTTATAAACATCTTCATCTTATATTCTTATTTGATGGTATCTAGTTCTTAGATCAATTTTTGAGAATACCGTCACTCCTCATACTTGATTGAATAGATCATCTATGCAAGGGAGCAGGTATCGATTTTAAATGGCCATCTTGTTTAGTTGACGATAGTCAATGCACAACCTCAAGGTGCCATCTTTATTTTTTACGAAAAGCATCGGTGCTCCCCATGGGGACACACTCGGTCTAATATAGTGTTTATCAATTAATTCTTGCAACTGCATTTTAAGTTCTATCAATTCTGGTTGATTCATTCTGTAAGGGGCCTTAGAGGCAGGTACCGCACCAGGTACCAACTCGATAGTGAAATTGATATCCCTCCTAGGATGTAATCCAGGAACTTCGTCTGGAAATACATCTTTAAATTCTTGTAGGATAGAATAATCTTCTAGATTAGGTTTATTCTTTTCATTAGAGTTTTTTATTATATGCACAACAAAAATTTTACAACCTTTTCTAGCACATTTCTTCAATTGTAATGCAAATACTTTTCTAATTGTACTTTTCTTTGGAATGCCTCTAACAATTCTATGATTACCAGATTCATCAATGCAAGTAAAACTTTTGTCATAGCAATTTAAAATTGCTCTATGTTTTTCAAGCCAATCCATACCAATCAAAATATCATAGGATCCTAAAGGTAATATGTTTAAATCAACTTTTGTAACATAACCATTTATAAAAAAATCACATGTGAAAATAAAACTTCTTACTTTTCTTTTTGTGCCCGTGGCTAGATGAACTAACTAGGATTTTTGAAATTCTCTTTTCTTCAATTTGTTAAGATTTAATATGCTAAGACAGAAAATAGCAGCATTACATTCCATTTCACAATAATAGCATATACAGGATCACTGAAGAAACAACAAGCACAGCATAAACACAAGAGATAGAGATTTATCCTGGGAAACCCTCATGGGGTAGAAAACCCAGCAAAGCTTCCTCAATATAGATGACCAACAATATACAAAGATGAAACCCTGAGACATGATCTCCTCCTCCACAAGTGCGCTATCCTCAAGTGAGTGAATGTATCAAATGAGGAACACACCTCCTCTATTTATACACTACTCTGATATGTATTTTACACAAGTACATGTAGGCTCGTATTTAACCATTAGGTTAAATACCCCATTATAACTGACTGGGCCGACCCCCACATGGTGGGTCTAATAACCCTAGTTACCACAGCCAACTCGGAGGAATAAACATCTCCGGATTTATAGTATAATCACATCGGAGGTATGGAACATGTCCGGAATAAATAATATACAAATATAATATTCTTTGAAGTTACAATATTTCAACACAATTTACAAGCATCTACCAAACTAGGAGATATATAACTTAACGTTGAACCAGAGTCAATTAAAACGGAAATAGATCTTTCAGATATTTTACCTTCTACCTCTATCATGGAGGGTTGAAACTCTGCTTGACGATTATCCAAGGCTGCACTTATCTTTGGAATGCTCCTCGCAACCTCTCCAACTGTGGCAGCCTCTCTGACTGCATGAATACTTCAGTTGTCCTTTTTATGCGGACAGTCCCTGTAGAAATGGATTTCACCACATCCCCAACATTTTAAAGGTTCTCTTTTTATTTCTTCATTTTTCTTATATCTAGTGTTATCTTTAAATTCAGGTTTGGCTGGTTGACTTTTGTTAAAATTATTTTTGGGGAAGCTTCTATTCTTATTGAAGGGTTTGAACTCTCTTCTTTTAAAATCTTGTCCCTCCCTCTTCTTAAGGGTTTTTGGGTTATCTTGTCTATGCTTAGCTTGATCATAAGCTAGCTTGGCTTTCCTCATTGCTTCATAAAGTGTTTTAGGGTTATCAAATTCTAGTCTATCTTTATAAAAATTAGGTAGACAACCAATGAACCTCTGTATTTTTTAATTTTCTTCAGTGAGGTAGGGTACATATCTTAATAGGGACATGCATTTAGTGCATAGATCATGCATCGACATTTGACCTAACCTTAGTTCATAAAATTCTTTAGATTTACCCTCATAGTAATATTCAGATATATACTCTTTTTTAAATACCTTTTAAAACCAATTCCAAGTAACTTTACGGTCATTAATCCCCTTAGCTTTCTTTAGGTCTTTCCAACAAATTTTAGCTTTACCAACCAAGTTAAAAATAACCATTTTTGCTTTCATTGAGTTAGAGTAGTTATACATGGTGAAATACTTTTTCATACCAGATAGCCATGCTTCGGCTTCTTCCCCTTTCTTGACTTCCCCGTCAAAGATAGGAGGTTTAATCTTTTTAAATTCCCCAGATATCTCATCCCTATGTTTCTTTTTCCTCCCTCGCCTATGCTCATCATCGTTGCTAGAGTCACCCAATTCACTGTCAGCGGAGTTGTCATCGGAAAAGGTTTCGGATGAAGAATCCATTCTTTTATTTTTATATTTTCTTTTTATCCCCACACGACCCATGTCTTTAGAAAATTCAATTAATTTTTGTAATAGAGCTTCATTTATATCCTCTTGGGTCCGCATCACCCGTTCATGTTCTAGTTTAAAAGCTTGTAAATCAGTTTGAAGTTCTCTTACAGTTTGCAGGATTTCTTCTTGATTATCATTCAAGATTTTATTATGTTTTTCTTCTTCAGTTAATTCAACATAGATGGGAGTGGAAGATCTTTCTTTGGCCATTTCTCAGTAACAAGAACTTAATCACAATCTAAACATAAAAAACAAAGTTAACACACATGATCAGAAATTCATATAACCTATATAAATATTAGAAATGAGCTCCATTAGGTCCTCGTGTAGGAACCTAGGGCTCTGATACCACATTGTAAGAACCCATCTAAAAAACGGAAAATTTAAACTTAAAGAAAGAAGCGCATTACCAAAAGAAATACTATATACATTTTCTCATAAGTGAATCCTTTTTCCTCTCAAAACGAAAATGTTATGATGTAACCTTACAAAAAATAATATTGATGTACATGACAAAATAAGAGAATTACATCATGAAACAACTTTAAAGAGGAATATATACTAATTCTATCTTTAATAAATCTTTTAAAGAACATAAGTGTATTCTCTTCTTTTTTCTTAAAATAGAACTTTCAACTTTATCCTTAGTCGACTTCTTATCATGAGAATCATATGGGGGCTGATATGATTATATAATCAACAACTTTAAGTTTGGTACTATGACTTACTTAGCATACATTATTCCAATGTTTTCATGAAAATGGTTACTCAAATTCTACTAACTCTCTACAAAATATATATATATATATGGTTGCCATAGTTATTCCAAAATATATCTAAACCTATGCCATTATATTTTTATTCAACAATACCTTTAATTATTTAAACCTTTAAACTCTAAATCAATACTTTTAATAATTCAAACCTTTAAACGGTCGCAACTAGGACTGCTTATAAATATATATAAAGGAGTATGGGTCTTTGTCAAAACTTGATTACCAAAATATACTTAGATCCCAAATCCAGTTGATGAGAGTTAACTATACCATCACATTGGGTGGTATTCTGCACTCAAATTATGACAAACCAATATCGTGACACACATGGACTTCAACCAATATTTTTCCTAAGATTTAAAGAAGAATATTGTTTAAAAACTTTTCTAGAATATAGAGACAACTACTCAAAAACTGAAGTTACACAGACATTTCGTAAAGAACCAACTTGCACCTACATTTTGAATAAATACACTTCTCCCACAAGTCCGAGCTCTAAAGGTTTACTTGAGAATATCTTGGACGACCAAAAATAAAATAAAGAGGAAAATAATTGTACCGAAGATAGCTCGGCGCTCTCTATGAGAGACTCCAAGAATCACTCAAAACAAAATGCTAAAAAGACTTTACTTGATTGAAGAAGCTTGACGATTAAGTCGATGTTCACAAGAGAAGAGCTAAGGAGACCTACAAGTGGCTTATTGTTGCAACCAGATATTTTAGACATATGTTTCCAGTGGGACAACTGTGGATAGGTGACCCTCGATGAGAATGGATGTTCATTTTCATGTGAGGAGATAATATACAAAAAAAAATGATAACTCCGACTACTATGTGCATAACACTTTTCCAACACAAAAGACCAAAGCAAACACAAAGAAGATCCAGGGAGACGGGGAAGCCTTTTGTGCCCGACCCACAGAGGAAAAGGATCAGAACAAAGGTATACAAGGCTGAGGGTCTCACCCCTAAATAACTTGAAGTATTTGGACACAAGACAAGTATACAATCAATATGAAATACATTTACATATAGAGAAAGATACAAGCAGGAATGAACGGACTGGACTGCACTTCACATACGCTACAACATAAACCAGGACGCATGATGCATTCCACACCATCTTACCAACGTATGAATATCTATCTAGATTTCTCAATGTAATAAAAAAAAGAAACTAGAAAGAAAACACACATTCAACACAGGATTCGACCGAGAAGGTCGATTCATATTTCATAACGAAATCAACATAGAAAATCCCAGAATGTAAAAGGTCTAGTATGTATAACGCATTCCACCAATAGAGATTTAGAACCCAAAGTGCAATCACGCATTCAGTTACAGAGGTGATCTAAATAATAGATCTGGGATGTATAATGCAATTCACACCAAAGATAAGCTAATAAAATCAGGTCCACAACAAAATACAAAATACTATCATTATATTATTTACCGTGATACTACAGTTCGAAGTTCTAAATATTGTCCATAATTCCGACAGCCAAGGATATTTAAAATAAAACAACCCAATAGAATATACCAATTTACTTACTTGAATAGAAGAATTTACGCCGAGCAGAAAATACACTGGAGAGGTATCAATTCCTCCCAACCATAGAGAATCTGAAAGCTCACCAGATCTCATCCCCGAGCTGGATCACCACCTCAATCTACTGGACCAGCACTACTGCAACGCAACACTCCTACTTTGGATTCTGTAGCAATTAAAATTAATGGACTTATCAAATAAGAGGTCTCAACAAAAATGCTCCAGCATAATAGTTCTCCTTTGCACAACATCCTTGATGCTCTGCCTCTTTATAGTATTTGCCTAGGTCTTGTGCCATCACCAACCCAATCTCAAGTAAATCCTGGGATCCCTATCTTTGTGGATCATGTTGGAGTGTTGAGATATCCACTTGGATTGATTGATCTTTTTCATAATGGTTGTGCTATCTCCTATCCATAGTTGTAGGTGGTGTCCCCTCATTTAGTTGATCCTCTCCAATGTTTTTCTTTTATTTAAAATAATAATAAAAAATAGTTTTGGTGCACATAACTCTTCACATAAATGTGAGTTACAATTTTTTGAGTTTTACTAACTCAAGGAATAAAAATAATAATAAGTCCTTTACTTTAAGTAAAATAGAAATTGTCTTGTGAGGGGGTGTCACATCTAGTATATCCTCATTTTAGTTATGTTGTCGTAATGATATCTAAGATTACAAAATAATCACATCTAGTATGTAAATTTATTTCCATTATGCTCTCAATGTAACTATTCTGTCGCAATGATATCTAGTTTTAAAATAATGTTAGTTGGCATTTAGATTGCTTTTCAAACCAGTTTCGGTTTTCTTTCAGTATAACACAATTTATATTTAGTTAAAAGAACAGAGTCAAATTGTGCTTTAAACCTTGTAACATACCGAATATCGCTAAGAAGCTAAGCAAATTGACGGTTACAGACGATTATCCTGATACATTTTTAAACGCTTTCACTCACAAAACCTTATCACAAATCAAGAATTGATAGTTCTGGATCCCACGAGATTACTAAAATAATAACATAATTACATTACGGGTATAATAACAATTATAGATACATTATATTTAAAATATAAACCCTCGCTACAGATCGAAGAATCAGATTTTATAGATTTTATAACTTAAGCTACGAATTACAAAGTGATAATAAATATTACAAACAATGAACCTTTCAACCATCAACAACGTTAAATACTTATAACATTCATTCCTTCAACTAATCGACAGCCTGACGAATGACATGTTCTTTTCACAAAAAAGAAATTGTGATCCTCTCCACGGAGGCCACGTAATACCCTTGGTTGCACAACTAAGTAGTGCCACAACCCAACTCATCTACGTGTAAGTAAGCCCATTGTAGAATAACAAACGGGTTTATAAATAACAAGTAATAAATAAATAGAAGATTACGTATAAGTAATTTATTGTACAGATCGAGAAAGATCGATCTAGTCTTTCATCGCATTAAGCATAGTAACAAAGCAGAGTTTAACCAAAATGAAAACATATAAATTATTATCATTTCTGAAAGTATTCACCAAAGTCGGAAAGACCCTAAGGGTCACAGTATTTTAATTTAAAATGCAGACATTAAATAAGAGGGACTCACTTCCCTATAAACTCAAGCTATTCGTTGTATAATTTAACGAACCAAAAATTTTAATTACAGAGGCGGTAATTTTAGGAGCTATTAACGATTGTAAACAAACTAAGTTTTGGAAAACGTTTACAAGAAAACGCTCGAACAAAGGCTACGAGGTAACCTCTGCCTTTAATTTCATAAACCCTAAAATGTCAAACACTTAAGCAATTAACTTATCTTTTATCAAGTGTCTATTCCCTTCTCGCGGTTCCAAAACTCCGCGCCATTTCACCTGTGAACAACCAGTATTGTACTAATTAGTAATCAAACAAATGCATTCCATTTTTTTAATACTTAAAGGGTTTCGAGGCTCGAACTTCCTCACCTAGGTATTTTGAAACGCAGGGTTGAGAAGAGAAGACCCTATCGCCACATTGGAAGATGCCTTCATTTTGCATTGTCAATTACACAGTCAAAATCCTTATAAAATATGAATTAAGCGTTTAGATATTGAAGTAAAAAAATTAAAATCTTACCTATGCATACTACAGAAAACGCCAGGGGTCGACTCTTCCTGAGTTACCCTTATCCCTCCATTTCCTGTAGGAAAACAAAAAAAATTACCCAGGTCAATCCAAATGACCTATGTAAAAACTAAAAAGGCACCTAACAATCTTAAGCATTGTGCATGAATTTTTATAAACCTTCTGCTCTTACCTTTTGATGGGAAGCTCGAGGCTGGCGAAGGTTGACAGGTTCAGTCACCGCTCTCAGTAAGTTCTGTAGGTGGCAGCCATTTAAAGCATGGATGTCTTCCTTCACACCTTGGACAAGAACCAGTGGAGAATTCCATTAGCATTGCATGGTAGTGACATAAAAACTTAGCAAAATCGCCATCAACAGAGCATAGAAAAATATCGGTTACCAAATTTAATAATGGAGTTAGGACATCAAACAAGACACATTAAACCCTCTCCAAACCCTAAGCATCTGCCGGTCCAAATGGACGGTTGGATTTACGATCCAACGTAGCCATAAAAATCCTAGCTGCGCTGTCAACTCGCAGCCAGGATGGCTCATAAATTACCAAACATTATACAACACAATATTAATACCATCACAACAACCATCACCTCAAAGGACGATGCTAAACCATCAATTTATTCAAATGAAGAACCTTACAATATTTTGTTTATAGGGTAGAACCTTAGCCCAAAATTGGATCATAGAGTATTGTTTGGGCATAATTAATAACCCTTGCGCCTAGGGTTTGATAATAATCCATGGCCTTGTAGTTTACATAGGGTCAAAACTATAACCATAATCTTCCCCAATTATCCTTGGCATATTCAAGTTAGGACCATAACCTAGGATCCACACTTAGCTTAGAACAATCAAGTTATATCATAACTTAGCTAGGAAGTTGAAAAGAGGAACAACAAACATCACCTCAATCATGTCGTTGGCATATCGTAGAACATTATGAATTAACCTGCCAAGTTTTAAATGCAGAAGTAATGTAAGTAATTTTTTTTGTAAACGATGATTTCGAATTATGATATTTTTTAACTATTGCATGCTAAATAAGAAGAGATGATTTACGCATTTATATGTTGATAATTTTTTTTTTTAATGGATTTTTGAGGCACATGACATAATGGTATCAGAGCATGGTTACAACACTTGGCCTGAACCAACCCGACATTGTAGTTGTGTAAAACAGAAAACTAATCTTTTTTTTTTTGGTTTAATTCTCTTACTAAACAGGAAGAGGAAGAAAACTTTATTTTCTTGCAGGAAGTTATGGCAGAGTTCGAAATTCCTGAAGGAGAAGAATCACCCCCTAGAATACTGGTGAACAATGAAGGAGGTGAAATATGGGTAAACTTAAATGAGAGTAGAACTGACAATCCATCAGAATTACAACAGACTGCCAAAGAATTAAGGTCAGAATTAAAAAGAGTTAGGAATGAGAACGAATGAATTATGAAAGCACAAGAAGATTTAAATAACATTCTTCTAGCTAAGATACACAGTAATGAAAAGGATAAAAATAAAGAATCTAAAGATGATAAGCCAAAGGCTACACCTTACAAACGTAAGGGAAGAAAGCTGGAATTTTCCAGTCATGGGACGGAAACTTCGAGTGAGGAATCACCAAAACAAGAACATCATGATTCTAGTGAAAGTAGTGACAGTCATAAAGATAAAAAGAAGTCCACACCCTATGAATAAATTTCAGGATAATTTAAGAAAATTAAACCTCCTATGTTTAACGGTGAAATTGAGAAAGGAGAAGAGGCAGAAGCTTGGCTATTTGGAATGAAGAAATACTTCCAAATTTATAATTATTCCGATGAACTGAAGGTGAAAATGGCCATTTATAACTTAAGCGGAAAAGTAGATATTTTGTGGCAAGATATCAAAAAAGTAAAAGGTATAAAAGAGCGACAAGTAACTTGGAAAACTTTTAAGAAATTGTTTAAACAAAAGTATCTTTCAAAGCAGTACTATGAAGAAAAAGCGAAAGAATTCTACGAGTTAAGGTTAGGTGCTTTGACCATGAAAGAACTCTGCAGTAAGTCTGATTCGTTATGTACCTTACATAATTGATGAAAAAACAAAAATGCAACACTTTCTCGGTTGCTTTCCTACCCCATTTAAAGAGCGGATTGAGTATGACAATCTAAAGACGCTGGAAGAAGCAATGAGGAAAGCGAATTATTGTTATGAAAAAAATTTAAAAAGAAAAAGAAAATGTACCGAATTGGAACACTAAAAGACGAGATAAATTTGACCCCAGAAGAGAGAATAATAATAATAGATTTCACAGGAATTCTGGAAATAATTATAGAAGGTATCAGGGTAATAATTATAAAAGTTTTAAAGCACAACACCCTGCAGCAAAAGAAAGAGAACCTTCCCATAATTTTAATAAAAACACTGCATAGCGGGAACCCTTAAAATGTTGGGAATGTGGTGACCCACATTACTTTAAAGACTATCCTATAAGAAAAAAAACCTTTAATAAAGTTCACTCTATTCAGGAAATTGTTAGAGTTACAGATATGGCGAGAAGTGTTGGGCCTGGCCCAAGTAAGCCAATTTTGATAAGACATTCTTTGGAGCTGCAAGGATACATCGCAGCATCAGCAGAGTAAGAGAGTCAGTGCTGCGAAGTTACTGCGCTATAGAGATACAACGCCGCGAAGAGCCAGTTACACGAAGATCCGGCAAGGCAGAGTTTTGGACGGAAAACGGTGTAAATTTCGGTGAGACCGATAAGTGGTCTATTTTGGTTTAGATACTCCATGATTCGTAGCAGGCGGGTAAGGAGTGACGCGGAAGGAAAGTGATTGATCCCACGGGAAAAGGCAGCACTACATTAACCAACTGCACAAATCCGTTAGAGAAGGAACGATGGGGTGAAAGCAACCCGTCGACATGTGTTTGATAGAAGGGCTGAAAGCTACGTGACCACGCGCAGAAGGATGGCCATGATGATGAGAGTCTCTATCAGATCCTAATAGCCCTAGTTAGTGGGGTAACAACACCAGTTTTGGGGAACCTTAGGGTTTTTTAGCCCATCATGAATGTAAAGACGTGACCTAAGGGATCGGTCTATAAAAGGGCACATTTTGTAAGGGAAAGGGTTAGATTTTGGTTGATGTATGCTGAATATCAATCTCTGTTGAGAGAAAGAAGCACTGTAAAAAGGCTCTACAGTTGTGTGCGCAGAGACCTACTGAAGAGAGAAGAGAGTCTGCAGCTGTGTGCGCAGACTGGAACTGTTGAACCCTTCGCATTGATAATACAAACAACAGTTCCTGTGGACGTATCTCCCATCCTGGGGGTGAACCATGTTAATTCCTTGTGTTATGTGATTGATTATGTGCTTGCATATGTGTATTTTCTTATGTTGAATGGTTAAGTTCATGCTATGAATTCACGTGTTCTTGCTTTTATATGTATTCGCCATAAGGATGAATGATGGGAATAATATGTTAAGTATCGACATATGTGAATGAATGTTGAATGCACAAGTAATTATAAGTCAGATGAATGCATAAGTCGAGTGGGTAAACACTTAGTCGGCGAAGTCTGTATAGTGCGATTCCTTGAAGCGTGGCACCAAAAGTGCGTGGTCATTGCAATTCCTCATATTGTCTAAGTTTACAAGGTTTACAGCTAGATGCATGTGAATGTATAAGTTGACACTAAGAAAAGTCCATTAAAGTTGTGTGATTTCCAAAGAGGAAGCGCAGTCCTCTGTTGCGCTATCCCGTTGTCAAGCGATTAGTTTGCATCGCGCAGTCCTTGGATGCGCGATAACGTAAGCAGTAGTTGTGAAGCCAATGAACTTCGCACTGTCCACCATTCCATTGAAGCACGCATCACCCAGTTGTGGAAACCTAATTTCGCAACCTCCCCATAGCTTCGCCTCGGGTGAGACCTCAGTCTGCTCGTAGATTGTTGCCGAAAGGGCCGGTGAAAAAGGGGTTTTGTGGGTTCCCTGAACCGTGTAGAACCTGGGTCTCAGAATGTTGCCGAAAGGGCCGATGAAAAAGAGGTTTTGTTGGTTCCCTGAACCGCGCAGAATCGGGGTATGTCTACCTCTCTGAACTTAATGAACACATCTAGAGCCAACAAATGGTTCTGTTTCCACGCTAAATAATTGGTGATAAACAAATGGTTCCATTGCCACACTAAGAATCGGTGATGAGAATGCAACAAATGGTTCTATTGCCGTGCTTGAACTGGTGATGAGCACCGAAAGTTGGAATCTTGAGAAAACATAAATATGGAACTGGGTGGACAAGACAGAAAGGAGAATAGACATCCGCGTCTATCTGACGTAGAGTGATTAAACAAATGCTTGTGGGCGGATATTCATGAAATTTTCTTCGCAACCTTTGGAAACGAGTTGCACGAGTGGTTGTCAAGACTTGCAGAGCGTAAGAACTATTTCCAAGAAGGAGCACCTACCGAGTGGAATCCAGAGCTTATTTAGAGGTTTAATGAAGTAGATAGTCCACTCTTGCGAGCAGTCGACTTTTGGGTTGACATTATTCTAGAAGGCTTCATGACAGAGTTTGTTGTGGACACGTTGAAGTCCTACAGCACAACAGAGGCAGAATTCTTCAAAGGTTTCAGAGGTAAGTACCTCAACAATCTGAGTTTATATATCAAAATGGTTTTAGCTGAGAAATGCGTTTTAAGAATGTAAAAAGATTCATAGTTGTTTTGAGTCTGTAATGGTCGATAAGACTTATAGTGACTCGGACAAAGGTATACACAATTTAATAAGTGGTAAAAGATATAAGGTTAATACAGAAAAGAACCTTAAAGAACCTAAACTCCGTGTAGAAACTGAGTTCCAATTTGAGACTGATATCCAAACAACACCTCCATCCGCTACCTATCAGCCCATTACGCCTTAGAATCATCCAGTTGTTAATATTGTGCCTCCTATCCCATAGAATCTATCAGTTCAGAACCCTCCAGTTGCTAATATTCCTAATCCTCGGAGTGTCAATACTAGTAATACTGCAGGAGTGAGTACTTAGAACATTCCGCGCAGTAACATTCCTAACACCACTCAGACTACTATGCAGAATACTGTACCACCTAGAAGGAGAATGACTGATGATATTAAGCTGCCGATATTTAAAGGAACAGGTCTAGAAGACCCTGAGCAACACTGGTTTCTATGTGAAGCCGTGTGGAGTGTCAAACAAGTCCAGGATGATGCTGTCAAGGATGCACAGCTCATCACTACATTTAGAGATAGATCACTAACTTGGTTCATGAAATATTCTATTGGACAGAATATAACCCTACCAGATATAAAGGCTGCTCTCTTAAGAGAGTTCAAGAAACCAAAATCTGAATCACAATGTATAACAGAGCTAAAAGAAATCAAGCAGAAAACTAATGAAACAGTCTGGGAATTTGACCAGAAGTTTAAAGCACTGTTAGACCAAGTCAGTTTCAACATAGCACTCCAACAACACCAAGAGTGGTTCATAGTCGCACTGTTGCCCCATATCATATTGTCACTGATGCAATAGAAGGTTGCGACATAGACAAAAGAACTATAGATCACGATGAAGCTAGAATCTTTGTCGATAGGAAAAACAAATCAAGGAATGATCCAGATTCATAACCAGATAGCAACCCTAACTTTACAACTCCAGGACATTAAGAAAGGAAAGGAAGTTAGAGAAGATATATGGTGTACTAAGTGTAGAGCAGAGGGACACTCCAAAGAACACTGTCCAGTTTTTAAAGAATACATTGATAGTGGAGAACCAAATCCACTAAATCATCATCAACAAGGGCCATGGTGTGAAATCTGTCGATGCAGAGGACATCGACCATAGGATTTTTATTTGATCCAGAAATATGTGAGAACACCTAAGAACTTGTATTGTGGTTTCTGTAAATCAGTTGGACACGATGACTCCAACTGCAGAGCATACGACTTGATGCTAGAAGGTAAGCACGATGTGTATAGAGTTCAAGAAGAAACACCGCAACACCATGATAATGTGCAGTATGATCAAGGCACATATAGAGGCCGTGGTGGATTCCGTGGAAGAGGAAGAAA
This sequence comes from Larix kaempferi, assembly GCA_027924585.1. NCBI lineage: Eukaryota > Viridiplantae > Streptophyta > Pinopsida > Pinales > Pinaceae > Larix > Larix kaempferi. Next base: position 3,419,392 of record BSBM01000262.1, on the reverse strand, counting down.
CACTGGACAAGGACAAGGACAAGGAAGAGGTAAGATGATTTGTTATAACTGCGCTCAGCCTGGCCATATTTATAGAGACTATACAAATGCTACTACTACATGTAGATACTGTAAATATTTGACCATGTTATTGAAGCATGCTCGATATTGCAAGTGAAGATGCAAGAAAGAAGAACGAAAGCACTGAACCTAAACTTTCAGATGATTGCAGCAGAGAAAATAGATCCAAACATCAATGCTGTGACACGAAGTGGTGCTGCGACAAGAAGAGATAAAGAACCAGAAGCTTCGACTTCTAGAGAACACCATACTAAGCAGACACCTAATTATGGGGTTTGGATTAGAAAAGCTACTCGGAAAGCACTTGGTTTCAATCTAGAAAGGAACAAGGAAGTCTTCGTAGAATCAAGGGACACTTTAAAGGAACCAACACCTGTAAGTCCAAGAATCCCATTGCAAAGTGAAATGCCGCATATGAAAGATATGCCAGCAGTGTATGATCCAACGAATACCGCAACAGAAACAGGGACTTCTGTTGTGCAGTTCCTACGGAGCTGTATGAAACTGCTAAAGAGTGAAGATGATTTGGTGGAAATCCAAAACTTGTTGAACCACTATAAGCAACACAGTTGCACAAATACTGCTCATAGCGTAGTTCACCACATCAAAATCCATAACAGAATAGGCTGAGAATTGAGGCTAAGTGCACAAATTGGAGATTACGAGATGGATGAGATCATCCTTGATCTAGGATCTGTAGTAAATGTCTTGACCAAGTAGACATCGATACAGATGGGGAAACCAAAGTTGTCATGGTCACCCATACAGTTAAGACTAGAGAATTAGAAGAAGCTTATACCCTTCGGAAGGCTAGCAAATGTTCTAGTGGATATCGATGGAGTAAGCACGTCAGCAGACTTTGAGGTTATTGAGATCATTAATGACAGTAACCCATATCCAGCATTGTTGGGGATAGACTGGGCGATGTATAATATCACGATCATCGACTTAAAGAAAAAACATATGATATTTGAAGGGATGGATATCAGGGTCATCGCACCTTTGGACCCTTCACAAGGACCAAGATACACTGAGACGATCATAGAAGAATGTAGAGCTCATGATCTAGATTGCATCTATAATATGACAACAAACCACGTTGACTACATCAATCCTACAGCTGATGGAACACTTAGTTGGCGCTGCGACAAATCATGTGTATCAAACTCCGACGTAGGACTGGATAATTGGTAAGGCCGATTGCATGAATTATCTGCAAGAAGATGCATGCAGATCACAAGATCACTGCGTTGGATTGGAATCAAGGTAAGTCCAATTCCCACTTATGATGGTTCAACTAACGTCTATGCATTTTTGCAAGAATATACTGTATCAATTTCAGTTGAACATCGGATACCAACATTGGATATAGCATTGCGTGCTACACCTGCTAGATGGTGGGCCGCGCATAAGGAGACTTTGACCACATGGGATCAGTGCAAACACATGATGCAAATCGGATTCGCAGAGAAATTTGTGATGACCATGGTGAAGTATAATGGACAAACAGATCCGAGGGATCACATAGAGACTTGTTCACAAGCATGGATAAATAAGCCATAGACATAATGGGTTCATTTGTTTGTGCACACACTAGAGCAGAGTGCAGAGAATTGGTACACAGATGCTGAACTTCATAGAGGAACCACAGATTGGTCTATTTTAACTGCGAACTTCGAGAGAACCTTCAGTTTTGAAGATGACTATATAAGCATAGATGAAGCTCTGCATGTTATCAAATAAAGAATATCCAGAGAAGAATGCCCAAGTACAAACGAAGCAATCAAAGACAAGATAATTCAAGATGTAAAAGTACCTATGAACCTACAACTAGAATGGGAAAGAACGATAGAACATGCCCTTGAATTTTATAATCTCGCTGAAGATGAAGAAGATGTAGAGGAAAGTGATGAGGAGGATCCGTACAATGTTAATATACCTGAATCAGAGGGAGTACGCGATGTAGAGGGACCTCCATTAGAAATTCTAGATATGAGCGGCCCTGTAAAAACAAGAAAGGTTAACATTGGCACAAGCGAAGAGCCAACGTTTGCATCCATTGGAGACTAATGGGATGATGTAACGGTCGCGTGGATCGCAGAACTTCTACATGAATATCATGATCTATTTCCAATGAAGTTCACTGAAATGAAAGGTATTTTGGGCGACTTGGGAGTGATGAAGATACCTCTCAAGTCAGGCGTGAATCCCATCAGATAAAGGCCTTATAGACTGAATCCTAGATACAAAGAACGAGTCAAGCCAGAACTCGACAAGATGTTTGATGCAGGGATTATTGATCCAATTGAAGAATCCGAGTGGATAAGTCCTATGGTTATCCAGGACAAGAAGACCAAAGGAGAAATAAGAATCTGCGTAGATCTAAGGAAGCTGAATGATGCTTCACTACATGACCCATTTCCTACTCCATTTACAGATGAAGTATTGGACAATGTGGGAGGAAATGAGGCCTACTCATTCACTAATGGATTTTCTGGTTACTGTCAAATTAGAATTGACACAATAGATAGGCATAAAACAACATTTGCTACTGAATGGGGTTCATATCACTATACAGTTATGCTATTTGGATTGAATAATGCACCTGCTATTTTTTCCGGAGTTATTGTAGCAGCATTTAAAGACTTTATCCATAAGTGTCTTAGAAGTCTATTTTGATGACTGGACATTCTTTGGTTTGCTGAAGAACCATTATGAGAACCTAAAAATGATGTTAGATAAGTGTAGGCAACATCAAATTTCCTTGGATTTGAAGAAATTTATTTTCTGTGTACCCTATGGTATACTACTGGGACACATTGTGTGCAAGCAAGGCTTGATGGTTGATCCTACGAAGATCGCAGTGATTGTGAATGTACCTGCACCAAACTCAGTTAAGCAGCTTCGCACAACACTAGGACATACCGGATATTACAGAAAATTCATTAAGGGTTATGCACAGATAACCGCGCCAATGGAGAAACTTCTAAAGAAAGAAGTGCAGTTCATTTGGAATGCAGAATGCGAGAAGGGATTAGATACATTAAAGGAGAAAATCGTAACTGAGTCGATCCTTGCTTTTCCAGATTGGAATAAGCCATTTCATGTACATGTGGATGCTTCATCTATAGAGTTGGGCATTGTGCTCGCTCAACCAGGTGAAGGGAGCATTGATCAACCCATTGCGTTTTCAAGCCGAAAGATATCTTCAGCTGAAAAGAACTACACGACCACAGAAAGAGAAGGATTAGCTATGGTTTACGCACTCCAGAAATTTAGGCACTATTTGCTGGGTGCACACTTCTCCATGTACACTGACCATTCAGCTTTAACGTATATGGTCAACAAGCCAGTGTTAGGGGGAAGAATTTGCAGATGGTTGTTACTTTTCTAGGAATATGACTTTGAGATCATTGTTAAGCCAGGAAGACTGAACCTAGGACCTGACCATCTCTTAAGGATTGAGTCAGGAGAAGAACCCACCAATCTTGAAGACAATCTGCTTGATGCATAGTTATTTTCCATACAAATAGCAGACGATTATTACAAAGATATTGTCGAATTTTTGACTACGGGATTGGCACCTACAGAATTCACTACGTAGCAGGAGAAGCAGCTGGTAGTTAAAGCCACAGACTTCACTATCATTGCAGGCCAATTATATAAGTTGGGACCCGATGAAGTGCTGCGAAGATGTGTGTTAGAGCATGAGAAGCCATTTATATTGGCTGAGGCACACTCAGGTGTCTCTGGAGGTCACTACTTAGGAAGAGCTACTGCGCAAAATATATTATGAGCAGGGCTATGGTGACCAACACTACACAAAGACTCAAAGGAGCATTGCTAGAGTTGCGATGTTTGCCAAAGGACTGGAAATCCATCACGAAGAGATGAAATGCCGTTAAGACCACAATTGACTCTACAGGCATTTGATAAATGGGAATTTGATTTCGTGGGACCTATTAACCCATTGGGAAAAATAAATGGCGTGGGATACATTATTACAGCTACAAATTATCTCACTAGATGGGCAGAAGCAAAACCATTGAAGGACTGTAGCACAGTTACTGCCTCGTAGTTCATCTTCGAGAACATCCTTACCAGATTGGGATGCCCAAATATTTTAATGAGTGATCAAGGCAATCACTTTTTGAACAAAACTATTGAAGCTCTTACTGAGGAGTTCCATATTTATCATCAGAGGAGTACAACGTACCATCCTCGAGCCAATGTAACTATTGGGGCAATTAACAAAGTGTTGGAGAATGCACTCACAAAAGTATGCAATACAAACAAAGATGATTGGGATCTGTGCATTCCAGCTGTGTTATGGGCATACAGAAAAACTTGTAAGAAGTTGACAGGCCATATACCCTGCAGATTGGTCTACAGACGGGAAGCTGTGATTCCAATGGAGTACATTGTACCAAGCTTAAGGATTGTTGCATTCATAGACATGGCTGATGAAGAAACATTACAAGAAAGACTTCAGCACTTGGTTGGATTGGAGGAGGATCGCTTCATTGCAAGCTTTCACCAACAAGTGCAGAAGGACAGAGAAAAAGCACGGCATGATCGCCATATCAAGTACAAAATATTCCAGGTAGGAGACCTTGTCCTCATGTATGATAGCAAGTTCATGAAGTTTCCTATAAAAGTTAAAATGCGTTGGCTTGGCCCATATATTGTTGTGCATGTTACTAACAGTGGCGCAACTCAGTTAGCCACGTTACCCGGACACAACTTACGAGGATTGGTTAATGGAAGTATACTAAAACCCTATAGGGATAGTCCTACTTCGTAGAACACTTAGTGAAATGTATCTGTGCAGAGAAGAAAAAAAAAGAAAAAAGAAAAGAAAAAAGAAAAGAGAAGTAGAACCGTGCAGTTGCAGAGTTCAAAAGGAAGCCGCGCAGATCAAAAGAAACAAAACGGATGCGAAGACTAGTATGAAGAAAAGTAGCACCGCACAGTGAACTGCGCTGAGCATAAGGACATCAATCCGCGTAGTTCGATGCAACACCTCAAAATAGCCGCTAGAGATTAAAACTATCTGTTATACAGTGATTTTGCCGACATTGCTTGAGCATTTAACGCAAAATTAGCCGTTTTGAAGCAATTAATGAAGGAAAGGACCAAAATCCTCGATGGATTTGGCCAATAGGAATAAAAATTAATGTTTATCTAGCTGTTTATGGGCGCGGCTAAGTCTAACTGTGCCTATAAATATCGCCAACACTAGACTCGCGGGCATTACCAAAACCTTCAAATTTTTCAGCACACCATAGTATCAGTTTGTTTACAGTGAGCACTAAGTGATTTTGTGAGTCGACAGAGCAAGTTCCAGTGAATGTCTGACGATTCCATAGTTGAGCAAGAGTCCATAGTCGAGCAGGCTGTGAGGGAGTTTAAACAAACCGGCCTTGTAGGGTTGATGAGAAACCCTTCTAAGAATTTCGTCACAGAACAAGGACAAGGTTCACGCTGATCACCACGACACGCAACACCAATGCAAAGCAAGGGTAAGGAACCCATAGCAAAGAAAGTAAAGGTGAAGGTAATGGGCTCCAAGATACCAGATGTTCCACTAGGGGACAAAGAGCTACCATTAACCTTGACCCCGGAGTATATTTCACTGTGCGCAGCAGATGCACTGACGGTAAAGCTAGCTAGAAACGCCAAATATGACATACCACTTCCTCCCATGTCCAAACATGTAAAACTAGAAGCAAATTTGTTGGGTAAGCTCGCAAACTGTAAGTCCGAAGACTACGACTTACTTCAGATGCAGAAGGATCTGGATGAGCTGAAGTACCCACAGTTTCAACCTGATAGATATATGTGCAAGACGATGGATGTGAAGAACAACCCGCTGCTGGTAGCGCAGAGCTGGTTGTCTGAAGTTGTGGAATCAGGGATTCTAAACTTGTTGAGGCTTCCACACTTTGATCGAAGTCCCGAACTAAATGCGGTGGTGCACACATTGATTTCGCGCACACACCAAGGTTACCTTTGGTTGGATAGAAATGCCGACCTCAATATACAGCTGATCCATAGGATCACAGGGTTAAACAAGCGAGGCGAAGACCCTAAAAAGTTCTTTGCCGGCAAAGCCAGAGATAAAGAAGTCGCTGCGCAAATGAAGGAGTAATATCAGATCCCAAAGGAAAAAGAGGGTTTGTCACAGATGATTTGAAAGATGATGCTACAAGATTTGTAGCACAACTGCTCTCAGGAAAAATATTGCGCAAGGCACGACTGACACAAGTACCTGCAGGAGCAATTCTCCTCAATGCGAAGGGAGCGAGGTTTAACTGGTGTCAATATTTATTGAACGAGTTTTTGGAGGATTTCCGCGAAACTCAAGTCAACGACGTTGATTTCCATTTCAGTTGGTTAATGGTTTTGATTGCCTTTGTGGGTTGGAAAGAGCCAATGCATTATGTTGGTCTCACATCTCTTAGCAATGATTGTTGAGGACCCAGATATGCAAATCTTTGGGCAAATCTGCTACTAGAGCGACAACGCGCTTCAAATGAAGTATTCCTCACATAATATGAGCAGTTGTGCGATGTCATTGTTCAGAAACTACGCATATCCAAAGAGGTAACATCTAAGTATATTTGCACTTTGAAATTTTGAGCTGACATGCATTCCATTTATATTTCAGCAAAGGCACAGAAACAGAACCCAGAATGGTTCCAAGGGAACTATCACATGGATGAAGCGGATATCGATCTAATCATGATGGAATGGCTAGATGAATGGAAGGTAGAAGGACCTATGGTCATCGACAGCGACTCAGACGAAAGCAATCCAATACCGACAATGATCATTGAAGAGTCACCAACAGGAAAAAGTAAGGAGCCTGGAGGATCTGTGCAAGAGAAAGGAACGAAGAAGAAGGAGAAAGAAATAAAGCTGCCATACGAAGCGCAATTACATGATGATGATTATGAAATCATCGCATGGAGGATCAGTGCATTCCTGGAAGACGCGCTCTCCCTGAAAGACACCAAGAATGAGGAGATTCAAATGAGTCTACAACAGAATCTCACAACTTTGCAAGGCATAAATGCAAAGATGGAGCAAGTCCAGCGTGACTTGGCTTAAGAAACTGAGTCAAAAGGAAGGTCAGGAGACACCTCTCCAAAGAAAAAACCTTTAGCTCTGACCATGGCACCAAAACTGCACATCGTCAGAATCGACCCACTAAGTGTAATCTTACTGCGCTATGAAATAGTTTTGAGTGTGCAGAGAATAGAGCATGTTGATATTGATATCGCGATGCTACCCCTCGAAGGCCTACACAATCTGCACCTGCAGGTTGTGGAGGAAATACATGATAGAGATATGGTCATTCTGAACCAACACCAGGACTTACGAGAAAACTATAGATAGTTGCAAGAAACAAGTGCAAAGAAGGCTAAGGCACTTGAAAGCGAACAGGAGCAACGAAGAAGAATAGATCAGACTTTTGCTTCAGTCTTCGTGGAGATACCAGAGTGCGACTAGCAGCTAGAGCTTGTGGACACTATCCTTAAGATTAGCTCAGTAGTGAACGATCTTAAAGCTGAAATGAAGGACATGGAGATAGACTATAAGGAGAATCTTGCCACTTTGGAAGCACAGAATGTCCCGAAGACACCACCAAATCAGACAGAGCTTAGAGCAGTAGAAATGAAAGCTGCCGCAGAGAACATATCCGCTGAAATAGCTAAGTTTCAGGGCTTGCTGGATGAGGAAAAGAGAGTTTGGACTATGCTAGAAGAGGACCCTCAGCTGCTGCAAGTATGAACCAACTTACAAGAAAAACAAGCAGCGTTAGGAGCTTTGAACGCGGAGATGAAGAACCTGCTGCCAAGGGAGAGACTTCGTCGATTTTCAGAAGTTAAAGAACTAAAGTGGAAAATTCAAGTGTTAAGAGAAAGGGAGGCTGAAGTCGGAGATAAGTCACAGCCCCTGCAGGAAGAAGCTCATACTATCTCACAAGAGATTGAGGAGAAACTGATAGAACTTCGAGAGTCAGAGAAAACAGTGCAAGAGAAAACTCAGGAAAGAGCTAACACCAGATGTGTTGGAAATGGTTAAGGCAGTTGAACAGGATGTTAAAGAAACAGTTGCAAAGCTAGCCGTAACTTATGAGGAATTCGCTGCGAAGATAGATTAGCCAGGAGAAGCTCAATGGAGTGAACCTATGGCAAGTGGCTCAGGGACGAGCCACATGCAAGTGTTAGGGGCCTGTTGGGCTTGGACCAAGTAAGCCAATTTTGATAAGACATTTTTTGGAGCTGCGAGGATACAATGCAGTGAAACATTGACAAAGTAAGAGAGTCAGCGCCACAAAGTTATTGCACTGTGGAGATACAATGCCACAAAGATCCAGTTCCGCGAAGATCCGGCAAGGTAGAGTTTTGGACGGAAAACAGTGTAAATTCTGGTGAGACCGATCGGCGATCTATTTTGGTTAAGATACTCCATGATTCTTAGTAGGCAGCTAAGGAGTGGCGCAGAAGGAAAGCGATCAGTCACACGGGCAAAGGTAGCACTACGTGAACTGGCCGCACAAAGCCGTTAGAAAAGGAACGACGGGGTGAAAGCAACCCGTCGGCATGCGTTCGACAGAAGGGATGAAAGTGATGTGACCACGAGAAGAAGGATGGCCACAACGATGAAGAGTCGCTATCAGAGCCTAACAACCCTAGTTAGCGGGGTAACCGCACCAGTTTTGGGGAACCTTAGGGTTTTTGAGCCCATCATGAATGTAAAGACATGACCTAAGGGCATGGTCTATAAAAGGGCACATTTTGTAAGGGAAAGGGTTATATTTTGGTTGATGTATGTTGAATATCAATCTCTGTTGAGAGAAAGAAGCACTATAAAAAGGCTCTGCAGCTGTGTGTGCAGAGACCTACTGAAGAGAGAAGAGAGTCTGCAGCTGTGTGCACAGACTGGAACTATTGAACCCTTCCCATTGATAATATAAACAACAGTTCATGTGGACGTATCTCCCATCCTGGGAGTGAACCACGTTAATTCCTTGTGTTATGTGATTGATTATGTGCTTTCATCTATGTATTTGCTTATGTTGAATGGTTAAGTTCATGCTATGAATTCATGTGTTCTTGCTTTTATATGTATTCGCCATAAGGATGAATGATGGGAATAATATGTTAAGTATCGACGTATGTGAATTAATGTTGAATGCACAAGTAATTCTAAGTCAGATGAATGCATAAGTCGAGCGGGTAAACACTTAGTCGACGAACTCTGTATAGTGCGATTCCCCGAAGCGCAGCACCGAAAGTGCGCAGTCATTGCATTTCCTCATATTGTCTAAGTTTACAAGGTTTACAGTTAGATGCATGTGAATGTATAAGTTGACACTAATTAAAGTCCATTGAAGTTGTGTGATTGCTGAAGAGGAAGCGCAGTCCTATGTTGAGCTATCCTGTTGTTAAGCGACCAGTCTGCGTCGCGTAGTCCTTGGATGCGCGATAACGTAAGCAATAGCCGTGAATCCAGTGAACTTCATGCTCTCCTCCATTCCATTGAAGCGCGCATCAACCGGTTGTGGAAACCTAATTCTTCAACCTCCCCATAACTTCGCCTCGGGTGAGACCTCAGTCTACTCGGAGACTATTGCCAAAAGGGCCAATGAAAAAGGGGTTTTGTTGGTTCCCTAAACCACGCAGAACCTGGGTCTATCTACCTCTTTGAAATTAAAGAACACATCTAGAGCCAACAAGAAGTATGCCCAGAATCAGTGCTGCATTGGAGAATCGATAGATAGACCATCAAGCTTCCATGGTCGAAATCGAAGGTATGATAAAAAGTAAACCTATTTCCATATTGATTGAACCAGGTGCAATTTTAAGTTATGTATCACCTAGGATTGTTGAATTATGTAAATTAGTACCAGAAAAATTTGAAAAATCTTGGTTGGTATAGTAGCCACAGGTACTAAGCGTAAGGTCACTAGTTATGTGAAAAATTGTGAAGTATTGATGAATGAATTTAATACACATGCTGATCTGAATATTTTACCGTTAGGTTCCTACAATATGTTGGTAGGAATGGATTGGTTGGAAAAAAACAGAGTCATGTTAAAATGTTATGATAAAACTTTTACATGCTTAGATAACACTGGAAACACAATTAAAGTAACAGGAATTCCCAGAAAACCACAATCAGAGAGATCTCAGCCTTACAAATGAAGAGATATGTACGTAAAGGATGTAAAGTGTTTGTTGTTTATGTAATAGATGATAAAGATCAAGATAACAAACTTAAAGTGGAAGAATACCCATCTTAAAATATTTTAAAGACATCTTTCGGGAAGAAGTCCCTAGACTACCTCCGAAAAGAGACATAGACTTTACCATCGATCTGATACCTGGAGCGGTACCAACATCAAAAGATTTGTATCAGATGGATATAATAGAACTTACAAAACTTAAATCACAGTTACAATAATTAATTGAAAAGAAGTACATTCGACCTAGTGTTTCCCCTTAGGGAGCACCGGTCTTATTCGTAAAGAAGAAAGACGGAACTTTAAGATTGTGCATAGACTATAGACAATTAAGTAAAATGACTATTAAAAATCGATATCCTTTACCCTGGATAGGTGATCTATTCGATTAGTTCCAAGGGGAAACAATCTTTTCTAAAATAGATTTAAGGTCTGGCTACCATCAGTTACGGATCAAAGATGAAGACATCTATAAAATTGCTTTAAGAACTCGTTATGGACATTATGAGTTTGTCGTAATGCCATTCATATTGACGAGCACACTTGCAGCTTTTATGTGTTTAATGAACAATAGTTTTAGCAACTACTTAGATAAATTCGTAGTCGTCTTCATCGACGACATACTGATTTATTCAAAGAATGAACAAGAACATGAAGAACACTTAAAAATAGTTCTGCAAATTTTAAGAGAATAACAACTGTTTGCTAAGTTTAGCAAGTGCGATTTCTATAAAGACGAAATTCAATATCTAGGACACGTAGTGTCTAAGGATGGAATATATGTCGATCCCGACAAGATTAAGGTTATCATTGAATGTCTAGTTCCTAAAAATGTAACTGACATAAGATCATTTATGGGGATTACGGGTTATTATCGAAATTTTATTGAAGGGTTTTCTAAGATAGCCTACCCTATAACCTCACTACAAAAGAAAGGTAAAAAGTTTGACTGGAATGAAAAATGTATGGAAAGTTTTAATAAATTAAAACATTTGTTAACCACCACCCTTATATTAAAAATTCCTGATCCTTTTAAGGATTTTATCGTATGCACCGATGCATGTAATGAAGGATTAGGCGGGGTATTAATTCAAGAAAATCACGTCATGGCCTACGAATCCCAAAAATTAAAAGAACATGAAAAAAATTACGCTACGCACGATTTATAACTTGTTGCAATTATACATGCATTAAATATGTGGTGACACTACCTCATCGGAAGAAGATTTTTTCTAATGTCAAATAACATAAGCCTAAAATACTTGTTTGATCAATAGAATTTAAACACTAGACAAGCAAGGTGGCTGTCATTTTTAAGCGAATATGACTTCGAAATAAAACATATAAAGGGTAAAGAAAACAAAGTTGCAGACGCTTTAAGTCGTCATGCAAATTTATTATTTGCAAGCAGCACTTACGAATCTGATTTAGAAAATCAGATTTTAAGGGCATAAAATTTTGATAAAGAGTACCAAAATTTAAAGGAAAAGACTACTGAAAATGAAAAAACCAAATAAAAACAGATTTCCATTTAAATAAAAGAGGGTTACTGCTGCATAAAAACAGATTGTACATACCAAATACAACATAAGTCAAATTAATTATTATGAATGGGTTACACAAACAATACTATTCAGGACACCCAGGGTACCAAAAGATGATCACCATGATCAGAAAGGATTTCTTTTTCCGGACATGAAGAAAGAGGTAGCAGAATACTTAGCTCGCTGCATAGAATGACATCAATTCAAGGCATAACAGCAACATCCAGTTGGGCTATTGCAACCACTAACCATTCTAGAACGGAAATGGGAAATCATCAGCATGGATTTTATAACCAGCCTACCTAAAAAATTTAGGCAGCACGACTCAATCATGGTCGTAGTCGATAAATTGAGCAAAGAAGCTCACTTTATTCCAGTAAAATCTACTTATAAGGCTGTTAACATTGCATATATATTTATGAAAGATATTTCCAGGTTACATGGCATACCAAAGGTAATAATCTCAGACAGAGATACACAATTTATAGGAAATTTATGAAAAGCTTTATTTAAAGGATTAGGCACTCAGTTGTACTTCAGTACTGCATATCATCCCCAAACGGATGGGCATACTAAAAGGGTAAACCAAGTTCTAGAGGACATGCTTATAAGATTGTATATAATGGACAAACCAGGTAAGTGGGAAGACTACCTACACTTAGTATAATTTTCTTACAATAATCATTTTCAAGTATCATCTAGTATGAGTCTTTTTGAAATTCGGTATGGACGTAAATGTAATACTCCCATTTCATGGAGCAGTCCGGTGGATCGATTAATGTTAGGACCTGAATTGTTAAAAGATATGGAACTAACCGTGAAGCAGGTACAACAAAATTTGAAGGATTCCCAAGACAAGCATAAAAGTTATGCTAACCTAAAAAGAACTCATCGAGATTTCCAGGTAGGTGAGCATGTTTTTATAAAGGTAAGACCCAAGAAAATCTCCCTATAGTTGTGAAATTATTCAAAATTGGCACCCAGGTATTGTGGGCCATTTGAAATTTTGGCTAAAGTAGGATCGATAGCATACCAGTTAGCCCTACTACTTATTATTAAAGTACATGATGTTTTTCACGTTTCCATTTTAAAGAAGTATGTTCATGACACTACTCATGTGATTGTTATCGGACAATCCACTCGAGCGGGCGTGAGCAGGATCTCCCTAGCTCAATGCGAGTCTAGAACAAATAGAACAGACTACAAACACGTTTCTTAGATCTACTTAAGGATCAAGTACTAGATGTATTACCTCTTTGATTCGCTGTCCTTTCTCCCAAATGTTGCTCCATGTCCCACGGTCATTAGACCCAAGCTGCAAGACCTGTCAAGACATAGAAAAGAGAAACGAGTAAAGAGCATCTATACAATAAGAGATCTATGTAAACAGTTAAGCAGGTAAACAACACAACATCATTACACATAAGAACGATATTGGTGGAAAGCATTTGTATTACTGCAAATAGAGGAGTACATGATAGAGATATAGGACTACAACCAGAGACTTAACATAGCAGCCCTTCTCCGATCAAGCCAATTTCCATATCCTTCCAAGGAAGCATGAGTTCTTCAAGAGGTGAATGAAGGTCTTGGGAGAGATTTCACCAGCATGTAGATACTATAGCCTTCCTCCAAGGTAGATTTCACCAGCGTATGGATACCTTAGTCTTCTTCCCCTTGGTATGGGAGTGAGCCTCACTTATATAGGACTAAATGGATAGGGTGTGGATAGGATAGGTTGAGGAAGGGTAGGAGAGAGATAGGGGATCTTCCCAATGAGTTAGGGGCCGAGTACTAGCTCTCCAAGAGATCAGGGATAAGCCCCCAAATGGGCAAGTTTCGAGAAGGATATCGAATAGGCTATTTTTTCCCATTAACAGACCTCGTCGCACTCTGCAGTGGAGCAAGCCGCGACGTCGCATGTTGCTAGTGTGCAACCTACGAAGACACTTCAGAACCTAGCAAAAATGGGTACAAACCCTCCCAGGATGATTATTAGTCCAAGTGCCTTCAGGGGTGTATACACTGAATCTACTTTCTGACCGGTTTGTCCCGAAGAGGGGACGTTGTACATCTCACTGTGACATGGGCCAGTGACCGTACGGTTGAGGATATGGTGTCGCAGCACTGTGTTGTTACTTCTCGTCCTTCCAATGGGAAGATACTCATCAAAGATGTGGTGAGTCGTCCACTGCGGACCATACTGCTCACTATTACTAGGGTGGCAGGTAGCCAAGCCCCTCACACGGTTACTCAGACCCAGATGCTGTATGCGGAGGATTGTATGTCCCCCATGGTTTTCAATTGGTGCTAGGGTCTCCTCGCCAACATCCGAGCTCAGCTGACCAAGTGTCAGCACGGGGAGCTCAAGCAGTTTGGATACGGATCAATCATAGTGTCGTTCCTCTTAGAGCGAGTTCCTCTCTTGCGCCCGCAGGTGGTACTGGATGACAGGGATCTGAGAGATCCATACATGCTCAGGTGGGCAGAGGTGATGACCCGCCATGGTGGGGGTCCCATCATCAGTTTTGGTCCTGAGTTTTTCAGCTGGCTAGAGGGCCAGTTACTTATGGTCGAGGACTTTCCTTACAGCGGTACAGACTTCCGGGAGGATCCCGACTTAGTGTTGCCAGAGGGTGCAGCATGGGGTGATATCGGTGAGGACAAAACCCTTGTATTTTTTAGTTTTGTATATTATATCATTTTTTTGATGTAGTGTTGACAAGTACATTATATGTGTGTGCAGATGTGGGCCCCGTACGACCGATGGGTCTCTCCCTTCTAGTGAGGAGAGATAGAGGCGGGGAAGCAGTGGTTCCTGTAGGTGCTCATGCTGCCATCGAGGAGATGGAGGAGGTGTACTAGAACCTATCTCAGCTGACTGTGGAGGTACCAGAGCCAACTATTGATGACATACTGAGGCCCATGCAAATATTTGGGGTTGGAGCGTCCGTACGCTTCAACGCCTTACTCCGCAAGGTGGCTCATACTGTAGACTGCTTCCTCACCCAGAGACAGAGAGCTGTGCGAGCTAGGGGTGGTGTACGGGTCAGGCTTCCAACCTGAGACACTTTTATACTTGTATTGAGAGATTAGAGGCCTCATATTTTGTACTTACTAAAAGCTATGATGCTTCAGATTTTTGTAGAGACTCAGTGAAAGCCATCGTGCTTCAGATTTTGTACCAGCACTACTTTTGAGCGATTTATATATATACAGACATTACCAACGGTTTATACATTATGTGTCTTTAGAATGATTAGTGATGTGATCTTGTTTATATGTTTTCTTCTGTACATTATATTTACATGTCGTGAATGCTTTTACATATTATGGATATTATGTGTGTGCAATGTACCAATCCAAAATGAAATTGGCCATCGAGTTAGCAACTGTGTTTAACTCTCGTGGAATGTGCAGGTATTGAATAGATTCAAATGACCTTTCTAGGAGATGTACTCATTTGAAGAGACGGAGTAAGGTGGGATCATGAATGGCGTAGACCCGGTTAAGATGAGAAACCACTAATTGAGAATCCATGTGGATGACAATGTGGTTCATACCCAAGGAAATGGCATTAGCTAGGGTTCCGATTACTGCCTGATATTCTGTGGCATTGTTGGTTGCAAACCCTAGGAAACTTCCTCCTGAGCTAATGAGCTCACATGTTGGGGAATATAGTACCCAGGATGCCGAAGCAAGGTTATGGGTATGCCGACTGGCGCCGTCCGCGAATCCATAGCATGTTGCCATCTGCACACACAGATAGAACATGGTATAAAAAGCGCAAACAAGATAAAAAGACACTTGAAAAGAAATGCGTCACACCACACGAAAACACAAAAACATGCCATGTACAGTATATACAAGCAATTCTATGCATGAGAGATCAAGCATAGTATCTCTTCAGGTAAAGCCCATTGTGGGGTTCACCCAAAGAGATTTCGTCATAATCTTCAAGCTCGTAAGCACCTTTTTCCAACACACGTTTTATAACGTAGGGTCCATGCCACATGGACTCGAACTTCCCAGCTCCTAGCTTATTGTGCTTCTGGTCATAAGTGAGGACCAGGTCACCCTCATTGAAGATACGAGGTTCGACTGACTTATCGTACTGGGATTTGATGTGTTTCTTATGTGCTTCATTAGCAAGAGCGACATCTCGGTGGGACTCGTCAAGCTTTGATAAGTGCAAGAGACGTTCTTCCTCAGCAGTAGTGTTAGGAAGAAGTTCTACAGCGAGTTGAAGAGACGGGATTTCGCACTTTATCGGTAGGACAGCTTCCAATCTGTATACCAATTGGAAGGGAGTGAATCCTATGGTGGTTTTAACGGTATTTCGGTAGGCCCATAATGCTGAAAAGAGCATATTATGCCAGTTGGACTTATGTGTCCCTACCATCCTTTGGATCATAGTTTTCAAGACCTTGTTAATTACCTCGACCTATCCATTGGATTGCGGGTAGTAGGGTGTTGAATTTTCATGACGAAAACCCAACCTGTCGCTCAATTCATCAACCATATGGTTCTGAAAATGAGAACCATGATCGGTGACTATGGCCTACGAAACTCCAAACCATGCTATTACATGATTAAACATGAAGAGTGCGGTAGTTTTGCCATCGTTTTGGTATGTAGGCATAGCCTTGGCCCACTTTGTAAAGTAATCCATAGCTACGATGATGTCACTATGCCCCTCGACCGAGGTAGGCTTACAATGCATAAAATCAATGCCCCATTTTGCAAATGGGCCAACGGCAATAACCGGATGTAGCGAGGCAGGATGAGTGCGCTTCTTTGTATGGAAGTGTTGGCAAGGAGGACATTTTTTGACGGCCTCAATACAATCTTTGAAGATAGTAGGCCAAAAATATCCTGCGCACAAAATCTTCTGGGCTGTAGCCATCCTAGAGAGATGATCGCCACATGCCCCAGCGTGACAGTCATTCAGAACGCGTTCAGCCTCATCGTGAGTGAGACAACGTCGAAGAATTGAATCAACGCCACGATGGTACAAAGTATCATTGATGATTAAATAATACTTGGCATGGTGACAAATCTTACAACGGTCGTCGTGAGAAAGTTGGAGGTTGAAGCATTGGGTTTGAAGATATAACAGGATATCTCCATACCACGAATCAGTCGTACTGATGAGAAACAATGATTCATCCGAAAAGGAGTCATTATGGTCAACTTCTACATCAGGACGGGGAAGGTCGCAAATGAGCTCGGAAAACACCAAAGACTTCTTAGACTTGGCTTTCTCGAAAAGAAGATCAAATTCTTGCAGTATCACGATCCAACGTGAATACTTTCCCCCAAGCACATGACGTGTTAGTACGTGGTACATGGGGTTCGAGTCGGTGATGATGGTGGTGGTGCGGAGCAAGATGTAGTGACGGAACTTTTGGACAGCAATGACTGCCACGAAAGCAAGTTTTTCGACATGTGAATATCTAGTTTCAGCGTCAGCCAGACCCTTACTCGCATAGTATATCACATGTTCCTGGGCGTTTTGATCCTCCTGTACCAAAACCATGGTGATAGTGGTAGCAGAAGCGGCGAGATATAAGATGTAATCTCGATAATAATTAGGCGGTTGAAGCAGGGGGGCATGCGTGATGGCATGTTTGATACTGTCAAAATATTTTTGAGCTTGGTCGTCCCAAATGAACAGGATGTCCTTCTTAAGCAGTTTCATATATCCCTGAGTCTTCTTCGCGAAATTGCAGACAAAATATCTTAGATAAGTCACCTTCCCTTGGAGACTTTGAAGTTCCATAACATCAGTCGAGGGTGGTAGGTTGATGATGGCCTCCACCTTTAAGGGATCGATGTGGATCCCATCCTTCGAAACGATAAATCCTAAGAGGCATCTGGACTCAATGCAAAAGATACACTTATGAGGATTCAGACGGATATTGTACCATTTGCATCTGAGGAATATGGCCGTCAGATGATCAATGTGGAATTCGCGCTGCTTTGAATGAGCAGGGAAGGCGTACGACATAGCCCGCTGAAACGGGGCACCAACATTTTTAAGGCCAAATGGGAGCTTGCGGTATGCAAGGTAAGGTTCCACAAAGTCCTTAATATCATGGAAGGCGTACGACATAGCCCGCTGAAACGTGGCACCAACATTTTTAAGTCCAAATGGGAGCTTGCGGTATGCAAACGTACCCCATGGGAAGATGAAAGCCATCTTATGTTGGTCGGCTGGGTTGATCTCAATTTGGTTGTAACCAAAAAAGCCATCCATGAATGAGAAGATGACGCTTCAGTTGTCGATGATCTGGTCGATGAAGGGGGTCAGGTAGTTGTCTTTTGGATAAGCCCGATTAAGGTCCCGATAATCAACACAGGCATAAATGGTGCCCTACGTTTTGTTCACAGGAACGACATTTGAGACCCAATCCGTTAATGGGACAGGATAAATGAAACCAACCTTTAAGAGCTTTTCAATTTTTGCCTTGATTGCCGTAGTCTTCCGGGGGTGTACTGGTCGCAATTTTTGGCGTACAGGTTTGATGTTGAGATAGGTTTTTATTTCGTGAGAAACAATCGTGAGGTCTATCCCAGGCATCTCCTCATAGGACCAAGCAAATACTTCTCGAAATTGCTTGAACAAGGCCGTACTAACAATGATTTCTTCAGGGGAACACTTCTAGCCTATGCGAATGTGTTCCACTATACCTAGTTTCACCGAGATGTCTACCGGGGTGGTTGGCTCAATGTTGGCCAAGTTTCCCTCCATGTCCGTAAGACATGTGAGGATGGGCGAATGAGGGGATGGGTAGATATTTGGTGAAAAGAGGGTGTGAATGTTGTCCTCTATGTACTCCAAAGGAGGAAGAAAAGATGACCTATGGTGGAGATCATCCCACGGACTGTCATCAATATTCATTACTTCCATGATGGACTCGTCTAAATGAAAAGTCCGAAGCAAGAGATCAGGTAGAGAGGACATCCATCGTAGAGAACAAGATGGGGAGGCCATGGTTAAATGGTCCTCCGGTGCTGATTGGATAGCCTCGTAAATGCATTTAGTGGGTGAAAGAGGCATTATGTCTCCAAATAGGTGTGTTGTGGCTTCATTTGGCACAAGCCAAGCATCATTTGAGTGAGATACAATCTCTGTGGAGATCATGTTCACTATAGCAACATGATTAGGGGGGTCCACGGCTGGAAAAACGCCAATGAGAGATGAATCTTTCAAAAGGCCAACCCCTACACTCTCATACTATTTTGACATCTGTCCAATGGAAGGAATATGGTCACCAGGATGAGTAGTGGCGTCTGGTGTACAAAAATCTAGTTGGTCGATAGTAAAAATTCGTCCTTGGTGGGGGAATTGTACTATGCGGAAGACTAAAGAGGCTACCGCCTGCATGGTATAAAACCAATTGCGACCGAGCAAGAGATTATAATCTAATGGGGCCGAGACCACTTCCACGTTAATGGTTATGGTCTTTTCGCCCAACTCAACTGCAAGAGCTTGTAAGAACCCATGAGGTTGAAAGCCACACCCGTCGAATGCTTTCAACGTGGTAGGAGAATGATTCAATTCGGGGGAGCCAATGGCTCTCCAACAGGCGATCGACATGACAGAAGTGGAGGCACCTTTGTCTTGAAGAGTGCGATGGACAATCTTCCTAGCAATGTTCGCAGAAACTTGGAATGTGAGCTAGTGCGAGAGCCTCGACTTAAGGTTGTCAAGTTGGAACATGATGGTATTCGAGGAATCCGGGTCGACTGCACCAATGGCTGCAAGGAGAGTTTTGCGTTGATTAGGACAATTCTGCAAAACTTCCAGGGTGGACATGGTGCAAGGAGCTTGGGCCAAGTCCTCTACAATATTGTAATTTTGTGCCGCGCGAGCATTAGGATTGAAAACAACTTTTCGAATCGTACTCTTGGGTGGACGCAATATCGAATCTAAAGATGGTCTCTCTATGGTGAGAGAGGTAGATGGTACAGTGACATCAGTCAGAGAGTCGAAAGCTTTTTCTGTATTACTTCTGGTGGGTTCCTTCGAAGGGACCGGTTCGTAAGATCGCAAGCGAGTATTCAAATTGATCGTCTCGTTACGCAACATGAGGACATGCGCGGTATTGGATGGTTCCCCCTGGGCTGAGGGGGTTTGAGCAATCATTTGCTGGTTCTGAGCGGGAAACAGATCGTTGAGGACTGCGGGAGTTGGTTTACCCCTAAGAAACTTTTGAACTTCGTCTCTATGGGGACACTCCTTGGAGAAATGGTCTTCTCCGCACAGTAAACAAGGATACTTCAATTTCCGTTTCTACTTGGTATCGTCGAGAGTGCTCTTTGGTTCTTGCTGGGAAAAAGACTTTTTGGGTTTCCCCTTGTTCTTCTTTTTACTGTTAAACTTCTGAGATGAAGCTGATTGAACAGAATTCACCTCTTTGGTTACAGCAAGAGTGGTTGACGTGGTGGTGTTGTGTCCAGCTTGAGTTGGGTTGGATGATCCAACAGTGCTAGCAATGAGCTAGGTGTTAAGGGATCCGATGATTCCATCAGTTTGGGGTCCCTTATGTGGTTTTGTGGGGTCATTAACGTCCCGAGGTGCGTCAAGTAGAATATTGAACAGAGTGCTGGATTGAATGTAGACTAAGTCTAGTAGGTGGGCACTCATGATGGATTGTTCTTCGTTGATAGCACCTCTCATCGTGACATCTTTTGCTATGGTGGGAATGAGCGATTTTGTAAACCAGTCTTCTAGGAGTTGATCTGGAATGGGAGCTTTAGTGAGACATCATCTCCTTCGCCACTCGTGGATATGATCCAAAATGTGAGTGGTGGTATTCTGACGGAGCGAGTTTAAAAGCTCAGTACCAGTCTCATACCGTATAGGCAGCTGGAAATGCATCAAAAAGTTCATAGCAAGAGAGCCAAAATTAGGAAAAGCGCATGGTGGAAATTCAATGTACCACTTGGCAGCCGAACGAGTGAGGGTCCTTTGGAACAATCTAAGATGAATTGAATCGTCTATTAAGGAATTAGATGAACACCATAAGTGGTATGTCATCACGTGGTTCTTGGGGTCTTCACCCGGCTTGCTGTCAAACTTGGGGATATCAGACGGAGGTTTCACGGGAATCGGTGGCCAATTAGATCCATGGTAAATAGGATCGTTGGTTAACCGGGATAGGTCAGCTAAGTCCAAGGTAGCCAAAAAGGGCAGTTGTGGATTAGGCTACACGTATTGATAATACAGATAAGGCGTGTAAGGACTAAACTGACCGTAAGGTGTACCAAGATGAAACTGACCGTAGGGGGGTGTGCTGCCCGGACCATAAGGAGGTCCGCCACCATAAGGTGGTCCATTCCAATAAGGCGGGGGTCCACCTCCACCACCGGGAGAGGGCGGAGGTCCACCGCCACCACTAGGAGGAGGTGGGGGTCCATAACCGTAATAAGGTGGTCCACCACCGCCTCTACCTGGAGGAGGTGGTGGACCGCTTCCACCTCCAGAAGGATGGGGACCTCCACCGCTTCCGTTGCCGGAAGGATGGGGGTCTCCACCACCACCATCACCACCGTAGTAATTGGGTCCTCCACTGCCTCCACCAGGAGGGGGTGGTGGACCACCTCCGCCACCCGAAGGGAAATGTCCTCCTCCACCATGATAGGGTGGTCCCCTTCCGCCTCCGCCAGGAGGAGGGGGGGGTACCATTCCTGCCACCGCTGGAGGGATGCAGGATGTTGTAGGTAAAACGAGGTGGAACTCCACTAATGTTAGGTGGGGGCCCCCCGCCTCTAGCAGGAGGTGGGGGAGGGCTGATCGGGGGTGGTGGTACTTGAGGGATAATGGGTTGGGGTCCGTGCTGCAAAGCAAGTTGGTGCCCCCATAGAGTGTATGATTTCCCGGGATAAGGTATCCCATATGGCATGTTTTCGGGATTAGGTTGACCCAGTACAGGGTTAATAGAACCTAGATACGCTTGACTCCATGGGGGTTGAGTTACATTGGATGACCCTCCAACATGAGATAATCCCGTGGTGGACGGTCTAGCAGGTTGGGACGGTCCAATGGAAGGCTTGTTGGGGTTTCCACCACCTATGTTCTGGTTAGGAAATGGGGGTTTCCCCACAGCCACAATGGGTTGACCACTATTCAAAGGTTGAACCAACGTAGGTTGCTGACTAGCTACCGTGGTAATAACATTACCAATAAGATAATCCATAGAAATGGAATACCCTCCCCTCGAATTTTGAGGTAGGAGAGGAACTGGCAAAGTAATTGTGGTAGTGACAGGTGTGTGGGACTGTTGTCCTTCCATCGGTTGGTTCACTTGAGGTGCAGGACTAAACTCTTGCGACGATTGACTAGTCTCTTTAGTGGTCATGTGGTGGGGTAGTCCGAAAGATATCTGACGAACTGGGATGGGTTGGTAAGGAGGTAAAGATGGGTCTTGAACCCTCCGTTGGAGACTCGACTGCCGAAACTCTTCAGCCATGGATCGAAAGTGAGCCAATTGGCCACGAAAGTAAGCTAAAGTGTCTTCTAGGGAAGTCTCACTAGGTGAGGATGAGGTGGAAAAATGAGTCACTGGGTGGTTTGTAGAAGATGTCCAATAAGCTTCTAAAGGACCAACAGCTGCTCTAGGGTCGTCCTAGGGTCGGTTTATCCATTCAAATGATCCAGGTTCTCTCGGGTTGACGGGAGGAAGGTCATGTGAAGTGGGGGTTTGTGCTCCTTCATCCTGTGTGGGATGAGAAGCAGGTGAATCTGGAGGAGTTTGTGGAAACAAAAGTCCTCCAACATTCAAAGTGGGGTTTTCCACTTCAGTAACTACGACCGCGTTACGCTGATCCATTCTTACCCTCGAAATAACCTTCAGATTAAGGGGATATTCGAGTGATAAGTTCAAGATCCTACAGGACCTTCTCCAGGGAAAATCCACCAGAGTATCAGGATGATTAGCCAGGATGGATGAAACAACGTCTCTCTCTCCTAAGGGTATGCTAAAAGAAAAGCAGTCCAGAAAAACCTACTCAAACTAAGGAAACAAGCAAACTTATGTGATAGAGTGGATTCAAAAGTCTGGAACCTCACGGGATTATCAAGGCATCGCAAACCGCGATATACTACAGGGTCCAACAATATGACGTGACAAGGAGGATTGGGACCGTACCCTTGCCTGCATACCCGATTACCTGGACAGTATGTGCGTGCTAATCTCCCCGAGTGTTGTTCTCGGTATATTGCTTTGCCAAGACGGCCAAATGGTTAACTCGGTTGGTTTCAGGAATCCTAATGGTGTCTCCCGATATATGCAAGGTACGTGGGAGCTCAAATCCGTAATGGTGCTATCTAATGCACAGCCGTTAGCACGAGACCTTCCGATATACGTGTCGAGTACTTGATACACCCTTCGATATACGCCAAGTACAGATTATGGTACTTGGTGGGTACGTGAAGGAGCTTGATATACCAATGTACATGGAAGACTACAATACCCCCAGACTATAGTGCTGGAAAATAATGACAGCTGTCACGCTTAACGACGCCGGAACACGTCTCTAACTTACACACAAGTTGCTAAAATTTTTACCTAGTTCTACTGTTAATTTTATCTTGGACGGTTAGGTGAATGCATGAGGTGAGTACATAATCGGAAGCATAATGCAAGCCCTAGCTACATGCACGAAATATTCTTTTCTTTCAATGAATTCTACCTATGGGAAGGAGAAATCTTTTTCCAATGGTATTGCCAAAACAAACTCAATGCAACACAATTCTCAATTCAAACAAATTTGACAATGAAAGTACTCTTTTCTTTTTCGACGAAACACCAAAAGTACACAACACTACTATCCAAAACAAAGCATTTTTTCTTTTCTTTTCTTTTGATTTTCGGATCAAAACAACACTAAGTAATGAAACGAGAGGATTCTGAAATGAAATATGCAAGCTTTTCAATTTCACTTTCAATGATCTAAAGGCACAAAAATCAACAATGCATCTATCTTTCCTTAGCATGGAAACACTTTTGCAAAATTCGAAGCGTTCTTTCAGTCTTTCAAGAAAATGATTGATTCATAATTCTAGAAAAACACAATAGATCATACATTCATTCAACTTTTCCAAAACATAAACAAGAATTTTTCAATGCACAACAATCTTTCTTCAATACATTTTTTGAGAAACAATGGGAAAGAAGCACTTTTTAATTTTCCAATGGATGCATCAAAGTAATAACTTGACAAAAAATTTTCTTTCAGATCTAAATGACTGAAAAGAAAACACTACTTGCAACACTCATACATTGAGAAAACTCAAGAAAAGACAAGCACTCAACCAAGCTGAAAGACACACTTAACTCAAAATCAAGTAGCAGCAAGCAAACTAAGTAAGAAAAGCTCAAAACAATAGTAGGTGAGGTCTGGGCGCTGATCCAATGTGATGATCAGATTAGGGATGGAAGGAAGGGAATACAAGAGTGAAAGGGTGAAGGTGGAGGAGACAAAATTGTCCGCCACTAGCGGTTTCAAGCTTGTCCAAGACGGAACCCAAAATCAATCCAAATGGAACCAAACTCTCAACACACAAATTATCAAAGGGGTCTCTGGCTGGATCTTGCAGCATAGAGGGAGTCCAAACATCAAACCAAGACTCAAACTGTTAAATGAGAGGATGGATGCCTGTATGTCAAGTCTCAACATATCGATGCACTCTATCTTTGTAGATAGTGTGACGTCGCAGGTTACCTACACGAGAGGTGCGACGGTGTCACAGTTTACCAGTGCACATGATGCAACAAGGAAGCAACAGACAAAGGACAGAGTCTAAAAAAAACATAGTGTCGCTTTGCTTCCACTGCCCAGGTGCGACAGGCGAGTTCTAGATTCAAAAATGAATCAGATCTCTTAGTAATGAACCACAAACAGACTTGGAACTGAGTTGTATATACTCAAAGGAAGAACATCAAAACCTTCAATGTGAAGATCTGAAAGTAAATGGAAAAAATTATAAACAGGCTTGTGTGAAGTAATCTACTGAAAATGACTTCCAGATTTAATGACTACTAAACAAAACAAACACTACTCCCTAGTATGGTCGCTAGATTTGTTATTAGACAATCCACTCGAGCAGGCACAAGCAGGATCTCCCTAGCTCAATGCGAGTCTAAAACAAATAGAACAGACTACAAACATGTTTCCTAGATCTACTTAAGGATCAAGTACTAGATGTCTTACCTCTTTGATTCGCTATCCTTTCTCCCGAATGTTGCTCCACGTCCCATGGTCTTCAGATCCAAGCTGCAAGACCTATCAAGACATAGAAAAGAGAAACGAGTAAAGAGCATCTATACAATAAGAGATCTATGTAAACAGTTAAGCAGGTAAACAACACAACATCATTACACATAAGAACGATATTGGTGGAAAGCATTTGTATTATTGCAAATAGAGGAGTACATGATAGAGATACAGGACTACAACCAAAGACTTAACGTAGCAGCCCTTCTCCAATCAAGCCAATTGCCATATCCTTCCAAGGAAGCATGAGTTCTTCAAGAGGTGAATGAAGGTCTTGGGAGAGATTTCACCAGCATGTAGATATTATAGCCTTCCTCCAAGGTAGATTTCACCAGCGTATGGATACCTTAGTCTTCCTCCCCTTGGTATGGGAGCGAGCCTCACTTATATAGGACTAAATGGATAGGGTGTCGATAGGATAGGTTGAGGAAGGGTAGGAGAGAGATAGGGGATCTTCCCAATGAGTTAGGGGTTGAGTACCAGCTCTCCAAGAGATCAGGGATAAGCCCCCAAATGGGCAAGTTTCGAGAAGGATCTCGAATAGGCTATTTTTTCCCATTAAAAAACCTCATCGCACTCTGCAGTGGAGCAAGCTGCGACATCGCATGTAGCTAGTGTGCAACCTACGAAGACACTTTAGAACCTAGGAAAAATGGGTACAAACCCTCCCAGGATGATTATTAGTGCAAGTGCCTTCAGGGGTGTATACACTGAATCTGGTGATGAGTAGATTTTAGGTGTAACAGTGATTGATTGGGATGTTATACAGGTGGAACTCGAGGGAGAGTTCCAAGTGGTACCGTAGCATATCCTCGACAGAAGAGAACTCTTACTCCAGAACCATACCATCGGACAAGTCAAGGTGGAATGGAAGCACCTTAGTCCAGAAGAGTCCACTTGGGAATTGGAAAGTGATATGCGGGAGGCATATCCAATCCTATTCCAGGACGAAGAAATGGAAGAATAAAGACAGAAAAATAATAACACCAAGAGTGGTGTTATCCTTTAAGAGGAGGTGTTTGTAATACACCAGGATTTAATAAATTATTATTAAATACTTTTTGAATATTTAAATTTATTTTATTTTTAAATATTTTTGACAAGAAGTCAAAAATAAAAAAAATTAATGGATTATTCATTTATTAATAAAAATACTGAAGCGGGGACAAAAATGAAATAGTTGTTGCATGAGTGATTGCTGACCCACAAGAGGAAAAGCCAAGTGGCTGAAGATGTTGAGTGAGAACTCAAGGTGCGGGAGGCATATTCCCCAAAATCAGATCACAACTCTTAGTTGAGTGCTAAAGAGCAGGAGGCTCATAAATGATCAATTCCTAGGCAAAATATTATATAATAGTATTTCCATAAGCAGTAGGAGGCTAGCAGTGGATGGGGATTGAATCTGAAAAATGCAAGAGATGGCACATTAAGTGGAATTTTCTCTTGTGGTTCAACGATCAGGCTCGGGGGTTCTGGAGAAAGTGATATTTGGCTGCTCTAGGAGTTGGTTGGGAGGAACGGTTGTTTCATTTATGTTTTCCCGACAGTGGTGCCAGGTTCCTTGTTTTGTTTCTTACTTGTCTAAATTGATTTAAAATAGGAGTTCTTATTTTATTATGGATCACATCTAACACTTGATAGAATTTCTATTATGCATCTAAACAAACAATGTTTGGTTTATACATCTGTACAAACATATCTTCTAGTATATCCTCATTTTAGTTATGCTGCCGTAATGATATCTAAGATTACAGAATAAGCACATCTAGTATGTAAATTTAATTCCATTATGCTCTCAATGTAACTCTTCTATTGCAATGATATCTAGTTTTAAAATAATCTTAGTTGGCATTTAGATTTCTTTTCAAACCAGTTTATGTTTTCTTTCAGTATAGCATAATTTATATTTAGTTAAAAGAACAGAGTCAAAATATGCTTTAACCCTCGTAACTTACCGAAGATCGCTAAGAATCTAAGAAAATTGACGGTTACAGTCGAGTATCCTAATCTACTTTATAAACATTTTTAAATTTCACTCACAAAACCTTATCATAGATCGAGAATTGAGAGTTATGGATCCCACGAGATTACTAAAATAATACCATAATTACATTACGGGTATAATAACAATTATAGATACATTATATAATATAAAATATAAACCCTCGCTACAGATCACCGAATCAGATCTGAGAGATTTCATAACGTAATCTACGAATTACACAGTGATAATAAATATTACAAACAATGAACCTTTCAACCATCAACAAGGTTAAATATTTACAACATTCATTCCTTCAACTAATCGATAGCCTGGCAAATGAAAGGTTCTTTTTACAAAAAGGAAATCGTGATCCTCTCCACAGAGGCCAAGTAATACCCTTGGTTGCACAACTAAGTAGCGCCACAACCCAACTCATCCACGTGGTAGTAAGCCCATTGTAGAATAGAAGACGGGTTAGTAAATAACAAGCAATCAATAAATAGAAGATTACGTATAAGTAATTTATTGGATAGATAGAGAAAGATCGATCTAGTCTTTCATCGCATTAAGCATAGTAACAAAGCAGAGTTTAACCAAAATGAAAACGTATAAATTATTATCATTTCTGAAAGTATTCACCGAAGTCAGAAAGACCCTAAGGGTCACAATATTTTCATTTAAAACGCAGACATTAAATAAGAGGGACTCACATCCCTGTAAACTCAAGCTATTTGTTGTATAATTTAACGGACCAAAAATTTTAATTACAGAGGCAGTAATTTTAGGAGCTATTAACGATGGTAAACAAACCAAGTTTTGGAAAACGTTTACAAAAAATCGTTGGAACAGAGGCTACGAGGTAACCTCTGCCTTTAATTTCATAAACCCTGAAATGTCAAACACTTAAGCAATTAACTTATCTTTTATCAAGTGTATGTTCCATTCTCGCGGTTCCAAAACCCTGCACCAATTCACCTGTGAAAAACCAATATTGTAGGAATTAGTAATCAAACAAATACATTCCATTTTTTTAATACTTAAAGGGTTTCGAGGCTCGAACTTCCTCACCTGGGCGTTTTGAACCACAGGCTTGAGAAGAGAAGATCTTGTCTCCAAATTGGAAGACGCCTTCATTCTGCATTGCCAATTACACAGTCATAATCCTTATACAATATGAATCAAGTGTTTAGATATTGAAATAAAAGATTTAAAATCTTACCTATGCATACTGCAAACAACGCCAGGGGTCGGCTCTTCTTGAGTTACCCTTATCCCTCTGTTTCCTACAGGAAAAACAAAAATTACCCAGGTCAATCCACATGACCTATGTAAAAACTAAAATGGCACCTAACAATATTAAGCACTGTGCATGAATTTTTATAAGCCTTCTGCTCTTACCTTTTGATGGGAAGCTCAAGTCTAGCGAAGTTTGACAGGTTCGGTCACCGCTCTCAGTAAGTTCTATAGGTGTTGGCCATTTAAAGCATGGATGTCTTCCTTCACACCTTCGACAAGAACCAGTGGAGAGTGCTATTAGCATTGCATGGTAGTGACATAAAAACTTTGCAGAATCTCCATCAACAGATCAGAGCAAAAGCTCGGTTACAACATGCAATAATGGAGTTAGGACATCAAGCAAGACACATTAAACCCTCTCCAAACCCTAAGCATCTGCAGGTCCAAATGGATGGTTGGATTTACGATCCAACGTAGCCATAAAGAGCCTGGCTACGCTATCAACTCGCAACCAGGATGGCTCATAAATTACCAAGCATTATACAGTACAATACTAATACCATCACAAGAACCATCACCTCAAAGGATGATGTTAAACCACAACTTTATTCAAATCCAGAACCTTACAATATTTCGTTTATATGGTAGAACCTTATCTCAAACTTGGATCATAAAGTATTGTTTGGGCATAATTAATAACCCTTATGCCTAGGGTTTGATAATAGTCCATGGTCATATAGTTTACATGGGGTCAAAACTATAACCATAATTTTCCCCAATTATCATTGGCATATTCAAGTTAGGACGATAACCTAGGATCCACACTTAACTTAGAACAAGCAAGTTATATCATAAATTAGCTAGGAAGTTGAAAAGAGGAACGACAAACATCACCTCGATCATGTCGTTGGCACACCACAGAACATTGTGAATTAACCTGCCAAGTTTTAATTGCAGAAGTAATGTAAGTAAATTTTTTTGTAAACGATGATTTCGAATTATGCTATTTTTTAACTATTGCATGCTAAATAAGAAGAGATGATTTACGCATTTAAATGTTGATAATTTATTTATTTATTTATGGATTTTTGAGGCACATGACACCATAGTTTATCCAAATCCTTCATGTCCCATGGCATATGCGACCGTTTTGGACCCGAGTTTGTATGCACCATCGAAACCGATAGCAGGATATACCCCAGGATAAAGAAAACCAAGGGAACATAGCATGGGAGAAAACATAAACACTTAAGGCAACGAGAGACATGAAAAAACACTTGAATATAGCAAGAGAGATATCCATTCCATAGTGGTCATAACATGTTATCATTGGAACTTACCACTTGGTACCAGCTCGATCCCGCCATGATTAGCTTCCTTCCTTCCTTCCCTGCGACGCGAACTTTGCCACGCTTCATAACATGAATGCAATGGAACAATCGGCGACAAGCATTAAAGCCTTGCCTCACCACCTTCTTCTCGCATGCAAGGAGAGTTTTCATGTCCCCATGTCCCGTTAAGGTCATCATACCACTCGTCGTGGAGTAATAACCATCATCATTTTCATATATATATAAAATTATATTTCATTATAAAATATATAACAACACTTATTTTTTCTTAATACAATCATTTATTATTTAGTTTTATATCATAATCTTCAACATTTATTAAATTACTATAAATAACATATTATAATTATAATTATAATATTGTTGAAAGGACCATTAAAATTTATAAACATAATAAAACTTGATATTATATATATATATATATGAATGATTTTATTTTATAAATATTTAAGAAAATAAAAATAAAAATTTATTTATTTTAATAGTTAAATAACAAGAATTTTAAAAAAATGTTAATAAAAATATTGTTGTTTTGTGTAAGTTAATTTTACATCAATAAAATCTTATCTTTTTCTTTAAATTTTTTTAATTATTATATTAAATTAGAGGGAAGACTGTAAATCTTCAATCTTTATATTTTGATTTATTTTATAACATTTAGGAATATGTATAACTTCAATAGGTTTAATAATTAAAAACATATATTTTTTCTTAATCATAATTTTGTAAGAATTTTTATAAACTAAATATTTATAGTTTTATATTTTATTATTTGTAAAAAAGAAATTATGTAACAAAGGTCTAGCAACTTTTATTAACAACTTAAGCTTTAAGTTAGAGTTTTTATTTTAAACACATTCAACTAACATATTGGTGCTTATGTCTTCCTCCATTACTCAAATTAGCAACTTCCTTCATTATTTTTCCTTGTCTTAGGCTCTATATTTATGTTGTCTAAGTTTTCTTACTTTAGTTACTTCAATAGTTACAATAGCAATTTCATTTTGGATATAGGAATGTTGTAAATTACATTGAAGGTTTACTCAAATTTCACTTTTGTTGTACATTGTTCAATAAAAATGTCGAGGACCAAATTTGACTATGCAATGAAGAAGAGCTCGAAGAAAGTTTCATAAAAATTTTAGAAAATGAGGGAGTTTATGCAAGACAAAGGGTCCATGGAACTCAACCTAGAGCAATGGATAAACCCTTGGGTAATGAGAGGTAATACCCCTTCGGGATCCCTGGTGGTACAAAACTATCAAAAGTCCACTTTCAATTTTCAAACAAAGATCCCACATTAGGACTTTAGTATTGAAGTTGAAGTGCATGCCTAGCTAATCTAGGTCAAGTTAGCATTCAAGGTGCATGTTGAGTAAAGAACCCCTTCTTTTGATATGTTGTAACCCCTTTTTTATTCAAACAAGCAAGGAATAAGTGTCAACCTAGTCATTGAGTAGAATAAGTCGAGCTACCAAATTGTATAAATAGAGAAGTAGAGATAAAAGTAGAGGATGATATGTGATCATTTGAGAACTTATTATTGGATTGAGATGCAAGTACATGATGATTGTAATATTGCATTAAGATTGAGATAAGTACGCTATTATTCTTTAAGAATGGTTTTCCCCTTTACTGAATCTTTTCCACTGATAAATTTATGTTCTTGATTTGGATGGTGTTTATGTTATTGAATGAATTGTTAGCTATTGCCTTTTTTTAAAGTTTCTTATTGGTAGTGGATAATGTTTTGTTCAATTTGATATTAGATTGGTATCTATGATAGTTAATATGTTAAATATTAATGCTTATTGGGAACAAGAATTACTACAAAAAACTTAGCATGGTATTGGGATCAAGCAAAAAGACAAGGATCATTATAGAAATAACAAGTTCAAGAAGTAATTATAGGAGGTATATGCTTATCCCAATGAAAAACCCTTAGCATTTACAAAGTTAAAGGCTATAAAGAAATTGAAATGAGAATTGATCTAGTCCACTATAATGTAACCTCAGTGAAATAACTCAGACAACTTAAGTGTGAGATACCAAAACCAAATAATAATAGATGTTTCATATCAAGACTCCACCCTAGCATTGGGAAAAATGTTAGGATGCTACATTTGAAACTTATCATAAGAAAACCATCACAATAATATGAATGGAGGGTTAGATTGACACCACCATACAAGGAAAATAAAACAAGAATGAAGAATATGATCATAAGTTTCAAAGGTTAGAAACCTACATGAAGAAAGTAGCAAAGAGTAAAATGCATGAACCTAAAGCAAGACAAAGTGAGGAACCAAGGCATAATCAAGATAGACAAGACAGATTTTTGGGAATAGAAAGAAACTCACTTAATTGAATTTTGTAGAAACCATAATACTTGTGATCATTACTTTCTTCCACCACCATTGATTTCCCTACATATTCTTCTTTCATTATGGCAGCGGAACCTAATGTGGTTGTTTATACTCCTGTGCCTTTGTTTTTTACCATTTAATCTCATCTTCTTGCTCATTAAGAATTAATGAACTAGTATGTTTAAATTGGCTGTATACTATGTACATTCTTCAACCAATTCATTTTGCAAGTTGTTAGGATATTTAGACACTTAGGAGTTTGTTAAGATCAACTTGTTATAATATATCCGTTAGGTATAGTGTGTTTATTTAGTATGCATTAGTATGCATTTGTATATATGCAATCCAACAGTCACGATATGATCTTGACAGAGAGCGATCTGACGATTCAACTTCTCCTCGATCTTAACGACCATTGATCCCTGGCTTAACACTTGATTGGTCCATGACCTCTATTTAAAGAGCATGAAGGGTCATTTTCTAGTTGATCGATTATGAGAAGCTTAGTTGTAATATTCTTTTCTTTGCATAATAAATTGCCTAAAGTAGCTATTTGGATGGGGTCATGGAGTGTTTCCCTTTCGAGGGTTTAAACCACATGAAAACATCGGTGTGTTGATATGTGATCTATTTGTGTGAGTAGTTGCTCAAGGTGTTCGATCTTTTGGAATTATCTTGTGATAGTCGAACATGGTATCAAAGCACTCATGAATATTTGCTTCCATTGGTGATCTAGATATTGAACCGGTGTTGTTAAGGCCATGAATGGTTTTATGGTTCTGATATTTCTATGCATTTATGGGTTGTGGGAGGTATTCCATTGCATCCGTAGCACCATTTCTAGCTGGAAACACATTTCCTTTCACTGAAAAAGGTTTATGTTTGTCCAATATATGACCATTTTACCAGATCTGAAGGTATACTGTTTAAAGCTACGCATTTTTAAAATTTATTTTTATATTCTTTCAGATTTCTTCATGTTTTTTGTGCTATTTATGATATGCTACCTTTTCAATCTGCATATTCTCTTTGTTGTGTACTCTGTGCAGTGAACTCGGCAAATCAGAAACAGAGTGGGAAGGGTTTTCTTTACTGTGTATGCTCTTTGTCGTGCGCTTTGTGTGAACTCGGTTAATTAGAAACAATGAGAAAACTTGCATTTCCAGGAAAGATACTGAAGGACTAGCCCAAATATGAACATTTTAGTTTCAAAACAATGCTTTTTGTTTTTGGGTGGTTGTTTAAAGTGTCTTGCAGGAAAAAATACATGGTTTTTTTGGGTAGGCACGCTTTTCCAACAACAACACCCCTATTCTCCTCCATAATATTAATAAAAAAAATTCTTAGCTCACTTGGTTGAAAGTTACTTTAAGAAGTAAGAGGTCTTGGGTTCAAGTTCTTCTTTTTGTTACTTTTTGTAAAAGTTCATGTAACTTTAAGTTATAAATCATATTGTAAAAGTGCTTCCCACTTGTTTTATAAAAGTGGATCACTTATTTTGAAGCAACTTATTTGTAAAAGTGAGCTAATAAGAAAAGTTAGTGAGGGGGAGGGGGGTTATTTTTACTCTATACCACTTGGATCAACCTTTATTGCCATGTGGCCACTTGGTTCCCTTTTATGCCTTTCTTAAAAAGGGTATAAATTCCTCATCCAGAGTCCATTTTCAGTGCCATTTTTTTTAAACCACCTATTTTTTTAGATATTTGCATAAAACCATTAGTTTTTTATTTTTATTTTGAAGCCCAAATATTTCTGTATGTCCTCCCCATGTGATATTGTGCTTACAAGTTCCAACTACTTCTCATGGAAATCCTGTATGGAGGATGTCCTACAAAGTAGGCGACTTTACCAGATTACCTTGGGGAAAGAAACTGAACCTAGTGATGATGACAAGAAAATCAAATAGGCCAATAGATGTGAGGAGACTCATGGATTAATTAGAATCTCCATTTCTAATGACTTAAGATTCCACCTACAAGGAATTGATGATCCTAAAACAACTTGGGAAAAGTTGGAAAATGTGTTTGGTAAACACAATGAAATTTGAGGTCATAATCTTGAAAATGAGTTGATTTCTCTTGCATACAAAACTATTTGTCTAAGTGCAAGACTCTTAGACTCTTACTTGATGAATGGGGTGTAAAAAGGATAGATAAGAAATGTATTTTTCATAGTCTTTCCAAGCTTGGACCTACCTATTATGTTTTTGTATCTACCATTTACTCCATGAAAGAATCCTTGAAGGGAATACATTATAAAAATACCACTCTTGAATCTTTTTGTGATTCCCTGATTAGAGAGTAGGATAAGATCATACATCTTGGAGTGATAAGCAATGTTGATACATCTAGAAAAGCCTTAGTGGCACAACAAAAAGAGAAGTCCAAGCATCCCAAGAAGAAACATCCTCATAATAATAAGAAAAACAAGGGTTCCAAACCCTCTCAGCCAACTCATCCTTCCAAGAATGACAAAGGAACCAAATCAAAAGGTAAGAAGACGGATTGTCATTGCAACTTTTTCGAGAAATATAATCATGATGAATCTAAATGTTTCAAGAAGATGGAGGCCTTGGAAGAAGCAATGAAGAACCACAACATCTATCTTGACTCGTCTCCATAATCTACATCTCAAGGACATGCACTTTGTGCTTCTAGTTTTTCCTTTTATGCATCTTCTTCTTCTTCTTCTTCTTCTTTGAATGAGTGGCTCATTGATTCTGGAACATCTTATCATATGGATAAGGATAAAGCCATATTTTCTACTATGAATGAATGTAACACCATAAAAATATTTGTTGGTGATGATATCTTTCTTAGTGTTGTAGGATTTAGAATAGTTCAAGTAGAAGATGGTCAATTTAATGTTGTACTATGTGTTCCACGAATTTCCTACAATTTGTTGCCATTCTATAAAATCACTCATTCTAGTGAAGGTAAAATTGTAACGTTTACACCTCACCAAGTTGTAATCAAGGATTTTAAAGATCCTAAGCATGTCCTAGCCACTAGAATTGTTGATGATATTACTAGGTTGTACAAGTTTAAAAACTTTGGGTCATCACCTTTTCCCTTAGTTTTTGTTTCTCATAGCAACGACTTGAGAAAACTTTGGCATGAACGATTTGGTCACTTAAATTATCGCTCATTGCATAACTATGTAAAGAAAATATGGTTACAGGTTTTATGATGGTATCTTGCAGGGATGGTGTTTGTTTCGGTTGTGTGCTCGGAAAACATCATCAGGACTATTAGCACCTAAATATACCTCATCAAAATTTTTAGCATCTCGCCAAATTCACGCCAATTTCGCTATCCTATTATCATGTGTCAATGTTGGATAAGTTTCTCATCTTCTTAAAACTCAAACTGGTTAATATCACCATGTATCCATGGTGTTCATGATTGTCAATAAGTCAGGGTCTAGTTTGTGGTCTATTGAGTTCATTTGAAAATGCCTAAGCTCTCCTTTGCCTTGAATTTTCACCAAAGTCAAGCAAATAAAAAATTAGTTATTATGGAATCATTTTATGATTTTATAATAGTTTTTTTTATTAACAATGAATTAATTTGTCTAACAATATACTATTATATTGTTAAATAAAAATTGTTGGGTCTTTATTCGAACTTCAATTCCAAAAATACCAAGTGAGTCCCAATGCCCAAGTCACATATTAAGTTGAATTTCAAATCATAGTCATTTCCCAGTGTCAAATTAAAGCACCCATGGGTCATGAGTATATTAATCATAGGTGAACCACTACAACCAACTGCTTGCAAAGGAAATGCTAACAGGTGTCGAGGAAAGTGTTCACCAGAGAGCCAAAGCAAGGACTCATGGTCAAATGCGTGGAAGACAGTTGTGAGCAGTTTTTCAAAGGAGAACATGTAGGTTCCAAGTGATCATATGCTTTTCAAATCTGCCAAGTGAAAAAATAGTTGTTGGGTTCATCGCCATGCCTCTTTCTACCATGGAGGGTAAGTAAAAACTAGCCCAAGATTTGTAATATCTTTGAATGACCATTTTGTTCTCCTGCTAGCATAGTTCAGTTAACACTTTCATATCATGGATCAACACCAACAAAGCTTCAAATTAAGTCAAATGTTGATGAAAATTTGTCCTTAGCCAAAGGATAAAAGTTCAGATGTTGTTTCAATAGACCATGTGGTGGAGAATTCTGAGCCTACCAATTACAATGATATTGAGTTTCAAGACATGCAAGTTGCCAATGGAAATAATCTTGTGGTTGCCAAGTACTTCTAATGACTATGACATGGCCACCAAATGTGACAGTTGTGAATTGTGCAATTCCTTCAACAACCATTGCTTATGATAATAATGTGACAATTTTTCTAGCTTCAAGGTCGATTGTTATCGCCCAAGATATTAAGGTCATCAATTTCTCACAACTGGAAAGGTTTGGCAGTTCAATTGAATTTTTAAAAAGTGGTAATGAGCAATTTGTGTCCGAATTAAGCAAGTGGATCTGATATTTATGAATGGACTAGAAAGGATTGGAATCCTTACATTGAAAATGGCATTCAAGTGCATCTCTACATGATGATTCCTTGTGTTTTCAAAACATTGTCACATGACAATAGAGGATTATATGTGATTTATTTTCAAGTTCCTAATGATTATGGTGTTTTCCAATTTAAATCAAATATAAAAGGGTTGGTTATACAAGTCTCTCTTTGAGCAAACAAATTTCTGTAAGGCCTTTCAGGCACAACAAATATGAATAGTTCATAAGAGTTGCATATCCATATTAGGGAGGTGCATTTTCCAGGATGATAGGGTTCTTTATTTTGTTCTTCTAAATAAAGAATTCCAGAAAAAGGATCAATTTGGGGTTATGGTATCAATAATCGAGACATGTCAGATATGGTGTTTAAGGATTATTGCTTCAAAACTAGAGAACTATGGTCTGATCTCTTCTACACATGGACTTTGCTTTCTTCAAAATATGATTCTCAGACTAAGGATTTTTGTCAGGTTCTTATTATCATAACTATCTTCATCCTTGTCATAGAAATTACTATAACATTAAAAATTTACAAAGGTTCTTTGTCAATTGCAAGTTGAATTATAATTGAGGCATTGCATGTATATGGTATCGATATACATTACATTGGGAAAGTGGAAAAATATTCAATAGGTGGTAGAGAAAATGCTACAGGAAATTCTGTAGCGCCTCTTGTACAGAATACTCTTCATGCGCTACAGGATGTGAAGAGAAATGGAACTTTTATTATTTTGTAATATTTTGAAGACCCAACGGAGCAAGAAGGATGATGCTCATATTTTGGTAAATTTTGTCAATATAAATGGCACATTTTTAGCCCACTTGACATCGATATTAGCCCAAATTTGTAGTAGAAAACTAAAGCCTGAAGAATAGGGCCTTGAATTAATTGTAGATCTTATATTTTATCTGCCAGACCCTATTATCTTGTAATTGTTTTCTATGCTTAGTTTAAGGAAAATCTCGATCCCATTAGTTTGGATCAAAGAGATGCATTATGTCTTCTATATATTTTAAAAAGACAAATGAAGGGGAGATATTCCTCTTAGAAGGAAGCTGAGAGGGTTTAAGTGGTAGAGTCATAGAGGGTTCAGTGAAGACTGTGTAATTTCTTCAACAAACTAATATACCAGCAGTATTTTCATGCTCAGAGATATATCATCTTGTGGGTTAAATTGTTCACTTTGTATTCTATGTTCTTCTTCTTATTTGAATGTAGAGATGGTTTTTGTGATGCATTAATTGTCATATAAGTTTCAGATCTAATAGTAGGAAATATTTTTTGGTTTATTGCCTATAACTTGTGATATATTTTCTGATACATGATTATGAATTGAAACTTTGTTTTGATTCTAGATATATTCCTATGGATGTATGGTTTCCATCCTATATGTGTACAACCTCTTCCTCTTTTATGTTCATTATATATGTGTTTAACCTTTCAAGATGCATGCCTATGAATCTAATGAGAGACTACTTATTGTGTTAGATATGCTTGACATTTTACCCCAGATCACTTAAGCCTTTATGACCTCTTTGACATATTTTACCAACCAAAACCATATCAACATTTGAGGTGCTCTAACTTTGTACCCAAGCAGTCAGGTGAAAAATTTAGAGGTAACATGGATAGTTTTGACAAATGTGCCTCTTGGCACACCTCGACCCCTTGGAGCTTGTGCATAGTGACATGTGTGGTAGTCTTCCATCTGTGTAATGTCCCCATTTTGACCCCCTTTGTATTAAATCGTAAATGATGTAACTATTGTAATTTAATCATGGTGAGGAGCTCAAGGCCAAGGCCCCACCATTGATTTAGTGTTGATGTATCGGCAATTAAAGGAATAGATGCCTATGGTTCTTGTGCTAGATGGGCACAATGTAAATGAAGACATCATGTAAATACGAATTTTAATGAAAATACCCACAACTAGCTATGCAATGCAACAAAGAGATGGGACATGATTCTACAAGGAATAGGAAGGGAAATTATTCAAACCCTTGAGCCAGTGGTGTTAACCCATGTGTCAATGAGAAAACCCATAAAACCTCAACTACCCATTTTGGGTTATGGACCCAATCATTTAATTCTTCCAAGAGTTGGTTGAGGCAGTTAATGCCTTGGGAATGAAGAGGTATGGCAGCCAATTTCGGGTATGGGCAAGCCAT
This sequence comes from Larix kaempferi, assembly GCA_027924585.1. NCBI lineage: Eukaryota > Viridiplantae > Streptophyta > Pinopsida > Pinales > Pinaceae > Larix > Larix kaempferi. The sequence goes on along the minus strand of BSBM01000262.1, from coordinate 3,380,614 downwards.
CAACCTGGAAAATCGTGTTTTGTCTCCTTGGGCAAGAAAACACCCACGAAATGGTGCCCAAATCCATTCTGAACAGGCAGTCTCTCATCTCTCACGCAGTTTGAGCTAGCTGGGTCTTTCCCTACACGTTTTCATCCATTTTCCTGCATTTTTCCATGGCTGGGAGCTTGTTCTTGCATTGTACAGCAGCTGGGAGAGAAGGGGCACGATTTGGGACTGTTATGGAGGTCGTTTTTGCCCCAAAATGCCCAAGGACGTTTTTCTAAAAACGATTTCTTCTTCCTGGGGTTTTCCCAAACCTCCATTGTTCATTTTTAGCCTTCCCACATTTTTCTGAAGCTTAGGGAATCATTTTCATGCATTCCACTGTAAAAACGTTTTTCCTCATGCCCAGCCATTGTGGTTTTGCTATTATGTGCATCCCTATTTTGGTTTGAATCTGTGAGCAAGAAACTTGGACTGGTAGTGGACAGAATTGTCTTGATAAACCTAGTGGAGGGAGTAACCTCCCAAGAAGATCAAGAGGGCTTTGGCTACTTTTCTATGCACGCCCTGAGAGCACTGGAAAGGAAGGTATGGCTTGAGGGACTGTGTGGCAATGAAGAGAATACTTCCTTGCATTGGGTGTGTAGGAATTGTGAGTACCAAGCTGAATAGATCTGGGAGGGGTATCCATAGCTCTGTGGTTGAGCTCACTAGCTTAGCAATTCTTCCTTTCCATGTCCTAGCAGCCTGATAAACCCAATTGCAGATTGGCTTGGCTCATTTTGGTGTATGCCTTGCTATGTGTGAGTCTGTTGTTCCCTGGTTCCTTGTAGAAATCATGCCCAGCTCAGGGGTGGCAATTGCATCAAGAGGTTGATAAGCACAAATGGCCTATGGTTGGGTGGAACGTTGCAGTTGCATAGCCAGTTGCTTGGGACTACTGTTATAAGATAAGTATTCTCTTGTGTTAACTCCCCAATTATTATTTGATGAATATATTGAATGTATGATGGATGTGTTTTTGAAATTAATTCCGCTGTGTTTTCTTATAATTATACACTCCCATATGACTTTTGATATTATGTGAATGCTTATTTAATAAGTACATGGGGCTAGATGCCCGGTTTTAGCACCACGTCCTCTCCATCATGCTGGTATGATGGGAGGGGACATTACAATTTGCTTCCTTTTTTTATTTCAAATATTTCCTAACTTTCATTGATGATTACTCCATATGCACATGGGTTTATTTCCTAAAACTTAAGTGCGAATTATTTAACATGTTCTTGGACTATAAGGCCCTTGTTGAAAAACAATATGGTCATCAAATTCTTAAGTTAAGATATGATAATAGGGAAGGATATGTTAACAAAAAGTTCACTAATTTCTGCACTAAATAAAGAATCCAACAACAACACATTGTTCCATATACACCACAACAAAATGGTGTAGTTGAGCGGAAGAACCACACTTTAAAAGAAATGGCTAATTGTATGCTCCAAGTTAAGGGACCAAGTCTTCAATTTTGGGTTGAAGCATGAATTGTGCAAATTACATAGTTAATCGCACCCCCAACTAAAGATTTACAGGGAAGCACACTAAAATAAGCATGGAGTAAAATGAAACTAGACATAATTCACTTCCGCGTGTTTAGTAGTGAAGCATGGGCTCATATTCCTGATGAAAAATGGAAAGAAATGCAACCTAAAAGTGAAAATTGCATATTTATTGGATATTTTGAAGATGTCAAAGGATATAGACTTCTTCGGCCACAGTCTCATGATATAATTATTAGAAGAGATGTTAAATTTGATGAAAATATCTTGTCAGGGAAGCCTAATTTGGTGTTTATGCCATGTGTGGCCTACGAGCCATCTTCGATGCTTATGCCATCTTCTACTCCCAACTTCCTTGATAACATTCCTACTACGATTTCTGATGATGATAGTGAGTATGAAATTCCACCTTTGCCTACTCATTTTCATCCAGTTGCACCAGTACAACCACTTCCTTGATGGGCTCATTCAACATGCAAAGCGACCAGTGATCTTGTCGATGATCCCAGAGATTAGCGCCGAACACATTCTCAATTCCAGTGAGCCACTTCTCTTTTGGCTCAAGTTTCAGAGAATCACTATCCAAATACATTTGCAGAAGCTTTAGGGAATCCAGATTGGGATGCATCTATGGATGAAGAATATCATTCTTTAATGGCGAATGATACTTGGGATCTTGTACCTCTTCCAAAAGGAAGAAAACTTGTCAAATGTAAATGGTTCTACATAATTAAGTATGCATCAGATGGAAGTATTGAAAGATTGAAGGCAAGGTTAGTTTCCAAAGGATTTTCCCAAGTTGGAGGAATTAACTACAATGAAAGATTTTCCCCTATCACCAAAGTGAACTCCATCCACCTTGTCACTTGCCCTTGCAACCTGTTGACCTCCCAACAAATCCCTTTCATTTCATGAAGAGCCCCCATTATAATATCTTGATAATGATGGAAACTTGCTTCTGATCCTTATTCTAAGTCTATTCTTTATCTTATATTGTATGTTCTCTTGCAAATTGGCTCATATTGATTATGGTTCCAGGGCTTGTATCTTTATATCGAGTGAAGCTATGCTTTTATTGAAAGACTTTCATTTTCACACTTGAGTTTTCTGGTTATTTGGTAATTTTGATATTGTTTTTCATACTTTATGATTTTTGAATATTTTGTCCTGATCCATTATCAAGTTACTATCAACTTATAATTATTTGATTTTCAAGCTTGCTTTCTCATAATAGATCAATGGGGAAATCAATTAGCTGGATAACATTTGATCATCGTTATTGAATAATGATATTTAGTAGCTACTGGAAATTTATTATTTCGTAAATTCTGTCGATTTATTACATGACTTATATTATTAACGATATTTAGTGCTTGTTGTTTAATTTCATGCATAAGTCATGAAATTAGCATTTGATATTGTCAACAATTCATACTTCCAAATCATTTATAAGTCTTTTTTGGTAGCTCCTAAAATTTTCACTTCCATAATAATACAAAGTTCAAAGATCATCATTTGTTTTCCATTTCACAAATTTAGTGTAATTCATTATGATTTTGATATTTTATACTTAAATTGAAAGGTATAATTTCTTTTTAACCTTTATATTGCTAAGCTTGGATTATGAAGATTATGTTACCCTTAATTTTATGATATGTAGTTTTGTAAGGGGTTAATGTGCCATCACGAAGCTATTCTATTTGAAGGTTCACCTCTACTTAACATACTACCTTTCAATCTTATATTTAAAAAATCATTATGTTTTTGAATTGCCACTTACTATTATAATGGTTCACATTTGTCAAAACCAAATGGTTATATGATGATTCATGTTTTATTAATCATTCATTTAACTAAGTTTTTGAAATCGATTTGACCTTATTCTGGTGAGACCATAGTCTGAAATAATTTCTTTTGAAACTTGCGTACTCTTAGATGGTTGATATGATAGGTTTTCATATCCTTCTATGGATTTTCTGGACTTGGCCTTGGAGACCAAATGGCTTGGATTTTTCATCCTACACCTTTTCCTTGTTGTATCTAGTTGTGTTACAGTTTTCTCTGTATCCAAACCCTTATTTTTAGTCATGGATCCTATAGTTAGATTTGATATTTGGGTATAGAATTTCTGGAATCCGATGATAGATATATGAAGATGTACCAGAAGATAGGTTTGGTACCTTTCTTTAGAACGTTTGAGGGTTTCAATATCATGGTTACAAAAGCATTTTCTATATCATTTGATGTCTCGAGGGCACATATTGGAGACATAGAGCTCTATCTATCTGAAAAGTTTATATCACGAGCTACAGATCTCCCTCATCACAATGATAAGTGTAAGTGGTTCAAGTGTCGTAGATTAAAAAATGATGTCTGTAAATGCTTTCTCAAAAACCCTAATTAGGACGTCAATATCGGGAAGGGAATTCCTGTCAAATTCTTCAAGAAACAATGGAGTTTATCTTTATACGTCAATCAAAGGTATGTAACTTGCGAGGGTAGATACTCTTATGCATATTTTTACCATATCATATTTATGATGATGTTTTTATATTACCCCATAAATATGCCCTTCTATCTTTTAAATAGCTTGAAGAAGATGGTGATTTATGTTCAAAGGGGCAAGAAAAATATTGACAGGACTTTATTTCACTATGGCCTAGTTAAGATTCTCATTGAGGCTAGACTAATGGAATTGAACGACTCTTGGGATAGTGTTTTGCTTAGAAATTAGTTTATTGAGACACCTAAATCTAGTCGTCCTAATTTTTTCAACAATCAAGATAGGGTTTTGAAACTAGAGATGTCTAATGATAGGTATTCAGTTCATAATGTTTCTGGTGAACAAGTGATTAGTCCTAGGGTTTCTAATCATGAGATTTATTAATCTCATACTCATACAAGTGATTCTCAGTGTCAATTTGAGAAGAATCAAAAGGGGAGACAAGTCATGGACAAATCACCCCATTCTTCAAAACATATGGCTAAAAGAGTCAAAACAGAGAATGGTTGAAAAACTAGTAAACAAAAGCCTAGTTTTGTCGCCCGTAGGATCACCAGGATCATGGTCAAGTGCCTATGTTCTGAAAGTGATCGTAACTTGGAAATTTCAAATACACATGTCAGTAATATTGAAGAATCTAATGGTGAACCAGTAAAAAGTCTTAAAGAGGAAAATGTAAATGATCTAATTGGGACAAACTTTACCTATGATTCAACTTCTACTACGAGGAATAGGCAAGAAGTTTATAATCATGATGAGAAGAAACACATGAAGAGATTAATCAACCTTCTAATGCACATCAAGGTCATACTTTTCTTGAGTTTGAAAAGATCCATGTGTCATCCTTAGAATAAATACATGCCAAGAAAATTCGTTGGTTAGAAAATGAAGTGAAAGAGGTGGAGTTTCTTAATCACTATGTAAAGGAAAAAAATGAAAATTTGAAGGCCAATGTTGCTCAATTGCTGAAGAAAAAGGATAACATGAAAGCTCATAGAGACCTATTAATACAAAAGGCTCAAAAATGGTATTCTTAGAACAAAACAAATAGATTAAAACTCAGGAAACTCAGGACCAGATTAACTGAAGCTAGAAGAAGGATTCATGTACAAGTTTCAATTGATATAGAAGTTTCAATTAGCAATTTTGCAATTTTGGCTTATATGAATAATTCTGAAAAATCGTTTTCTATACTATCCTGGTTCGGTTTATATCTTTTGATCAGTCATTTAGTTCAAGGATTAAGTATTTTGAAGACAAAGTTCAGGTAATTGTTTTATGCTTTATATCTTTATCTTTTCATTTTGGTTTGATCATCTTTTATAGAGAAACTTCATAATCATAGATTTTGTAGGTACTCTGCTCTAATTTTATTTCAATTTTGTAGCTACTAAATGTTATATTCTGCAGCTATAGGAATTAAATCGTGTTCCTCATTTGAGTTGTTTATGATGGCAAGTGCCTTTCTCTAATCTTGGCCATGTATGTCAAGTTGTTTAGCAAGAGGTTCGTTCCAGATGTCAATGCATGTTTTAATTGGAGATTCTTTCATCATGATGTGGGAGATAGCCAATTACTTTTGGGCAAATATTTCAACAGTTGTCAATTTGTTCAAGAGTATGTTTATCATGTGAGTTTGTTGGTGTTGATTTAACATAAGTGAACTAGAATCTTGCCTTCATTTGAGATTATTGATTTATGATTTTTATGGTTGATGATGACAAGTGTAACATGTCATCATCATAGAAATAATTGGATCTGGTAATGAGTCTATTTTTAGGCACTTAGTTTTTTCTTCGATCTTGGGGATCTGGAAGTTGGTTGTAATTCTCTTGTATATATTCATACCTATTTTAAAATAAAGAGATGTTCAGCCTATGGTAAAATATTCTTAGAGTAGATTAAAGTTTAGCATAGGGTTTTAGATATTTTAGCTACTGAAATATTCTTAGATTAGATTAAATTTTCTTTTTTTCTTTTTTTGGATTAGTTTGTATTTAAATTAGAGTTAGTTGCATTTAGGAGATTAGGGAAAATCAAAACATCAAGTCTCTCTTTCAACATAGAGCAACTTTTCTAGAGGCAATGAGGCCTACATTCCCGTCAGAAACAACTATTCCAAACGAATTAGGAACTGCTTTAAGGAACAATTTCTTCCATGTTGATGAATGGTCAGTTATACCTGTCAACAAAGGCACCAGAAGGAGGGCCTAGGTAAAAACGAATGGTTGCTTAACATAATTCGAATCCTTCAACCAACCATTTTTCCTCAGCTACCTTAGATACACTTTCTAAGACTAAGATTCCCCAAATTTTATCTCATGTTTCAACTAGTTCCCAATTTGAAACTATTCAACACCCTTTTTAGATACAATCATTGCTATAGTTGATCAGGATAGATATAATCCATATTCTACACCAGAAGAGGTTAATAGGGATATTGAAAAGTCATGTTTCAATTTGACTATAGTTGCTTCTCAACTTACTATTATTTCACTTGTAGATCGCGATATGCATAGAAAATATCATCCCCACACTCAATTAACAAGAATAGATCAATATTCTGGAGAGACTTTTGAACCTTTCATAGGAACTCCAAACTATCATTTAGATAGAATCCTTAGGGGACTAAATAAAAATAATGTATCATGGAATTTACTTTCCTCTGGTGGAACTGGTCAACCACCATCCCCTCCAAAATCACCACCTAATAATCGTCAGGGTTTCTCTAACGAGGATTCATCTGAAGATAACAATTCAAAAAACCATTCGTCTGAGCATTCATCTTCGCATAATGTGGCTGGTGCAGGAGGACCAAACATTAATGCCAACATGCCTTGGTTACTCCAAGGTGTTGTTGTAGTACCTAGGCCTCAACATTCCTTACCAAAACACCCTAATAGGTTACTTCCCAAATTCAATCTTGACAGGAAAGAATCTGCAGATGATCATGTGAATAGATTTATATTGGTTGTTCAGACTATGAATTTTCAACGTGAAGATGTCATCTATCAAATTTTTCCTTGTACTATTGAAGGGAATTCCTCCACATGGTATTTTTGCTTGCTCAAGGGTCTATTACAAACTAGGAAAATTTGAACCAAGCATGTAATATCCCAATTTTGACCCTATTGCATTAAAATTGAAAATGATGTAAATATCATTATTAAATCATGGTGAGGAGCTCAAGGCCAAGGCCCCTCCATCGATTTATCGTTTTATATATCGACAACTAAAAATATATTCTTATGGTTCTTGTGCTAGATATGCACAATGTAAATTAAGACATCATGTAAATACGAATTTTAATGAAATACCCACAACTAGCTATGCAATGCAACAAGAGATGGGGGCATGATTTCACAAGGAATAGGGAGGGAAAATATTCAAACCCTTGAGCCAATAGAGTCAATCCTTGTGTCAATGAGAAAACCCATAAACCCTCAACTACCCATTTTGTCTTATGCATCCAATCATTTAATTCTTCCAAGAGTTGGTTGAGGTAGTTAATGCCTTGGGAATGGAGAGGTATGGAAACCAATTCCGTGCATGGGCAAGTCATCAATCTGGAAAATCGTATTTTTGCTTCCTGGGCAAGAAAACACCCACGAAATTGTGCCCAAATCCATTCTTCACCCATGGCCTTTGCTCTCTCACGCAGTCTGAGCTAGCTGGGGCTTTCTCCTTCACGTTTTCCATCATTTTCCTGCATTTTCCATGGTTGGGAACTCATTTTTGTATTACACAGTGGTTGGGAGGAAGGGAGTCATGATTTGGGGTTTTATGGAGGCCGTTTCTACCCCTTGAATACCCACAAACGTTTTCTAAAATCGATTTGCTCTCGCATGGTTGAATTCCCCATCTACCAATTCGTTTTTGATTGCCCATGTTTTTTTGAAGCTAATGGAAACCCCATTTTGGGCATCCCACTGTAAAAACATTTCCCTTCATGCCCATCACTTGGGATTTTGCTATTATGTGCATCCTTGTTTTGGTTTGAACTTGTGAGTAAGAAATTTGGAGTGGAAGTGGACCCGAATTGGCTTGATAAACCTAGTGAGGAGGGTAACCTCTCAAGAAGATCAAAAGGGATGGCTACTCTTCTATGCACACCTGGAAGAACACTAGAATGGGAGGTATGGCCTGAGGGACTGTGCAGTAGTGAAGGGAATACTTCCTTGCGTCAGGTGTGTAGGTATTGTTGGTACCAAGCTAGATCGATCTTGTAGAGGGCATCCATATCTCTGTGGTTGAGCCCACTAGCTTAGCAATTCTTCCTTTCCATTTCCTTAGCAGCCTGATAAACCCAACTGTGGATTGGCTTGGCTGATTTTGGTGTATTTTGGCTATGTGTGAGTCTGTTGTTCCCTTTTTCCTTGTAGAAATCATGCCTAGCTCGGGGGTGGCCGTTGTGTTGAAATATTGATGAGCACAACTGGCCTATGGTTGGGTGGAACGTTGCAGTTGCATAGCCAGTTGCTCGAGACTACTTCGTTTCAAGATAAGTACTCTCTTCTATAGATTCTACAATGTCTTTATTTAAAGGTTGTCATGAAATGTTGAATGTATGTTAGATATTTAGATGATTTTAATTCCGCTATGTTTCTACAATATGCATATATATGCGTCTTTTGTTATCAATGATTTTTACTTAATAATCATGGGGCTAGATGCCCAGTTTTAGTGCCATGTTCTCTCCCTATCTCAGTCTGATAGGAGGGGACTTGACAAAGCATTTCTTACCAAATTTGGTGATGACAAAACACCAGCAGTCTTAGTAATGGAACTTTCCACCATTAAAATGGATAATAAAGAAAAAAATGAATACTTTACTCAACGATTCTTGATCCTTGGAAATAATATTCTTATAGCTTCTCGGCTTGCTGAAGATGTTATTATTGAATTCTATGCCCCAAAATTAGCTATGCCTTTTGCTATGTTCGTGAAAAGTGCTAGTAAGGATACCTTTCTTAGAACATTTGATGAAGCCAAACGAGTTGAGGAAAACATGATGAATTCTAAAGGTAATCCTAATTTTGAAGTTGATCCCATAGCTCATAGAAGATCTGAACATGTGGCTAAATCATCCCCTGAGAAAAAGGACCAATAATCTGTTGAATTAGAACATATGCAATGAACGATTAGGGAATTATCTAATGAAATCATTGGTGTAAAGAGGAATTGTAGAGAAGGTTTCTGGAATAGAGGATATTATATAAATCCATACAAACAACCTTCTCAACCTACGATCAATAGACAACTTCCTCCTACTGAAGGTTTAAGTGTTGATTAAATTTGGAGTGTTATCAAAGCATGAGTTGTTGGTTCGGAGTCACCTTTTGACTAGGAAAATGAAGAAGTCAGAGAGGAAGAGGGAGGTGAAATTGTTGATAATATTGTAGATGAACCTCCTCCAACAAATGGTCATTTCTAGGATATGAATCGAAAGAATGTTGAAGATGATATTAGATTAGTTCATGTTAATCGACACTCTTATAATACTTGTAGTAAGGGTTTGGCAGATGCACAAGTTCCCTCAACTTCAAATCAAATAAGAAATACCAACTCCAATCCAAAAGCTCAGTCGATCACATCTAAAAATGTTCAAACATATGATCTTGAATATAACCTGGTTGATGATCTCAAAAGGATGAAAGTTAATATATTGTTTTTTGAGCTACTAAAACTTCTTCCAATTTAAGGGAAAACTCTTCAAAACCTTCTTGCCAACTCAACAAACAAAGGTAGAAATGTCTCGAACGGAGATCATTTAAATTCTAGTAAAACTGTTGCAAGTGATCATAGTCGAACCAATAGGACTTCTGCAAATATGGACAACGATAGGAAACAATCTAATGGTAAGGCTTCTTTAATTGGTAAAAAATCAGGTTCTAATACTCCTCCTTTTCTCCTCACTTACGAAATATTTAATAGGAATGTTCATAATTATATGGTATATTTAGGAGCATCATCTAACATGATGCCTTACTAAGTCTGAATAAAACTTAATGTTAAATTTAAACCTTTTGAAACTCATATGATTAAGGTTAATCATTCTAATGTCAAGGTTTTGGGAGAATTGAAAAATTAGGTTGTCTGCTAATCCACAAGTACATAATATTATCGATACAGTTGTTGCGGATATATTAGATGCTTACGGTCTGTTTTTTATTCAGAATTGGTCTCAGCATTTGAATGATTATTTTTCCCCATAATGGTCACATATCTGGCTTCCCCAGAATAGTTGACCAAATCAGATTAAGGTCAATAGAGAAAGATACATGAAGCATACAGTCACAAAATTGGATGATCCTAACAAGCATGTGTTGTTTGTTGATTCCATTTTGGGAAATTATGGATTTGATTCATTTTTTGGGAATTTTAGTGTTGAAAATTCATAATTTATAAACTCAGGACAAAAGTATGAAAAAATTCACCGTACTCATGTTGTGGCACCTCCTCACCATGTACATAATGTAAATAGTGTAGGTTTCAATGTAGATAGTGAATTTTGGTCTTTATATTTCAATGGGTATACATCTAAAGAAGGTGTTGGTGTTGGTTGTTTACTTTTATATCCAAAGAGTAATAAAAAAATTATAGCATGTAGATTAGAATTTGATTGTACAAACAATATTGCAAAATATGAAGCCTTCATTCAGGGGATGAAAAAGGCGATAGATCTTAATGTCAAAGTATTAACAGTTTGTGGTGATTCGTAAATTATAGTAATACATATACTAAACTCAATCCATTGTATTTATGGTCATATCAAGGACTATCAAGCTAAGGGATGGAGTTTAATTTCATTATTTGATACTTTCAACATTAACTCCATTCCTATATCACAAAATTAGGAAGTTGATTTATTGGAAAATGTTGCATCCAGGTTAATTCTGGTTGGAGGTTTCTTTTCCAAATCATTTTATGTTGAGTTAATTTTTAGACCATCTATTCCTGAAAATGTTACTAATTGGTGAGAGTTTGATGACGATCAACAAATCATCAATTTCTTGACCATGGAGGATACTTTCAAGGATGCATCGATTGATGAAGATCTTCATAATTTTTTTGTAATACATGAAAATCGTTCAGTTTAGGATTCCTTTAATCTGGTAAATTCTATCCCTAAATCAATCATTAGATTAGAAAAGTTTTAAGATTTACAGGATATGTTCAAAGGGGTGACAGCTGTAAAACCAATAGTTCATGTATGCAATTTGAATTTATTAACTTAGGAACTACAAATAACCCTCATAATATAAATTTAGAGACTGGTTGTACATCCGAGGAAAGGTCATCCTTTATCAAAATGTTCAAGGAATACAAGGATATATTCGCTTTGACATATGAAGATCTAAAAACTTTTGATCCAATGATCATGCAACATGTGATTCCAATGAAACCACAATCCAAGCTCTTCCAAGAGAAACTTAGGAATATACACCCCAATATTGAGCCTGTAGTAAAAAAGGAATTTAATAAACTATTAGCTGCTAAAATAATTTTCCCTGTTCCCCATACCCCCTCGGTGGCAAATTTGGTTCCTGTTAGGAAAAAGAATGGGGATATTCGATTTTGTGTCAATTTCCCAAACTTAAATAGGGCATCAAAAAAGGATAATTATCTTGTTCCGCCCATGGAGCAAATTTTACAACGTGTGTCTGGCTCCGAAATGTTGTCCTTATTGGATGGATTTTTAGGCTATAATCAAGTTTTGGTCTCTCATTCAAACCAACTTAAGACCACATTTAGAACTCTTTTGGGAACATATGCTTATTGAAAAATGCCTTTTGGCCTAATCAATTTCGGGGCCACTTTTCAAAGGGAAATGGTTGTTTCTTTTTGTGGTTTAATAAATCAATCAGTTGTTGTTTATCTTGACAATGTAACTGCTTTTTTCAAAAAGGATATCTAACCATATTTCCCTTCTTCATAAAGTTTCTGAACACTGTAAGAAATTTGGCATTTCTCTACATCCTAAGAAGACTATCTTTGCTATTAATGAAGGTAATTTTCTTGGTTTCATAGTGTCTAAATATGGGATGATGATAGATTCAGAGTGAACACAAGCTATTTCTAAAATCATGTATCCCATTATAAAAAGTCCATGCAATCTTTCCTAGGTAAGATTAATTTCGTAAGAAGGTTTGTTCCTATTTTTTCAAAGATTGTCATACCTCTTTGTAATGTACCCCGGGGCTATTAGAGTGTCTAAGGGACATATAATTAGCTATCCGAGGCTAATTAATTTATTTTTAGTGCAGCGGATAAACCATAAACATTTAATTTCTAATTTTCCAAAATTAATTGCGACACAAAATCCAATAATTAACAATATTTTAATATAAATTCATTAACACATACAACATCTTATCTAATGGATGGAAAGGATTCTTAACATCATCTAACATCATCAAAACTTCAATCCAAGCCATATCATAGATGATAACCACTTCTAAAGGCTAATTATTCTTAATCACAACTAACTAGTAATTAAGGTGTTAATTACCACACTTAGTGCAAAAATGACAACACTTACCACAAATAATTTTTTTAACAAATAACCATAAATTATCAATCCCAATGGACTAATAACATATGATTACGTGTAAATAATTCATAATTACCAAAATTACAATAATTAATCATGGAAATTACGAAAGAGACTCCACAAGACTAGTTAACTAGTTTTCCAATATAAGCAGCTGGTATTTCACAAAATCAACTTGTAATCATGTCATTAAACCCGAAAGAAATCAAATAGCCATTAAAAAAAATTAAGTGTACACCTACAACAAAGTAAAGGTTTATTTGCAGATCATTCCAATTGCACATAAGGTGATATTTTCCATCAATTCCAGTGAAACTAGTTAACATTCATCACAATAAATTGAGTCTAAATAACTAAACCAAAATGAAATGCATCCATAAATAAAGCATCACACCTGATAAGTAGCCACATACAACACAATAACATTTAAGAAACAGAGCACATGGCTGTAGCATTCCGGTTTTACAAAAACAGAGATTTCAACCCAAAACTAGTTATCAATTTTCACCGTAATGTACCTAGTTTCCAATTTAACTTTCCAAATACAAAATAAAGAAAAATATATGAATACTGTATATCATGGAAATCGTATCAGGGGTCACCTACAGTCATATGGATTTATCTTTCCACCCATATACATTACATTAAATAATTCACAAAACTAGCTAATTCTACTCATCTAAATTGACTAGTAATTCTAGGAATAGCTAGAATAATTAAATCCACAACTCAAAGAATCATTCAAATTCCATTCAAACTAACATGTTTTATAAGTCATAACAGAGGTATATCTCATTCATACATTTCGTCAAACACTTCATATGAAAAGTCACAAATCTACTCAAAACAATTCCATTGAAGGAGCTAGAAATTGGAAATTGATTTAGAATTTCGGTAGACATTTCCCAAACACTATCAAAAATATTTCCCCTCATATTGTCACACACATTTCAATTGTATTTATCATACATAAGAATAAAAATAACACTCAGGCATTTTTACAAACATTTCATGTGCCAAGTCTCCAAACTATGCAAAACAATCCAATCGAAGAACTAGTTTTCGAATAAAAGGTAGAAGCATCAAAGGGAGGTGCCTTAAACCGTTTTGAGGACACTGTACCATTAAAATACACATTATATAATGAACAGGGGCAGAAATATCAGTTCTGTAGAAAGGGTTTCAAAGAGTTATTTCCTCAACCAATTTGTGCACAAAATCCCAAAAACTAGTTTCCAATTCCTTCAAAAAATTTACTTACATAAATAGATTGAATTCCATGAGAAATTTCTTCCACAAATAGCTCATACATTTCATCTAACATTTCATGTGCATCCATAAAAAAATCATATCAAAGCCACATAAATTAAATAAACATGAGATAAAGCACTTATCTTTGCCAAATACGCAACCAGAAACGACCATGGCATGTTCCACCCAGCCGTGAACACATTGCGAGCCAAAAATAACTTTGCAATGGTCACTCTTGATCCAAAACCATGATGATGTTATAAAAATAGGATCACAGAACAATAACAATAAACAAGATACAAATATAAATCACATAAACACAATACAAGAGAGACACCAATATAACGTGGTTCACCCAATCAGGGCTACATCCATGGAGAAATTGTCAGTCCTTTTATTACTATACCATCCAACAAATGAAGGGATACAACCTGCAGCACATTCGCTACAAATTCCTCTTCAATCTCTCTCAGCCTCTCTTACACAATCACAGATATCTTTACAATGTTATAATACATTACACAGCTGTATTACAATGTCTTCATTTTAAAGTGAATTACCATGGGAAAATACTATGGGATACCTAATACCACGGGCCCGTAAACTGTTGGCCAACAAAAAAACCATAAAATTTCTTTTGGGGGCTTCACCTCCGAACCCTCGTCAAGGGCCCACTGGCCCCCGGACCCCCTTGGGGGGGCGATGCCCCCCAACACCCCCCCCCCCCCACTAGGATGATTTTACAATATACTTGCATATCATATAAAATTGGGGTACAAACATGGCTGAAACAACAACATATCTGAATTAATAATATCAGGCTCCACAACCAACAATCTCCCACTTGGAGACTGATCACACCAAATCCACCGCTGTTACACTTGCTGGACTATGCTATGAACCTTGGATCTGGAAAATTTATCATCTTTACCTTCATGCTAGAAGGCCAACTGAACCCAAGCAGGAACTCAGTTTCTCTTTGGTTACTACCTTTGTCAACATGTCTACAGGATTCTGGCTAGTGTGTATCTTTTCCAACTTCAACAGTTCATCTTCCATAACAGACTGTATGAAATGGTACTTCAGCTGTATATGTTTAGTATTAGAATGGAAGGATGAGTTATTTGCAATATGAATGGAACTCTGGTTTTCAGTATACAACCTACTATCATCTTTATTCTTACTTAATTCCTCCATGAACCTATGCAACCAAATCATCTATTTACTAGCCTTTGTAGCAGCAACATACTCTGCTTCTGTTGTTGAAAGTGCAACAACCTTTTGTAGCTTCGAAATCCAACTTACTGTTGTTCAGCCTACAGTAAACACACACCCTGTGGTGCTCCTCCTGCTATCTTTATCACCTGACATATCTGCATCAACATATCCCTGTAGAACAGTGTATAAACCTCCAAAACATAATGTATGAGTGGTAATACCTCTCAAATACCTGAGAATCCATTGTACTTCATTCCAATGTTCTTTACCTGGATTGTTCATATACCTGCTCACAAATCCTACTGCATGTGCAATATCTGGTCTTGTGCACACCATGGCATACATCAAGATGCCAAATGCTGATGAATAAGGAACTCTGGACATGTAATCTATCATTTCCTGTATCTTGGGACACATCTCCTTACTTAGTTTGAAATGGTTGGCCAAAGGTGTACTAACTGGTTTTGCATTTTGCATTCTGAACCTCTCCAACACCTTTTCTATGTACTCACCCTGAGACAATGTCAATTTGTAATTTTTCATGTCTCTTGTTATTCTCATACCAAGGATTTTCTTTGCAGTACCCAAATCCTTCATCGCAAATGAATTAGCTAACTTCCTCTTGAGCGCATTTATATCCTGCATATTAGACCCTGCAACAAGCATGTCATCCACATACAATAACAAGATAATATATCTTCCATTATCTAGCCTCTTGAAATAAACACAGTGGTCAGAATGACATCTATTATAACCTTGTTATGTCATAAACTTGTCAAATTTCAAATACCACTTCCTTGTATCTTGCTTCAGGCCATACAAGCTCTTGTTCAACCTGCATACTAAATTCTCCTTCCCTTTGACCTCATATCCTTGTGGCTACTGCATATAAATATCTTCTTCCAAATACCCATGGAGAAAGGTTGTTTTTACATCTAACTATTCAAGATGCAAATATTCTACCACCACTAGACTTAAAATAGTCTTAATTGAATTCATTTTAACAACAAAAGAAAATATTTTATCAAAATATATACCTTTTTTCTGTGCAAACCCATTTACAACAAATCTAGCCGTATACCGCTTCTTGCCTCCATCTTCTTCCTTCAACTTGTAAACCCATTTGTTATGCAATGCTCTTTTACCTGCAGGCAATTGAACCAAATCCCAAGTCTAGTTTCTTACCAATGATTTCATCTCCTCATTCATGCCTTGCTCCCACTTCTTTCTAGTTTCCACCTACATTAATTCTTCATAACATTCCGGTTCACTAGAATCAATCATCAATAAATAATACATTGAAGGACAGTATCATTCAGGGAGTCTACTTAACCTGGTAGATCTTCTAACCCTTGAAAGATTTTGAGGTACCTAATGTTGTTCTTGATTTTCTAGCACCTTTGGAACTTCATTTTATTTAATTTCATCAAGAACCGTGTACTCTGTGTTTTCCTTTTCATGTTTCTTTCCCTGCAGCTGATCTTTATACATAACCTTTTCATTAAATACCACATCTCTACTCCTAATGATTTTGTTACTTCCATAACCCCATAAGCGATAACCAAAATCATCAACCCCGTATCCAATAAAGTTACATTTCTTGGATTTAGCCTCAAGCTTTGTTCTATTTTCTTTATCGATATGGACAAATGCTTCACAACCAAAAGTTCTCCTAAATTAGTAGTTTACCTTTTTACTTGTCTATTCCTCTTCTGGAATCCCACCATCCAAAGCACTTGAAGGACCTCTGTTTATTAAGTAAACTTTAATATCTACATCATATGCCCAAAACTGTAAGGACAACCCTGCATGCAATCTCATACACCTTGCACTCTCCATGATCGTCCTATTCATCCTTTTTTACACACCATTTTCTTGTGGTGTTCCTCGAACTATCTTCTCTCTACGAATCCCATGGTATGAATAGTAACTATCAAAATCTTTGCCACAATACTCACCTCCATTATCTTATCTGAGACACTTCAACATTTTTCCTGTCTCATTCTCAACCAAATCTTTCCATTTCTTAAAATAGAAAACACATCAAATTTTTGTCTAATGTAATAAACCCAAGTTTTTCTAGTTGCATCATCAATAAATGTAACATAATAATGAGATCCACCAAGAGATTGTACCTGAGCCATTCCCCATACATCTATATCACAAGCTCTAATTTTTCACTCTTCTTCTGTTTCCCAACCCTGAGAATTCTAACTCTCTTCTGTTTTCCATAAACACAGTTCTCACACAATTCCAAACTTACCTGCTTCAGATCTGGTAGCAACTTCTTAGAGTGGAGAATATGCATCCCCTTCTCACTCATGTGGCCAAGCCTATGATGCCACAATGTTGTATCTGTTCCTATGGAAGCTAAAGAGATAGAACATCTAGTATTATGAGGACATAAATACAACGTACCTATCTTGTCTCCTTTTGCTATCATCATTGATCCTTTAGTGATTTTCCATCACGTTTCTCCAAACATAGATAAACAAGCACCATCTCTCAACTTCCCTGTTTAGATCATATTTCTTTTCATAGTAGGAATATGCCTTACATCTTTCAACATCCATTTAGTTCCATTCTTTAATTGTATATGTACCTTACCCATTCCAACAATTTTATATGACTCATCATCACCCAATAAAACATGTCCAAAATCTCCTAGAACATAATAATGAAAAAAATTCCTATGGGGTGTAGCATGACATGAATCCCATGAATCTACTACCCAGTAATCACTAGTATTATCTAATGCAAGAATCAAGGCATCTTATAACACATCACCTGCTACATTTGTTTCCTGAGTAGTTTCCTACTGTCCATCTCCTTTTTTCTGTAGATATTTGTAGTCCTTTCTTCTAATGTCTTATCTTTCCACAATTTCAGCACTCTATCTTTCCCATTCTGTACTTGAATATTCCCTTCCTAGAGTTTATGTGATTACCTGGGCTCTTTCCTCTCTCCCTTTGTATTTCCATGCTCTACATGGTTAGTGCATTACGTGATGTCTCACCCGTGCTTTTCCTTCGCATTTTCTCGCTAATAATAACACCAACAACATCATCAAATTTCAAAGTGTTTGAACCAGAGAAAGAGTTAGTTACAAACATGACCAATCCGTTCCATCTTACTGGCAATGAGCACAATATTAGAAGAGCCCTAACCTCATCATCAAAGTTCACTTTTACAGAAATTAACTAATTTGTAATCATATTAAATTCATTTAAATGATCAGCAACAGATCCACTTCTGAAATATTCATATTAAATAAACGCTTCATTAGAAATGCCTTGTTGGATGCCGAGGGTTTTTCATACAGCTTACCCAATGCGCTCATCAAACCCTCCGTTGTATTTTATTTGAGATATTGAAATCCACCAACGAAGCTAGGAACAACTGTATTGTTCCCAGTATCTTTCTGTCAAGAACCTCTCATTCTTTGTCCTTCATATTTTTCAGTTGCTTTGCTTTTCCTCCCAATAGTAGGAATAGATCCTTCTGATACAGATAGTCCTCCATTTACATCTTCCATAACTGGTAGTTTTGGCCGTTAAATTTCTCGACCTTAAACTTTCCTTATTTCGTCATTGCTCCCACTCGAACCATGAACCCTTCTTTCCTGTTAGTTTATCTGCAAAATAGACCTTTGGCTCTTATACCAATTGTTAGAAAAAGAGGATCGCAGAGCAATAACAATAAACAAGATGCAAATATAAATCACATAAACACAATATAAGAGAGACACCAATATAGCGTGGTTCACCCAATTTGGGATATGTCCATAGAGAAATTGCCAATCCTTTTATTATTATACCATCCAACAAATGAAGGGATACAACCTGCAACACATCCACTGTAACTTCCTCTTCAATCTCTCTCAGTCTCTCTTACACAATCATAGAGATCTTTACAATGCTACAATACATTACATAGTCATATTACAATGTCTTCATTTTAAAGGGAATTACCATGGGAAAATACTACAGGATACCCAATACCATGGGCCCATAAACTGTTGGCCAACAAAACAACCCAGCTTTCTTCCTCTTTTATGTTCAACCAGGACACATCAACCAAAACACATCAATCAGAATACATTAACCAAAAGAAAAATACATCAACCAAAACACATCAATCAAAATACATCAACCAGAATACATCAACCAAAACACATCAATCATAATACATCAACCAGAAGCAAAATACATCAACCCGAATACCTCAATCAAAACAGGATACATCAATCATACTAATATCAACCCATGATGAAAAATAACAACCAATAGAAACCATATGAATAACAATATCATCCATAAATCATCCACTCAACATCAATTGTCGTTCATCAAGCATACACACAACAACCATAACAACCAGTAATAGCCATACATACAATAATGACAATTTCATACATGTATCAACCATTAATCAACCAACATCAATCATTAGCAACCAATAGTATCAAACAACATACATCAACCATTCAAACATCATACATCGACCATAGCAATCATTTTGAATAGTTACTATTTACCATAACATTATATATAATTATTAGCACATGACGACATATATAATATCCATATATTAATAATACATGTATACAACCAACAACGTCACATAAACACTTCTAATACTGCACTTATGTAAACACTCAACACATACACAATTTCACATCTTGCCTATATACATACTCCATCAATAACAATGTTATATGTACTTTGACGACAATCCCATCTAATCACATATACTAACCATACATTATGTTACTAATTATTTACACTTAGCACACTACTTATACTATCAACCAAACTAAATACATAGTCACCTCAAGCAACCAAACATCCTACCACCAAAATCTTCTAAACAAAAATAGTTACTAGCTATACAACACACCATCATACACCATACTTACCATTACTCTATATTATTTCTATACATACACCCATTTGTCTACATACATTTTATAATTCTTCAATCATATATCATATCATTATTAATCGTATACACATCATATTAGTCATATAACCTATATATCATATATTTTATACACCCGTATATTTATTATGTTATACCATAATATCCATACAATTATAGCAGTATAATTACTTAATCCAATGCTATCATATTAGATATGCATTATAACATATATACTAACATAATACTTCTTATCACACTATACTTCCTAATACTTCCAAATACTCCCAAATACTTCCAAACACTTTTGAATATTCGCAAATACTTCCAAACACTCCCAAATACTCCCAAACACTTCCAAAGACTCCCAAATACTTCCAAACATTTCCAATATTTTACACTCACTTCATTACATACGTTCACATCTATTATATACACAATATCATATACACGTAATACTAATAATTAATGCATATTTTAAAATACATATTACAGTATTACATGTATATGATATTAAAGATATTGCGTAATACTTACACACATAAAATAAAATTAAGAGAATATGAACCATTAAAGACAAGTGGCCCATTTCCTTCAAAAATAGACAAGGAATTACATTTCCATAAACAAAATAAATAAAATAAAAGAGAATATGAATCATTAAAGACAAGTGGCTCATTTCCTCCAAACATAGAAAAGGAGTTACATTTCCATAGACAAAATAAATAAAAGAAAAGAAAATATGAACCATTAAAGACAAGTGGCTCATTTCCTCCAAAAATAGATGAGTTACTCACATACATTAAAAATAAAAAAAAATAAAAAGGAAAATGAAACCACTATTAAGACAAGTGGCATAAATAAGCCTATAAAAGCATACCATCAGTAGAAATCCAAAATCCATATAGGGTATAAATGCCACTTAATAAATCATATTAATATTTAATAATAATAAAACAATATCATCTTAATAACTTAGCATTAAATTAACACTGATAATGGTACATAATACATACTATTATAATTACCATTATTTACTTATCAATTAATAATCATAATGTACCAATAAATAAATCATGCCACAAGAAGCATTTCAATATTAACAATTCAATGATCAGTAAAAAAAGCAATGCACGATGAACAAGAATCGACCAATCAAGTCATTGAACAGTAAAAGAGGCAATGCATAAGCATCAACCAATCAAGTCACTGAACAGTAAAAGAGGCAATGCATAAGCATCAACCAATCAAATCACTAAAGTAGTAAAAGAGGCAATGCACAATCATCGACCATCAAATCACTGAACAATAAAAGAGGCCAAGAAAGGTGAACATGCATCAGCCAATCAATCTACTCAATTATTAGATATGCACCACATAACACTTACCAATCAATCTATTGAACAACAAATATGAAATATTAATTAATTCTAAAGAATACAACAAACTGATCTTTGAAGTGAAGCTTCTTATTCTTCTATTAACATAAGGGAGGTTAAAAATCTTTCACAAAGCACATTTATAAATTCACAATGCATATAAACAGAGTTATGAATCCATAATAGGCTCAACAACCGCATAGTTGGAACCATAGCTCTGATACCACCTATAATGTACCCTGGGGCTATCAAAGTGTCTAAGGGACATATCATTAGCTCTCTGAGGCTAATTACTTTATTTTTAGTGCAGCGGATAAACCAAAAACATTTAATTTCTATTTTCCAAAATTAATTGCGACAGAATCCAATCATTAACAATAATTTAATATAAATTCATTAACACATCAAACATCTTATCTAAAGGATGGGAAGGATTCTTAACAACATATAACATCATCAAACCTTCAATCCAATCCATATCAGAGACGATAACCACTTCTAAAGGTTAAGTATTCTTAATTACAGTTAACTAGTAATTACGGTGTTAATTATGACACTTAGTGCACAAATGACGACACTTATCACAAATCCAATTGTTTGAAAAATAAATATCTATTATCAATCCCAATGGCTTAATAACTTCTAATTCCATGTAAATAAGGCCTAATTACCAAAAATACTATAATTAATCATGGTAATTACGAAAGAGAGTCCACAAGACTAGTTAACTAGTTTTCCAATATACACAGCTAGACTTGCACAAAATCAACTTGTAAGCATTCCATTAAACCCAAAATAAATACTACATACATTAACAACATATTTAATCATGCACCTACATCCAATTAAAGTTTTATTTTCAAATCATTCCAATTGCACATAAGGTGATCATTTCCATCAATTCCAATGAAACTAGTTAACATTCACCGCAAGGAATTGAGTCTAATAACTGAACCAAAATGCAGTGCATCCATAAGTAAAGGATAAAAACTGATAAGTAACCACCTACAACACAATAACATGTTAGGAACAAAGCACATGGCTGTAGCATTCCATTTTTACGAAAACAAATATTTCAATCCACAACTAGTTATCAATTTTCACCGCAATGTACCTTGTTTCCAATTTAACTTTCCAAATGCCAAATAAAGAGAAATATATGACTATTGTAGATCATGGAAAGAATATAAAGGGTCACCTATATTCATTTTTTTTTATATTTCCTCCCATATACATTCCATTAAATAATTCACAAAATGAGCTAATTCTACTCATCTGAATTGACTAGTAATTCTAGGAAACGCTAGAATAATTAAATCCACATCTCATAGAATCATTCAAATTCCACTCCAAATATAAATAACATGTTTTATCAATCATAACAGAGTTATATCTTACTTGAACATTTCTTCAAACACTTCATATGAAAAGTCACAAATATACTCAAAACAATTCCATTGAAGGAGCTAGAAATTGAAAATTGATCTGGAATTTCGGTAAACATTTCCCAAAAACTATCAATAATATTTCCCCTCACATTATAACACAAATTTAAAGTTTATTTATCATACATAATCATAAAAATAACACTCAAGTATTTTTACAAACACTTCATGTGCCAAGTCTCCAAACTATGCATCACAATCCAATTGAAGAACTAGTTTTCGAATAAAAGGTAGAAGCATCAAAGAGAGGTGTCTTAAACCATTCCAAGGCTATTGTGCCATAAAAATACACATTATATAAAGGGGAATAAATATCAGTTCTATAGTATATTTTCCAAAGAATCATTTCCTCATACAATTTGTGCACAAAATCCCAAAAACTAGTTTCCAATTCCTTCACAAAATTTACTTGCATAAATATATTGAATTCCATGAGAAATTTCTTCCACAAATAGATCATACATTTCATGTGAATCCATAAATAAATTAGATCATATCCAAATAAATTAAATAAACATGACATAAAGCACTTATCTTTTCCAAATACACAACCAGAATCAATCGTGCCACATTCCACCCAACCATCGACACAATGCAAGCCAAAACTCACTTTGCAATGGTCACCCCCGAGCCAGAACCATGATGTCACAAATAATAACATACTCAACCACAAATTCTATCAAGAAATCATTCCAACCACAACCCAATGTAAAGTGTGGCCTCTACTTCCACTCCAGGGAAATTCCAGTGGCTCTAGGACAATAGTCCAACCACAACCCAATGGCAAGTAGCACTTCCAATCCAGGAAAATTCCAATGGCTCCGATAAAACCTCAAATACAAGGAAGTGTACCTCACCCCTGCTGGAAAACCAAGATATCCAGAGGCAATACATAGCTCTATCCAACCTCAAATCCAATGGCATTGGACCTCACACCTACTACTAATCCAAGATATCCATAGGCAATTCCAGGACATACACCAGTGGCTCTAGATTAATTCAGCTTGGGCACGATATCCACAAGGGCACAATGACCAACAAGGATCTCATACCAAGAACAAAAAAATTGAACCACAAGTGCCAAACACAAGCACAAGAGAAAAATCATGAACCAACACACCTGTGTGACTAGCCAATGCAAGCAAATTGAAATCCTTCATGAGCAATTCGAATTGGGAGAGAGAGGGACACAAGCATGAGAGTTACATTCCTAGAATAGTAAATTGGAGTTACACATTAGGTGGCTACGCCAAGAGACACACTAATCCAACTCATGAGGGTGCACTAGGTGAGAGAAGGACTCCAATCCTCAAATAAAAAATTAATCTCAAGGTAAATAAAACCAAGGAGTGACGTAACACATCAGGGAGCATAACCAAGAGGGTCCATCAAGTACATAACAAGGGTGCACAACATAAACATAGGCTCAACACACATAGGTAAACACTTTTCCACAACCCCTTGCTCGTAACATCATGGTTCCTCATACTCTCTTTCGTGGCATTAGTCATCCGATTGTTTTTATTTTATTAATTATTTTATAAGTTCAACTTAATAAAAATAATAATAATGTGCAAACCATAGTCTAGGCACCTTGTGCCACTATGTCTAACATAATAACAACAATAATATGTCCAGGGGATAAACCAGAGGGTATTAGAGTCTTCAAGATATGATTAAAAAGGTTTCAAATTTTAAGTGGGGATATAAAGAAAAGGAATCTTTTCTAAGAATTAGAGAATCCATTTCAAAAGTTGACTTTTCCAAAGATTTTATCTTATACGCATTTGATTCTGACATCTCTTATGTTGTTGTCCCTACACAGAAAAATCAAGAGGACAATGAAGTGCCCATTTCCTTTATGAGCTATGGTTTTAAAGGATCCGAACTAAATTATCTGGAAGCTGACAAATAGGCATTTATTGCTTTTAAAGCAATTAAACATTTTTTATTATATTTATTGAAGTCTAAAACTAAAGTCATTGTACTCTATTCTACAGTTAGGAATTTATTAGTTCAAAAAGAGCTTGGGAAGAGAATACCTAATTAGATGACCACTCTGCAAGAATACAATCTTGAAATTAAGCCTTTGAAAAGTGTTAAAGGTCAAGGTTTATGTCAATTAGTTGTTGAATCCGCACACACACTTATCGCAGACTCGGGATGGGAAGAAGAAGAACTTATTTTTGAAAAAGAAATATTTTATATCCCTGTTGTTGAAAACTCATGGTATTCTGATATTAAATTTTTTGACACATGGGATTGCCCCTAAATATCTTGAACCTATAAATAGAAGGGATCTCAGACTAAAATCAACCCCTTACTAACCGAACAATAATATTATGTTTAGAAAAAAAATTGATGGAGTTTTCTTGCGTTGTTTTGGAAAAGATGAGGTTGATAGAGTTTTAAGTGAGTTACATTCTGGTTCATTTGGTGATCATTTCAGTGGTGAAACTACCGCTCACAAAATCCTTAGAGATGGGTATTATTGGCCCACCTTATTTGGGGATGCATATTAGTTTGTGCATAAATTTTAGGACCGCTAAAAATCTTCAGGCAGAATTAAGAAGCCTGCATTCCCTCTACAACCTGACAGTATTGATATCCCTTTTCAGTATTGGGGTTCAGATATTGTCATACCAATTAACCTTGCTTCATCTTTGCAGCGTATATATATTTTGAATGCCACATATTATTTCACTAGGTGTGTTGAGGTTGTTCCTCTTCGTGTAGTTAATACCAATCAGGTAATTACTTTTCTTGAAACCTTTATTATTACTATATATGGTGTTCCGGGATCTTTAGTATTTGACAATGCATCTTACTTTTCTTATGTCGATTTAACACAAGTTGCATTGGAAAAGGGTATTAAGGTTAAGTACTCTGTGAATTATTATCCTTAGTAAATGGCCTCGCTGAGTCAACTAAAAAATTGATTAATATTCTCAAGAGGATTGTAGCCAACCATCACAAAAAATGGCATAATGCTTTATATAATGCTTTGTGGACAGATAGAGTCACTCCTAAAAATGCTATTGGCAATTCTCCCCTTTTACTAGTTTATGGCAGAGAAGTTATTGTTCCTCTTAACGTGTTTCTACCTTCACTCCAATTGTCCTAGTCAGTTCCAGAAATAGGTTCCCTACAATGGAGCAAAGAATAAACACCCTACTAAAACTAGAAGATGATAGGGAAAAGGAAAAATAGAAACTATATAAACATCAACAACTCGTTAAAAGTTGGTTTGACAAGAGATAATCTTCCGACAGGGAATTTCAAATTGGTGACTTAGTTCTTAAGTGGGACAAGGATTACGAAGACAATGAGTAACATACCAAGTTTCAACATTAATGGTTGGGTCCATTTATTGTTACAGAAAATCTTGGTCCTAGTACATTTCGCTTACAGACTTTGGAAGAGAAATCTAAAGCCTTTCCACTAAATGACCAGATTTTGAAGAAATACTTTTACTGATCTATGAGAGGAGGTTGGTGTTGTACATACATTTCTTATTTTTTCCTTTTTCTATATTTTGATTGGATTTATGGGTTTTCATAGTTAGTTTTTCAATTTTCAATTTTTGTAAATAAAATAAATTTATGCTTCTATTTTCTATTTATTTTTTTATTTCTTAAGTTAAATAAGCCCAGACTTATCAAATTTATACATAACCACTATACTTAATTGAAATTTATAAGAACTTCAATTCCAATCTGTTATTTTTCTTTTCCTATCTAACACTTAAAGGTGGTATGTATTGTTTTACGGGCTTATTTTATTTTTTGTTATTGTTTTCATATTGACTTTGATTGGTTCAAGCATTGACCATCTATAATTTCAAAGAATTTCAACCTTTCAGATGGCAATTTGGCACACCTAGTAATTATCTTGTACATGTCACCAACTTAAAATATTTATCACTCGGATTGTTTTAATAAGTTTCATGATTAATGAGTGAATGTCTATCTGTGGAGGAATTCTTGTGTTATGTAGATTCATTTCTTTTTTTCATTTCAGGATTTCGATAATTTTCTTTTCCTGCACTCCGTCCACTACACCTTAATGGCTTAGGCCTAAAATAGTTGATGGAATTAGGAAGACCTTTAGCTTGATTTTGTAAATGAGTGATTCACCAAGCAAATCAAAGTGACTCTCTTACCACCCTGCTTCTCTTGCAACTCAATTGTACATGAAAATAATATACATATATACAATTATCTTTATTAAAATATTAAATGTGCAGTTTCAAAAATAGAATTTGGAAACATTAGTTAGTATGAAAATAGCAAGCTAACTCGTTGGGGCTATGGACACCTGTTGGTTGCAGGGACATGCCTGTTGACCTCCCCGCTTTCATTACCCTCATCACTTTTATAAGTATCATATATATACATATTAAAGGGTAGTCAAATGGAGGTCGAAAATGCTAAATAATGTGGGAAGTATAATTAAACATGCCGGGGCTATGGATGCTCACTAGCAGCGGGTCAGTACTTATATGGTACAAGGTGTTGAGTAAAGTTGTCATTGATGTCAACAGGGTCAAGAGATTTGTTTCATGAGATTATAATATTGTTGAGTGATGTTGGCATTGATGTCAATGTGGAAATGATGATGATGTTGTGACAATGGCAATGATGATGATGATATGGCAGTAATAGATTGTTTTAAGAATATCCTAGAGAAGTAATGATGTGTCCTCTTGAAGAATCCATGGAGAGCCTTAAATGAGCCTTGACATAAGTGTATATAACTCCAAAGTGGTCCCCTTATGACGCATTTGTTAATCATGGCCCTCACAGGATGATATAACATGTAGATATTTCCACATGCCCACTATGAGTGGTACACAAATGGAGCAAACCCCTAAAGCCATTGAAGATTCCCCCAAATCAATAATGATGTGTCCACAAGACCATAATGATGAGAAGTGTGAAGAAGCCCTTAAAGTGATGATGATGTGTCCACATGACCATGTGAAGTGTAAATATGCCCCTAAAGTAATGATGATATGTCCACATAATCATGAAGTGGTCAAGAAGCCCCTTGATGAAGCCATGAAGTGGTAATCGACCCATTGCAGAAGCCCCTAAAATGTGGAAGACAAAAATAATAATAAGTTAGGGACAAACTACCCTAAAGTGATTTAAAAAGTAACTTCGAAAGGTATAAATACAAGCTAGATCATTTCATTTTTATCATCCAAGTTCTTCTTCTCTCATGTGCACTTTCAAGAAGGAGTAGAGCAAAATTTAGAGGAGGATCTGATGAAGAGTTTGAAGGATGATCTAGGGTTATCCTCTTAATTATTTATCTTGACGAAAACTTGCATAACTTTCTCATACGTTATTGGAATCACAAACTTATTAGGTCGTTGGAATTCTTGTTGTAAGGGTTATGTGATGACATGATCTAGGGTTTCTTTTGGTGAAGGAAATGGTGCATGACTAGGGTTTCTCCCTTGTTTCTTCATATTGTGATCTTGGCAAAGGTATGGATCTCGCATATGTACTAGGGTTTCTCTCTTGGTGAAGCAT
This sequence comes from Larix kaempferi, assembly GCA_027924585.1. NCBI lineage: Eukaryota > Viridiplantae > Streptophyta > Pinopsida > Pinales > Pinaceae > Larix > Larix kaempferi. The sequence continues at coordinate 3,352,263 of BSBM01000262.1, read as the reverse complement.
GGTGAAGATATTGCATATATTATGATGATGATGTTATTTCCATAGATTATGGTGAAATTGGCATAGATTTTGGTGATGATATTGGCATAGATCATGGTGATATTTGCATAGATTATGGTGATATTGGAATAGATTGTGGTGATAATATCGGCATAGATCATGGTGATATTTACATAGATTATGGTGATATCTACATAGATTATGGTGATGATCTTGGCATAGATCATGGTGATATATGGCATAGATTATGGTGATGTTATTTCCATATATTATTGTGATGTTATTGGTATGGATTATGGTAATGGTTTGAAGAAGAAAACAAATGAATTCTCTGTATGATTGTTTCTAGGGTTTGTCATTGACTTGAATGGAATCTTGTTGAAGGTTTTATCGCAGAAAAATTTGAGGCATGTACAGGTTGACACACTGACAGTGGCAGTGATAGTGACATATATAGTGACAGCGACGGTGATAGTGACAGTGACAGTGACAGTGAAAAATATGGTGACAATGACAGTATGAAGATAGTGACAATGTGAAGACACTGATGGTGACAGATTGATACTCTTACTCATATCAAGGTGACAGGATGAGGCAAGGACTGGAGAGAAAAGTCTCCTTTAGTTTGGTGCATGTGATCTTGATGGATTGAAGCATCCTTACAGTCGATGATGGAAAATTAGGGAGTTGGATATTCCTTCAAGTTGGATCCTCCTTCCAGTCGATGCTAGTAAATCATGGATTTGGGGCTTCCTTCAGGTTGGAGCCTGTAAATCAGGAGGTTGGTGCCTCCTTCCAGTTGGTGCTGGAGAATCTTGGAAGTCTATGCTTCATATGAATGTAATCTTTGTTATTATGTAAGAAAAGAATTCTTTGGTTTTCTCTCAGTTAGGTTTCCACATAAAAATATCTTGTCCATGGTGTATGATTTTATGTGATGATGAATGACACTATTAATGGTTAATGTTACACGTTCTATTTTGAAGTTTGAAATTTTAGAAAGTGCTCAATGTTGATTCACCCCCCTCTCAGTATTGGTGAATGTTCAAACATAAGGCATCTTCATCGAGGCTATGGATGCTTGCAGGTAGCAAAGTAAGGATAGGTCAAAGAGAGATGAGGAACAAACATAGGCATTTTTTGCTCATATTGCAAATTTTAGCTATTGATCACACCTTGTATTAGTTGTTTGTGGTTGTAAGTTTAAAAATTAATTAACCTCGTAATTTGGATGGAAGAAGTGAGTTGTCGATTGTTTTGTGAAGTGTTTGATGAGAACATATTTTTCGAAGTTATGAATATATGGTAGCACCTATAGCTTAGAGATCCATCTTGTAACTATGGGGTTTATTTTATTTTTTTGTCTTTGAGTATATTTTAAGTTGGATAACAGAGATAAATGTTTCACCCAGTGTGTCGTCACTTGTTGGCCTCCCAACAAATCCCTTTCATTTCATGAAGGGCCCCCCTTATAAGATCCTGATAATGATGGAAACTTGATTTTGATCCTTATTATGAGTCAGTTATTTATCTTATATTTTCTGATGTCTTGCAAAGTTGGTTCATATTGATTATGGTTTAAGAGATTGTACCTCTATATCGAGTGAAGCTATGCTTTTATTGAAATACTTTAATTTTCACACTTGAGTATTCTAGTTATCTCGTGATTTTGATATTGTTTTATAGACTTTATGATTTTTTACTATTTTGTTCTGATCCATTATCAAGTTACTATCAACTTGTAATTATTTGATTTGCAGGCTCGCTTTCTCATAATAGATCAATGGACAAATCAATTGGCTAGATAACATTTTATCATCATTATTCAACAATGATATTTGGTAGCTACTAGAAATTTATTATTTCGTAAATTATGTTGATTTATTGCATCACTTATGCGATTAACGATATTTGGTGCTTGTTATTGAATTTCATGCACAAGTCATGAAATTAGCATTTGAAATTCTCAACAATTCACACAACAAGATTATTTATAAGTTTTTTTTTATAGCTCCTAAAATTTTCACTTCTATAGTAATATAAAGTTCAAAGATCATCAATTGTTTTCCATTTCACAAATTTAATGCAATTCATTATGATTTTGATATTTTATAGCTGAATCGAAAAGTATAATTTCTTTTTGACCTTTATATTGCTAAGTTTGGATTATGAAGATGTATGTTGCCCTTAATTTTATGATGTGTAATTTTGTAAGGGGTTAGTGTGCCATCATGATCCTATTATATTTTAAGGTTCACCTCTACTTAATATACTTCCCTTCAATATTATATTTAAAAAATCATTATGTTTTTTAATTGCCACTTACGATTATGATGGTTAACATTTGTCAAAACCAAATTGTCATATGATGATTCGTGTTTTATTGATCATTCTTTTAACTAAGTTTTTGAAATTGATTTGACCCTATCTGGTGAGACCATAGCCTGAAATCATTTCTTTTGAGACTTGTGTACTCTAAGATGGTTGATACGATGGGTTTTCATATATGTTTAAGGATTTTCTGGACTTGGACTTGGAGACCAAAAGGATTGGATTTTTTAGCCTAGGTCTTTGACTAGTTGTAACTAGGTCGTGTTATAGTTTCCTCTGTATCCAAACCCTTGTTTTTATTCATGGCTCCTGTGGTTAGATTTGAATCTTCGGGTATTTAATTTCTAGAATCTAATGACAGATATATGAAGGTGTACCAAAAGATAGGTTGGGTACCTTTCCTTTGAAAGTTTTAGGGTTTCAATATCCCATTTACAAGAACATTTGCTCCATCATTCAATGGCTCGAGTTCACATATTGGATATTTAGAGCTCTATATGTTTGAAACATTTATATCATGGGCTACAGAGCTCCCTCGACATAGTGAGAAGTGGTTCAAGTGTCATAGATTCCAAAATGATGTTTGGAAATGCTTTCTCAAAAACCCTAATACGGAGGTCAATATCAGGAAGGGCATTCCAATCAAATTCTTTAAGAAACAATGACATCTATCTTTATACGTCATTCAAAGGTATGTAACCTGTGAGGGTAGATACCCTTCAACCTATTTTTACCATGTGATATTTATGATGATGTTTTTAGGTTAGCCCATAAATATTCCCTTCTATCTTTTAAATAACTTGAAGAAGATGGAAATTTTTGTGCAAAGGAGCAAGAAAAAAATTGACAGGAGTTTATTTCACGATGGCCTAGTAAAGATTCTTGTTGAGGCTAGAATAATGGAATTGAATGAATCTATTGAGTATCAGTTGTCATTGATGTCAACTAAAGATTATTTCAAGTGTTTGAATTCCAACTAATGTCAAAGTGGATGTCAACTGATTCAATCTAAGTCATTGATATCAACTAGTGTCAAAGTGGATACATTATTCCTGCAAAAGTATGAAGAATTATATAGAAGCCACTTTGAAGTAGTAAAGGCGCAAGATGTGGAAGAACATGAATACCAGATGTATATGTTCAATGGTGAAGGTGACAGATATGAACACAACTTTGGAGTATATCTAGAAATGCATTCATTCTGAAGTTCAAGGATACATCAAGCATGAAAAATTTGAATAAATACATAAGAAGATGCATCATGCAAATCCAGTTCAAGAAAGGAACACAAGTAATGTATCCTACAATAAGTGATACTTGTGCAGAAATCAAGTCCACCAAGTCATACTCTCTCATGATAGTAATCAAATTAAGGAGTTGATTGGACAATGGTACATGTGCACAAACAACCAAGGAATTGGTTGAGCAAATGGTACGAGTACGCAAGTTTGTTGAAAGTGTTAGGATAATTAATACTCCAATCCTTATCCACCTTAGTATTATTTGTTTTTTCCTAGTATCAAATGATCGTAGTGGTTTGCAGATGTCATCTAGGACCCATTTTCCACTTGATGCGCCCTGCATGCATGATTTTAGGCCATGTAGAGTCATTTCCCTACATTTTAGGAGCTAACTTAGTGATCTAGTTCAGTCCACCTAAGATCATGACTCTAGTGGGGGGTTTGATCTCCGATTTCAAATGACTATGATCAAATTCACCCTCTCTAGCCTAATTTGAATGCTAAACTCATTGATGTGCCCTTCTTTCTTAGTCAAATGATAGTAGCTTCAGTTCACTGACAATCAGTTGAGTTTGGAACCTCCAGAGCACTACAGTGGTGATATTTCCTATGCTAGACTGACATGGATTCGAATTCCTCCTAGATAATTGAATTCTCTCAATTGTACTATATTCTTTTACTATACATATTACTGGCATATGACACCATATGTTATGCACATATTAGTTTCTTTGCATGTTTGATTTTACTGCTCAATTCTTGCTAGTTTTCACTGCAATTCTTCTTCCTTGCTAATTCTTTCACTATGAGATTTTCCTAGGCTCAATGATCTGTTGTGTTACAAAATTTCACCTGGTATCAGAGCTCAATGGAGCTCGTTGATCTTCATTTTGAGATTTTTCTGCGGGATTTTGAGAAGTTTTTAGTGCAGCAGTAGTAACAGTAGCAGTTTGCATTCACTCTAGTAGCTACAGATGGAGAATTTGAATGCTCATTTGACACCAAGAATACTGACACCCTTCAATTATCTATATTGGAGGGTGGATATGTAGATATTCTTGCGCAACAAGAGTCTATACAAGGTCACAATGGGAAAGGAGGTCGAATCTCAAGCAACAGTTGAGAAAGAAAAGTACCTGAACAAGTTAGATGAGGCTTTTGGTTTTATGTGTATTTACATCTCCAGATATTTTCTATTCCATCTTGATGGATTGAATACCCCAAGGGAGGTTTGGAAAAAGACTAAAACTCTCTTTGGAAAGAAAGATGAGTGAAGAGGCCACATTTTGAAGAATGAATTAATTGCTCTTCAACCCAGTAGTTTCAAAACCATACAATAGTTCTTTTAAAAGTTCAAGTCCTTGGTTATGCAGTGCAAACAATGTGGAATTGACAATAAGGATGAGAAACTAGTGCTATCCATCCTAAGCAATCTTGGTCCTGAATTTGAATATTTTTGTCTACCTTTCACTCAGGGAGATTGTCAATCCCCAATTGGAAAATGCCTTCTTTAGATGCATTCACTGAATCTCTCATCCAAGAACAAGACAAATTGATTCAAGTGGGTGCCTTGAAGGCCTCCAAGAATCAGGCTCTTATGGCTGGGTAGTCAAAAAATGTTAATTCCAAAGGGAAGCAGAAGGGGAAGGACACGAATCAATTTGAATCCAAACCAAAGGAGACACCTAATTCATTAAAAGGAGCCTCCATCTCCAAGAAGGATAAGCAAAAGAGGTTTGAGAAGACCAAGTGTACCTATTGCAAGAAAGGAAACCATCCAGAGAGTTCATGCATGAAGAAGAAGATATATCAAATGACCAAACTCTTGAACATCACAACATTTCCCTCCTAGAAGGCATAAGGAATACTGATTCTAGAAGTGATAAAGATGATCATGAGAGATTCCATGCACTGAAGGCTGGATTCTCACAATCATAAGCCTTCCTCATTGATTCTGGAGCCTCCAACCACATGGTTGCCTCCAAAGAATATTTGTTTTCTCTAGATCTTACCGATGGTCCTAGTATTCACATGGGAGACAATTCATAGATCTCTGTTGAAGGGAAGGGAACAATACAAATGGAGCATGGAAATTTAAAAATGTTATGTATGTTCCTTCCTTGGTAGCAAATTTGTTATCTATTTATCAGATGACTCACACAGGTTCATCGAAGAAATTTGTTTTTGGACCTGACACAAATGAGATTGCAAAGATCTCATCTGGGAAGATAATAGAGAAAGGTGTTGCAAACCATGCCTCCAAGGCATATGAATTCTCTCACTTTTTTCCATACTTTATGCCTACTCCATTTGCACCCGATGAAGATTAGAATGATGTCTCTTCTGATGATCCACATTCATATTTTGAAGATGAGGACCAAGTTTAATCAAAAATTGATATTGAGGATGAATATCCAGATCCAAATCCAGCACTTGCTCCGAATTCAAGGTCAAAATGGGATCACAAATTCCTTGAAGCTTCTAGGAACATAGCTGGATATCCATCTGACCATAGAAGAACTAGATCTCAGCATCGAGATGCAAACCTTGCACTATGTCATACATATCCACTTCTGCCATAGAGGTGCTACATGATGGTAGGGTTTGATCCATAGTCCTTCAAAGAGGCTTACCATGATCCAAGATGGAAGGCTGCCATGGGTGAAGAATATGAGTCACTGCAGAACAATGAGATATGGGATCTTGTCTCTCTTCCCTTAGGGAGAAAGCTAGTCCAATGCAAGTGGATCTACAAAAACAAACTTGCTTCTGATGGATCTACAACCAAGTACAAAGCTCGGTTGGTTTCCAAGGGGTATTCTTAGGTTCATGGCTTGGACTACAATGAGACATTCTCTCCGGTAGCAAGAATGGACTCTATTAGAATTGTTTTGGAAATTGCAGCTTCGAAAGCCTGAGGGGTACAAAGATTATCCATCCTTGGTATGCAGACTAACGAAATCATTGTATGGGCTCAAGAAATCCACCAAGGCATGGTATGCCAAAATGGATTCCTTCTTACTATCACATAATTTCAAAAGGTGCAAATCTAACTGCAATGTCTACATGCAGCAGAAGGGAGGTTGCCTATTGTTGATATTTTTGTGTGTGGATGACTTGCTCATAACCAGTGGTTCATCTACTGGATTGAAGAAAATCAAGTATGCTTTGAGAAAATACTTATCCATGACATATCTAGGGTTGTTGAAACAGTTCATTGGCCTTGAAGTAACTCAAAAATATTCAAGGATCATTGTTTCACAGTCTAGGTGTGCATCTGACTTGCTCAAAAGGTTCCACATGGTTGATTGCAAAGCAACAACTTTTCCTTTCCTATATGGAATCAGATTGGAAGAAGGTGGTTCTACTCCTTTGGTTTATAGCACCTTGTACAGGAAACTGATTGGTAGCTTATTGTACTTGACACATTTGAGTCTAGATCTATCTTATGTTGTTATTGATGTGGCAAGGTACATGCAGGAGCCACATGAGCTACATTGGAAGGCAGCAAAGAGAAGCTTGCACTATGCGTAGGGTACAAAATATTTTGGGATTCATTATTATACTGGTGCCCAGTTAGATCTGGTTGGTTTTACTGACTCAGACTGGATGGGAGACAACACTGACAGGAAATCTACTTCATGCTACATGTTCATGTTGGGATCAAGACCAATATGTTAGCCAAGCAAGAAGCAAGAAGTGAGAAGCACTCTCTTCAACAGAAGTAGAGTACAGAGGGGTTGTGAATGCAACTATTCAGGAAGTTTGGTTATGTAATGTCCCTTCCAAGGAAATTTTTAATGTCCCCATTCAAATAAATTCATAATAGGGAAATTCCATCAATCCTACTAGTTCCCTAGGTTGGATGGAGACATAAGGATTTGCAATAAGGGAGCTAATAAATGGTTTTTGGACATTATAATGGAATAAATATTTAATAAAGGATCTAAATAAATAAATCCAAGAGAAAATCAAAGTGGCAATTGATCATGAAGACACATGGAGGTTGTGGGACACACACAAGCTAGAATTTATGTGCCACATGGCATCCTCCTCTTGCAATTTTGAATCCATGGGAAGCCTAATGTTCTTGGGATGAGTTAGAAGGCTCATACACTTGGCCATATGCATAATAGGTCGAAATTGGATGGAAGTGTAACTTACATGGGAAAGGTAGAGTCAAATGGGAGGTTCTTGGACACTTGGGCTAGATTTCCTAACATCTATGACACCAATGATGAAGATGCTATGACATCTATGACAAATTGCAAGCTTGAGGGATGACATATAACCATTATGACATGTCAGAACTAAAAATAGCATCTAGGTGAGCACTCAAGGGATTTGGAGAAGGCCAAGAGATTCCTACTCGAATTTGTGGAAGGTGGAAGGATACGAAGTGGGAGACGTGGCAATACTTTAATCACTCCCTAATTCGAATTGTCTTGGAGACTATGGGTGGAATTGGAACCTTAGAAGGCTAAGTATGTTTATAAAATATAGGAATGAAGTAAGAGAAGATATAGGAATGAATATATGGGTGGAATTGGAACCTTAGAAGGCTAAGTATGTTTATAAAATATAGGAATGAAGTAAGAGAAGATATTTTGATCATTTTGAGAATTTTCATTTGTGAAGAGAGCTAGTGGAATACTAGTCTACTTGCCTTAGCCAATTTAAAGGGTGAAAGATTTCCATCCTAATTGGTGTGTGGAAAGGCCATTCAGACCTTTTATGGGAGCTTTAATGGAGTCTTTATTTGCAGGTGTAATCTACGGGACAGATCGTGGTGTCTTCTAGTGCAGCTCATTCCTCCAACCATTTCCAGTTTTCTTTGCATATTCTTCATCCTTGAGGAGAGGTGCTTTTGGTGAGCTATTGTACTCTTTGGGGGAGATTCTAATGCCCCATTTATTTTTTAATAAGATTCATATAGTTTTTTATTCACTTTCATAACTCTATCAGGTCGATATTCCAAGTGGATATATGTAAAATTGATTATTAATGAGAAAATAGTGACCATTTCCCCACTATATTGATGTATACTAATGAAATGTTGATGAATTCGAATGGAAGAGTGTTTCACTGATGTATTTATGATGAATGGACTGTTATTAATGATTTCCACAAGTTCCATGTTCATTACTTAAGCTTTTGGAGTCATATTGCTCAGTTTTATATCATTTGGAGAGGATTTAATGCCATTTCCCCCAAGGTCGAAACTAGTAATTTTGTAGCTATTTGGAGAGGGTTGTAACAGGATTAAAAAACTGAATAAAGATTCACATGATACCTTAACATATTCCCTTATTTTTCCTCTTCCTCTTTTCATAAATTCGAGAGGGTTTGGGAGATTATGGAGAGCCATATTCAACATTTTCCCTTGAGGGATTTGAACCCCAAATTGCTAGTAAAAACTCCTATCTTGGACAGAATCTTAAATGGGTTTTGAAGAAGTCTTTTGATGGTCCTAACTCATCCCTGAACATCATAATCAAGTCTTAATATCATTCATACACATTCTCTGAATAATTGGGAGCATTTGGAGCAATTTGGAGACCTAGACCTCAAAACTAGTCAAAGGTCGAACTAGGGAAAAAAGTTGAAAATTTCACTATTTTAATAAAAGTAAAAAAAGGGACATTACAAAATTCCTTGGATTCACCTTGTTTGGACTCTAGGGTTCTGTTTACAAATGGTTCCAGACACCTCCAAATGGTTTTGAATTTGGGGAGGAAGGTCTTGAGGTGGAATAAGAAATATTAACACACCTATCATACATCCAAATAGCTAATATACCCATCCATGGTCTTCAATTTGCATGGGAATAAGTTTTGGAACAAGACTAATTAATTTGGGAAGTGGAGATCCCCCCTAGGTCTTCCATTAGATGGTCTTCCAAACACTATATGCCATACACTAATTCTTGGTCTGATACTTGGTTGTGTTATAGGACATTAGGAACAATATATTTGCAGCATTATATTTGGTTTTAGGGTCGAATAGGCATCCTAATGAGCAGCAACTTCTAGAGTCTAGTTTTTGAGGTGAAATTGGTGAGCAAGTAGTCTCGAATTTCTTCATTAACCATAGTAACACTTCATAGGTCTGCACACATCATTTGGGACATTAAGGTAACTTCATATTCAGCTCATAACATTATAAATAACTCAGCAAACTCTGATATAAAACAGGTACAAATTCATTCCAAAATCACTATGCAAATGCTATGGGGAAAATGGCTCTAATCTCTTCCTTGAATGTAAATATCTCTTGAAATACATAATGTTTCGAGCTGTGGCTCTCATTATATGATTATTACATATTTATATAGCATATAACATGTCCATGAAGTCGAAATAGCAGTACTTCACTAACTATGTGCAACAAAACATGCATTATGCAAAAGCTATGGGGGAAAATGACATCATTCATACATAGTTTGGCATTTTTACATGGTTTTACTTGGATATTTGACATGAGGTTAATATGAGCATAAAATACATATTTCATACATCATATTACAAATAAATGGGGCCCCTTTTTCTTCCACAAAGAGATCAGCATCTCACCATGTGTGCCTTTCCTCCAAGAGAAAGAATATAGAGAGAAAAGTGAGAGATGTGGGAACAAGTTGAAGGAGAAATGGTCATGAGCATACCTGTAGCTTTAAACTACACAAATGACTCCATTTTATCTCCAAATGAAAGGTCTTAATGGCCTCTCCAATTTCCAATTAGGATGGGAATCTTGCACCCTCGAAATTGGTACTAAGGCAAGTAGAGTAAACACTCCACTAGCATGGAAAAGCTATGCTCTCCAATTTGCAAAATTAGAAATGATCAAAATATCATTTCCTTATTTAGTCTTGTATTTTATAAACTTCCCAATTCCTCCATGGTTCGAATTCCTTCCAAAATCCTCATGCCAACTCAAGTTGGGAAGAGATTCCAATGTGTGCCACTTGTCCAACAATTCCTAGTCTCCATCTTCCCTCAATTCAAATGGGGAAGCTTCTTGGTTGCCATAACTCCCTTATGTGCCCTATTGGAGGCTATTTTTATCCCTAACATGTCATATATTTCATATGTCAGCAATCAGGTTTGAAATTTGTCATAAGTGTCATAGAATATTCATCATTGTTGTCATAGGAGTTAGGGAATCTAGAGTGTCACAATTATTCTAAGATGCATCTTCCTCTTCCATGGGAGTTTCTCTTCCACTCCAATTCTACCTTAAATGATTCATGCCGTGAATAATACCTCTTCAACTCCCCCAAGTATTTTACCCTTCATCTTGAACTCAAATTGGTGAGAGAATAATGCCAAGTGTAGTGAGGAATCTTGCCACATGTGGGTCCCACAACCTCTTATGTGCCCTCATGATCCAATGCCACCTTATTTTCTTTTTATTATTATTTTTTTGACCCATTTAATTTGAATTTTTAATTCTAAGGTCATTTTGGGTCTTGTAGCACCCTTATTCCAACTTTTAATGCTTCCACCCCCAGCCTAGGGAACTAGTAATTTTCCTCCATGATAGTTCACGTGGATGGGTATATAACAACTTTGAATTGGGAATTTATCTTAATGTGACCCACCTTGTCCATTTGGATCTAATTTTACATTATTACTAACTTGGACATCATTCTTGGCAATTATTTGACCCTTTGCACCAATTTGACAAACTATCATGAGTATGGCCAAGTGGCTTAGGACATTGTGACCCAATGCAAAATTTGGGGACATGACAAATCCTCCCCTCCCAATATTTCTTGTCCTCAAGCAATTTCAAACATGGATGTTGAAGAACCTTCTTTCTTTCCAAAACTTTCTTTCCAAAACTTTGAGTAGTGGAACTCGTACTATAATTGCGTGTTTCCAAAAGCAAGGAGATGTGGGTTTTCTTTTTCATATTTATATTCCCTGTAACATCACCAATAAACACCAATATATTAATTAAATCCATCAAAACAAAGTTTGCACAATTACTCTTTACCTCTTTCATATTTTGGAAACCCTTTCTGATACCACTGTATAATTCGTTGGTGTTGCCACTGAGTTGCCCAACTTTGAGTCTTCAAGATCCCATGAAAATTTTAGAGAGGAACCACCATGCTTTCTATTGCACTACTCTAATTAAAATCGCCTTATTAAGTGGGGACTCAATATCCCACACTACTTGTTTCCCCAAAAAATTTGAAACCAATGAGACTAAAAATTATTCCAGGGTCCCATTGCTTATATTGCACTCCAACAATTAGGAGTGCTCTCCAACCCATACCATCAGGAAAGAGAATTATTGGATCCCATTTCCTTGTATGCATTATTCCAAATGTCATAAGTACAAAGTATATATCATCAAAGTACATAACAACATAATAAAAATGTACATCAAGGAGGTGCCTCATCAAAGAATCATGAAAGTGCTTGTACCTCCAAGTAAGTAGACCACCATTTTCCAAGTGCATACAAGCATCAAGTGACCAATCAAATAAGCTCCAATGACATAGGTGAGGATCCCATGTCCTATAATGTTGCTCCAAAAGTATGTAAGATACATCAAAACAATCAGCCATGTATTATTTCATCCAAGAAGTGAATGAAGAATTTCCGCTAAAATCTGAACCAAGTAGGGAGCAAAGAAAACAATGAGCCTTCAAGGGGCTCACAAAAGTACCATTTGTGCATCCATGAATATGTGTATCATCAAGAAATAACAAATGATGTTGCTGCCAATAATAATTTGCTCCAATTATATATCTCTTCACCCAAGTATTGGATGAAGTTCCTCCAACATCAATTGAACTAAGAAATGAGCAAGTAAAATCATGAGTCTTCAAGTGACTCAAGTGAACATCATAAGTGCATCCATGTATATGTGCATCATCAAGAAATAACAAAGGATTTTGTTGCCAATAATAATTTTCTCCAATCATATATCTCTTCATCCAAGTATTGGATGAAGTTCCTCCAACATCAATTGATCTAAGCAAGGAGCAAGGAAAATCATGAGCCTTCAAGTGACTCAAGTGAAGATCATAGGTGAATCCATGTAGATATGTATCATCATAAGGTAATAAAGGATGTTGCTTCAAATGTAAATAATAATAAAGTGATCTAATCATATCATCATATAAAAGAGATATAGGAGTTTCATACTCCTCATGTGGCACCATCAAAAAGAAACTTTTCACCCATACTTCATTAAGATGAATGCTGCAAAATATGGAAGTGTAGAATGTAGGAGAATCAACCAACTCACCCAAAGGATCAGAATATGCAAAATTTTCATCATGTGTAGGCTCCATAAGGGTAGGATCATGCACCTCCATCAAAATGGAAAAACGTTCCTCATAGGTTGGTTCCAATGTAGTGGAATCATACACTTCTTCAAAAATTGTGTAACCATTTCCAAGAGGAAACTCAAGTTCCTCCTCCACCACAACAAGTACTTGGTTCTCATCAATCTCATATTCAAACACATCAAGCACCTGCAATTTTCCATGTTTCTCATGATCCATCATGTCATGAGAATCCTCCAAGCAATCTACCCTTTGACAATCTGAAACATAGGAGGAATAACAAGTATCTTGCAACCTATCAAGAAGTTTCTCATTTTGCATTTTGAGCTTATGAATATCCTCATTATTATTCAAGTATGCTCCATGTAACCATTCATTAAGCTCATCCAAATTTTTTCTATCAAAAATCAAAGACATGAAATTACCTTCGATGTTGCACATTGCTCTTTGAATCTTCTCCATATCTTCAAGGAGGGATGGAACCTTCAATGAAGAAACTCTCCAACAAGAATTTGACACCAATGCTGGAGTGTCATGGAGTATGCTAAGGGTCTCTTGGATCTTCTTTTCATTCATATTTAATGACCCATCAAGAAAAAGAGGATCTTGTAGAGGGACCTCTTCTTCTTTTTCCTTTATGCTTGGACCAACATCATTAAACTCATGTGGTGATGGGGAAGTTGATCTTGGTTCTTCTTCAAATAATAAAAGGTATTCATTTAATGATTAATGGAAGTTTAGCTTGCAGCAACACTTTCAAAAGTGATCTCTATCTCACCAACATAGAGGTGTGAGCACCCATCAATAGGTACTCCTTCATAGTTCAAGCATACATCAGTAGATGCTCTTTGATTCATGTCCAAGGTAGAATGTGTCTCGAAATAATATTCAATATTTTCAATAGAGTCTTCTTCATGCTCATGTGATGTCTCTTCATATTTTTCATAGTCACTTGGGAGACTTTCGATCCTCTTCATGTACTGCTTCTTCTACTTCACCTATTCCAGAACTAGGTGGCTCCTGGGTCTCCTCCTTTTCACTCACGCATATATGATTTTCTCTCTAAGGTATTTTGCAAGAAGGGAATATACCTTTCTTCACTAACTCCACATCGTCATCTTTGGGCCTATTTTCAAACACCCAATCAGCATAGTCTTCAAAAGGAATGGACTTTTGTATATCTCCCTTCAAAGCTAGATATGCTTGATATTGTTGGGGCAAGGTTTTACATGTTGCTCTTAATATTTGTAATTAATTCATAGAATTATCCTTTGGTAGTGTGACACACTCATATTCATCAGATTCAAATTCATAAGAATAAATCTCATTCCTTATGAAATTGTAAGTGTTGCATGATGGCACCTCTTCCTCATACCATTCACATTCTTCTTCATATTGCTCATAGCATTGTACTCATAGGATTCATCATAATAGTAATATATGGATGCAAATTATTCTTCAATGTATGATATTAATTCATAGGTTCAAGTACCATGCTCTGATACCACTGTAATGTCCATTCCAAGGAAAGTCCTTGGATTCACCTTGTTTTGACTCTAGGGTTTTGTTTACAAATGGTTCCAAACACCTCCAAATGATTTTGAATTTGGGGAGGAAGGTATTGAGGTGGAATAGGAAATATTAACACACCTATAATACATCCAAACAAATGATATACCCATCCATGGTCTGAAATTTTCATGGGAAGAAGTTTTGGAACAAGACTAGTTAATTTGGGAAGTGGAGATCCCCCCTAAGTCTGCCATTAGATGCTCTTCCAAACATTGTATGGCCTTCACTAATTCTTGGTCTGATACTTGGATATGTTATAGGAAATTAGGAACAATATATGTGCAGAATAATATTTGGTTTTAGGGTCGAATAGGCATCCTAATGAGCAGCAACTTCTAGAGTCTAGTTTTTTAGGTGAAATTGGTGGGAAAGGAGTCTCGAATTTCTTCATAAGCCATAGTAACACTTCAGAGGTATGAAAACATCATTTGGGAAATAAATGTAACTTAATATTCAGCTCATAACATGGTAAATAACTCAGCAAACTATGATATAAAACAGGTACAATATCATTCCAAAATCACTATGCAAATGCTATGGGGAAAATGGCTAGAATCTCTTCATTGAATGTAAATATCACTTGAAATACATAGTATTTCGAGCTATGGCTCTCATGATATGATTATTACAAATTTATATATAATATAACATGTCCATGAAGTCGAAATATCAGTCCTTCACTAACTATGTGCAACAACAAGTGCATTATGCAAAAGCTATGGGGGCAAATGTCACCATTCATACATAGTTTGGCATTTTTACATGGTTTTACTTGGATATTCGACCTGAGGTTCATATGAGAATCAAATAAAAAGTTAAGGAATCATATTACAAATAAATGGGTCCCCTTGGGCTTCCACAAAGAGATTAACATCTCACCATGTGTGCCCTTCCTCCAAGAGAAAGAATATAGAGAGAAAAGTGAGAGAGATGTGGGAACAAGTTGAAGGAGAAATGGTCATGAGCATCCCTGTAGATTCAAACTGAAACAAATGACTCCATTTTAGCTCCAAATGAAATGTCTGAATGGCCTCTCCAATTTCCAATTAAGATGGGAATCTTTCACCCTCGAAATTGGTACTAAGGAAAGTAGAGTAAACACTCCACTAGCATGGACAAGCTATGCTCTCCAGTTTGCAAAATGAGAAATGATCAAAAGATCCTTTCCTTATTTGTTCTTGTCTTTTATAAACTTACCAATTCCTCCATGGTTCAAATTCCTTCCAAAATCCTCATGCCAACTCAATTTGGGAAGAGATTCCAATGTGTGCCACTTGTCCAACAATCCCTAGTCTCCATCTTCCCTCAATTTGAATGGGGAAGATTCTTGGCTGCCATAAATCCCTTGTGCACCCTCTTGGAGGCTATTTTTATCCCTAACATGTCATATATTTCATATGTCAGCAATCAGGTCTGAAATTTTTCATAAGTGTCATAGAATCTTCATCATTGTTGTCATAGGAGTTTGGGAATCTAGCTCTAAGTGTCACAATTATTCTAAGATGCCTCTTCCTCTTCCATGGGAGTTTCTCTTCCACTCCAATTCAAAATTAAATGATTAATTCCATGAATAATAACTCTTCAACTCCCCCAAGTATTTTACCCTTCATCTTGAACTCGAATTGGTGAGAGAATAATGCCAAGTGTAGTGGAGAATCTTGCCGCATGTGGGTCCCACAACCTCTTATGTGCCCTCATGATCCAATTCCACCTTATTTTCTTTTTATTATTATTTGTTTGACCCATTTAATGTGCATTTGTAAGTATAAGGTCATTTTGGGTCTTGTAGCTCCCTTATTCCAACTTTTAATGCTTCCACCCCCAACCTAGGGAACTAGTAATTTTCCTCCATGATAGTTCATGTGGATGGGTATATTACAACTTTGAATTGCAAATTTCTTTTAATGACCCACCTTGTCCATTTGGATATAATTTTACATTATCACTAACTTGGACATCATTGTTGGCAATTATTTGACCCTTAGCACCAATTTGACAAACTATCATGAGTATGGCCAAGTGGCTTAGGCCATTGTGACCCATTGCAAAATTTGGGGACATGACAGGTTACATGGAATCTTAATAGAGTTTGGAGTTCACACTTCTCCTTCAGTAGGTATTTATTGTGATAATCAAGTGCCATAAAGATCTCCATTGATTTAGTTTAGAAGCAAATAACCAAACATATTGAGGTTCACATGCTCTACATCAGGGAACTAGTGCAGAATGGGACCATCACACTACATTACTTCCCTACATAGGAGAAAATTGCATACATTTTTACAAAGTCTTTCACTCAAAAGATATTTTCCTATCTCAGATCTCTATTGAGTGTGAAGGCTGCTTGAGTTCCCTGCTGTTCATTTTTGAGGGGGGGGGGGGGTTTCCCATGAGGTTTTCCCCATTTCCTTAGTTTCATAGACAACTATTTTTTATTGTTTGGGTGACCTTTGGTCTCAGTTACCAAGGCCCAAGTTTCCTAAGTTTTTATTAAGAGGGAGTGTTGGGATAATTAATACTCCAATCCTTATCCACCTTAGTATTATTTTATTTTTCCTAGTATCAAATGATGTTGTTGACCCCCTAGTGGTGTGCAGATGTCATATATGACCCATTTTCCACTTGATGCACCCTGCATGCATGATTTTAGACCATCCAGAGTCAGTTCCCTACATTTTAGGAGCTAACTCAATGATCTAGTTCATTTTGCATGAGTTCATGACTCTAGTGGGGGGTTTGAGCTCTGATTGCAACTAATTGTGATCAAATGCACCCTCTCTAGCCTGATTTGCATGTTAAAATCACCCTTCTTGCTCAGTTAACTGAAAATAGATTCAATTCACTGACAGTCAGTTGAGTTTGGAACCTCCAGAGAACTATATTGGTTATATTTCCTATGCTAGACTGACATGGATTCAAATTTCTCCTGGATAATGGAATTATCTTAATCGTACTATATTCTTTTACTATACAAATTAATGGAAAATGACACCAGTTATTATGCACATCTAAGTTTCTTTGAATGTTTGATTTTACTACTCAATTCTTACTAGTTTTCACTACAATTATTCTTCCTTGCTAGTTCTTCACTATGAGATTTTCCAAGGCTCAATGATCTGCCATGTTACAGAATTTCACAAAAAGAAGTCTCTGGAATGTGCTAGAAATCCTGAGCATTGCTTAGTTAATGGTTGGAAGTGCGCAAACAGTTAATGGTTGCACAATCTTGAAAGCGCACAAGCATAACCAATCAAAAGATGCTTTCAATAAGTGGAACATGCACAAGTTCCTAGAAGGGTACAGTGGTTGAATACCATATGATGAGAAAATTCCACAACCAACGGTACAACATGTGCACAAGTCGCACAAAGGATGACAAGGAAAATTTCAAAGACCCACTTGGAATAAGTTGCAGTATGCAAAGATTCCGCAAAGTATCAATACACCAAAGGCGCATTTCCAACAAGGGATGGTACAACACAAGTCATGGACACATCAAGATGAAGTATAAGATTGTGCACATACCTTAAGGAAATGGTACATCATGAGTGCAATGGTACACCACCAAGGTGTAAAGTCCCACTAAGTTGTGGACCATGAAGGCACAAGACACATATCAAATGACATATCAATAGCGCAGAAAATGACGCATGGCATATTCACAATCCATGAAATATGGAAGAAGGGATGCCACAACCAACTTGTGAACCTACAATCCGTGTAGGACATGTATAAATAGAGATGCAAGTTGGAGATTTGAGGTAATCTTGATGGCGAGACCATAAGAGCTTCAAGTGTAAGTTTCATTTTGATTTTCGGGGCATCAAGGGGCTCATGGACAGAACATATGATATAGCGAAGAGCCAAATGTGCACATGCAGCATAATGAAGTTTTGATGGTGCGCAGAATGATTGTGTAAATCTGTGATGGATGTGCAAGTACTGAAATGAATAAATACTGAAGTATGCGCAAGTACTGAAAGGAAGAAATACTAAAGTATGCGCAAGTACTGAAAGGAAGAAAACTAATGTATGCACAAGTGCTTGATGTTTCAAAGGACAATAATAGTATGAACATCTTGACAGTCATAGATGTTGTAGAGACAGAAGCGCGAAGACAGAACCAAAGTTTATCAAACAATGCGCAGATGTCTAGCTGATGCATATGAGTAGAAGAGAAAGTGTGTGAAGTTGAGAACTCCATTTGATGCGCAACGACAGAACAAAAACATAATCCGATAAGCGCATGATGATGCAAATGATCTGAGACAAGTGCGTTGAATAGAACAGATGAATCATTTGATGCATACGATGTCGCAAATTATCTAAGAGACCGTAACACTCAATCAAAATGGACACATTAGAAAGTACACAGTTCCATCTGTTACTAGTGCTTTATTTTAGAACAAAAAACTATCAATTGAAATCATAGTTTCCGTTGATCATAGAAGTCACACAGAGCAAAACGTTGAGATAACATAGACGTAGACTACAGTATCCGAAATCACACAGTACATGAAGTAAATCATCAGTGGAAGTGTGATTTGAGAGGAATGAGAAGTCAAGTGATGTATGCAGTACAGTGACCAAGTATAGAATGCATACGAAGATGATGCACATCAAAATCATCAACAGAAGATCAGAAGAGTGCGAAGAGTTGAAGTTCAGTATGACAGAAACACATATTGGACATCAGGGCGGTTGGACAGGGCAAGGATATAGGTATTTGAAGCTTCCTTCAGGTTGGTTCCTATAAAACAAAGAAGATAGGGGGTCGGTGCCTCCTTCCAGTTGGTACTGGAGAAAACATAGGAAGTGGAGGCTTCCTTCAAGTTGGTGCCTGTAAAACCAGGGGGTTGGTGCCTCCTTCCAATTGGTGTTGGTAAACACAGGAAGTTGGTGCTTCCTCAAATGTATTCTTTCTCATTATAAAGAAGCATTATGTGGTTTTCTCCCGTTTTTGTTTCCACTTAAATCATGTGTGTTATGTGTTGTTTATGTGATGCATATATGTGGATGTTTATTTATCTGATGCAAATTGAAGATAAAGATTAAGTAAAAGGATAATATGTTAAAGAATGTAAAAACTATTGATAAATGCGCTAATAGTGATTCACCCCCTCTCAGTATTAAATCGATTCCAACAATTGGTATTAGAGCAGGTGTCTTCCATAACAAAATAACATATGGAAGATAGATCATTGCGCAAAAATGGATAAGAGGGCCTTTCTACAAATAGAGCACCAAGATTTGACGGCACCAATTACATTTTCTGGAAGGTACGTATGGAAGTTTATTTGCAATCATTGGGAGTAGATGTTTGGAAATCTATCGTCGATGGTTATAATGTCCCAGCAGTTGTACCAATCAATCCATCGCAAAGGAAACTCTATGAAAGCAATGTTAGAGCTATAAATTCTATGTTATGTGGTTTGATAGGTGATGAATTCGTCAAGGTTATGCACTACGCATCAGCCAAGGAAGTTTGGGACAAACTCGTAGGTATATATGAAGGCGATGACAAGGTTAAGAAATAAAAGCTGCAAAACTAATCTAAGCAGTTTCAATCTCTGAGAATGAAAGATGAAGAGAACATTACATCTTAATTCTTAAGAGTGGATGAGACAGTTAATGCTATCGAAAGTCTTGGGGTCACTCTGGATGAAGAATCAGTTGTACATAATATTTTGAGAATGCTTCCTCAAAGATTCGATGTGAAGGTATCTATGTTAGACAGCCGATCTAATCTTGAAGACCTAACAAAGGATGAGCTTCAGGGGATTCTCATTGCATATGAGATGAGAACTGAGAAAGAGACTCCCATTAGAAAGGAAGTTGCCTTTAAAGCCAATATAGGAAAGGATAATTATGATCATGACAAAGAGTGTTGTGACGAATCAGACGATGAGGAATATAAATTTGTCAAGAAGTTGAAAAGAGGACAAGGTAAGTACAATAACAAATTACGTTTTAAATGTTTAAATGTGGAGGAGTAGGTCATTATGCCTCAAAGTGTCCTTTCAAAGAAAGTGGAGACATGAACAGTGATGAGGAATATAGCTCATATGATCAAAAGACTGCGTGCTCACAACATAGACCTGAGAACAGAAGGAGGATTCCAAAACAAGGGAAGATTTTTCACACTGAAGAAGGAAGCAATGCGTCTGAAGGAAGTGACTGCAACGAATAACCTAAGGAAGTACTCTTCATGGCCCATATAGTGGAAGAAATCAAAGATGAAATAAAGAAGAACAATACAAAGAACACTCTAGTTGCGCAAAGCAAGCAAGGATCACTAGACAAGTATTTCTTTAGTGGATCGTTCAAAACACCTCCAAAGCCAGTAACACCTCCAAAACCTGTTGAAGAGGTCAATACTGACAGTCAATCCGATGATGAATACATTGTAGACATTAACTGGGAAGGTGAATTGATAAGTTCCTTGGATGAGTTAAAGAAGTCTAAGAAGAAGAAGAATCTATTGCAGGAACAATTGTCAAACTATGAAGAACAGGACATGCCATGTTAGGAAACTGTCGGCACAGATATTCGTGAAAGGATAACCAACTATGAGATCCAACTGAGTTTCGCTCAAGAAAAATTTCTGGTACTTGAGAAATATAAATCTTCATTAAGAGCCTCACTATAGGAATTGGCACAAAAATCGGTATGATGACAAATCAACTCAAGGAAAATGATAGAGAAATATCTCGTCTAGAAGATGAGCTGACTGAGATAAAGAGAAATAAACAAGTATGGATTGATCCTATTTGCACACAATCATGAAGTAACAAGACATAATCTAAAGATGAAGTGCAGAACAAGTTAAAAGACAACACGTCAATGCTAAACAGGATTCTGAAGGATCAAAGGCCACCAAAAGAGAAAACATGTCTTGGTTATGTAAAGACACCTAAGAAGATATGTGACAGAGAACATTGCTCAATTTAGTATAAGACTTTCAGGTATGATGGTTCCTTCAACTATAATTATTTTCAATATACTAATCAAAGAAGGATCAACATGGTGAAGTGCACAAGATGCAATCGTTTTGGCCATATTGCAAAATATTGTCAAACTGTGAAATGTTATGCATGCGATTGTTTTGGACACAAAGCTATGTATTTTCGAAGAGCAATCAATTGTCCGGATGAATATTTGTTGCATAAAGGCTATTACACTCAAAGAGACTTCAGTGGAAAATATCCAGAGCAGAATCAAAATAGTAGTGCGCACAACAAGGCTTGGGTAAGGAAATATCCTCAGAAGTGCGTTGAAGATGCATACAATCTAGGCATAGCAAGTAATTGTTGCCTCTCTGGCTAGTCCCATAAGGACTATGGAAGACCCTTGAGTTCAACACAATGCATCTTAAGGAATTCAAGGAATATTAGTTAGGTGTGTGCGATGTGTGGTTAAAAGTGTCTGAAGTTATAATGTGTTCATTTTGTTTGCACATTATTGTATGTTAAGTTTATTATGTCGCAGAAAGGGAAAAGTGCATGCATACATTAAGTGGTTATAGATTTACACTGCATATGATACATTACAGAATAGAGAAGCATCACATTGAGTTTAGTAGCACAAATATAAGCAGAAAATATTTAGATGAAGAATCAAACACTGTTGAAAGATATGAGACTGCGTAAAACAGATATTTTCATTATATTCAAAATTGAGCATGTTTACAAAAATTTGCATGAGTTAAGACTCCATGCCAAGGCCAAGAATGGAAAATACAAGAAGGATGATAGAAGAAGAAAAATTGAGAAAAATACAAAGAATTCTACAGTCGCAGTTCAATATCAAGCTATGTATCTGGCTGGTTCACAAGACGCAACTCCAATCCACCGGAACCAGGTGTTACAGAGAAAAACTTCCTATGGCTCGGGGCAGACCACAACAGACAGATGACTACGAAAAATCAACTCAATTCCCAATGCAATGCTATTATAAATGTAAATGCTAAGATGTGAAGCAAATAACCAACCTTCAATCGGATGTTCGAAGAAGATCCCCATTGAGCTTTCCAATCTACACTTTAACCTGCAGCTTTGTCTCAACAACAAATACAAGCAAGTGCATATAATATGTGAAATATACTAGCATAAACAATAGCATGGTCCATGATATAATAAGCAAATGTAACCCAATGTAATTAAACAAACATTTACAAGATCAATTGGACGAGAAAATGAGTATTTCTATTAATGAAAACAAGAAGTACATGATACAACCTCTTGCTGGAAACTCATCTGAACCAAGAACTAGGTCCCTCCACTTTTGCCTCTACCACTTCAATCCCCCATACAATGGCAAACACAAAATATGACAGGAGTTTGGTAGGTGAACATAAGAGGTTCACAACAACAAGGATTAATGGATGTAGAATCAAGTCGCGGCAAAAAACCAATAGAGTTTCTATGCTCTCTCCTTTCTCCTCCTTCAATGCACCATAAGAGATCAATATATAGCCCTCCAAAGGTAGGTGAAAGGTTGAATTGAGTCATTTATGGGATACATGGAGGACCAAAGGTCACCCTAAGACCGCTTTTTGGAGTGAAAAGTAATTTTCTATTGTTTTTTACCATTTAACTCGATGTATGCGGGCTATATTGGTACAGCCTGCATATACGCTGGCTATAGTGGAACAGCTAGCGTACAAGAACAAAAATAGGGAACAATGGGTTCCTAGAGGATAAAATGTGGATCTGAGTCAATAAAATGGATACTGAAGGTCAATGAGTGCTAATGCTCACAAGGTGGAAAATTACACTGTAACAAATGCCCCCTAATGTGTGAGGTCAGAGAAGGTACTATGATGACCGAAATACATCATAAATCTCAGAAGTGGAGTGATGGAGACACAAATGGAAGGAGTATCCCACTCATCATAATACAATTATATCTCTGAGTACATGTCGGTACAATACAACAATATGATACAATGGCCATGAATAGGCAATATATAGTGAATACATGTCATAGGCGATCATAGCCATGACCCATATACAGTAAGATGTGGTCTCCTACTGAAAATGAAACCACTAGTGCAAACTGAAGGTACAAACTACTGATTTACGAGAACGACATCTCATAAGTGCAATAACGATCATAAGTATCATATTGAACGCCACTGAAGTCTGGGGTCTTCTACACACATCAACAACAGTGCATGCCCTATCAAGAGAATAAAGGTGCTGACATCGAACTTGATGTGGCATCGTCTGATTACCGTTCATTGATGTATACCGTTAATAGATGTAGGATAACCCACCAATAATGAAAATGGGCATCAAGGCACATAGTACATTCATCAAAGTGTGAATAAAGGTGTTGAGTTCGAACACTCTGACGAATCCATCGATCAAGAGGCATTGATGAATCCCCAACTGTCGATAGCGAGAGAACCTACCACTAATGACTGCAAGCCTCAAGGTACTCAACTGACTCTAATTCTCAATTCTGGAATAAATGGGTTGAAGTCAATGGAACGAAACTTGCTGGAAGGAGGGCATTAATGCATCCCCCATCAACCAGCACGAGGTAACTAGCTATGCTAGAAGATTTGGAAGAACTCGGACGAACAGATCGGATTGACTCAAAAGGGATGGCTGACATGCAAAAGTCAAGAGATATGAGGAGTGGCCGACTCTGGTTTCAAGACTTCTTTTGAATAAGAGCATGAGCATATGGATAGACTCAGGCAGCATAGACTCAAGTACTAGATGATAATAACACTGTGCGATGCAAGAGGCATCAACAAAGGGCTCCATAATGACTAGAAGCTTAACCAGCCGGTGGAGTAAAATCTGAGAAACGAGTACAACTCCTTAAGTCCTACTATAGTCCCGACTCATAATGGATGGAGTGGAATGAATGCTCTATTCAAAGGAGACACGACAGCTGCCAACAAGAAGTAGTAAACCTTTTCCCGTCCGGCTTTTTGAAATATTTGATTTTTTTGGTATTTTTCATATTAGGAAAGCTTGAAAAAGAATAAAATTTCTTATAGTACAACAAGTGAGGAAACGAGTGTCAAATAGCAAGCAAATAGTCCCAAGTAGTGGAACATACCTATGATCAATGCAAGGAAGCATGTGCAAGATGTAGACACACGGGGGGTGTTCCCTCACAGTAAAGGGTCATCAAATTGCGAAAGATAAATGGAGGCTCTGCTTGGCTCGAAAGGGAAAGTGATCAGGCACATGGCTAGTAATTGAGTAAGCGGGAGCCGGCACAAGGCTCAAGTAGCAAGCAGGAGGATGCAATGCAATCACAACTTGACATAAATGGGGGAGTCCTTATGGGAGATGGCCAGAATAAGACAAAGTAGAGTATGAGTCTTCGTCACAAAGTCATGGAGTGACTACAAAGGACTCCCAATCCTAAGGAGGAACAACAGCATGGTAGCCAAAATACATAAAAAGACTCTAACTAGGGCACCCATGGCCAGACAAGCTCTACCACCAAATAACAACACTTCTATAACAATGTAAAGGTTCTGTGTCGGTTAAAAAGCGGGGTTGCACCTAGGATTAATGATCATGGTCATAAGGTTAAATACAAAATGGAGACAAAAATGACATCTAACCTATGTGATGGGTGTAAAATATACCTATCGAAGGCACAAAACGGTCAAAAGATCACTCTCGCCGGAAAAATCTATTCAAAATGGTACTCCAAGACGACATATTAGTCCAAAAATAGCTCAAAACGGTAAAAACTATAGGAAAGTGGGTTTAAAAAACTATAAATAGTAAAAATAAATTACTATTACTATTTCATTTTCACTTTTCACCCAAAATAGAGTTTTTGGTTACTTTTCACCTCAATCTTCAATTGTTGATTCTGGGAGCTACGAGTGTCAGATCCACGAACCATCTGGAGAAGGTTAGTAGTCTCATCCTCCTGTTCCTTTTCATGTCTTTTATTTCATTTTTTAACGGCTAAATTTTTTCTTTTGCAAAGATTTACACCTACTCGACGCTGTACGTGGGCTATTTCTTCATGGGTCGCATATAGGGCTTCCTGGACGCGATCAATTCATACGTTGACCGCATGCGAACGCGACTGTATGCAAATTTGACTGCGTACAGGGCCCTGAGGGTGGTTTTTAACCCATGGATGCTAAAAAATGGACTTTTTTTTTCCTCCAGGATGGTCCTAGAGTGGAGAGAAAGGGAACATGACATCATTGATGAGCATGTGCGCAAATATTTACCCGCCCAACAAGCGTTACAAGCATGCGGTATATATAATTTTTGGAGCATTGGAGGTTTAAGGGCCCAAAACCAATTGCTCTGCAAGCTAGTCAATTACTGGGATGCAGATGCACAAAACTTCGATCTGGATGGTCAACCACTTCCGTTGGAGGTGGAAGATATCTATTTCATCACAGGGTTGTCCCGCTGAGGGAATGTGGCAAGCCTCAGGTCCCGCAATGTCGGAGGTGGAATAACGATTAGTGATTACATAGATAGGTACTTCCTACCTAGAACCCAGAAGGTGGGCAACCATATTCCTATTGATTCTATTGCAGCCTGAGTATGAAGATTATAGTTCTCACACTCGGGAGGATATCAGGTTCAGCTGCTCTACATCAGGCTTCGAGGCTGATGATATTCTATGCGGTAGAATGTATGAGACCGACTGTGTACAACTGGTGCACAACATTGCTGGTTACCATGAAGATCTAGCTAACGGAGTGCAAGCTGGGTAGGGAAAAGAACTTCGGTTTTGGCAGCATACTCTGCAGTTTCTTCTTTGAGAGGGTTTCAGGCTTGATTACGAGGGTTGAAGTCCCTCCGCACAGTCTACGAGATCCCACCCAGACCTATTGGGTAGAGGTGTTGACGCGACAGGGTGGTGGCCGATAGGCATCACCATATTCAGAGGAGTTATTCACTGGTAGGAATGATAGTTCATCGCCATCAATGACTATCTGTATGAGGGCAGACTTCAGCGGAGATAGAGACATGCCGCTCCCACCAGGGGCCGTGTTCGGAGACATAGGTATGACTACTCTTTTAAGTTTTGTGTATTTTAATTTTTTTTGGATTTTTTATTAAAGTGAAATGCAAAAATATTTTTGTTGTTGTATCATGTATTGATATTTGATTGTTTGCTCGCAAATCGGGGTCCGCGAAGGCCTCAAGGATTCCCATGGCATTGCCGCAGGAGCAGGGGAGGCAAGATCGTAGGTGCGGCAACAGAGCGCACACTAGAGACGGTACGGGTTAACCTCTCCCATATGACTGCTCGAGTACCACTGATAGAGGTAGAGCATCTCCCTGAGGCGATGTAGCAACATGTGGTTGGGGGTACCAGGAGTATGGGTGTGGCTGCTGCGGCCTATAGCCAATGCCGTGCACTATTATGGTCAGACTCATCCTGCCGAGGCGGCGAGATCTCCCCACAAGGATTAGATGCCAGAGTCTCACTATTTTTGTATCGGCTATGTATATTTTTGAGAGCTAAGGGCTCTAGTTTTGTACTTATGACACCACATTTTATATATATATAAACTTTGATTATTTGGTTCTACTACTTGTGTATGTACAAATGTATGGATGAATGTTATTTGTATGCTTCTTTTATTGATGTGACAAATTCCAATCTAGGACATAATTAGCATATGCATCAGGTACATGATTAAAACATCTCGGAACATGAATGTAAGTAATAAAAACAAATTGATGCTCCAAGAGTCTTTCCCTTAAGAACCTCCGTAGTAGCGTAGGATCCCTCACATGGTACTGGCCATTCAATTGAGACACAACCAATTGTGAATCTAGGCAGACCTCTAAATACTGGATACCATGCGAAATGGAATCGCGAAGTAGCTCAAAAACGGCATTGTACTCAGCCACATTGTTGGATTTAGGACCGAGACAAGCACCTCCTGAAGACACAATCTGATGGTCAAGCGAGTAAATAACCCACGCAGCAGAAGCAAGTCTCTGCGTATGATGACTAGCCCCATCTGCTAATCCTAAGAACACTAAAGATTCCGCTGACATCTATTAACCAAACGGAATCGAATCAGCAGACCCGAACAACCAAAAGAAATCTAAACTATGTACATAAACAACTATACAATAGTATACAAAAGTATGAGCTCGAGCTAGAAGCTCAAGCATAATACCGCTTGAGGTAGAGCCCATTTCTAGGCTCCTTCAAGGCATTCCCCTCATAGTCTTCCAACTAGTAGGCTCCTTTCTCAAGGACACGCCTCACAATGTAAGTACCATGCCACATGGGGTTAAACTTGCCTTCCCCCAGGGGTTCCTTAGCTTGGTCATAAAGGAGGACCAAGTCACCTTCAGCATACTGTCGGGGACGGACAGACCTATCATACTAAACCTTAACACGACGTTTGTTGGCATCTATAGCCACCGCGGCATCTCGACGTTGTTCGTCAAGCTGCTCAAGGTGGATCAAATGTTACTCAACCTCTGATGTGTCAATCATGAGCTCTATAGTTAGTTTCAACAAAGGGATCTCGCATTCAATCAGCAAGATAGACTCCACACCATGAACTAAGTGAAATGGTGAGAACCCGGTAGAAGTCTTAACTACTGTTCGATATGCCCACAAAGCAGGATATAACATGATGTTCCAATTACTCTTGCTTTGTCAGATGGTTCTTTGGAGAATGGTATTTAAGGACTTATTGGTTTCCTCAACCTGGCCATTCGCCTAGGGATAGTAAGAAAATGAGTGATCTTGCTTAAACCCAAGCTTGAGTGACAAATCTGCCATCATATGGTTTTGGAAGTGACTGCCATGGTTAGTGACAATCTCTTTCGAGATACCGAATCGAGTTATAATCTGATTGAAAATGAAGTGGGTTGCTGTAGCACCATCGAATTTAACGGTCGGTATGGCCTCAGCCCATTTGGTAAAATAATCAACGGCCACGATGATATGGTGATGCCCCCCATCCGAGGTTGGGTTGCAATCCATGAAATATACCCCCCACTTGGTGAAGGGACCGACAGTGACAACCGGATGTAAAGGATCAGGGCGCGAGCGCGTGTTCCGAGCAAACATATGGAAAAGGTGACATCTCTTCACAACATTTACACAATCTTTGAAGATTGTAGGCCAAAAATAGCTTGCTCGCAAGATACGTTGGGTTGTCGCACACCCGGATAAGTGAACTCCACATGCTCCTCTATGGAAATCATTAAGAACTAGCTCCGCTTCTTCATTGATTTAAGCAACGATGGAGGATAGAGTCCTTTCCCCAGTGATTCAAAGTTTCACCGACGATGACATAATATTTAGCGTGATGTCTCACACGTTGTCGCTCATTTCGCGAATAATGCGCAGGGAACTTCAGAGTTTGGAGATATATGATGATATCCCCATACCAAGGGTCCGTTGACGAGATAAGAAATAAATGTTCATCCACAAATGATTCTTCATGGACTACTTCCTCATCAAGTCTTGGGAAGTCCGACATCAATTCCGCAAAAACAAAGGATTTCACCGACTTCGCTGAAGCAAAATCGAGATCAAACTCCTGAAGGATGACAATCCATTTATTATACTTCCCCCCAATTAGGCATTGTGATAGAATGAACTGAAATGGATTGACGTGTGCTATAATGGTTGTTTTCTTAAGCATAATATAATGTCGTAACCGTTCGATTGCATGAACAGTCGCAAGTGCCAATTTCTCCACATGAGAGTATCTCAGCTCAGCGTCTACTAAATTTTGACTAAGGTAATAAACAATATGCTCTTGAAGCACATCATCCACCTGAACTAAGACCATACCAATCATCTCTTGAGACGCGGCCACATAAAGCAAAAAATCTCTAGCAAAGTCGGGTGGAATAAGAAGAGGGGCCGATACCAAAGTTTTCTTCAAAGCGTCGAAAGACTGTTGGGCTCACTCATCCCAGATAAATGGAGTGTCCTTCCTAAAAAGTCACGTGAAACCTTTGGTAAGATTGGCATAATTCATGATAAAGCGTCATAAGAAACTGGCTCTCCCTTGGAGGCTCTAAAGCTGAATCAAGATACACGGGGGAGGCAACCGAAGTATTGCCTCAACCTTAAGAGGATCAACTCTTATACCCTCTTTTGAAACTACGAACCTTAGAAGGTGACCCGTTTTCACAACAAAGATGCACTTGTTGGGGTTCAAACGAATCTTACAACACCGACATCTTTCGAAAACGAGGCGGAGGTGCTTGGGGTGGTCCACTCTCTTACGAGAATGGCCAGCAAGATCATCCAAGTAAGCCTCCACTATGCGCTTAAGGTCATGAAAAGCGTATTTTATAGCCCGCTGAAAAGTAGCTCTGGCGTTTTTAAGGCCAAAGGGAATATTCCGGTATGAAAACGTAACCCAAGGACATATAAAAGTTGTCAAATATTGATCCTCAGGTTTAATCTGGATTTGATTATAACCTGAAAAACTGTCCCTGAAAGAAAAAACCTCGCTTATCGCACACGCATCCAAAATCTGATCTATGAATGGAGTGGGAAAGTTATCCTTAGGACATGCTCGGTTCAGATCTCTGAAATCAGTACATACACGGATGGTTCCCTACTTCTTATCCACAAGAACAGGATTGGACACCCATTCCATAAGGGGAACCAGGTAGATGAAACCACCTTTGAGTAGTTTCTCCACCTCTGCCTTGATCACGGCTGCCTTCCTAGGATTCATAGCACGAAGACATTGTCGAACCGGCTTAACATTAGGATAAGTCTTAATTTCATGTTCGACAATGCTAGGGTCTATTCCTGGCATCTCCTCATAAGACTACGCGAAAACATCACGAAATTATTTGAAAAGCTCAGTGTAAATGCAGATTTCCTCGGGGGAACAATCGGCACCGATGTAAACATTCTCAATATTTCAGGGAGTGTGAGAGATGTTGATCAGAATGGTTGTGGAAATGTTATCCATATTCCCCTCCACGTAAATCCCATGCGAATCCAAAGGAGCCACAGGGTGACCAACCTTCTCTGCTAGAGTCGATCGAAACTCTTCCTTCTCAATAAGGTCAAGATTGGGAAGAAAATACGGTCGATGATGTAGATCTTCCCAAGGCTTATTGTTACCATACATGGCCTCAATGATGGCTTCATCCGAAGGCAAAGTACCATCAAGGAAATCATGCGAGCAAGAGGATTTGACTGCCCACTCAGGAAGAATAACAATATCTTCCTCTCCTATCCATGAAGAGGAGGGATTTGGCTCTGCAGTGGCTTGTTGAATTTCATGGTAGGCAAGCTCAGTTGCAGATAATGGCATGGACATCCCAATGTGCACAATATTTCTAGACGAAGAGTTCGTGGAAGGTAAATTCCATGAATCATTAAAATATGACGTCCGAAATGGTACACTCTATAATGAGGACGAGGAAGTATTGGAAACTGTTCCTATAAAGGAGATTGGTGCAACAAAGTCGAAAGATCCCATCAAAGAGAAGTACAATCATACACCAACATTCCCAGTTTTCGGCTCAGAATTTTTGATCTGAGGAACTTCTGTTCCTAGTGATGCAATGGTATTGGAACTCATGTAATCAAGTTGATTGACCATCACAATCTTGCCTTCATGTGGAAAGCAGATAACTCTAAACACAGAGGACACGATCGCTTGCATAGCATAGATCCAATTCCTACCCAGCAAAAGGTTGTAGTCGATAGGTGCATCAACCACCTCGACTTCAATTGGCACAGTCTTCCCACCCAAGTGGACCTCAACGGAGCGTATAATACCATGCGTCCGGAAAGAACGAACATCGAATGCAGTCAACATGGTCATAGACTTCAACAAAGGGGGTGAACCCATAGCCTTCCAAAAATCTAACGACATAACTGGCGTAGAAGCACCTTCATCAACCACGGTACGTTTAACGATTTTCTCTAGGCACCTAACATGGACTTGGAAAGCCACGTGGTAGGGAAACCGAGGTTGGACATCGGTAGTGTCGAACTTGATAATGTTCGGGCTACACTGATCCTGGACACCCAAAGCACATAAAAGGGCAGTACTCTGAGAAGGAAAAGCCTGAAGAACCTCGAGAGATGACATAGCACATGGAGTCTGACCGAAATATTCTACAATGGAGTAGTTCTTGGCAACTCAAGCATTGGGATTGTGTGTTGAGCGCTTAAGAACACCTTTCGGTATCCGCGGCATAGAGTTCAGCTTCTCGATATGAAATGGAGTATCAGGAGGAGGAGGCTCATTCCCTAATGAAGGTTGTGGAGCTCCATAATCACAAGAGTGAGTAGCAACACTAACTTTCGTTTTGACCATATTAATGCATCTGTAACCGCCAGAAGGGGTAGAGGACGTCGAAGTTTCATAGGTTCCACTACCGACAATCGAAGCACCCGAAGCCCTATTTTGGTGGTGAGGAAGGGGATCCTTCAGCACGACTGGGCCCTGTGCTATATGCTTCACGGCTTCTTCAAGACAATGACACAAATGCGTAAGGTGATCTTCCGTGCAAAGCTTACAAGGGAATTTCACCTTACGCCTAGTTTTTCGGTCCTAACCAACATTCCCGCCATCCCGAGAAGGGTTGGCATTATCTTTATTAGGATTGTTGTTATTTTTATTCCCACCCCCATGATTATTCTTCCCCTTTTTCTTCCCACTAGGTTGTTGGTTACTTGATGAGTTCGTTGATTGTATAGAGTGAACATCCGATGATTGGGTGGAAACGGACGAGGCGTGAGCCTATCCAGGGGTAGATTGGCTAATGGACAGATTGTGCATCTGGTTCGTAACCAAATCTATAGGACGGGTACTCATGGATCCAACAATTCCATCGGAATGTGGTCTAGGAATAGGCTTGGGCTCATGTCATGACCGCGGTGCATCAGGTATAATATCATATAAGATGCCAGACTAAGTGTAGACTAGGTCTAGCTGCTGGGATTTGAAGATAGCTTGTTCCTTAGTCATAATACCGGACAATGAAATGTCCTTTGAAACGTAAGGGAGTAAATACTTAGGGAACCACTCCAACAGAAACTCTGGAGGAATGTTGGATTTCACGAGCCTCTTCCGCCGGTGCCACTCCTGAATATGGTCATAGATGTCCGTGGCTTTGTCATGACGGAAGGTGGACACAATTTCGGTGCCAATATCATAACGAACTGGAAACTGAAAGTGGTCCAAGAAAACCAAAGCTAAATCTTTGAAAAATATATATGTTCCCCCAGGAAACTCAACATACCATTTCGCCGCTGCCCCCGTGAGGGTGTATTGAAATAGCCTCAAACAAATAGAATCATGGTTTAAGAAATTTGAAGAGCACCATAAGTGAAAAGTAGTAATGTGATCACCTGGATCCTCACCATTCTTCCCTTCAAACTTCGGAATGTCAAAAGGGATCTTGGTAGGGACTGGAGGCCATGTAGTATCATGACACACCAGATCATTCGTGAGATTCGAAAGATCTGTTTGATTCAATCTAGCAAGAAAAGGGAGCTGAGGGTGTGAAGCTTAAATATGAGCTCCCGAAAGAGACTGGTTCTGTGAACCGTAAGGCGGGATGGTATACATCGAAGTTGACCCCTATGGTGCCGACAAACTCTGGTAATAACCATGACCGTGATTATAAGGATAGTAACCTCCTCCAAACTGGCCTGCATTGGGATACACAGGCACATGTGTAGCAGGGATTCCATGTGAAGGATTGGGATAATAAGTAGGACCAATTGAAAATCCATGAGGATGACTTCCATGAGAATGGGGTCCCGTATACCCACTCATGGAAGGAATACCGGATGAGTGAGGGCCATATGAAAGCAGTATGTGAGCACTCCATCGAATCGAAGAGCTAGCAATAGGAGGGTTTTGTGGAATCACAAAAGCGTTCAAAGGTACGGGCATAGTGACATGCGGATGAACAGACGGAATGAAATTCGTGGATCCAATACCTGCCGTGAAACCTCCACTTGAAAATGGGTTCACACTAACGCTAGGGACTGACAAAGGGGGTGGTCCTCCACCAACAGTCGGATTAGATGGAGGGATGTGGCTACTCCCAAACTGATAGGCAATGAAAGCAGGAAGAGTGCCCCCAACTCCAACACTAGAGATAGTGTGACTACTAAACATGGTGGACGTAAAAGTCGGCGTATATCCGAGCATACCATATGTAAAAGAACTTGAGGTCGAAGGGACAGATGAAGTACCATAACCTAGCATCCCATATCGAAAACCGGATGGTTGTGTATCGTCGAATGGGTTCATTCTCGTGGGTGGGGACATCCCAAACCCATGAGGAATAGTGTGTGGAGAACCTCCTCCCCACTCACCCCTAGGACTGACTGGGGGGGAGTTTCCCGATGTGCTAATGGATGGAGTCACTGGGACACCAGACGTGCTAGGTGTAGAATTCATGATAGAAGCTCCTTGAATCTCGTGAGATGTGTGTATAGGACCAGCAGTATTCCTCCGATGCTTCCCAACAAAAGGTTGCGACGGATCGCTAGCCAGTAAACCAGTTAACCTACGAGATCAACGGAGATGTGGATCTCGATCCACAATGACTCCAAAAAATCAACCAATAATCGTCTCCTACAAGCCTACTATATCGTCATAGAGCATACACCTAAAAGAAATCTACAACCAAAATGCACACAAACAAGACTGGCTCAAGGCACCTACCGACACTACAGTCGGTATGTATTGCCTAGGAGAGGCTTGAGACTCCTAAGCTATAACCGAAGGTAACAGAATCAGTTATAAGGGCCCTAGGACTTCACTGTGTGCACAAGGTCAAATCCCTATACATACAAAAACTGTGTTTTTCGACCCCTATCTGACTCAGGATACTCACAGTATAACTGCTGCAAGCACCCTATGTGATACCTAGGTAAAGCAACTAAGGCCACCACGTATAACCAATGCTCAAGCAGACAGTCGCAGGTGGTATCCGTCGTATGGGCAAGGTAACTAAGCCTGAAACTCAAGAGGGTCAAATCTACCAAGATCCCCCATACACAAACAAATCCTGGAAATATATCCCACGTTCAGCTAGTATTGGAGGGCTATCTCCGCAACCAACCTCCCGTGACCTCGTGCTTAACTCTAGTTTTAGTAAAGCTTCCTGAGAACACTTATGTATACCATGGGCTTCACCACTCCCTAGTCATACACATAATGTTTGGTTCAATAGTCTTGGATTATTAACTCACGATGATCTATTCCAAGACTCTAAACCTATACTAGTTGGTGCACCCTATAAAAGAGAAAATCATTTCTAATCAATTTTAAGATTAAGCGTTAATTTTAAATGGTTGTGATTACTCAAAGGATATGGTCGTGAAACTAATGATGTGTAAAGACTCAATGATATGCACACCCGAAAAATACTAGACTCATTTATCCATAAAAAAGGTATGCCACTATATGACAGTCAAATGAAAGGTTAAAAAAGGCAATGCAATCTCTTTATATTTCCATGCTCAAGCAAGTCCTAAAGAAGGCACAAGCACTCTAATGCAAAATGTTTTTTGTATTTTCAAGTATAAATGAAATGAAAATGAAAATGTTTTTGTATTTTTTCAATATAATGAATGAAAAAATGCAAGCGAAATTAGAACTATTCAGCAAAAATGTAGAGCATATCAAGCAGACATCCCAACAAATTCCAAACAGTAAGATTCAGCCAAGCTAATGAGCTATAAAAATGAAAAATGGTTCAAAACCAAAATCTCAAAAACTAAATAAAAGAGGAGTTTTTGGTCAATAAAAGAGCATGAAAAAGTCAAGAAACGAGCCTACTAAGACTCAGGAACACTCAGAATCAACCCAGCAACAACCAAAGATCATAAACAAGACAATCTTGGAGTTGTACACGATTGTTCAAAGAACAGTAGCATCTCTACGCTTGATACTATACTAACATTAGCGGGTAGATGTGGGCTAACCAAGGCTGACCTACGTACAGGGCAAGAAAGGTGGACCAAAAATTAACCAAACAGCCCAGAAAAAAGAAAAAGAAAAATCAAGTTTTCTAATGCAGATCCCAACAGCCAGTCAATGAAATAGAAGCTCGACAAACAAAAACTCAAAATAAGGAAGAATGCCTAAAAGTCCCCAAAATGGAGGTTCATCCCCAACGGAATCACCATTTCTGTTACGAAGAAAAACTTCATATGGCTCCAGGAAGACCACAACAGACAGATGACTACCAGAAATCAACTCAATTCCCAATGCAATGCTATTATAAATGTAAATGCTAAGATGTGGATCAAATAACCAACCTTCAACCGGATGTTCGAAGAAGATCCCCGTTGAGCTTTCCAATCTACACTTGAACCTGCAGCTTAGTATCAACAACAAATACAAGCATGTGCATATAATTTGTGAAAGATACTAGCATAAACAATAGCATGGTCCATAATATAATAAGCAAATGTAACCCAATGTAATTAAACAAACATTTACAATATCAATCGGACGAGAAAATGAGTATTTCTATTAATGAAAACAAGTACATGATACAACCTCTTGCCAGAAACTCATCTGAACCAAGAACTAGGTCCCTCCACTTGTGCCTCCACCACTTCAATCCCCCATACAATGGCAAACTCAAACTATGATAGGATTTTGGTAGGTGAACATAAGATGTTCACAACAACAAGGATTAATGGATGTAGACTCAAGTCACGGAAAAAAACCAATAGAGTTTCTATGCTCTCCTTTCTCCTCCTTCCATGCACCATAAGATCTCAATATATAACCCTCCAAAGGTAGGTGAAAGGTTGAATCGAGTCGTTTCTGGGGTACATGGAGGGCCAAAGGTCACCCTAAGACCTCTTTTTGGAGTGAAAAGTAATTTTCTATTGTTTTTTACCATTTAACTCGATGTACGCAAGCTATATTGGTTCAACATGTGTATACGCTGGCTATAGTGGAACAACTAGCGTACAGGAACAAAAATAGGGAACAATGGGTTCCTAGAGGATAAAATGTGGAACTGAGTCAATAAAATGGATATTGAAGGTCAATGAGTGTTGATGCTCACAAGGTGGAAAATTACGACGTAACACTAGGGTTTTGCATTCAGAAGTAGGATTCATAGGTAGAAGCTACATAGTGGCAGACGACGACAGTTCATCATCCTAAGACCAAAGACGAGACAATTCATCCAGAATTTGTTGTTGTTGATGCTCCAGATTATCAACCCGACGATTCAAAAGGATCAGATGTTCAATATGTCTATGGTTCACCTGATACTGAGAGTATTGATGAAGAATCTGATTATTTTGCACTTGCTGCTGCCAGGAATCCATATTAGTTCTCCAACGTGAAAACTTATCCTGCTGAGTCTAAACAGCAAGACGCACATTCCCAAGGGAATTGTTTACTCTGTGATAAAAGGAGGCCATTGGAAGGAAAATAAAGAACCAGAGGTAGGATCAAACAGCGAATGCAAGACGACAATGCGATACAAAAATGCAAGGATGCAAGAGGCGATGAACCAGACATTACTCATAGAGATCTTATATAATCCATTGAAGGGTGTTCGCGCGCATGCAATTAGTTGATGAGATAGGTATTCAATGTCTCAAAAAGTCAAAGAAGGTGGTGGAATCGCCAAAATTAAATGTTGACTTAATGAATTTTGGAAACAGTACAAAAATGTGACAATTCGATTCATTACACCATACAATGAAGAATGTTGCCTCAAAAGGTTCAAGTACGGAAGCGACACATCATTGTGGCCACATGAACTGAGTGTCATGTCTGCTTTTATGCCAAGTTGGCCAATAAAAGAAAACCATGCCATATCCTTAGTCATCTTGGAAAAATATGTGACAACATTAAATGCGACAAGGCCCTGTGATAGCGCAATAAATGCAATAGGTGAAGCAGTCATTCGTAATACAAAATCAGTAAAGGACTAACTTAGGCACTATGCAATTGGTGAGTAAGAATGATGACATAGATCATTGCGCAAGGAATGTTGAAGTATAGTGACAGGAACTGGAGATCAAGAGGAAGGAATCATGTAACATATTTATCAGAAAAGCAATCAAAGATAATTATGAAAGGATATCAATACAGAAGTTGTGCAAAGTAACATAGAATAAAGACAGGGGGAGTTATCCCTAGATACAGTTATGATGGACGCCAGCGCAAAACAAAAAATAACTCATACAGTGCAAAGTTATGGAACCTCTTTTCCATTGATGTCATGAAAGGGGGAGAAATGCATGAAGCTGAGGCATGAAATACACATCAAAAGATGACATGAAAAGGCCGAGACATGAAAATATGTATGAAGTCAGCAGAACAGAATGAAAGGAAAGATGCATGAAGCTGAGACATACATGATGAGGCTAGACATAGAAGAAATGCATGAAGTCAATAGGATAGCATGGAAGGGGGAGAATCATTGACAATAAATGAAATAGCATGAATCCTTAGCAGACATTAAAGAGTGTGAAGAATATCACTTGGATAATTGCAAGTGAATCATAAAAGGAAAAAAATGAAGCTACAACATATGTGAAAGAGCATGAAGAAGATCACTTGAAGAAATGGCATGAATATGATTGAACGAATGGTTCACGTAGAAGTAATAGGAAGTAGCATGGTTTATGCAGAGGTAGCAAAAGTGCCAACAACACAGAACGCAGTAGCCAAAATCCCAAAGAACTCAGGGGGATCATATACATAGGGGGAGCATTGAAATCAAGTACAGATGAAGCGTACAGTTCAAAGAAGATCAGGTACAGCTTCATAAGGTGTTGACATCAATGCCAAAGGGGGAGATTGTTGATTATTGGTTGTCATTGATGTAAAATAAAGATGATTTCAAGTGTTTGACTATCAACTAATGTCAAAGAGGATGTCAACTAATTTAATCTGAGTCATTGATATCAACTAGTGTCAAAGTGGATACAGTATTCCTGCAGAAGTATGAATAAGTATATGGAAGCCACTTTGAAGTAGTATATGTGCAATATGTAGAAGAACATGAATACCATATGTATATGCGCAATGGTGAAGGTGACATATATGAATGCAAATTTGGAGTATATATACAAATGCATTTAGTCTGAAGTTGTGTGTCCAAGGATACATCAAGCATGACAAATTTAAATAAATACATAAGAAGATACATCTTGCAAATCTAGTTCAAGAAAGGAACACAAGTAATGTATCCTATATCATATGATCCTTGTGCAAAAATCAAGTCCACCAAGTCATACTCTCTCATGATAGCAATCAAAGGAGTTGGTTGGACAATGGTACATGTGCACAAGAAGCCAAGGAATTGGTTGAGCAAATGGTACAAGTGCGCAAGTTTGTTGAAAGAAGTATCTGGAATGCACAATAAATCATGAGCGTTGATTAGTTAATGGTTGGAAATGCGCAAGCAGTTAATGGTTGGACAATCTTGAAAGCGTGCAAGCATAGCCAATCAGAATATGCTTTCAATAAATGGAACGTGCACAAGTTCCTAGAAGGGTACAACAGTTGAAGACCATCTATGAGAAAATTCCATAGCCAACGGTACAGCAGGTGTGCAATTCCCACAAAGGATGACAAGGAAAAGGTCAAAGACCCACTTGGAATAAGTTGGAATCTGTGCAGATTCCGCAAATTATCAATACACCAAGGGCACATTTCCCACAAGGGATGGTACACCACAAGTCATGGACACATCAAGATGAAGTATAAGATTGCGCACATACCTTAAGGAAATGGTACATCAAGAGCGCAATGGTACACCACCAAGGTATAAAGTCCCACTAAGTTGTGGACCATGAGTGTGCAAGACACATATCAAATGACATATCAACAACGCAGATGATGACGCATGGAATATGCACAATCTGTGAAGTATGGAAGAAGGGATGCCACGACCAAATTGTGAACCTACAATATGTGCAGGACTTGTATAACTAGAGATGCAAGTTGGAGATTTGAGGTAATCTTTATGGTGAGATCATAAAAAATTCAAGTGTATATTTCAGTTTGATTTTCAGGGCATCCAAGGGCTCATGGATAGAACAGATGATCTAGCGAAGAGCCAAATGTGAACATGCATCATAATGAAGTTTTGATGGTGTGCAGAATGATGTTGCAAAATCTATGATGGATGCGTAAGTACTGAAAGGAAAATATACTGAAGTATTTGCAAGTGCTTGATGTTTCGAAGGATAGTAATACGATCAACATGTTGATAGTCACAGATGTTGTAGAGACAGAACCAAATTTTATCAGACATTGCACCGATTTCTAGCTTATGCATATGAGCAGAATTGAAAGTGTGCAAAGTTGACAACTCCATCTGAAGCGCAATGACAGAATGGAAGCAGAATATGATTAGCGCATCATGATGCAAATGATATGAGACAAGTGCGTTAATAGAATAGATGAATCATTTGATTCATAAGACGTTGCAGATAATTTGAGAGGCTACAGCACTTAATCAGAACAGACACATCAGAAAGTGTGTAGTTCCATCTATTACTAGTGCTTCATTTCATAACATCAAACTATCAATTGAAAGCACAATATCAGTTGATCATAGCAGTCACACAGAGCATAACATTGAGATAACAGAGACGCAGACTACAGTATTAGCAAGCACACAGTACATAAATTAAGTCATCAGTAGAAGTGTGATTTGAGAGGAATGAGAATTCAAGTGATGTATGCATCACAGTGACAGAGTATAGACTACATACGAAGACGGCGCACAATAGAATCATCAGCAGAAGATCAAAAGAGTGCACAGAGTTGAATTTCAGTATGACAACAACACATATTGGACATCATGGTGGTTGGACGAGGAAAGGAGACAGGGAGTTGAAGTTTCCTTTAGATTGGTTCCTGTAAAACAAAGAATACAGGGGGTCAGTGCATCCTTCTAGTTGGTGCTGGAGAAAACATAGGAAGTGGAATATTCCTTTAGGTCGGTGCCTGTAAAACCAGGGGGTTGGTGCCTCCTTCCAGTTGGTGCTGGTAAACACAGGAAGTTAGTGCTTCCTTGAATTTATTTTTTCTCATTATAAAGAAGCATTATATGTTTTCTCCCATTTGGGCTTCAATGTAAAAATCATGTGTGTTATGTGTTGTTTATGTGATGCATATATGTGGATGTTTATTTATCTAATTCATAATTGAATATAAAGATTAAGTAAAAGGATAATTTGTTAAAGCAGGTAAAAACTAATGATAACTGCGCTAATACTGATTCACCCCCCTTCTCAGTATTAAGTCGATTCCATCATAATCTTGGGATGGTCTTTTGCTTAGAAATCAGTTTATTGAGTCACCTAAAGCTATTCATCATAAGTATATTGATAATGAAGATAGGGTTTCGAAACTGGAGATGTCAAATGATAGGGATTCAGTTCATAATGTTTCGGCTGAACAAGTGATCAGTTGGGTTTTTGATAATGATATTTTTGAATCTCATACTCATACAAGCGATTATCAATGTAAATTTTAGAAGAAGTAAAAAGGGAAACAAGCCATGGAAAAATTACCATGTTCTTCAAAACATATGGCTAAAAGAGTCAAAACAGAGCATTGTTGGGAAACTAGTCACCAAAAGCCTAGTTTTGTTTCCCATTGGATCATCGGGAGCATGGTCAAGCACTTGTCTTCTGAGAGTGATAGTAACCTGAAAATGTCAAATACACATGTCATTAATCTTGAAGAATCTGATGGTGAACTAGTAAATATTCTTGAAGAGGTAGATGTAAATGATCTAATTGGGCCAAACTTTACCTATGATTCAACTTCTGCTACGAGGAACTGGCAAGCAGTCTCTGAGCATGATGAGAAGAAAACATGGGAAAAGGTTAATCGACCTTCTAATGCACATCATGATCATACTTTCGTGAGTTTGAAAAAGGCCTCGTGTTATCCTTAGAAGAAAGATAGGCCGAGAAAATTCGTTGGTTAGAAAACAAAGTGAAAGAGTTAGAGTTTCTCAATCACTATGTTAAGGACGAGTGCTGAAGAAAAAGGATAAGATGAAAGCTCAGAGAGACCTATTAATACAAAAGTCCCAAAAATGGTATTCTAATAATATAACAAACATAGTAAAAAGCAGGAAACTTAGAACCAAATTAACTGAAGCTAGAAGAAGGATTATTGTACGGTTTCAATTGATACAGCTCTGGGGATATAGAAGTTTTAGTTAGTGATTTTGCAATTTTTGCTTATATGAATCATTCTGAAAATTTATTTTCTATACTATCCTAGTATTTTGAACTATCATTCCATTTATATCTTTTGATCAATCATTTAATTAAGGGATTAAGTATTGTGAAGACAAAGTTCAAGTAAATGTTTTATGCTCATATTTTATAGAGAATCTTTTATTATAGGTACTCTACTATAATTTTACTTCAATTTCGTAGCTACTAAATGTTATATTCTACAACTACGAGAATTAAATCATGTTCCTCATTTGAGTTGTTTATGATGGAAGGTGTCTTTCTCTAATATTGGACATGCACATTGAGTTGTTTAGAAAGAGGTTTGTTCCATATGTCAATCCATGTTTCAGTTGGATATTCGTTCATCATGATGTGGGAGATAGCCAATTACTTTTGGACAAATATTTCAACAGTTGTCAATTTGTTCAAGAGTTTGTTTATCATGTGAGTTCTTTGTTACTTAATCAATATAAGTGAACTAGAATCTTGCCTTCATTTGACCTTATCAATTTATCAGTCTCCTGAGTGATGATGACAAGTATAACATGTCATCATCATATAATTAATTGGATCTGGTAATGAGACTACTTTTAGGCACTCAGTTTGTTCTTTGATCCCGAGGATATGGAAGTTGGTTGTAATTCTCTTGTATATATTCAGACTTGCTTTAAACTTAAGGGATGCTCGATGCATAGCATAAAATAGGACAAAAGAAGTCGTAGATAGCTGGTGCTCATTTTCAACTCTTACTGAACTTGTTTCAATGACCATTGGATATGTTAAACAGTTATTTACATTAGTATAATCTAAAGTTGTTGTTTAGTTTCATATAGTCTTGTTTTGATTTATCTTATGCTAATTCTTTATGTTGTCATAATATTTTATGATTTTTTATAACATACGTGTTTATAATCCATTGATTACATGTTGAGTTGATTTGTTTATGTATCTATATTTTCAAATAATAATAATTATTTTGTTATTATTTTGAGTATAGTGAATTGTGCAATGTGCTTTGATTCATGATTTAGATTTTTTATTGAATCTAATCATAACGTAATTAATTTATAGTTCAAATGTGTTCAACTGTTAAATTCAAAATTCTCTCAGTTGAAATAGGATTTATATAAAGTAGCTTAGTCAGAATGAGTTTTTCTTTAGGTGTTGAATTGTCTTTCTTTAGCTACTGAAATATTCTTAGATTAGATTAAATTTATTTATTTTTGGATTAGTTTGTGTTTAAATTAGAGCTAGTTGCATTTATGAGATTAGGGAAAATCAAAACATCATTTTTTTTTCAATGGAGACCAATCTTTCTAGAGGAAACGGAGCCTACATTCTCGTTAGAAACAATTATTCCAAATGAATTAGGAACTACATTAAGGAAATTTTCGAGGTGTTTCCTCCACATTGGCGAGTGGTCAGTTTATCCCTTACAAAACCTTACATAAATGGGAGGTCCATCAAATGGATTTCAAGTCTACCTTTTTGGATGGGGATTTTCAAGAATAAATTTACATGGAACAACCTCCTGGCTATGTTTAGAATGACTCTTGCCTTCTCTGTCACCTTAAGAAATATTTGTATGGCCTTAAGCAATCTCCTCTATCTTTGTAATCCAAAATGGATAGCTTTCTCCTTGACATTGGTTATTCTAGATGTCATTCTGACCCCAATGTCCATACCAAGAAAGTAGGAAACCATCTCATCATCCTTGTTCTTTATGTTGATGACCTTATTCTTACTAGTAGTGACCATGAACTTTTAACCCATGTGAAATCCAGTATTAAGTGGAAATTCGAAATGGCCAACTTATGACATTTGCATTATTTTCTTGGCCTCAAAGTCTTGCAAACCAAAGAGGACAACTTTCTTTCTCAGTCTAGGTATGCTTGTGACCTTCTTCATTGCTTTCACATGGAAGATTGTAAACTAGCCCCGTCTCCCTTCCAGTATGGAGTCAAAATTTATGCCATTTGTACTTCACCCAAAGTAGATGCCACCTTGTATTGTTAGCTTGTTGGTATTTTGTTATACTTGACTCACACTCATCTTGATATTTCGTTTGTTGTTGTTCTTATCACCCGATATATGCTAGCACCCCATCAAATCCATCGGAAAGCAAAAAAACGATACTTCGATATATTTGGGGTATAGTTCAATTTGGTATTCAGTATAGTTCAGGGGGGACTCCTTTGTTGGTTGGTTTCATTGATTCAAATTGGGCCAGTGATACTGATGATCATAAGACTACTACAGGTTATGTTTTCAGACTTGGTTCCAGAGTTGTCACGTGGGCTTGTAAGAAACAACAAGCTCTTGATCTTTCTTCAGAAAAATTAGAGTATTGAGTCGTAGTTAATGCTTGTCGGGAAGCTTTGTGGCTTCGATAGATCCTTTAAGAGTTTGGATTCAAGCAAAAGCATATGACTACTCTTCGGTGTGACAATCAGAATGCCATCAAGCTCGCCAAAGATCCAGTTCAACATCAACACAACAAACACATTGAGATACATATTCACTTCATCAAAAATATTGTTCATGATCGCGTTCTCGAAGTGTTATTTTTCCCTACAAAAGATCAACTTGTAGACGTCTTCACAAAGTCTCTTACAAAAGAGAACTCTAAAATTTGATCTATGTTAGGAGTTTAGGAATTTGTCATTAAGGGGGGATAGGATTTAATGCCTCCTTCCTTCTCCTATAGTGTCACTTTTTTAAATCCTTCAATCCTATCCCATTTTTTTCTTAAAGGTGGATGTTAGTATATTTAGACACTTAGGAGTTAGTCAAGATCAACTTATTCTAATATATTTGTTAGGTAAAGTGTGTTTCTTTAGTATGCATTAGTATGCATTTGTATATATGTAATCCGATGGTCACAATATGATCTTAACATGGAGTGATATGACAGTTAACCTTCTCCTCAACCTTAATGACCATTAATATGTGGCTTAACACCCGATTGGTCCATGACCTTTATTTAAAGAGCATGGAGGGTCATTTTCTAGTTGATCGATTATGAGAAGCTCATTTGTAATATTCTTTTCTTTGCATAAAAATTGCCTCAAGTAGTTATTTGGTTGAGGTTGTGGAGTGTTTCCCTTTCGAGGATTTAAACCACGTGAAAACATCGGTGTGTCAATCCGTGATCTATTTGTGTGAGTGGTTGC
This sequence comes from Larix kaempferi, assembly GCA_027924585.1. Classification (NCBI taxonomy): domain Eukaryota; kingdom Viridiplantae; phylum Streptophyta; class Pinopsida; order Pinales; family Pinaceae; genus Larix; species Larix kaempferi. The sequence continues at coordinate 3,307,453 of BSBM01000262.1, read as the reverse complement.
TCAAAGTGTTCGATATTTTGGAAGTATCATATGATAGTCAAACACAAATTTATCTCACTGATTTCTAACATTGTCTCCATTCCACTTTCTCATTTTGAGATGGAGCATCATTTAAACTTAAAATACCTTAGTAATGCAAAGGTTCAATTAAGGAGCTAGAAAATATGTAATTTCCTAAGCATCCTATCCAAGGATATTTTCCTATACTAATCATGTACCCTCGCCCAACTTTCCAAGATAACCATTTTCCAACCAAAGGAAAATCTTTGACCAACTCTTTCAGGATTATAGAGCATCCCTTCAAGGACTTCCTATCTTTCCTTATTGAATATTCTATAGAGCATTCTCCTAAATATTTTTTTCATCATTCCATAGGAATTCATTGTGAATCAATGCCCACATACTCTTTGTTTCCATATGTTGAAAAAATATATATATATTCTTCAAACCCCTCCCACCTACCTCCTTTTGGTTGACCAACTTGGAACCTTTAACTAGAGGAATCCCCTCTCTTTCCTGTTTTCCTGTCCATAAAAACTTGAAATAGTTCTTTCTAATTTTATTGGGCATTCCTTTCAGGATATGCATCAATGACAACTAATAAATTGGAATGCTTTCTGGAACTTTAACTAGAAAACTCATCTAGTAACCTAAGAAATAGGTTTTTTTTCTGGATTTAAAAAAAAAATTGATACATAGGAAACAATCTGGGAGCATTTAGAAGTCAAGAACAACAATGAGGACAACATGGAAGCTATAACATATTCAAGACTCGTGCATAAATTAATAATAGATACATACAAAACCTAGCAAGTGGCAAACAAGTATGCACAGTTTGTGTATGTTGCATCTAGGGACATACAACATAATTTGTATCTTCTCCATTCATGGAGTCCTTGTTTTCTCATTACGTGGACCAAGGGATCATGAAACTATAAATTGCATAGCATTGAAAGAGATGTATGTAAAGAACTAAAATACGATTTAGGTATCAATGGAACTAGAACAAATGGAAGGAAATGATGAGGACATGGACTTTGCAATTCAAAAGTATATCTATAAAAAATCCTATACCTAAATCCAAAATTACTGTAAGGAAAAAAACCTTTAGGAAATGTTTCAAAGGAGATTTTTAGTGTTAATGCATGGGCCCAAATTTGAAAACACTATCTTATAAGACCTTTGTAAATGAATAGTAGGCTTTTGTAGATGTTTTAGTGGAGGTTTATGTGAAGATGTCACAAAGGGTTTTGGCTAGTGGGATTTTTATTTTTTTCTTCGATTTTCCAATGCAAATATGGAGCACCAATGCACCAAATGTTGATGCTCCATATATATTTAGAGCATCTTAACAATAGTTTCCATATTGGTGGTGATGGTCAAATACCAAAATGGGGCACCAATGCTCCAAGACCAATATGGGGCACCAGTGTTCCAATACCAAAATGGTTCATTGGTTCTCCAACACCAAAATGGAGCACCTATGCTCTAAGACCAAATTGGAGCACTCTATGATCCAAGGAAAACATGGACCACCACCCATCTTAGATAATATCAAATTATTGTAGAAATGGATTATTAGGTATATAAAAAATATAGTATTCCAAAACAAAGGTGGTGTCTAATGCCACTAATATAGAACTTAAGCACAATTGAGCATAGCTCAACAAACAAAGAAGTGTAAGATACCAAATTTTCTATACAAAATACATACTCATATCTACCATAATATCATAGATCATCCCATAGGGACATCCTATATATCACCACTACTACATTTTGGGGTCCAAATTTGACGTTTGAACAGACGTTTGATGAAAAAATCAACTTTTAACGTCGAAATGAAGTTGAATGAGTGGAAAATCTCATTAAAAATGCACATTGTCCCGTTAAATGTTGTTGAAGTGGCATGTTATGAATATAAAATATATATAATATAATCTAAAGAATAAATAATAACAAATAACAAATAAATAAATAATGAATAACAATTAATATTAATTATCAACATAAGACGCAACTCTTATGAATTTTTATATATTTTTCCATCATTCATACTCTTATACATATATTCATTTTATCCAAATGGATTTTTATATATTTTTCCAAGTATTTTGGTAATCTTGTGTGAGCGAACTTTTGTTCAGCTAATTTGATATCAAAGCATTGATTCCGACTTGTAGCCAAACATAATTGTCAAAGTTTCTTTGAATTTCTTTGACCTCACTTTTAGATTTTCTCTAAAAAATAAATTGTACGGTCATAAAATAAGAAAACAAAGAAAGTAGAAAAGAAAAAAGAAGGAAAAGAGAAAGAAGAAAGTTGAAAGAAAAAAGAAGAAGAAAGTTAAAAGAAAAAAGAAGAAGAAAGTTAAAAGAAAAAAGAAGAAAGAAGATTCCATAAAAAAAGGAAAGAAGGAACAAAAAAAAAGGTTTTATAAAACCAATCCATGGTTTTATAAAACCGCACATGGTTTTATCAAGCCTTATTATTATTATTATTATTAAAATATTAAAATTTTTAATAACAGTAATTATTATTATTATTATTATTATTATTTTTAAAGGGGAAAAGGAAAAATATAAAAGGAAGACAAAAGTATTGAAGAATATAGTATAATATGTAACACAAAATTCATAATCAAGGCATCTTAGAAGGAAGATTGACGAAAATTGTGACAAGAAAAGAAAATGGAGTATCAAGGCGGAAAACAAGTAAGATTTCCAAGCACTTCAAAAACTTATGCTTCAATGTTATTTCAAATAAAAGGAACAACTAGAGGGAAATATAATACTATTTATATTAATCCCGTTGAACACAATAATTATATTAGTGTTGAATTTGCTAATGAGTTAGCAATTTCGGAATCAAATATAGGTGAAATGTTAGACTTTTGGAAAAAGAAAGAATATAAAATAAGCAATTTACATATTATCATTGGATATTATACGAGTGTATCGCAATTCATAGTCATATCCTTATGTAGCAGTGATGGTGACCTAATTTTGGCATTACCTTGGATAGAAACATTGGGGAATTTTATCTTAAACGCTGAAAAGAAGTTTCTGGCATTTCCTTGCAAGAAGAAGAAAGTCACATTGCAGGACATTAAAATGAAGTTTGAATATGAAGTTGCATCATCTGAAGACTTCAAAGATATCTTGAAGGTGATTTCACAAAAGACCAGAAATAAATACAAAATATACAGAAAGAGTTTGACAAAGTTATCGCAGATAAAGAAGAAGAGATCTCTCGTCTAAGAGATCATAATCATAAATTAGTTCTTCAAATCAAGAAGGTGAAGGATAAAGCACAACGCAATCAAAAGTTAGAAGAGGAGAATCGAGATATTCAAAAATAACTATCAGGAAAGGACGAAGAAAGGTCTTCCTTAAAAAGGGTTAATCAGGAATTGGTAGAGCAAATAAAAAGCTTAAAAGAAAGAGAGCACAAAAATCAAGACAATCAAAATGAAGTCAACAAGTCAAACTATAAGGAAGAACTCTTATGTTTAAGGAGTCATAATCAAGATTTACTCATACAAATTAGAAATCCAAGGCATGATAAGGAATCTCTAGAAGAAGAGTCAGATCACAAGGGATCATTAGCCGATAAAGAAACGATGGCCTACCCAATAGAGAAGTCATCGGATTCTCAAATTCAAACATCGAAAAAGAGAACAAATAAGCATTCCATTGAATTATTATCAACCAATAAATCACCAGAAGCACAAAAAATTGAGGTTTCTACGAATGCTCCACAAGTGGCTTGAATTCCTTATCGTCAATCAAATCATAAGAGTCATTTTGACCAATGAGAAAGTAAAAAGGAAAATAAACAATATTATTCTTACAAACAAACCAACTGCAATATTAAAAAAGAGCAAAGACAAAATCAACAACTTTTATGGAATACTGGAATGAGAAGTTCTATCTGAACGATCGATCATCAAACGGTTCCAATGAAAGTAGATTTGGGGTGGATCACTTCCCAGAAAATGCAATGCATCAATTCAGGTATTCAAAGATTATATCGCCTTGTTTCATCGAGTATCACACTTACAGGCTTAGAATATCACAAGACAAAGTATTTCAAAAAACTATGCTTTGAGGACAAAGCATTTCCAAAGAGGAAGGCAATGTTACGAATATAAAATATATATAATATAATATAAAGAATAAATAATAACAAATAACAAATAAATAAATAATAACAATTAATATTAATTATCAACATAAGACACAAATCTTATGAAGAGTCACTTTAAAGGCCCTTTTAAATGATTATATATACGGGAATTTCTATTTTGTAAAATCATCATTCATACTTTTATACATATATTCTTTTATCCAAATGGACTTTTCTATATTTTTCAAAGTGTTTTTGTAATCTTGTGTGAGAGAACTTTTGTTCAGCTCATGGCGTTGGCTTAGTAGCATCATTTCAGCGATGTTGGCTTAGTAGAATCATTTAAGCAACATTCCTATTGTACATGTAACATTTCTTAAGTGATGTCCCCATTTAATGTTGTTGAAGAGACGTTACAATTGTTTTGGATATTTTTCCCCTTTACTGTGACATTGAAAATTAATCGAACAAAAGAAAACAATATATTTTTTCATGAAATTTGATTTGAGGTAAATTTTCTTTTGGTTTGAGATTATCCTTGAACTATAATTATTTTTGAATTAAGAGGATTAATATTTAACATTTCTTCATCATGTACCCTAGTCTATATTGGTTTTTTCTTGCAAGTACATTTAAATTATTTGAACTATTTTTTATTGTTTTGAGTTGATTAGGTTCCTTTTTAATGATTTTTTTCCATCATACATTACCAAATTTAGCACATAAACTTTCATTACAATAACACATGAAGACACATTTGGCATAAAGTTGAATTTTGTTAATATATTTTGTTAATTTTCTATTGTGAAATTCTTTGAATTTATTCTTACTACTAATTAATGGTTTTTGTATTTTTTTGATATAGAAAAAAATGTCAGGTAGTTCTAATTGGGGTGCTAGTGTATCCAAATAAAATGTGTATATATAAGCGGTTCTCGATTTTGTATGCATTACCATTGTGTCTCTTTCTCCTGATGAAATCAACTCCTTTTCACAGCCTAGAAATCGTGATAAAACATCTTATAAGAATCAACCCAATCTTGATCATGATATTTGTAATGGGAAATGTTGTTGCCCTTGTATGCAATGAGAAGGCATAAAAATAAGAATAGTTATTAAGTCAACAACTAGGAAATGTTGCTTAGAGCATGGGCACTTGGAAGGTGGAAAATAATATCACCCCTTGATAAGATAGCAAAAATATGTTCTTTGTTACATTTTCTAATAGTTTTAATATTTTTTCTATTTTGATACTAATTATATTTATTTTGTTGTAATTATTACAAATACAAGACCACCAATGCTTGGAATTCCCCATGCTACTATTAGTAGTAGAGATGGTGAGGGTGATGAAATTGAAGTTGATAATATGGAAGAAAATGACCCTAATATTATTGATAATGAAGGGATAAATAGGTTGATCCATGACACATTTATTGCCAAGGAATGCACCTTTGGATGATATCTATGAAGATATTTGTTGGGGCACTTTTACTTCGACCAGGGTCCAAACATACAACACAACACCAACAAACACCACAGATACTAGCCCGAAAGGGTTTTAACTCCTTCGGAAACACCTATGAAACAAATGAGGTCTCACCCAAAGTACTTATGGAGATTGCAGGAACAAGTTTTCTACAACACAGAAGGGGAATAGCTCAACAGACAACTCATTCATCCAACAACTGTAACACCCCATTTTGACCCTTATGATATATTGGCTTTTAATGTAAATATTGTATACATGCGATGTATGTTTCCCTAGAGTGGAGCTCAAGGCCAAGGCCCTGCTAGTGTATGTTCATATTTTATTTATAATGGACAAGTATTTGATATTTTGTTATCCATGTGCTATTAAGCCATGGAACATTGTAAAATGATGTAAATATTTAATATTGCAATAAAATACCCAAACTGGCTATGGAAGCAACTAATGAGAAGGGGCCATGTGTTGTGGGGAAAATGCACCTATAGTTCAGGGGAGAAACTACCAACTTACGGTGATAAAGATAGACTTACAAGCATTCTGCAAGTACAACAAATAAGTGAAGAGATTAGGGTTTAGAGATGTAGGCACCTCATTCAGAAGGTTGATCCTAGCTTTGCCTCCCTCGCTCTTCAATGCTTATCCAATGTCGGAAGGCCCAGACCTGCAAAAGAACTTGATACCTTTCTCAAAAACATTTGACTACATATATAAGACTGATATTCATAGCAAAAAAAGACATCATATCATAAGCAAACTGTAATCAAATCTAAGACACACATGAAATAGGTCATATTTGGAAAGGGAAGAAAGTCTGATCTTTATTGATGAATGAAAGCAAGTACATAAAGTTATACCTTCCTTCAAGCTTGTCACTTCACGAAACCTAGATTCAAGGTCTCCTGCTTCTATTCTCCAAGGATCCCAACCTCTAATCCTTTGTGCTAGGTTTTATTAGAAACTAAGCACAAGAGAGGGGAATGAAGGTCTCCATTCCTCCAGCATAACAATATTGTAGACTTGGTCCCCTCACATGGCCCTTCTACCCTCCTTATATAGTCAGTGAAGGATAGGAAAAGAAGTTATAACCGAGTAGGAGGTTCCCCAACCAACTTAACTTACCCAAATTTTGAGATTTTGGCTTGTACAGGAGTGTGCTTTACTCTATAGTAGACAAAGTAGTGTACAACTAGAGGTGGGCGCTACTTTAATGAAGCAGAGTAGGGTATAGGCGCTACTATCATGCCTGTGTACCAACGCCTATGTGGAAAAATGGCCAAAAAGGGCTTTTCTACTCATTTTCAGGAGATGGTTTGGTCTGGAAAAATGTTCCCAAGGGTTGTAATCATCAAATGGGGCAAGAATGAGGTAATTTCAACCATTTTTAGTGTCCCAAATGACTCCTCCATCCACAAGTGTCCTGTTGTGTGACTGAACTTGATCTCAAGAAGTGTCATCATGCGACCAAGGGAAGCAAGTGTCGTCACGGATGGAGAGGTGTCATTTTAAGCTAATGGGATCAGTCGAATATTGCATCGATTCGATCACTTCACTCTCCGAAGGAAGAGTGGGGTCGACCAAAGATTGCATTGGTTCAACCACTTTATCAACCAAAGGTTGATCTGACTGTAGGGAATCTATAGACAACTCAGGAACAGAGGTTCCGTCAGACATGGACCACACTCTTCGTGCTTCTAGAATGGCAGGGAATCGGTGAGTAAGGTGATCTCCCTTACAAAGTTTACAAGGGAGCTTTGGTTTCCGTCCTATAGATCGAGACTCCTTTACAATGTCAGTACTCTCAGCATGGCTAGCATTGGCTGACAGCTTGCCCCTAGCATGACTTGCAGTGACTGGTTGCTCAAAAGCAAAAGACTTTTGAAATAAGGACCACACTTTTTGCACTTCTTGAAGTACAGGGCACAAGTAAGTAAGGTGGTCTCCCTCGCAAAACTTACAAGGGAACTTAAGCTTCTGTTTGTTTGGTTTTTCAACAATGTCAACTCCCTCAGCATGACTTGCAGCGGCTGATCTGGTGTCTCCAGTATGACTCACAGGAATTGGTCATTTGTCATTAATATGACTAGCAGTGATCAATGATGTGTCCTCAACATGATTGACAGTGGTTGAAGACAAACTTTCAGTGTGATTTTCAGTGACTAAAATTTTTCTCCTAGCATGACCTCCAAAGGCTGGGTAGGTGCCCCCTACATGATTTGCAGAGGCAGGGTGCTTGCCCCCATCATGACTTGCAGTGGCTGGGTTGCTGCCCCCTTGTTTTGGCATCTTCTTCCTATTCTTCTCCCATATATTCCTTTTAAACTGCTGGTTACTAGTATTGCTACTTTCGCCACATGAGGTAGAAGGAGGAGGAGAAGATGTTACTGGAAAAGAAGGCCCAGGGTTCTGATGCTCTTGATTTGAGGTGCTCACAAAAGAAGTGTCAGGAGCATGCAAGGCATTCGGAGTGGAAAACAACCAAACCGGTAGCCCAATGGTGAATCCGGGAAGATTCAGAGTAGCCATTAAGGGAGTGCCAATGTTTCCAATGAATGGAACAGCACAAGGATCCCCTGGAACAGGGGTAACTTGATTGGCACTCACCGGAATGCTAAACATAGTTTCCTGCTCAAATGAACAAGAAGTTCTCTAAGGCAAACTAAGACAAGTAACACAAAGAGCACACCACTAAAAAAGGTCCTAGGTAAATCAAACCAGGAAAACAGATGCCTTCCAGAGAAGAGTCTAGGATGATGAGGGCCCAGAACAGATCAACGAAGGATGAAGAATAGTTACTCGGGGTCCACAATACAATGACTAAGGGTGCAAGCGCTGGAATCACCCAACCGCCCTCCCAAAGACCTGCAAGGGATTTCCTCCCACGTATGTCCTAGGTACAGCAGATATAACCCTCCACCGTCACCTGTGTATGAACCTATGGTCAGATACTAAGGATACCACCACACCGAAAACTCATGGGGGAATAGTCTATGGTCGAATCAGAAGGCGTGGGCAGGGTAGCTGAGCTTGAAACTCAAAAGAGTCCCCAAACGCAATCCAATCTTGGTATATGCTCGAAATAGAAAGTAGGAGGTGTATTCCCAACAATCCGATCTCACAAGACCTACTGCATAGATCCCAGGCAAGTTTTGAATGAAGTGGGTTTACCTGCGATAGTCGAACTACGATTTTTGTGTAATGTGTGATCTTGGGTGGTTTAAGGTGTTTTAAAACCAAGATCCTAACCAAGACTAGTTGGTGTAGTGTAACCTAGAAAAGAAAATGTTACTAGTACATTTTATTAGGGTTCACTTTAAAGGTTACTTGCTTACTCAAAAAGGTAGTGGGTGTGTGAGAGTGGTTATAACAAAAATAGAGTACTGAAAAATGAAATATTTACCACGAAAGAAATCTTTTATTTTCAATGCAAGTCTTAAAATTACGATCTAGAATGCATATGCAAATGCAATTTTTTAATCTTTCGAATGCAAAAAAGGTAAAAATAAAGCCTAAATGTACAAAATTAAACTCAAAACCTAAGAATGCAGCTACTCAAGCAAATAGGTATGCAAAAGAAAACTTGTTCTTTTGATGCAAAGCACTCTTAAATCCACTAAGCCACTTGCAAGGTACTCTATTCAGAAAATAAATCAAATTTTTTTTTATGCTTTTCAATGGTAAGAAACAAAACTGAAACTAACCTACTATCAAAGCAAAAGCGAAGAAACTTTCAAGTTTTCTTTATTGAAACAGTAAAAGCTACCAAATATGACTTTCATATTATTATTGATGTAAGCATGCCAAACACTGGGAAAAGAGTACGAAAACTACTTTTAGACCCAAACGAAGCAAATGACCTACAAAGAAGTATGGTTTGGTAAAGTCAGGTCTGCACATAAACAATGCAAACAAGGTCTTGAACAACAGCCAAAACACTTGAGCTTTCACTACAAAAGAAAACTAAAAGCATAAGGGAGGATAAAAAACCAATCTAAAAGAGAAATTTCACTCAAAAAGATACAAACAGGGTCAAGAAGACTCAATAGGTTTCAAATCCAGTGGAAATGGAGCAAGCAGGTTCAAACCGACTCAAATTAGGGTACAAAACACCAAACTGGTCCACAACCCCCCAACTTGGGTCCACAAGCCCCAAAACTTTCCAAACAAGCCCAAATTGATCAAAAGAGGTTCAAATCATGAATGTAGGATCAGTACAAGGATGGGAGACCACTTACAGTGGTTTAACTCAGACCTAGGGTCACCGGGGACCCCAAAAAATGCAGCCACAACCCCAAATTTGGGTCCACAACCCAAAAACTCAAAAAAATTCAAACCCAAAATGTGTATGCTACTGTCTAGTAGGTAAAGTGGAGTATTTTTTAAGGTAAACGCTACTGTATGGCTATAGAGTAGCGTCCAAACAGGGGGAAACGCTACTGTGTTGCACAACAGTAGCGTACAGGTTGTAAAAGTTGAAAAAATGGGGTTAAAACCCCCCACACCTGGGTCCATAAGGGTTTGCAAGGGCCAGGAAGGGTCTGTAAAAGTCCAGCAAGGTCAAACAAAGCCTACTAACTGATTCTAATCAAGAAAATGAACAAAGACCATCAAAAAAACCTAAAGAAATGACCTTGGATACCCCTAAGCAGTTAGGCTTTCCCCAGCGGAGTCGCCATTCTGTTGTGGGGAAAATGCACCTATAGTTCAGGGGAGAAACTACCAACTTACAGTGATAAAGATAGACTTACAAGCACTCTGCAAGTACAACAAATAAGTGAAGAGATTAGGGTTTAGAGATGTAGGCACCTCATTCAGAAGGTTGATCCTAGTTTTGCCTCCCTCCCTCTTCAATGCTTATCCAGTGTCGCAAGGCCCGGACCTGCAAAACAACTTGATACCTTTCTCAAACACATTTGACTAAATATATAAGACTGATATTCATAACAAAAGAAGAAATCAGATCATAAGCAAACTGTAATTAAATCTGAGACACACATGAAATAGGTCATATTTGGAAAGGGAAGAAAGTATGATCTTTATTGATGAATGAAAGCAAGTACATAAAGTTATACCTTCCGTCAAGCTTGGCACTTCACAAAACCTAGATTCAAGGTCTCCTACTTCTGTTCTCCAAGGATCCCAACCTATAATCAGCTATGCTAGGGTTTATCAGAAACTAAGCACAAGAGAGGGGGATGAAGGTCTCCATTCCTCCAGCATAACAATATTGTAGACTTGGTCCCCTCACATGGCCCTTCTACCCTCCTTATATAGTTAGTGAAGGATAGGAAAAGAAGTTATAACCGAGTAGGAGGTTCCCCAACCAACTTAACTTACCCAAATTTCGAGATTTTGGCTTGTACAGGAGTGTGCTCTACTCTATAGTAGAAAAAGTAGCATACAACTGGAGGTGGGCGCTACTTTAATGAAGCAGAGTAGGGTATAGACGCTACTATCATGCCTGTGTACCAGCGCTTATGTGGAAAAATGGCCAAAAATAGGCTTTTCTGCTCATTTTCAGGAGATGGTTTGGTCTGGAAAAATGTTCCCAAGGGTTGTAATCATCAAATGGGGCAAGAATGAGGTAATTTCAACCATTTGTAGTGTCCCAAATAACTCCTCCATCCACAAGTGTCCTGTTGTGTGACTGAACTTGATCTCAAGAAGTGTCGTCATGCAACCAAGGGAAGCAAGTGTCGTCACGGACGGAGAGGTGTCATTTTAAGCTATAACACCATGTGTAATCCACTAGGGAGTGGTGAGGGGATTGTGGGGTTGAACCATATGTTTCCAAATGTCATCTTGAGAACCCATTTGACTTTCTTTGCTGACATTTAATTCAGTTGTAAGGAAGTGGTTGAAGAAATCAGTTCATGGCTTCAATGGAGCATGGGCAGCCCAGAAATTCATATGGCAGGTATGGGCTCTATTTCCTTGACCCACAAGTCACTCTACCTCATGGGAATTCATTTTTCCTCATCCCCATTCCATTATGGGGACCAAAGATTTAGTTTTCATCCATCACACAGACCAAACAGTGAGAAAAAAAAGAAACCGCAACTTTGCATTAACCCACGTTTTGGAATGCCATAAACGCCCAGAATTTCATGTGGACAGTGAAATCCGATGGGGGATCCATAGACATGAACCTTGGGGTGAATTTGAGAGTGTTAGATTGTCAGAAATCCATAGAAAACCCAGTTTTGATAGCCCAAAACTCCAATTACGGGATTGAGTTATTTGGTCACCGAATTGAGAAAATCCAAGTGCAAATGTTTGAACAGAGGTTTGGATTGCTTGATAAATCCAGTGAAGGCTAGAATCTCAAGGAATTAGCAGTTGTACCTTTCTATGCCCACACTGAAGATCACTAGAGGGAAGGGATGCTTGAGGGACTGTGAAGCAGAGAAGGGGACCTTCCTTGTGTTGGGTGTGGTAGGTATTGTGGGTACCATGACTGTTTGAGTTTGGTTGAGATGCCTGTAGTTCTATGGTTGAGCTCACTGGCTTAGCATCCTCCTCCTTTGTCTCTTGCATGCTTGATCAACCCAACTATGTGTTGGCTTAGCATGATGGTTGTGGAAAACCATGGTTGTGAGTGATCATGTCTAGTTCCTCCTTAGTGGATACACATCCCAGCTCAGGGGTGGTCTCTCAGCTGAAAGAATACAGGCTGGATAGAGACCTATGGTGGGTTGGAATGTTTCTCTCACATAGCCAGTTGTTGGACAGTTTCATCTTAAAGATAAGTATTCTCTGTGGTTTGAATCATATTCATTATGTGCTCTTTCTGCAATGTTTAATTTGATGACTATTATGATTATATGTTGAATGCATGATGCAATTGTGTGTGGATAGTATATCATTCCGTTGTGTTTATTTGAAGTATGAATATGCACACATAAGTTTTTATTTATTTTGAATTTGTTAGTAATGTATGGGGTTGAGCTTTTCCAAATAAGACCCAGATTTTTAGTCGTGATCCCTTCTTTGCATTAGATCGACGGGAGGGGACATGAAAAAAACCCATAACTCTGGAAGAACTATAACTTCGACAAACCATTCACTTCGACAAAATTCATAATTTAACCAGAAATTATATGACAAGCATTATACTTTGCATTCACATATTTCTTCATCTAGGCAAAATTATTCATGAATTCATGTAACTCATAATCAAAGTGAACAAACACATAACACAACACATCACATCACATAGAACACCAGAATTTATCATGGAAACCAAAGATGGGAAAAACCACAGAAGCACTTCTTTTATTATGAGTCACAACCAATAGATAAGCACTTCATGTTTTATGACTTACGAATTCTTCCTTCAATTACAATAGACCTATGCACACGGACTGTAGATCATGCGACTCAGATTCTCATAGTAGCTTCGACATTCCAAAACATAGAACAGTTCACCAATTATAGACACAATATGGAAATGACTTCGACGCTTTTTATTCCTTAACCAACTAGCAACCCCAAAATTTCCCTCTTATTACATATTTATAGGGCGTAAACAGCCTGCCCTGCTCCCACTAACCCACTAACTGACTACTTGAATCATTAATGTAAGTGGACAAAATCTAACTAATTGAATCAACCCCTCCCTTTGACATAATCAAAATAATCGTCTTCCTGGTTTCTTGGCCGCTTCGTCGAAGTTGACCACCTCACCGAACCACTTTTACTTTGGTTATATCCACACCAAAACTGTCTTACCAAAAATGGTGCCCAAAATATACTAGGCCTAACAGGACCCCATCACTCACATGTGGTTCGTCCCGAGCCACTTCAAGGTTCTGTTATAGGTTCCTACATCTTTGAAAAGAACTCCTCATACACTTTTTGAGTATCTTCGACTGACTGCTCGAATTCTTCCTTTTTCTGGCTTATTTCCTCGACCATCTCAGCAATGATATGCTCTATGCCCTGCTCGACAGTCTGATTGAGTGCCATTTGAATATGTACATGCTGACCTCCAATCACTTCCAAAACACTCTCAGCTTCCAACTGGAGCACTTCCACCCTTTCTGACCACTGCCTTTGTTGAACTCTCAGCTAGTTGATTTCGGTCTACAGTACTTTCTTTTCTACAGCCTTCCTCATCCTCTTAAATGGTGTAAGATTCTTTAGAAAACCCCACAGGTTTGTCATCTTATCTTTGGTGACATCAATTCTAGTATTTATCACCTTGAGATCTGCATCCTCGAACAACACAACCCAAGTCTGCCACACTTGCTTGTACATATTCATACACTGAACCTCTAATTCTTGAATACTCTTAATGGCTCCTTGCACTTTTTCCTGTCTTTATTCTGTTACTGCTGGTGGTGTACTTTGGAACCAAATTCAATTCTAATTCTTCCACCTTATGTATGTACCCAGAAATAACGTATTCTAACCACTGCAACTTCTCTTCAGGTTCCATTTCTTCAATCACTTCTGCCTCAAGAACTTCCCGGCATGTTACTACGACAGCCTCCTGGAACTTCTGCTTTTCTTGATGTAGCAAATCCTTGTCCTGCTGAAGCTCAACGGACTGGTCTTTAAGCACCACTACTTGATTCTTGTATCCTTTTATAAGGTCAAAAATGGATCGCTCCCTTTCTTTTAGTTCCTGTGCAATGTTTTCTTGTAAATTATGCGATATGAAAAGAGGCAATGCGGATAGCTTCAACTTCCCATAGCTTGTATGAGGGACTTTCACACTTGCCCCTATTTCATCAAAACTCAAATCACATGACAACAACTTGACTAATTTTTCATTGGAAGGTGGTGGAGTCAAGTGCATCCTCGACCCGCAGCAGAGCATCCTGTTTCAAAGTCAAGATGTTGATCCACTTAACTGCCTCGCAGAGTGTGTCCAATATGTCTGTCACACTGCTAAACAGCTGAACTATATTCTCCTATGTGATATTCTTATTCTCTTTAGTAAACTTAGTCATCCTATTGAACAGGATGTTTACATCATCATCTGTTAAGACCTGTACTTTGATATACCTATGCACTTTTTGCTTTTTCTTTCCTCCTTGTGTCGATGTTCCAACCTTATGATTTTCTCCCAGACCCGGATCAGTAAGAGTCTATCTTGACTCTTGGTCATCATTCTCTGATTGGGGCAGGTTACCTTCATCACCCCCATCACCGGTGTTTTGTGTACTCTGGTTTTGAATTGTGTTCTGTTGTTGGCCAGATGTACCCTCTTTTCGTTGATCCTCCTACGATGGATCTAGTGAAATTTTTCCAGGTTCGACAGGAACCTGCCATTCTACCGGCCACTCCTGTATAATTGTCAACTTCTTCAATCGATAACTTGAACCCAATGACCAACCACTACTGATGCGTATCTTTCCTCGCCTGAATGTACATGTGCTGAGGTCCAGCTTTGGACCTCGCAATGCCTCGATACTTTACTACGACATCTTCCTCAATACGAGGTATCTACCCATAATAATACTGCAGTGCCTCATTTTGCATATACATGGTGACATTACTCTCTTCCTTCCTCCTTTATATTCTAGAGTACCATAAATTCATATATAGGGAGGCATACAAGGGCCCAATTGGCTCCATGCCCTGATAGTTCTCCGACTCTGCCCACCATACAAACGAAATTAGCAACAACATCCAGGAATAAGAAAAGGGTGTACCATTGTCCTAGGAGTCGGTGCAGTCAGTGAGGAACTCATTTAAAAGGAATGTCGACCAGTTCATTTGCACTCCTATTGTGCATTGTTCTATCGTCGTGATGACTGACGCTATCACTTAGTTCGTTCGAAACTTCCTCAACACTTTTGTCACTAACGCCTTTGCAGCAAAGTGAACCACTTGGTCATTGATAGACACAACATTGAACCCCCTGTTGTTATTCAAAAATTGGTATTTATCCTTCATTCTTACATCCAATTCTCTATCTCTTTCCTTGCCGACGAAAAACTAAGTAGGGTCTACCCTAGCCTTAGGAAAACCTGTAATCTTCACAATGAGGTTAGTGTCTACCGACACCTTCCTCTCCAACCATAAACAACCTCCATGGAAACAAAGTAATAACTGATTCACATAGGAATTGGATTCAACAGTCCTACCAAAGTGTGGAGGTTGCATCACTGACAAAATACCTGCTCTCTTCAGACCCAACACACATTGCATCAGTTCAAGCTCCAACGACGTTCCTTTAGCTGTACTCACTGTTTGCGTGTAGTTATTGTAATGAAATTTTGGAAATTTGGCGACGTCATGGTCCGCATATGACAATTTATTGATGTACTTCAGAATGTCTCCCTGGACCATAATGCCCTTTGGAACTAGAACTGACACTAATTGATATCTATCGTTCTTCGGTAGTTGAACTAGTTTCGCATCCATCTTTCATGGTGGAACATATCCTGGCATAATAGTTACAGACCCGAATGTGAATGCTTCATCGTCATGGCTCCCCTTCACTCTTACCTCTGGATTGTTTCGATTTGATTTTCTTGACTTCTTCGGCACATTCATTGGAATGTGTGGGGATACAACCTATGGCTGCTCTGGACTACCCAACAGAAAGCCTTACATGTGGACTTACTTGACGGAGCCTTGAATTTCACTATTTTCGGATAGATCGACCTGCATTTTGATGCTTTGTTGTGCTAAACTCGCTCTGTGTAATTTGCTCGAACTCTGGTGTGCTCAATACTCTTCAACTTCAAGACAGTAATGAGTCCCGACTGGTAGATGAATGCACTTTTAAACTTAATTCCCTTGTGCGATATTTATGTCATTCCTGATGCGTAATGAATGTACTCGATCCTTGCAATAATCATGGTGGCAGTGGAAGATCTATTCACACACTTAAGTCTTTTCGAAAATTAATGCAAAAATCCCACTAACGTTGCCACTACACCTATCATAAAAGTAGCAATTAATGCACGTCAACTACAAATTTGACAGGTTGGAAACTTCAACAAAGGGAACTACAACAGACCTCCAACCCCCTTTTTATGATATACCACTTCGACGGGAAAATAAGTTGGGTTTTCCATAAACCAAATTAAGACTTCGACATGAACACTTTGACGAAAAAATTGTGACATAAATAAAAAATTGGGGTTTCCAAAATCTTCAACATAGCAACACATCGATAAGATAACTTTGACCCAAACAACCTCAACAAAAACTAAAACTTGGATTTTCTATGAAACATATCTAGACAAGAATTTTTTTCTATGTACAAACATGAACTCACAATTATTTACTATGACGAGGCACGACTATCCCTTTAGGGATTCATCCGGTTCCCATTGACCAATCCATTAAGGAGTTTGCCATCTAACTTATGCAACTATAGTGTGCCTCCCTCCGTCACATAGTTGATGACATAAGGACCTATCCAATGCATTCTTAACTTGCCACGGTGTTTGAAAAAATTACTATCATAAAGAAGGACTAAGTCGCCTCGCTGAAAGTGATTCCTGGTGATATGGAGATCATGCCATGCCTTTTCTTTGTCTTTCTGCACTTGCTGATATAATCCTACAATAAACCTATCTTCTTCTAGTTGAAGTAACTGCGACAATATTTCTTCGACGACACCAGTATCAGACATACCAGTGAAAGCAATGATTCTTAAACTTGGGACAATATATTCCATGGGCATCACAGCCTCTTTTCCATACACCAACTTGAAGGGTGTATGGACCATCAACTTCTTACATGTCGTTCTATACACCCATAATACTGCAGGAACTCTCAAGTCCCAGTCGTCGCGGTTCACATTACAAACTTTTATCAATGAATGTTCCAGAATCTTATTGAATGCTTCGATAGTCCCATTTTCATGTGGGTGATATGAAGTACTCTTTCTATGGTAGACATGAAATTCTTCTGTAAGCGCTTCTATAGTCTTGTTAACAAAATGTGCACCCTAATCACTCAGTAAAACTTTGGGACAGCCAAACTTGGTGATAACGTTCTCAAACAGAAACTTCGCAGCAGTCACAGCACTGCAATCTCATATTGGTGCGGCTTTAGCCCATATGGTAAGATATTCATTCAAAGTAATAACATACCTCACACCAGTCCTTTTTCCTGGTGGGTTTATCAGAACCACAAATTCAATATCCCACTTGTCAAAGGCCTCCAATGAAACTTAGGGAACTAATGGCATTTCATCTCTCCTTGACCACTTCCCGATCATCTGACATACATCACAGTTCTGACAATACTCCTTATCATCCTTATTATCCTAACAGATAATACCTGAACTTTTGCAGGGCATATACCATGTCTAGCCCTTCCCTTTCTGTCGTAGTATAATTTATTTCTAGAGTGGACAATTTTCTACTATAAAATGCAATGAATGATCAATAAGACCCTCACCCGGCTGAAGAGAACCACACCCAAAGCGACCAAAGATGCATCGATATGCACATGAAATTATTTTTTCCAATCCGGGAACACCAGAATAGGCGTTGTAACCATTTTCTCTTTTAACATGTCGAGGCTCTGCTAACACTCTTCATTCCACTGGAACTTTGCATCTTTCTTTAGCAGCCTTTCCATAAGGGTTGTAGTTTGAGCAAATCCTTTGATAAACTTCTTGTAATAGCCCGTATGACCCAAATTTGTCCTTAACTGACAAACTATTTAGTAGAAGGAGGTAGATCCACTATAATGGAAATCCTCGCAGGATCCACCAACAAGCCTTTCTTGCAAACCACATGACCTGACAATATACCAAATGGAGCACAAAATATGCATTTTTTCAAATTCAAAGAAATATGGTACTGTATACAATGCTCTAACATCAATCTTAAGCTCTCAATATTATTCTTAAGCAAACCATATACTATCCAGTCATCGCAGTAGACTTCAATAAATTTATGAATAAATTCTTTAAATGCCGCAACAACTACTCTTGAGGAAATTACAGGAGCATTCTTCAACCCAAAGGGCATTACTATATACTGGAAGCAACCCCATTCTATCGCAAATGTTATCTTGTTTTGTTCTTCCTTGGCAATCATTATTTGATGATACCCAGAAAATCCATCAGTAAAGGAATACGCTTATTGACCTCCAACACTTTCTTGTACTTCATCTGTAAATGGTGTTGGAAATGGATCGTGTAGACAGGAATCGTTAAGTTTCCTTAAATCAACACAAATTCAAATCTCACCAGTCTTCTTGTCTTGTACTACCATAGGACTTATCTACTCTAACTCTTCGACAGGATCAATAATGTATGCATCAAGCATTCTGTCGAGCTTAGCTCTATCTTTTTCCTTGTACCGAGGATTCAGTCTGTATGGCCTTTGCTTGATTGGATTGGTGCCTGGTTTCAATGGGATTTTCATCCCTCCCAGGTCTCCAGCAATCCGTTTCATCTCTGAAAAAATAGTAGGAAACAAATATTGAAACGCATGCAGCAAATCAATGATCCTACCTACTATTTCATCATCCTGGCCATCTCCAATATTTTTGAACTTGGGATTTTCAAGGGACCCAATATTTTCCTTTTTAATCTTCAGCGGCTTCAGAAATCTGTCAGACGATATCTCTAGTCCCTTTAGATCACAACTCCCTTCATTTTCTGGGATATGAATATCTCACAGGTCATCATCCTCCGATCCTCTAGTGATATAATTGTAGCATTCCATCATCTTTTCAACTATTGCATTCCAGTGTGGAAGATTAGACACTGGTCTGGGAATTTCTTCAAATATCTTTGCTTTAATGACTTGCAGATCCGCATATATTGTTGGAATTTCATCTTCATAATTGAATGTCTACTTGAAACTCATAGCTAGATTATACCAGTCTACAGTTCCTTGTCGAAGCTCCAGCAACGTATACCAATTCCTTGGTATAGTATTTAGTGTATGAATGAACATGTGGACCCATTCTTTCTTGGGTATGTTTTTCCATATCACACTACAAGTATCTAGATGATCAACATGACTAGTTAACCTAATGTATTTCTCTCTAAAATATGGAACTCCCTTGCCAAAATGGATTTCTAAAAATCGTATGCACTGCAACCAGTCGGTTATAGACTGCTTATGAACATCCCACCATATTTCTAGTGTCGCTTTCAAGGCCGCATCCAATGTTAACAATCGTTGTTGTTCTGGCACCTTAATTTCAAATTCAATAATAAACTTATCCAAATTACTCAAACCTTCATAAGTAGGAAGGTCACATACCTCTTTACCGACCCAGTGCAATGACTTCGTAACACAAGCACATCTTCACATTGAAACTTCATGTATCCTATTCTACCAATTATCCAAATCTTTGCTAGAATATGATGAATAGGATATAATACTCTGCCAGCTTAGCATACCATCTACTGTAGGATTAATATAATCATTTGTCCTAGAGGATACGTTGTAAATATTATCCAAATCTCAAGCATCATAATCTTCCTTGACTGCTTCGACATACCTCTATCCTTCTATGTAATGTCCCCATTCAAATAAGTGCATAGTAAGACAATCCCATCAATCCTACTAGTTTCCTAGGTTGGATGGGCACATGTGGGATGGTAATAAGGAAACTAATAAATGATATTTAGACATTAGAAGGGTTCAATAATTTAATAAATATGATGAATAAATAAATTCAAGAGAAATTCTAGGTGGCAAGTGGTTTTGGAGACATATGGAGGTGGTGGGACCCACACTAGCTTGATTTTTCAATGACACATGGCAGCTCTTTCTTGCCAATTCGAATTCATGGGAAGGTGAACACTCTTGGGTGAGTTGGTAAGTCATAACACATGGCATTGAGCATATTAGGTCAAAATGGGAAGGAATAGTAACCTCCATGGGAGAGGAAGAGTCAAATTGGAGACTAGTGGACACATGGGCTAGATTCCCTAGTTTTATGACAACAATAATGAAGCATCTATGACATTTTATGACAAAATTCAGACCTGACTTCTTACACCTGACCATTATGACATGTCAGCCCCAAAAATAGGCTCAAGAAGGCGCTCATGGAGTTGGAGGAATCTAAAGAGACTCAAATTCGAATTTGGGAGAAGATGGAAGGTTGGAACTAGGAGACAAGTGGCAAATGAGGAATATTTTCTAAATGGAAAATTATTGAATCTATTGAGAGGATTTCGACCCCTTGAAGGCTAATGTTGGTTATAAAATGTAGAAATCAAGTATGAGAATGGCTTTTGATGATTTGAGAAAAATTGCATTTGTGAAGAGAGAGCTAGTGGATGACTAGTTTCTTGCCTTAGCCAATTTCGAGGGTGAAAGATTCCCATCCAAGTTGGTGTTTGGAGAGGCCACTCAGGTCTTTCATGGTGCTTTAATGGAGTTTGTATTTGCAGGTAGCAGCTACAGGAAGTTTCATGGTTTGGTTTAGTGTAGCACTTTCTCTCCACCGTTTCCAGTTTTGAAGGCATATTCGTGCTCCTTAAGGGAGGGCGTTTTTGGTGAGCTATTGTACTCTTTGGGGGAGCTTCTAATGCCCCATTTCTTTTGTAATATGAATTAAATACTCTGTTCTTCATCTCCAAAAAGTTTCAGGTCGAAATTCCAAGTAGAAATGTATAAATCTCATTTTTAATGGAAGAACAATGCCATTTCCCCACTACCTTGTTCTGAGCCAATGTATTGATGATGATTTCAAATGTATGGATGATTCTCTGATATATTTGTGATAAATATATTGCCATGGATGTCTTCTACAAGTTTTATGTACTGTACTTGAGCATTTGAAGCATTTTTACTCAGTTTAGTTGTATTGGGAGGTGAAATAATGCCATTTCCCCAAGGGTCGAATTGGGGGTTTTTGCTGTTGAATGTGAGAGTGTTAGAACAGTATTAAAAATAAATTAATGGTGCATATGAGACCTTAATCACATAATTAACACATTATATACCTCTGTTCATAAATTTGTGGGAGTTTGGAGGCATTTGGAAGGCCATTTGTAGTGTTACCCGAGGGGGATTTGATGCACAAATTACTAGTCAAAATTACATATATTGATCAGAATACAAATCAAGTTTGCAGCAGTATTTGGAGGGCCATAAAACATCCCTGAACCTTATATTCAAGTCTAAATACCATTCATACACTCCTACAGAAGATTTGGGAGCATTTGGGTTGATTTGGAGGTCAAAACAGTAAAACTAGTCAAAGGTCGAAATTGGGAAAAAAAAGTGGAAAATTGGGCATTTTAATAAAATTTGAAAAAGGGATATTACATTCTAGTGGATCCCAAGGTGTGAAAACTCTTATTTAATCATTCTCAAATGACAACATCCTCTTCTTGAAGTTAATAATAGTTTGATTTTGAACATCCCATTCAATTCCCAAAAGTGCAATATATGGATTAGTATCATCGAAAAATTTATAACTTCAAAGTATGTGAAGGTACGCAATCCCTCCACTTCGAGAGGGATCTCCACCACCCTTCCAAAAGGTATATTTTTTTGTTGATTGGCCAACCGTTACTGAATAGGTGACCACACTAAATTCAGATTCCCGATATTTTCCCATGTCTGTTTAGTCATAATATTTACATCTGATCCCAACTCTAGAATAACAAAATCCATGTCATAATCACCAATCTGCGCATTAAGTCGTATCTCCCTACCAGTCTTTGATCTCTTTTGAACATGGTTTACAACTATGTATTTCCTTATTTCTTCCTCAGATTCTCCAATTAAATTGTGCAGTTCTTGTAATGCATCTTCATCTTTAATCAAAGCTAAACAATTTTTCAAAAATCTATGGATAGTGCTTACCTCTCCAGAATTCTTTTTTGATACAGATCGGTCGAAGCGAGGTTGCATATCATAAACTGGTTGTTCTTCAAGTACTGATGGTGGGGAGGATGTTGATACACCCTTCAAAAATTCTTCACGAGCTTCAAAGAAAACCCCCTTTATTTTTTAACATCAAATTGTGGTGGCTTCTGAACTATTGGTCTCACTCTCGAGTACCACTAGTTACTATGACTTCCTTTGTCATCACCCGTCGTAGCTCCTCCTCTTGTCACCACACTGACAATAGGATTCTTCGGTCATGATTCTACTGCAATATTCTCCACATTATGGTTCTGATTTTGATTCTTCTTTGCCTACCACTTCGCTATAAGTTGCGAATAGTCTTCAATAGTATGGTCTAATTCCCTACAATATGTGCAGGTCAAAGTGGGATTCGGGAAGTCTCTATCATAATGTCCTGGAGTACCATAGTTATAACATATTACCTGACCTCTTCCTTGAAAAAATAATCCTCATCCACGCCTTCTGAATCCACCGCACGGTTGATTAAACTGTTAGGAACCTATGTAAACCCTTCTCTTTACTATGTTAGTATATTGTTATTGGATGCATATGCTTTGTAAGTCGTCCCGTAGTATTTGTTGATCCGTAGTTTATATTAGCCCATAGTATTGACCCATAGTATTGGATGCATATGCTTTGTAAGTCATCCCGTAGTATTATATGTCCCATGGTTTTGACTCATGGTATTGGGCATAGACTTAGTATATAAGTGTGTGTTGAGGTCATTGAAGGCACCGTGAAGTTAATTGTATTGAGCTTGCTCAAAGGAGGTTTCCCCCTTGAAGTGGCCCGTGATCAATATAAAAGTGATTATGTTCTATTATTTCTGCTATTTCGCATATTCTTATTAATTAATTGTTGCAGGTGCATCACATCTGGTATCAGAGCACTTTCCTTGGCACAAGTGGGAAATTTTTTTTCTTTTTTTGGGTGGCGACTTTCAAATCAATTTCTGAAACTTTCTACACAAAATCAGAAGAAACTGATTGCATATCTGAATTCCTCTTTCAAAAATACGCAGTTTCAAAAAAAAATCATTTCATTTGGAGTTCTAAAAGTGGAGATATCACGGATTTAAAATCAGCAATTTTTCAGAATTTCGGTGACGGCTGCGAAAAGTGCGGCGAGAAAATCTTTTGACCGAGTGCCTAGATTTCTATTCCGCTTTCATGGGTAGAAGCAGAGTGATTGTTCCAGTTCCGGAAACATGCTATAATAGCGATTCTGAACAATATAGATCCGGTTTTTGAACATTGGGTGGAATCTCTGCCCAAATGTTTTATGTTGCAGGTTCGGATTTGGGAATCATCCCTATCCGCTTAACTGTGGGAAGTACTTGGGCATAAGCCCTAAAACTCATTGTGAGGAGTACCACAGGAACCCCGAAGTAGCTGGCCCATTGAGAGGACCTGCCAGCGAAAAGGGCAACGACCCCTACCTGATTGACTAGTTCCCACCCGTGAGGTAAACCAAGAGCTGTCGTTTGTGGCAAAGCGGTTATCAGTTTTACCTGAGCCGTGGAGTGAGGGGTACTGCCCCAATACACAAGCTGTCAGACAGCATTGGTGGCCGAGTGAAACCCCTGAACTGTTAGGAAGCCGCACATACCTGGGGTCCATATCTACTTTCAGCTGAACTATTGTTGATCACTGATGCGCCGTTTCAGATCCATTTGCAAGCCGTTCCAGATTCAACCGTTTTCAATCCATTCGGCGTTGTTCCAAATCCCTTTCGAGCCGTAGCCGCTCCAGTCTGGAAAAAAAAAAACCTGGTTATGGTTGTCACCCGTGCAGGAGCAAACACCATGGAGGAAGCACTTGCAGCCATCCAAACCAAACTCCAAGATCTGGATGAAAAATTTCTCAGCCTCCATCTTCAGCATTCAGCCATGAACAATAACCGACAGCCAGAATCTTTTGCAGCCACCGGGTTCTCTTCTTCCAACAATTTTCGTGGGCCGAAGCTTGATTTTCCTCGCTTCAATGGTACTGATCCGACTGGCTGGATATACCGAGTAGAACAATATTTTAGTCTACATAATACTTTTGATGTCCAGAAAGTTCCACTTGCATCCTTTCATTTGGAACAGGAAGCCCTTCAATGGTACCGTTGGTACATCAAAGCTCATCCCGAGCCAAACTGGACAAATTTTTGCCAACTCATTTTGCCACGATTTGGCCCTAGTGCTTTTGATGATTTCACAGGAGCACTCACTAAACTTCACCAAATTGGCACAGTGAGAGAGTATCAGACAGAATTTGAGAAATTGGTCAATCACACAGAAGGATTGTCTGATGAATTCTACAGGAGTTGTTTTATAAGTGGTCTCAAGGATGAAATTCGCTCAGAGGTCAAAATGTTTTGTCCCAACACAATGATGGAAGTCCTAGGGTTGGCTAAGCTGGCTGAGGATAAGATTACAGCTCAACAACGCTCCAAACCCACCCTTGTTCCCTTCAGAAATATGGGTTCCCAACGACCTCCCATCACGCCTTCTCCTCAACCAACTCCTATCAAGCATTTGTCTGAAATAGAAATGCAGGCACGCCGAGAAAAAGGGCTTTGCTATAATGGTGATGAGAAATTCACTCGGGGACATAGATGTGTTCAACAAAAGCTCTATCTCTTGGATGTGGATTCTCCGCCTGCCTTAGAAGTTGGTGAAGCAGCTACAGATACAGTGGATGATCAGATCGACATTCAACACCCGCCTGTTGACACCCCATTTCAGGACGACCCACCTGAGATCTCTCTCCATGCTGTAACCGGCGTCACCACCCCACAAACAATGCGGGTCAGGGGATACTTCAAGAAGCTCCCTCTTACTATACTCATTGATTCTGGTAGCACTCATAACTTCATTGACCCTCGGATTGCCAAACAGGCTGATTGTTTTGTCCATCCTTGCTCCAGCTTTGAAGTCATGGTTGCTAATGGGGGCACCTTACCTTGCAAGGGGAAGTGTCACAATGTGCGTATCTCTATGAAAGATTATAACCTACGCTCTGCATGTTTGCCTTGCCCTTAGGCGGATGTGATGTGGTTTTGGGCGTTCAATGGTTACGCACACTTGGCCCCATCTTATGGGATTTTGCTGAACTTTGGATGCAGTTTAAAGTCAATGGGGCACAACACAAATTTATGGGCTTACAACCAAGGTCTCTCTGCATCATCAGTTCACATCGCCTGGAAAAAATCCTTAAGAAGAATTCACATGGTGTCATCGCTCAGCTCAATTCCATTCAGATGCACCCATAAACAGTCTCCACTACTTCCTTGGATAGATATGCAGGTATCTTTGCTGAACCAATGCGCTTGCTACCTTCACGAGACCTTTCCGGTAAGAATGTAACCACATCTACCTCTCAGCAGGAAATGATGGCTATTTTGCATGCAGTACAGAAGTGGCAGCCATACCTATTAGGGAATTATTTCTGCATCAAGACTGATCTCCCGAGTCTGAAAATTTTTCTGGAACAATGGGTCTCCTCCCCAACACACCTGAAATGGGTTATCCACCTCATGGGTTATCCCTATGTGATCACTTACAAGAAGGGTAAGGACAATATGGTGGAAGATGCTCCTTCTTGCACAATTGATGACCTAGTTTCTCTTACAACCATTTCTCTGCTTGTTCCAAATTGGGTGCAATATGTTCAACAGGGCTCTCTCTTCTATGAACTCCATGCTTCTTCATCAACAGGGCACTCTGGGTTCTGCAACAGGTATGACCAAGAACAATGTAACTTCTTTTGGCAGGGACTAAAAATGACAATTCAACAGATGGTGGCTGACGATGATACTTTTCAAGTCAACAAGGGTGAAACGACACTCCTTTCGGGATTGCTCAAACCCTTGCCCATCCCTAAACAGCTTTGGCCAACTATTTCTATGGATTTCCTAGCAGCGCTCTGGTGGTACAATACCACATCTCACAGAACACCATATGAAGCGGTCTATGGACAAACACCGCCAGTTCTTCTTCCATACACCCTTAGCAGCTCCCCAGTTCAGGCAATTGACTCGGTTCTTCGAAACCGCAATCAGATTCTTCTCATTCTGCAAGACAATCTTCACATGGCCAGAATTCGCCTGAATCAACAAGCCGATCAGTACCATTCTGAGCGCATTTTCCACGCAGCTGACAGGGTTCTTCTTCATCTACAGCCTTCCAAGCAATCCTCCTTGACACTACAAAGGCATCAGTGGCCTGAAATGCAACCCGAGGATGCTACTGGGGAACCACTCCTTCAGCTTCTGCAGCAATTTCTCCAACCAAAGCTTTGAGGACAAAGCTTTTTCTAAGGGAGAGGGGATGTTAGGAACCTATGTAAACCCTTCTCTTTACTATGTTAGTATATTGTTATTGGACGCATATGCTTTGTAAGTCGTCCCATAGTATTTGTTGATCCATAGTTTATATTAGCCCATACTATTGACCCATACTATTGGACGCATATGCTTTGTAAGTCGTCCTGTAGTATTATATGTCCCATGGTTTTGACTCATGGTATTGGGCATAGACTTAGTATATAAGTGTATGTTGAGGTCATTGAAGGCACCGTGAAGTTAATTGTATTGAGCTTGCTCAAAGGAGGTTGCCCCCTCGAAGTGGCCCGTGATCAATATAAAAGTGATTCTGTTCTATTATTTCTGCTATTTCGCATATTCTTATTAATTAATTGTTGCAGGTGCATCACATAAACTGTGCATTACTTCTTTCAACTTGATCTTCTCCTTTCATGAGGAAAGTGTCTCCAATGCGCTCTATGAGCAACTAGTATGCTTGACAATTCTTCTCATCATGCCCAATTGATCGACAGAACTTACACCATATATTTTGAGGTTTACTCACCATCTTCTGTAGCAAATAACATTATTTTGATCGTTGTCCTCTAGTCTGGAAGATTCTACACCATACGCCTATCCCGGGATTCAATGGACTAGGATTCCCAGCATTGAGATAATTATGAAAATTCATACATTGATCTTTTGAATGACCATCTTCATTGCATTTGGTGCACCAAACATCTTCTCTCTTTTCCTTACCTTTCTTGATATCTTGAATATGAATTGACAAGTTCGCCAGCTGTGACTGTATTTGAGCCATACCAGTTCCAGTCTCTCCGACAGGTGACGCTTCCAAATTCATATCCAACTCAAGGGATTCTATTTGGGATGGAATTTTATGTTGCATTAACGTAACTCTTATATGAGGTAGTAAATCAGCTATAAACCACTCCTTGTGCTGAACATCATTCATCAGAAAGCTTGCACGGGCCATCAAGGTTTTAAACCTCTGGTTGAATTCCCAAACAGACTCATTTGGTGCTTGTTTGATTTCCTTAATCTTAGTAATACATTGTGATTCAAACTTTGGATTCTTAAATTCAAATTTCAACCCATCTTTAACCTCTGCTAAGGTCTTCACTTGTTGTCCAACAGTAATTTCTGAAAACTTCAAAAACCAGTCTAAGGCGCAACCCTAAAAGGTTGTGATTAACTGCGCCAATTTGACATTATTATCATATACTTGTTTGACATTCCATACTACATTACATAAGAACCAGTGTTGATTCAGACCTTGGATTCTTAAATTCAGCTTTCAACCCATCCTTAACCTCTGCTAAGGTCTTCACTTGTTGTCCAATTGTAACTTCTGAAAACTTCATAAACCAGTCTAAGGTGCGACCCCAAAAGGTCATGATTAACTACGCCAATTTGACATTATCATCTTGTACTTGTTTGACATTCCATACTACATTACATAAGAAATAGTGTTGTTATGTGTCCTCTGACCCATTCCCATTAAAAATAGGTAACTTCATGTCATCCTCGGCCATTCTAAACTTCTGGGGTTTTGGTTTACTTGATACTAATGGACCACTACTTATATCCTTTCCACTTGGTGAAGTACTACTCTGACTATTACCACTACTTTGAATTGCTTGGAAAAATCGTGATGAGTTACTATGTCTTACCTCAGTTTCTAGAGATGTACGTGGGGTCATGGGTATGTCGCAGTCTCAGCTCTGATATAGATCTACAAGTTCTTCTTCTTCTTCTTCTTCTTCTTAAATGAGCTGTTACTCTTCCTCTTCATCGTAATATTATTTTTCGAGCTATGGTACTGGTTCGTAGTCCCTTATTTCAATCGCACTGAAACCTTCTCTCTTCATCGCAGTTCTCCTCCTCTTGTTCAATTGAAATCTCTTCCCAATTAGCATACACCCATGATCTCCCTCTGTCTGACTCTCTTCTCCCCTTATCATTCAGCTCATTCCACACATTTCCTCATACCTTCCTCCATTCGATACCCATTCCCACCATGAATAATTTCTTTACTCGTTGGCTTCCATTCGCATCACTCCTTTTTCACAAAGTACCTTCTTGATCGACAGATTTACAAGTCTCAGGTACTTACCGCATGGACCTTCAAAGAATTCTCATTTTGCTACACTATATGACTTAATAGTGTCAATAGCAAATTCGGTAATATACCCCTCTAATAAGCTGTCCATCCAGTAATCCATTGTGCATGAAATCTTGTTATTCACACCTTTCAATTGCTGAATCAACTCGGGTGTCCAATTTCTAGGCTCACCTCCTTGGAAGTTTGTCTTTTTCTCAGTCAACCTTGTCAACCATTCATGTAGTATCACAGGAAACTCCCCGAAGAAAACCTCAAGGATATCAAAAGAAACATACTTATCTAACCACTCTTCATCGTCCAATCTGGGGTGCTTATTCTGATCTTTAGCAAACTCTCTCAGATTCTAGTCTACCCAGTCCTGGATCTTGGGCTTAGTATGGTGCCACATAAGCGACATTCCCCCTCGACACAAATCATTATGTTGGCAACGGAACCATTGGTTGGTGCACTTTTACTTCGACTAGGGTCCAAACATACAACACAACACCAACAAACACCAGAGACACTGACCCGAAATGGTTTTAACCCCTTCGGCAACACCTACGAAGCATATGAGGTCTCACCCGATGTAGCTATGGAGAATGCAGGAACTAGGTTTCTGTAGTGCATAAGGGGAACAACTCAATAGACAACTCATTCATGCAACAACCCATAGCTTCAATAGACCTATAACTTTGACAAACCAATCACTTCGACAACATTCATAAGTTAACTGGAAATTATATGACAAGCATTATACTTTGCATTCATAGATTTCTTCATCTCGACACAATTATTCATGAATTCATGTAACTCATAAGCAAAGTGAACAAACTCATAACACAACACATCACATCACATAGAACACCAAAAGTTAACATGGAAACCCAAAATGGGAAAAACCATGGAAGAGCTTATTTTATTATGAGTTGCAGCCAATAGATAAGCACTTCATGTTTTATGAATTACAAATTATTCCTTCAATTACAACAGACTTGCGCACACATCCTGCAGATCATGTGACTCGACTTCCCATAGCAGCTTCGACATGCCAAAACATAGAATAGTTCATCAATTACAACCACAATATGGAAATGACTTCGACAACTTATTATTCCTTAACCAGCTAGTAACCCCAAAATTTTCCTCTTATTACATATTTATAGGGCACACACAACCTACCCCATTTCCACTAACCCATTAACCAACTACTCGCCTCACTAATGTAATTGGACAAACTCTAACTAACTAACTCAACCCCGCCCTTTGACATAATCAAAATAACTGTCTTCCGGGTTTCTCGGCTGCTTCATCGGAGTTGACCACTTCACCGAACCACTTTTACTTTGGTTATGTCCACACCAAAACTCTCTTACCAAAAATGGTACCCAAAATATACTAGGCCCAACAATATTCATGATGTAACTCTTATTGATAAGGCACAAAAAGACGTATACAAAGACTCAAAGACAAGTCTTCTCTCTATTCTTTTGTTGTTGGTCAAGTTGAAGGTAATGAATGGTATTTCAAGCATAGGAATGATATAAGTGTTAAGATATGCAATATTTTATTGTATACAATTATGATTGTTTGTGATTGCACCATTATGAAAGATATAGGAATGGATTATAACATAATTGATGCATGTCCTAATGATCATATTATATATTATTGACAACATGCATAAAAAATTGAATGTATTGAATGTGGAATTTGTGAAATTTCCCACATAAGATCCAAAGAGATGATGTAAACCTCACTATGAAATAATTTAGGAAGAAGAGAGAAGCAATAGAACATAGATCCAATAGAGGCAGAATAATTACACACATTACATTAATCAGAATAGTAACCGGGTAAATATACAATGCTGAGTATGAGGATTCGAATTCACTAGGTGTAATTCGAATTATCCTTCATGCACAGATCCATAATCAGTGGAGAGTCATCAGTGCCAAACTAGGAGTCTATCTCATCATCGGTGAAGTCATCAATGCACAAGTAGTGATCAACCGGGAGTCAAACTGAGTCTAACTAAGTGTGGTTGGTGTAACTGGCACATGGAAGCACTGATATAGTGAAGGAGACTCAGTGGGGGGCGCTCATGGAGCTAACTGGAGTCAAAACAGTCTATCTAGTCACACTGGAGGTCCAAAAGAGTGATAAGGTCAGTTAGGAGTCAGTTAATCCTTAAATCAAGGAAGAACTGAAGATAACTGAACTAAACTGGACTGGTAGGTGAAGAAGGGCGCCCTTATCATGCAATAACTGAAAAGAGGGCGCACTAAGCTCTAGGAGAGCTAAGACTGATCCGAGAGAAGCTCCTGGGGCTAGTTTGGCAAGGGCTAGGTGCTGGTGCTGCAAACCCTAATTGCATGCAAAACCCTAATTTTGCATGCAGGACTAAAAATGTCAGAAATGTTAGAGGGACTAGGATGGAGTATAGGAATATCCTAACAGAATTAGCAGATATCATACTTATCAAGTAACTAATAAGCTGCCCCACAAAGTTCTTTATCATATCCCCATAATTCCATGTTTCAAACGATTGTTTAGGTGCAAAACAAAACGCAATTTATAGACTATCATGCACAATACAAAAGTGAAGATGGTGTCATGTGAATGACTGGAGATAGTTTTGCATTTAGAGATATCGAGGAAAGATGACCCATTTTAAAAGAAGAACCTCGTAATTTTATACTTTCAATGCCAGATGATGGTGCCAATCTAGAGCTTAGAAATAGTTACTCTATTTGGCAAGTTTTTGTTATAACCAATATTAACCTTCCTTCTTGGATGTCAATAAAGAGGGAGCACACCATGTTGGCACTAATTGTTCTAGGTACTTATTTTAAGATTGTTAACAACATATAAGCAATTCATTTTATTTTTTTACATTTTAGCATGAAGAAGAACTTAATCATGTATATTAATTTTCAAATAACTAGCCTTAAGAACCAAGTTATATATATATATATATATATATATATATATATATATATAGATAGATAGATATATATATATTGATCCTCTTGTAGATGAAATTTTAAATTTATGGGCCAACATCAGTATGTACAACATTTCCAAACCAATAGGCCAAAAAAAATTGCATGGAATACTTACATGGACAATTCATGATGTGTATGGGCTTACACATTTTTGTGGTATGTCAATTTGTAATGTAACTCTATATATAACGTTTATTATTCAACTTTTTTTAATATTTTTTCCATTCTATTAACATTATTATATAACTTGTAGGGATTCAAATAAAGGGTAATGATGCATGTTCAATATGTGGTCCAAGAAAAATGTCTAGACATTCAACGAGTTTAGTAAAGTGTTGGAATATGTAGTGATGACTTGTTTGGTATTGTTGGTGAAATATCATTAAAAGACATAAATAACTCTAATATTATAAAATAGATGTATCCCACGTGCATCATCTAATAAAATATCTTATAACCATTCTTTATATAAGAAGGGTGAAAAGATATTTATCCCACATGTGTTATGGGATGAAAATATTCCATACCTCCAGCTATACAATAGAGGTTAAGGAGACCCTTTTAGGTATGTTGGAGAAACATTATTGTAACATGATGTGAAGATGGAGTGTGATGTGATGCATATGTGAGAATGACATGCATTGTAATATGGATATTTATAAAGAATAAAGAAAACCAAATCTTACTGTGGATGTTTCCCTATTTGAGGTTTTACCATGTATAGTCTCTTATTTCTTACATTAGCATTATTGTTTGTATGGATAGAAGGATAGACTAGTACATATCTGTTGTTGATTTACATGTTAGTGTAAATGTATTGTGTATGTTATGCATATTCTCAATATTCTAACATGGTATAAGAGCTAGTTTCTATGCTCTACCTTCTTCAATAATTCTTTGAATTATTTTACGAGCAACAATTCTTCAAATTTTGAGTTGGGTCCTCCATAATCTCATCTATCAAAACCAAGTGGTATTTTTTTAGATTTAGTGATTTTGCTACACGTTTGAGATTTTTTTTCAAATCCTAACCCTCACCATTATTTTTCAAAAACTTTTTGAATTTTTTTAGGTTTCTCTTGATTTTTTCTGTAGATCTAATTTAAAATTGGTTTTATACTAACTTTCTATCAAGGATATCTTTTTTTTGCAGTAGATCTGGTTTTTCGGCTATGGTTGTGTTTTGTTGTAGGTTTCCATATGAGACAACAACTATTTCACAATTTTCTAAACTTTTTACAGGATTTGGGGCAGCTGAGGCTAATTCGCACCTTTTGGTCTGAGAAATCATGAATACCCATGGAATTCGCAACCCACCTTCAACTAAAGCATGAATTTGTGCCTTAATTCACACCTTATGTGTACATAAAGTATGAATACCCCTATTTTGACATTTTTCACCAAATCCAATTCTCTACTCTCAGTTTTCTACTGTGGGGTTACATCTATATATGTTAGCTTCTATTAGGATTTCGTTTTAATGAGAAATTTCTGGTTTATTCATTGATATCTTGAAATTATTGTCAACAACTTCTTGTCTTTTTGCATTAGGGTTTATGTTTCTTAGTTTCTACATCATGTTTTTGGAGGTTGTTTTGTTTTCGTTTTACTTGTCTCTAACCTTCTTTGTGTGGAATATGTTTTGATATTTTCAAGGGCATGTATCTCTAGCATTTTATCGTGGTGACAACAAGAAATGGCCCTATGCTTAAGGCTTAGTTTCTTAATGGCTATATTTTCCATATATAAATGATATCATTGTTTTATTTAATCAACGTTTTGCTCAATATTCTAACATGGTCTCACTCTTCTATTAATGATGATGCTTCTAACATGGTGTCATAT
Organism: Larix kaempferi; assembly: GCA_027924585.1. NCBI lineage: Eukaryota > Viridiplantae > Streptophyta > Pinopsida > Pinales > Pinaceae > Larix > Larix kaempferi. Next base: position 3,273,763 of record BSBM01000262.1, on the reverse strand, counting down.
GTTTGCTCACTATATTTATGGTGTTTCTAACCCTTGTTTGTGTGTAAAATCAATTTCATATTTCATATTCTCTATCATTTCATATATCGTGTCATGTATTTTCCTTCATAGACTTATCATTTTTATTATATGCTTTACTCTTGGAATTTTTTTTGTGCAGATTATCTCTCTGGATACTTTACTTTCTCCATATGGGTATTTATGAAGAGTTTTGGGATAGCTTGATTATGGCGTTCCTTCCTATCTTAAGGATATGGTTGTGGTTATCTCTGGTTCTTCAACATTGTTCACATTTTCAGCTTATCCTTGATAGCAAAACAAAGTTGAAACCTTTTGTTATCTAGGATGGTTGAAGTTGTAATTAAGAAGGAATGCAATGGAATTATCTACTATCATATCGCTTATTTCTAGTAATAATGTATAAAATGGACATCCATATTCTATTGTAAATTCATGATGATTAGTTGTGGGGAAAACATTTCGATGGATAGGAATTTTATTATTGTATTCATGATGAGCCTACTACATATTTCTTCCATTTTTCATCTTATTATTGGTTAGCCAATTGAACGATTATTAACATTCGGGTTGTCTTTCCTGCTAACATTATTTATTTCCCAAGTTGTGAAGACTAACTACTTGTAAAACATTTCAATGGATAGACCATTCAGGTCTTATATTTGAAATGTAATCTTCAATAGAGTTATTTGGTTGTGAAGACTATATGTTGGAAACATTTCAATGTATAGATATGGGGTTCGTGTATTTATGATGAGGTCTTTTAAATATTTATTTCAGCTATTAGTTGAGTTATGGTTGTCATGATTGTTTGCTAGCCACCATTTTTGTTGTATTGTCCATTTGAATTTTATGTACAATGTTCTGGTGTTTTGCAATACTTCATTGTACAACTTGATTCAGGTGCAATTTCATGATTTAGTGAGAAGTGGTTGTTATCTTCATCAAATCCATTAGGCGAAGTGTGCTCATATTCGCACCTTATGGGTTATTTGTAAGTTGTCATCAACAGGGATTTTAAAGTGATTCCACCTTCTTCCATTTGTATTCTTTCTCTCAATCATCATTAAGAGGGAGTGTTGGAATATGTAATGATGACTTGCGTGGTATTGTTGGTGAAATATCAGTAAAAGGTGTAAATAACTCTAATATTATAAAATAGAGTTATCCCACATTCATCATGTACAATAAAATCTCTTATAAACATTCTTTATATAAGAGAGGTGGAAAGCCATTTATCCCACATGTGTTATGGGATGTAAATGTTCCATACCTCTAGCTATATAATAGAGGTGAAGGACACCCTTTTAGGTATGTTGGAGAAACATTGTTGTGACGTGATGTGAATATGGGGTGTGATGTGATGCATATGTAAGGATTCCATGTATTGTAAGATGGATATTTATGAAGAATAAATAAAACCAAACCTTCATGTGGTTTTTTCCCCTTTTGGTGTTTTACCATGTATTTCTAGTGTATTGTTCTCTTGTTCTCTTATCTCTTATTTCTTACATGATTATTATTGCTTGTATGGATAGAAAGAGAGACTAGTAGATCATTGTTATTGATTTACATGTTAGTGTAAATATATCGTTGCATGGTATGCATATTCTCATTAATTTAACAGAAAAGAGTTGTACAATGAGTTCAACCATTTCTTCCTTAAGGACCATATGTATAGAATTACCAAAAAAAATATTTAATGGGAAGGGAGAGAGTGGGAAAAAAACACGAAGAATCATTCCTCAACTATGGAAAAAGGCATTTGAGAAAATTCATGGTAAGAAATTGGTTTTAGTTATATTCATATTTGTCACTTGTATTATTTTTTATATTTTCTTTGATAAAAAAATCTCCTTCCATTGATTCTTCTCAAAGATTGTCAAGGTGAACTTCCATGAGGTTTGAAACGATACTATGTGCAATTCAAACGGTTTCCATACTATGAGCACCTACAAGTAACACATTTGTTTGACATGATGCATATTGGAAATAATGTCACATAATGCTTATGAAAACTTATAAATGGGAGGAATAACAAGGATAAAATTGCTAAAGTTATTAATGACATTGAGGAATCCAACTCAATGCAACATTTGATTCATTTCTATAGTGATGGAAACTTTCTAACCAATCTTCCATGCTTATTATCAAAGCAAGAGAGTAATGTTGTAAAAGTTGTACAAAAGATCAAATTTTCCACTAGTTTGGTTGTGAACATAAATAATATATTAACAAAGCAAGGTGATTTTGGTGACGCCAAAACTTATGATTGGCATACCTTTATTAAATTTTGACATTTTACAATCTTTATTATCTTATGATAGATACATTTTTTTTATTAATACATGTTTGTTTCTAATTAAAATTAAATGATAATGCTTCGTTCTTCAAATCCATTTCTCATGTTGTCTCTCAACAAATTTTATGTTGGCTCCACTCCATACTTTGTTTCCTGCAATTTTTATACACCATAACAAAGCATTGATATAATTAAGATAAAGGTCTCTTGTTGTTCTATTAATTATTAAAAGAGAGAAGTAAAACAACATAGTTACTTATAAATTTCTCAATTAACTTTTGATACCGCAACATATACTCACAACCCATACTTAACCCAATGTTAATCAATCCTTCAGATAGATATTCTTTGTATATTACTAAACATTCCATCTTCACAATAGGTAGATTGATAACACTATAGCACTCATGGGAGTAATGATAATTATTTTTAATCTTAATATTTTTCAAAATGATACTACCTCCATGCTTGTAAAGAAAATAACTCTATTACGTTTTTCAAAGGGAGTCATGACCTTAACCTAGTTCTCACCTTCACCAAAACGAACTGACCTATAATCTTATATTTGTGCTTAACCATCTAATAGAACTATATCACAACAACAATTGGCACTTCCCCTTCACATGTGATGTTGCACTTCCCCTTCACATGTGATGGAGTAGTTATTATATCAAAATATTCTATCACAATCAAAGGAAGAGATATTTCACTCACACTTTTGAGAGTGGACACAAAATGTAACTTTTCATTCACATTTGGAGGAGAGATATAACCATTTTCTAAGGTATGGGATATAACAATAGGAAACTCGCAAGTAGAGAAGCGTGACTTTATTTTATCTTTGTGATTGAAGGTCTAATATTACTATCACTTATACAACCTTTTGTGTGAGAAATGAGATGCACACCCAAAGGGGATGAGAAATTTTACTATCCATTCACAAAGGGGAGGGAGAGAATAGTATCACACTTCACAAAGGTATGCACAAAGGGGTTATTATTTCACAACTGGAATAGAAAAATGACCATTCACTAGGGTGAGTGCAAGTCAGAAAAAGGTTTCCACTTTGCTCATGGATATAAATTTGAAATCACTATTTTCCTATTCCAAAGGATATCCATTAGGGTAGAGAATATTTATACAAAGAAATAAATCCTCTATCCTCTCCTTGATGTGAATGTGAGGCTTAAGTAATTATCATTTAAATGAGGGAGGCTTCAAGATGGGACTATCACAACCCATGAAATTATAATTAAGTTTTGAGTTTGAAGGTGGGATGGCTAGTGTTAGATGAAGGACTTGAGGTCTCCTCGTGGAAGAAAAAATTGAAGATTATAATCCATCTATAAAATATCTACCTATGGCTTACAAAATATGACCTAAATTACAAATAAGGGTAAAAGATTGGTTAAGATGCCAAAAACAATATTGACCAATGATATTGCCTAAGAATTGATCATGAGGATTTCTAGAACAAAACAAGACCTTATGGAAAAGAAAGATGGGTTAGGCTACTAAAAATAAAAGGGGCTCCATATGTGCATATGTGCATTTTGTGGGGTCAAGACATGAATACACACTAGAAGGACCTAAAGTCTCTCCAATGCAATGAAAATAAGATGATATGTGAGGTACAATAGTATATTGTTTCATGTCCTGATGAGGAGTGTGCAAGAGGTGGGGTATATACAAAGTGAGCCTTTGTATCTTCTCAATTAGAGGGCCAACAAATAGCTTTATGCACTGCCAACTTATCCATAGAGACCATTTTATTTTAAACTAATAGACTTGTTACCTTTGCTTCAAACTCGAGTTTGATCAAATGCATTTGTGTATAGTCTAAGGTATAATATTCCTCAATCATGCATGATATTCCCATAGATATTGCTACATAAACAATGCATTTGAATGGCCCTAAATAAGTCACCATAGTGACACAAATCATTCTCTACTTCCAATCAGGAATCCATAGCCCCAATATAGGTGACCTGGTATTTCTCCGAACAACCTCAGACCATTCAATCATGGTGCCAATTTGAGAAACTTTTTCATGAAAAATTCGGAGACGATAAGACACCAAAATATATGGTCATGGACCTATCCACCATCAAAATGGAGAGAAAGGAAATTATTAAATATTTTAATCAAATGGTTTTTAACCCTAAAAAATAAAATCCCTACCGAGTCCATGCTAGCTGAAAACCTGATTGTGGAATATTATGCAAAATCCCTTCCCATACCTATAGAAATGTGGGTCAAATGATCTCACAAGGCCACTCTAGAGGAAGTATTCATTGAAGCTATTCTAGTATAGAAATATATGTCAAGCCTCAAGGGAAACCCTGATGTTGAGGTTGATCAACCCACAACATCTCGAAAGAAACCTGAACATCCTCCTAAACTTTATGCCCCTAAAAAGGACCAACGAACATTAGATATGGAAAACCTTCAAAAAGTGTTGAAACAAGTTTCCAATGAAGTAATTGATCTCAGGAAGAATGTCAATGAACGTTCTTCAAATCATGGGTTCTTCAGAAATCCTTATAGAAGACCTTATGAGTCACCGCAAAACCAAAATATGCCCCCTTCTAAGGGAATGAATATTGAGGACTTAAATTCAGTACATAGATATATATTTAGTGGTCCTCAACCTCCTTCAAATTAGGGTGAAGCCATCTTTTGCGACAATCAGCAACATCATGACCAACTACCTAAAGGCCATGATCATCAAGATACCCATACCATCAACTATTTTGCAGAATTACCAAGGAACTTTGAAGATGATGAATCTGAAACAATCTATGCTATTCAGCATCCCTCTAACACTCATGGGAAGGGACAATTATCTCAAGATTCTCCGTCCACTTCTAATCAAAACAAGAATCCTCCTACAAACGTTAGGGTCACTGCACCAAAAGAAATTTTTATGCCCGATCCAAAATACAATCCAGTAGAGGACCTCAAGAAAACACAAGCTAATATTTTGTTGTACGAATTAATGAAGATCCAAAAGATTCGATAAAAGGTGCAAAGAAGATTTGTACCCAATAGTATAGTTGAACATAACACTCTTGAAACCCCAGCTGACAATACTACCAGGCGCCCTCCTGTTTTTCCTCCTACATGCATGAAACTCAGGACCCCTCTATTTCTTCTATCGTTTGATATTTTTAACAGAAACATGCATAATTGTATGATAGACTATGGGGCCTCTTCAAATACAATGTCCTCATTTGTGTGCAGGAAACTGAATGCAAGTATTGAACCATCCCCTACATAGATCGTGCAATTGGATAGATCTAAAGTGAAAGTGGTAGGATGTGTATATTGATGAACACAGTCATGATCGATATTTGTCTCATTGCCAAAATCCTTTCCAACTCACCACAAACTCACAAACACCTACTACCTTGATTCGCAAATCAGTTGTAAGACTAGAGAAATTTTATGATCTACAAGATAAGTTTAAAAATGTGACAAATTGTAAAACTAACTGCTCCTATGTGAATTACCAAATAGTGAATTTGGGAACCGAACATAATCCATAGAACATCAATCTTGGCACAGGATGTAACCTTTCCGAAAGCACCGCTTATATCAGATTATTTAAAGAATATAAGTATGTTTTGCATAGACTTACGATACAAACGTCATGCAGCACAACATACCAATGAAACCTTATGTCAAACCTTATCAACAAAAGCTGAGAAAGATGCACCCCGTCTTAGAACCATTAGTTAATAAATAACTGGATAAAAAAATTCAGATAGGATCATCTTCCTAGATAGACACACCCAAAGGATAGCTAACTTAGTCCTAGTACATAAAAAGAATGGAGACATCCATCTCTGTGTTGAGAACAAAGCTTTTGAGAAAGACAAACGTCATGCAGCACAACATATTCGATACAAACGTCATGCAGCACAACATACCAATGAAACCTTATGTCAAACCTTATCAACAAAAGTTGAGAAAGATGCACCCCGTCTTAGAACCATTAGTTAATAAATAACTGGATTAAAAAAATTCAGATAGGATCATCTTCCTAGATAGACACACCCAATGGGTAGCTAACTTAGTCCTAGTACATAAAAAGAATGGAGACATCCATCTCTGTGTTGAGAACAAATCTTTTGAGAAAGACAATTACCCAATGCCCCCAATGGAGCAAATCCTGCAAAGGGTATTAGGATCATAAATGTTTTCATTATTAGATGGTTTCTCTGGGTACAATCAAGTATTAGTATCCCACTCTGACCAATTAAAAACTTTGTTTAGGACCCCATAGGGCACTTTGCGTATAGAAAGATTCCTTTTGGATTAATAAACGCAGGGGATAAATTTCAGAGGGCGATGGACATCACTTTCAGGGGATTAATTCATAATTGTGTTGTATTTTATCTGTATGATGTCACTATTTTCTCCAAAAGATGGCAAGAGCATATTTCACATTTGAGGAAAGTGTTCGAGAGATGTAGAAGGTGTGGTATCTCTCTTAACCCTAAAAATCGATATTTGCGATCACCGAAGGTAAGTTACTTGGATTTGTTGTTTCTAAACATGGCATGATGATTGATCTAGAATGGACACAAGCAATATCCCAGATAAATTTCCCCAGTTCAAAAAAGTCTATGCAATCTTTCTTGGGGAAAATTAATTTTGTGAGACGTTTTGTTCCTAGTTTTGCTCAGATTGTTAAACCTTTACAAGACATGATTAAGAAGGACGCATTGTTCAAATGGAATGATATACAGAAAGAATCATTTTGTAGGATTAGGGAAGCTATTGCAGGAGAACCTGCCTTGATGTCCTCTAATTTCTCAAAATATTTTATCCTATATACATATGCTTCTGACATTTTGTATGTTGCAGTCCTAACACAGCGAAACTCTTAAGGGAACGAGATCCCAATATCGTTCATGAGTTGCTCTCTAAATGGAGTCGAGATTAATTATCCAGTAGTTGATAAGTGGGCTTATGTTGTCTATAAAGCAGTCAAACATTTCATATCTTACCTTTTGAAGTCGAGGACCAAATTTATAGTCCCTTATTCGGCAATACGTAACGTGTTGACTCAAAAGGAACTAGGAAAGAAGCATGCGCATTGGATGATTACATTGCAAGAATATGATCTGGAGATCCAGCAGGACAAAGTTGTCTGAGGACAAGGATTGTGTAAGCTGGCAGCATAGTCATCTAAACACAGAATGACAAAGCAGAATGGCTTAACGAAGAAGAATCTGGTGATGATCAAATCTATTTTACTCCTGAAGTTTCAGATGCATAGTATGGTGACATTAAGATTTTATAAACTCATAGGTATGCTCCTCAAAACCTTGAACCTAGAAAAATGAGATCTCTCATGCTTAAGGCCACTCCTTATCATTTGATCAATCAAGTTATTTATAAGAAAAATTTTGATGGAATTTTATTACGATGTGTTGAGAAACATGATGATGAGAAATACTAATGGATTTACATGCAGGACCTGTTGGCGGTCATTTTGGGGGAGAGACCATGGCACACAAAATTATAAGGGTTGGTTATTATTGGCTGACCCTGTTAAAATATGCCCATGCTTTTGCTCATAAATGTGAAGATTTCCATAAATCCGTTGGAAGATTTAAGAAGTCTATGGTTCATCTTCATCTAGTTACCATGGACGCTCCCTTTCAGTAGTGGGGTCTATATATTGTTGGTCCGATCAATCCTCCATGCAACATAAATGCATTATTATTGCTAGAGACTATTTTACTGGATGGGTGGAAGCAGTCCCATTCAAAGTAGTCAACACTAATCAGGTGATTTATTTCCTTGAAAGTTATAGTAACCAAGTTTGGTGTCCCTTAATTCTTAGTATTTGATAATGCTTCATATTTTTCTTCTATTGATATCACTCAATATGCATTAGACAAAGGTATCAAGATAAAATATTCTTCTAACTATTACCCTAAGGGAAATGGTTTGGATGAATCCACTAATAAGAATTTGATCAAAATCATAAAAAATATTGTAGCAAGTAATAAAAAAAATGGCACACCCAATTGTTCAATGCTCTATGGGAAAACAAGGTAACTCATAAAGCTACCATTGGTAACTCACCCTATTGCCTAGTCTATGGCAAAGAAGCTATCTTGCCTCCAAACTTGGCCTTGGATTCCCTTTAATTATCCAAATCCGTTCAAGAGGACGACTGCTCTTCCTTAGAACATAGGATCAATGACCTACTCCAATTAGAAGAAGAGAGGGAGAAATCTAAGAGTGAATTTTATCAACACTTGCAGTTAGTCAAACGTTGGTTTGATCAGAAATCCTCTTCTCAGAATATTTTCAAGTGGGAGACCTTGTTCTAAAATGGGATAAACCCCATAATGAAAAGGGTTATCATACCAAGTTTCAATGTTTGTGGTTGGGGCCATTTACTATTTCTAAAAAATTGGGCCATGGCACTTTTCGATTGCAAACACTGGAAAGGTACACTGAGACTTATCTAGTGAATGGTTAGGTCTTGAAAAAGTATTTTGCCTAGTTTTCTTGTGTTAGGCTTGTACATAGTGTGGTGTGTTTTTCTTGTTTTCTTTAATATTGTTTTGGTTATTGATCTTTACAGCTTAGCATTGTGATTTCAATAAAGTGGCTTAATTATTCTCTTAGGAATTACCTGTTTCTGTGAAGGGTCAAAGGAATGAAAATAGGCTTAAGCAGGTCATCTTATGACGAACTTTTGTCTCATTGATTCCTTCTTATAGGTCGTTTACCTATGATCCTCAGAAATATCTTTAACAAGTATCATATATCAACATTTTCAAGGGGAAAACCTTCATTTTTAACTAAACTTCAAATAAGGTTTAAGATATTATAGATAGAATTTCTTTGAAAAGAATTCCCTTGACTTAGCATGAGTATGGGATATTTTTTAGTGGCAAATATTTAAATCATTTACGTCATTCCTAGCTCTTAAGGAGCACTTGAAATTACTTCCCCATCCACTAAAGAGCCCTATGCTTAAATTATGATCTAAATAATTTATTCGAATGTAAATAACCTTGAGGGTTAACTGCAAGATAGGGGGTCTCATTACGAGCCAACCTCAATCATGTTCATAAGTGCTGGTGGAATGACATATCTGCATCTGGTCACCAAGCTGATGAGATGGCTTTCAGCTTAATAAACTGAAAGATAGGATATCTTATTACAATTTGTCCTATTCATGATCTGCGAGTAATGGTGAATGACACTACTACTAATCGGTTACCAATCCAAAGTGGTGGCTTGCAGTTATCCCTTAGCAAAATTTTGCAAAATAAATGAACAAATGTAAGTCCAAAAGTTGACTTGAAGGAAAGGAGGTCTTATCACAAGCTGGCCTGACCATGATCATGAACTCTTGTGGAATGACAGTATCATCAGTTGGTCACCAAGCTAGGATAATGCCCTTCAATTTTTACCTGGAAGGCAAGGGGTCTCATTACGAGCCAGCCTGATCATTTTCTACAAGTCTTTGTGGATGGAGTTTCCATCGGCTAATTACCAATTCAGGGCAGTTTCCTTTAGTTTTATTTTAGGGAACATAACATAAATGATAATTTTATACCAATATCTCTAGTGGATGGGATAAAAGCAATTATTTGGATTAAAAGGAAACCTTGTCGAGGCTATGGACTCCTTGTTGGCAACAGTGGCAATGCCTGTGACATTGAGATTTTACTTTTAATATGATACTTGAATTATTCGTGCTCGTATTTTAGTATTAATCATTCTTAGCAAAGGTAATTCTATGTTGTTACTTGTTACAAGTTGGTTTCTTTCTACTCCCTGATGATTTTGACTATTCATTATTAAACTTGGAAATATTTTCTAAGAAGCTCTCAGGTTTGTGATCCTTAATAGGGGAATTATCTATGCTTCAAGCATCTGAACCTTGACTAAAGCTTAAGAACACTTGTACATTTATGATCAGCGAACAAGAGATAACTAGTTCTTCCCAGCAACCCACCATTTGTTGTAGCCACAATGATCCCATCTTGTTTGAACAAGATGGGATCCCCCTTATTTTTAGGGTTTTTTACTCAGTTTATTTTTCTCAAAAGTATTTTGTTATTCTCTTTACTTAATCTTGTTTTAGATTTCACTTAATAAGGAAAAAACTGAAACAAATTGAGTTTTAATGACACTAAGTCTGATTTTGCTAATTCATTTAATCAAGCATCAGATCAAATAAGTCGTAAGTCGGGATGATTATAAGCCCTTATCAACTACCCAAACATTATGATCCCAACATATCCATTTTTTTAACTTCAGTAGTTGGAAGTCAGGAACATATTTTAAGAAGGTTAAGTTAACACTCTGAACTTTCTGACTCCGACATTTGCGGAAGTCGGAAGTCGGCAAGCAATTAGGTTAAAACTTTTTAAAGTTTCATGACTTCCCCACTCCCAAATTTTCTCTTTAACATCAACAGTCGGTAGTCGGGGAAGATTTTTTTTTTATTGAATTCCAGTCCCAACTCCCGACTCCCAACTTTTCACATTTATCACAAATTGCGGAGATCGGCAGTCATGAGGATTATGATTTGTCATACTAGTTTCGTTCTCGACTCCCAACTCTTGACTTTTAAATGTATGATCAATTGCGGCAGTCAATAGTCGGGACGTTATGAATTTTCATGTTAGTTTTTCCCAGACTCCCGACTCCCGACTTTTTCAAATTTGTGGGAACCCGAGTCGGCACTCTTATTTCCGCAGCCAAAATTCATATTTTCCCTCGTGCCAAAATATTTCAAAAAAAGGACCTACTAACCGTCAATTTCAAGGAAGTTCGATGGTAATTAATGCGCACTTGATTTGGTCCTAATCCAACATTTACTTAATCAGTTTTTTAAATTCTATTCACCATTACAGCATAGTGAATTTTGAACTCAGCCTACCAGTGCCTTTTTCCTCTGCAAGTGAATTCTATAAAGTTGGTCCAATTTGTTTCAATATTTTACAGGTATTGTATTATTTCATCAATTTTTTACTTAGTTTGTTCATATTTGAGTGTCTTATTTGGTTTTTTTCCGCATTGCAAGATCATTTTCCTTTTCCATAGCTAAAAGGACCGGGTCTAAAGCTCCAGTGGAGGAATTGAAGCTCAAAGACCCTAATTTCGGATTCTATTACGACTCGGATGCACGAATCTCTGATACACTTTGTCTGGATTGGGCTCGAACCTATAGCATGTTTGACAGCGATGACTTCTTAGAATTAAAGGAGGAATCCCCTATCTAATAGAACATAAATAACACGCAGCTTCATGCCATTTTCGTGCACCCTGCAGTCATTCCATACACTGGCCTGGTAAAATGGATGATGGATTACGCAGATATCCCGACTAGTACATTCAAAGATTCCAATCAGGTTGTTTATGCTTCAATCAAATGTGACACATTTGCAAGTATTTATGTGTTGAATACTCCACGACAGCTTGTCACACAGGATTTTATAAAGTATTTTGGAAATACATATGAACCAGGCGTTCCCTTGGAGACTTGGATGGTCAGCCTTGATACCTTTATAGTCAATCCAAATAGGCAATACCCATTTTCCTTGCTCAGAGAGCCATAAAAGATACTCATTTCCATGTTATGTAGGTTTTATGGTGTGAACACTTCAAACTGAAATGGGTCCCCATTAGCTCACTATGTTTCAACCACAGGTAAAATATTTAAATAGGCCCCAATTTTTTATGTTACCTTTAGAGATTCCAATTCTCAGGAACAGAAGACACCAGCTATCAAGAAGCCCAAATTTTATATGTATGCGTACTTGATGGATATTGTATGTGTTTCTTTTTCTTATCCTACCATGAACTAGCACTGGACTAGAGAAAAACCCCCAATTCATATTTACTGCTCAATTCTTTGGGAAGATAACTACAAACCCTATATATATGACATCTGTGACAAATTTATCAATGTTTTCTATTTTTCTATTTTCAAAAAGAGTTCCCCTAGGGTTTCATAAAATTCCATTTCCCTAATTTCTACCATGGGAGATTGGTATGTTGGTGAGTATTTCACATACCTTAGAATATGGGGTAGTAAGTATGTGCACCTATTTCCAAGACTTGTTCCAGACAGGATGGTTCTTGTTGAAGTAGCCTTTCAAACTGTTTATGATGGAGAACATGGTCAATGCCATTCTTCAAAGAGAAGGGCATGGCCTAAATTCCCCTTGTATATTGGACATCTAATAATTCAAAAATGCAACTCATGGTATTATGTTGGCAAAGAAATTCAATTGGCTCAAATTGGATTCTGTAGAAAAAAGGATGAATGACCCTAAATGGTTTATAGCAGACCATTTCATACAAGCACATTTGAAAAATACTTATGTACATGAGCAGCAGTCCAATGATTTCCTTTACCAGAATGCACATAGTAACTTTGCAAAGGTTTTGGGAAAAGTGACGGATGCAGATCAAAGGATCCTTATACATGAATCCCAAAGGCAACAAAGGCTTAGAGTCATAGAAGAAAGAGACAGAATTTTCCAACAACATCAATAAGCTTCCAAAGAAGCAATGGAGGATGCCAATAAGGCCATAGTTGTCAATTCATCTTCTTCTCAATCCCATACATAGCAACAGCTAGACAAGAAGCAAGGAAAGAAACCTATGACAGAGGCTTAGTCTTCCACTCCCATTCAAAATTTGAATACTCTCATACAACATACCCACATCCTTCAAAGTAAGTATGTTTCTCACACTTACCATGTTTTCAATACTGCTCATATTCCTAAGATAGTACCAAGTGTATCTGTGAAAGTTGCAAAAAAAGCTAAGTTAGTTGTTAACCCTCCACTTCAAACATCCATTAGTGATATTATTGATTTGGAAAAGGAGCATCCTTTAGAAGTTGTCAACCCAACTCCAATAGTTCAAGAACCTCCATAGACATATGCTCCTAAACACATTCAAATTCTTAATGGTGACACTCCTCATCCATCTCCTGACAGTGGTTTATCATAAGTACCTGTTATTGATGACCCTATCCAGTAGTCCACTTCAAATTCACCTCACAATTTGTTTCCTACTCCCAACCCTTCTGATTTAGCTATACAATATCCTAACTCACCTAATCCAACTGGGTTAGATACTTTGATTGATAGCATTACTGCACAGCAACCCATAACTTCTCATTTAGAGACTCCATTGGTTCAAGTTTTTAATCCCACCATACCTTTGCAATCTGAAACTAATACTCCTCCTATCCAATCCACTAGACTCCCTCCTGAAAATTTTCTCACCGCTTCTTCTCCCCAAAATGTCCTACCACCAACAAAAGATCCACCCCAATTAGCAACTACCATTAGTAGTCAACCATTTCCCATTATCCATTCCATGGAACTTCTAGCTCCCACAGTTGAAGACTCGGCAAAATTTGGTGACGATGTAGTAGTGTTTCTTGGATATTATTGTTTTAGCAAAAGGCAGAACGCAGTATTAAGGAAAGGTTCCAAGAGGAATAGGGAATGGGAAGTGCGAGTTGGACTATTTCGTAACCAAGTTATATGGAAGCAGGCTATTGATGACACTCAAAAGGATGTCATGGAAGTTACTGCGGAATTGGGATCTTTTGTTCGGGTTAATTTTGATTCTGTGTCCACTTTGAATAAAGAATTGGAAGAAGAAAAGACTAAGAATGCAGCATTGCAGGCAGAGAAGGATCCTCTCCATCAGAATTTAGTCAAGCAAATGGAGGACTTCCAAGCCCAACATAATTCAGCGGTACAAATTTTGCAGTATTAGATTCAGCAGCTGTCACAGCATAAAAAAAATGCAGAAGCCAAGGTGATTGATAAATCTTCAAGTCTTCTTGACCTTAAAATGAATATGGAACAACCTAAAGATCAAAATCCTTCTTATGACTTCTTCAAGTTGACAGTGCAAGAATTCAAGGATGAGGCCATGTAACAATAGTTTGAAGCAGGTTCAGACCTTATACTTTCAAGGTCTCAATGAAGTACAGGATGACTTCATTTATTTTGAACGCTTATCAGATGTTCTTGCAAATCATATAGATAAGAGGAAAAAGGCTCACTCAGGTTATGAACAACTTTGTGAGTGGCGGAATCATTTGAGACTGCTCCGTAGACCTTGTCTCGACTAGACCAAGTGAAATTAATGAGGACCCAAATTTCAATCAAGTCTCGGGAACTGGTTTGCGATGAAGTGGCTTGCGTGATTGAAAAGGGATAAAATATGTGTGCCAGGCAATGGATGCTAACATACGATCACATGGAGAGTATGGGTATGCCCGTCTTTGCTGAGTTGGCATATTCCATGCCAGCCAACTTAAGAATTGTTGAAGTGGATAAACAAAAGGACCAAACTACAAACATGATTCGGGATTCTACTCAACTGGATATTTCCTCGTTCAGACTATTCATTTCAATCCCGAATCAATTGGAATCCATGTTGCAAGGGTTCCTTGACTCTTGGTCCATGATCCGCAACAAGGAAATTAGATATTACATGTGTAAAGCATAACTTCAATTAGAACATGCCAACCATCTTGATGTGACCAAGATGTGGAATGTATATGCCAAATGGAAATATTATTTGACAAATCGGTATCAGGGTAATTAGTATATATTGCTTAGATTCAAGCGGTTTGGCCTTCTTTTTTGGATCTATTGTTATCCACTTAATTGTATTTATTTTTATCCCTTAAGGAAATAAAGGGGGGAGACGATCGAACCGTAGGTGGAATGTCATTATACCAGTCATTGTATAACTTTTTGTCTTTTGGAAGTCAGATATGTAATGTTTTACAGACTTGTGAATGCAAGGTGGAATGTTTCCTACATGTGGTTTTGGCATAATGTGAGATCAAGTTTTCTTTTTCTCCTTGTGTTTCCTTTTAAGTTAATGAATCCTAAATATGTTTCAAATGTTGATAAATGCAGAGGTTAATCAATCGTTATGAATTTATTTATGATGAGCTATTGTAACAGGGTGGAATGAATTTCTTCATGCATTTATTTATGTTATGACAAAATCCCTTGTATATTATCTGCATTTTGAAATATTAATTTGCTAACTTAGTCATTCATTGATTCTACTAACAACCATACTTAGCATTTGATTTTATATGTTTAAACTAGTTCAGTTGAATAATGTTTTGCTTAAATGTTACCAACAAGGATTCTTATGAAAAGATACAAATTTATCTTTATTTTTTTCTACATCCTGATTAATTTTTAAAATCAAGTGATAGAATTTTAACACACATCAAGTAGGTTTTCCATCTTGAATTTATAACCTAAATCAACCTTAATATTCATTAGATCTTGTAGGATTGATCACTATACTATTCACTTAGATTATAAGTCTTCTTTATAAGAAGAAAAATCTTAAGATCAATGGAGGCTTATATCCGTTGGAAGCAGACACTCCAAATGACTAGGAAAAAGGGAAATTATTGCAAGGGTTTTCTGAAGTTCCTGGATCGGATTGCTTTCCTTGCGTTGACGATTGGACCACCCCAGAACCCCGAAGTCAACACCTGAATATATAGGCCTTACATGGTGATTATTCGCTAAGGGATATGTTCCTTAGTTAACTTAAATTAATTAATGTTTATTTATTTATTATTGTTGAGTATTTATGATTTATTTAATATTATGTTTGTTACATCCCCTTTCTCCCACATTAGAGCTAATCTTAATGGATGGATAGTAAAAACCATGTAACTAAAGAAAACTAAGGCTACCTACTATCTACAAGCTAATCCACTTCATGAATACGGAAAATTCAAAGGATCCATATTTATTTTGAAGTCTATAAACCTTGGTGAATCTTACTAATTCTTAAAATTACAAGTATAAAATGGTTGGCAATATTTTTGTAAAAGTACTCAAACTCCTAAGGATGTTATATAGTTTATAGAACATCTTGGTGATTTTTAGAGGAAAATAATAAATCTGGTAGAATTTGGGTAAATTGTTTTTAAAAAAATGGAAATTGGCGAATACTTTTCTTGAAAAAAAAAACATGGAAATTATCACATGGGTGAAATTTAACCCCTAAAATTTTCCCTATCCATGAAGCGAGATAGAAAAGGTATTTTTTTTAGTATGTAGAGGGAATTGGACTCCCTCCATGTTCTAAATATGGTAGCTATTATGGACGACTTTCATCATAATCTTAGAAGGACCTAACCATAAAGGAGAAAACTTGGGATGTTTCCTTTATATTTATGGGTTCAATCTCATAATAGAACAAGGTCACCTTGTTCTTCATATGATGATTGATCAAACTAACATTTTACTAAGCATTGATGGGTTAGAAATTTTTGTCGGCCTTTCTCTCTTTCCTCTTCTAATTTCAGTGAGTTATTCAATCCATTTTCCATCCCTAGTGTTTCTCATAACACTGGCTTGTACAATGGAAAAAAGGGTAGAAACATATTAAGAAAAAGGATGGCTTATCCCCCGTATACTAGGAAATATGGTGAATTTCTAATAGACGCTATGGATGTAAGAAAGCTTTCACATATGATGTAGGACAAATAATTATACCAATTTCTGGAGTGATCTTCTAAAATTTTCTTGATGATACAGACCTGGGTCTTGTTCATGGATTATATTAACATGTTTAATTATACAAATGGTTTAGAATGATCCTAGTGTCTAATGCAAATGTTGTTTGCTCAGAAACATGAAATATTTAACATGATCAAACATTAGTGTTGCAGAAGCATTGTATCTAGTTACAATATTAGGTTAAGAAATTGGATAACCACCTTCATTGAAGTACCTTTCATTGGGATTCCCTTTACCCACTCGGTAAAATAATTTATGGCTATTAGAATGTGCTTATGCATGAGAGAAGAGTTGGGATTCACCAAACTAATGAATTCAATACCTTGTTGCTCGAAAGGTTTCCTAATATTAACAAGATTTAGAGGAACATATGGGTTTCTATGTTTTCCATCAAAAATTCAGCAAGCGTGTCACTTGCACACATGCACATGAGCATTTTTAAATAGCAATGACCAACATTAGCTTTTGATATTACTCCAAAATTGTTGCACCGTGTTTGGGGGTGCTTCATGAGATCTTGATTACATGGTATATGATCATCCCCTTAATGGTCCATGATGGATTTTCACATTGGAGATGTCTTACTTGGTGATTTATTGACATTAGTTGGGTGTTTTGATGTCATTATTCCTTAGGGAATTGGAGACCTTTAGACACCTTGGTGATGTTTTTCATGTTGTCCCTATGAAGGAGGTTACACCCTTCTTTAGAAGGAAGATAATTTGGCATCCTAGAGGAGGGAATTGGGCCCTGAACTGTGAAAATCCTCACAGTATTTCTAAGAGATGATGTATACCTCACAAGAGTAATTATGATTAAGCAGGAAAATAGAAGAAGAGTGGTCAATGCAGTATAATGAGCAATGGAATAATAATACAATAGAACTCAGATAGAAGCAAAAATACTTCACACACTAGTTAATTAATCACAATATGGACAAATAAATAGTACAATGCATGAGGATTTGAATGCCTAAGGTGGAAATTCGAATTATCCTTCATGGAGTGATCAAAGGATCACAGGAGTGTCATCGGAGCACAACTAGTAGTCTATCTCATCATCGGCGGAGTCATCAATGCACAAGTAATTGTCAACCGTCAGTCAAACTGAGTCTAACTGAGTGTGGTAGGTGTAACTGAATGTAACTGGCACATGGAGACACTAACTGAATGAAGGAGACTTAGTGGAGGGCACATGAGGAGCTAACTGGAGTCAAAACAGGTAGTCATGTCTCATCGGAGATCAATCGGAGTGATAACAGCAGTGAGGAGTCAGTATGGCCTCAAATCAAGGAAAGACTGGTGGCTAACTGAAGTAAACTGGACTGGTAGGTGAGAAAGGCACCCTTCTCATGCAGTAGGTTAAAGGAGGGCGCATGACAGGCTAGGAGGGATGAAACTGAGTGGAAAGGAGCTCCGGGGGCTATCTCACTGAGGGTTAGATGCTGGGACTGATGACTGGAAATGCATGCAAACCCTAAAAGTGCATGAATGACTAAAAATGTAAATGATCAAAATACTGGTGGGACTAGGATGGAGTATAGGAATATCCTAACACCCCTCCTTAATCCATCCTGGGCCCTAGTAACTAAGACCAAAGTTCACCCAATACAATGAATAATAATAGTCAATAAACCAAGGAAGTGGGGAAAATTTCATGGGAAAAATACCCCCCCTCAAAACAGACTGTAAGGCACACATAAAAATAAATGCTCCAAACTCAAACAGGTGTGATGCTTGGTCATATGTCTGGAGGTATCTTCTTCTTGGGAAGAAGTGGATCATGCTCAAAAAGCATGTGTGTGTACTTGCTCTTCAGGTCGAATGTGATGAGAACAAATCCAAAAGTACGAGGATGATCCTTGAACCTGTAATTCAAATCAGCTGAGGTAGGATCAAATCTATGAATGTGCAGATGGTCTTTTGTCTTCTCCTTCGAACCATCATGGGTGAGATTATGCCAAAAAGAACCATCAAATAATAAAGATTGCTTGGAATCCAAATCAGATCCAAGACTTGAATCATGGTTGCTTAAGATCTCCTTTGAACCATTTGAGGTGAGATCTAAACCAGTAAGTGCATGAGAATTTTTCTCAAGCGAATGGCAATGGCCATTATCTTCAATAAACTTCTGAGAACATGAAAGAATGATCTTACAGTAGTAAATGATAGGTGATTGCTTGGAATCCAAATCAAATCCAAGGCTTGAATCATGGTTTCTTGAGATCTCTTTTGAACCATAAGAGGTCAAATCAAAACCAGTAGATGCATGAGAAATTATCCCAAGCGGATGGCAATGGTTTCTTGAGATCTCCTTTGAACCAGTAGGGGTGATATCAAAACCATGATGTGCATGAGAAATTATCCCAAGCGGGTGGCAATGGCCATATTCTTCAATAACCTTTTGAAAGCATGGAATAATGATCATATAGTAGTAAATAAGAGGTGATTGCTTGAGGAGGGCGAATGCATTACCTCCAATAGTTGATTTGACCTCCGAAATAATCATGTGATCATGATGAAAACCAACAGACTCTGGTGCAAGAGAGGATTTAGGACCTTCTGCAATATCTAGAGTGTGAGCTGGCACATAAAGAGAATAATTTTGGAGCATGAGTGTAGAATCTGCAAGTTCTTTGTGGGAAAATTCAATATCAGATGTGTTTGATACTGGTTCATGATCAATGAGATCATCAAGGAGGGCGAATGCATCACTTTGCTTTCTCTTGAAGGGGTTTGGACCAATTCCTTCATTCTGTCTGCCAAAACTTTCATCCAGGTGAGCCCATAGCTCTTTTGGAGTTTCAATATCAACAAATTGGTGTGTCATGTAAAAAGGCATAGCATACATCATGGTTGCACAAGCTCTGTCACCATTATTTAACCAATCAATCTCTTCTTCAAAGGATTCGAACTCTCTTTCAAAACAATAATCAAAGAGACCATTTCTCTTCAAAGTGCTATCATATTCAGTTTCCATTCATCATAGTTGAATAGAGAAAGAATATCATAGTTGAATGGAGAAAGAGGAGGGATTTCTTCTGAATTCATTGAAGCTGTATAATACCTGCAAAAACAATAGAGAATATCTCCAACTACTACTGCTGCAGTCGAAATCTTGGTAATAACCTGCAAAAAAATCTCAAGAATGGAGATAAACAATACTCTCAACATGCCCTGATACCATGTGAAAATCCTCACAGCAGATCTAAGAGATGATGTATACCTCACAAGAGTAATTATGATTAAGTAGGAAAATAGAAGAAGAGTGGTCAATGCAGTATAATGAGCAACAGAATAATAATACAGTAGAACTCGAATAGAAGCAAAAATACTTCACACACATTAGTTAATTAATCACAATATGGACAAATAAATACTACAATGCATGAGGATTTGAATGCCTAAGGTGGCAATTCGAATTAGCCTTCATGGAGTGATCAAAGGATCACTGGAGTGTCATCAGAGCACAACTAGTATTCTATCTCATCATTGGTGGAGTCATCAATGCACAAGTAACTGTCAACCATCGGTCAAACTGAGTCTAACTAAGTGTGGTAGGTGTAACTGAATGTAACTGGCACATGGAGACACTAACTGAATGAAGGAGACTCAGTGGAGGGCGCATGAGGAGCTAACTGGAGTCAGAACAGGTATTCATGTCTCATCGGAGGTCAATCGGAGTGATAACAGCAGTGAGGAGTCATTCTGGCCTCAAATCAAGGAAAGACTGGTGGCTAACTAAAGTAAAGTGGACTGGTGGGTGAGAAAGGCACCCTTCTCATGCAGTAGGTTAAAGGAGGGCGCATGACAGGATAGGAGGGCTGAAACTGAGTGGAAAGAATCTCTGGGGGCTAGCTCACTGAGGGCTAGGTGTTGGGACTGATGACTGGAAATGCATGCAAACCCTAAAAGTGCATGCATGACTAAAAATGTAAATGATCAAAATACTGGTGGGACTAGGATGGAGTATAGGAATATCCTAACATGGACAACATGGGATATCTTACATGCTTACACAAAGTCCTAGAGTTGACTTGTGAATGCTTGGGTTGTGAATTTTAATGCATAGGGAGTGGACTCAGTGGAGTACATGGCTTAGGAATTCTATTGGATTCATTAGATACTTAATTTAGGAGGAGAGATGGATACTCCTCATGGAGTGCCCTTGTGACTGTGGATTACATCACCTTGGAGTTTGACATGTGTATCCTTGAAATGTAGTGCTCCATGTGTGCAATCCTATGTGTGTCTTTGTAGGTTGATTCAAAGGGAATAGGCCCATATATTAATGTTGGCCTCCTATTCCTCTCATATATATAAAGGAATTAGATAGTCCTTTCTCATTATGATAATTTGTACTCTTCTCTTTGTACTTATCTTCTTGGATTGATTCACTAGGGTTCATGGGGAAACCCTAGTAGAAGTAATGAAGGGGAAAGAGGGCATATTTGTTGGGAGCTTCCTTTTGTGGGATACTAGGTTTTACTCTTGTGAACAACAAATTAGAGATGATAGTATTTCTATATTCATCCATTATTATCACTCTTTTGTTATATAGGTGACTAAGAGGAGTTAACTATTATTCCTCTCTCTTGTGCTTCTTATTTTGTACTTTATATATCTTGTCATAGAGTCATTAGGGTTTATTGGAGCTTCTTGGAGCATCTGAAATACTAGGGTTAGGGTTTTATCCCTTGGAAACATGGAGATTATGGTTTTGATGTGAAACCTTAGGTTGTAGTTGTTGAAGTGAAGAAGAGTAGCATATGAGTATTTCCTTGGAGGACATGCTTCTATGATGTTATCTTTTTAGACTTCCATGGTGTGAGAAAGGGTTTTCATTGTTTTCCCTAGCTAGGGATTTTGAGAACAAGAGGATTGTACACTTTTTGAGATAAGGTTGTGGTATGTATATGAAATTTATATATGTGCATATTATGAAAATTTTCAGTTGTCCAATACTTATGTCATTGTTAGGTTAATCTTGACTCGATCAAATATGGGTTTATCGTTGATGTTTTATAGGCTCATGGTTTTTGGGTAACCCATGGTATTTTCCCATGGTATTACATGTTATGAATCCTACTTAAGGGCATGAGTAACTCCATTGTAGATTTCATGAACGCGGTCGGTGATGGATGGACCCATTGGCCATGTATTGGATGGAATGGTCAAGGGTAATAAATATATTGTTGTCGGTTTTCTTGATTTTGGGTTTCTAGGGTAAAAATATTCTTCTTCATTGTGTTTCCTTGCTTTCATGTATTCTATTATTTATGAACAACTGGTATCATATCTAATTGAAGGAAAATGTAATTGTCTTGGAATTTACTCCTTGGAGAAGTATTAAAAGATGTGCATGCATAATGGGCGGAAATGTCTTGGAAGCTATAGTTGTTTGGGTTGTTTTCATTTAACCCAAGATACTCATACATTCGTCCATAGAAAACTAAATGAATGCAGTAAATATAACAAATTAAAGTGATGGTTCATGTGTATCTAAACCATGGTAAATTACAACTAGATAGGCATGGTAAAAATCGAGGATGAGCACACGAAATATGTGGATGAAGAAGTGATTGGTTCACTGGAAGCATTTTTTATGAAGTTAGATTTATCCACAATGTAAATGGGCATACAGTTGTAAGACCTGTTTAGGCATGCCTACCCCTAGTTTATTGGGTCACCTATGAAAAATTTAGACATAAATTTAGGTAAAATGAAGATGGGAGCATGTTGTATCCCAAATACTCGATTAAAACTTTGAGGGGCATTGGTATTTACCCTAATTCAATTTTAAAGGGAGGAACGTTAGGTCGATATTGACTCTATTAAATAGTCAAAGGCGGGTTTACTATTGATTCTTTATGGGCCCATGGTTTTTGGGTAACCCATGGTACTTTACCATGGTATTGGATGTGATGAAGCCTACTTACGGGCGTGATTAAATCCATTTTAGATTGACTAAGAGTGGTTGGTGATGGATGGATTGGCCATGAATATGCTAGACTGGTTTAGGGTAATAGATATATTGTCGTTGGTTTCCTCAATATTGGGTCTCCAAGGAAAAAATCTTCTTCTTCATTATGTGTGCTTGTTTTCATGTGTTCTATTATTTCCTAACAATAATTGTAGATTTGATTTGCAACCATATATTTCTTCATGGTTATGTAATTCCCAACACTTATGTGTCTTGATGATTTTACATAAGTTAAGATGAATGTGCTAAGTGATTTAAAATTTATATTGAAGAATATATGGCAGATTTGTTGTTGTATTTACACTTTTCGTGAGTGATTTTCATATTTGATTTATTCATGACAAGATTTCCCAAGAGGGTTGAAACTTATTGGCATGCTTTTGTATCTTATCTCTTGAATTTCCTAGTTGATCGGAGCTATTAAGATTTGAAATATTGTTCATTGCTTATTTTTTTTTAACATATTTAATAGCATCCATAATGCTGAAAATTCATAAGGTTAAGAGGCAAAATTTATATTTTGCATTAAAAGCCATGTTTTATAAATTTCAAAATCCAATGGTATATGGATTTGAGTATCTTATGGGAAGTGGTGTCAATTAAAATGTGTCCACTGAAATTCCCATCATGAAATTCATTTAAATCCATTTGAGCATCATGTTGTTCCAGAGATTGTAACAAGAATTTGTCATAATTTATTCTAGAGAGAACTCCTCCTACCATGGTGTACTAAGTATATTTCATCCTAAACACACTTTTTCCTTTCTAATTCAAGTGTTTCAAGGAATCACCATGCAGCAATCAGTTTTTAGACAAAATGAACATCAAAATACATGCAGGCTTCATTATCCCATCCTTCCTCTTTGAGTGCATCCTTATATTCAACTAGTAACTTCCATAGGCCTTGAGCTTCAACTAGCTTGGAGAGTTTGATATCCATGTCATACTCCTAGATAGTAGTAACCTAATTGTCTATTTTCTCTCTTAACTCCTTATGGGTGAACAGAGATTGCACCTAGAGATGAGACATTGTGGCCAATGAATGGCAATTGAGAATGTACTATATGAATTTTAAATGGCCTTTACCAAGGCAGAATATTGTTGTTCCACTACAAGATAGCTCAATTCAACCTAGTTCTCATGTAAGGAATGAAGAATTCATCATGTACATTAATTTTAAGTGTTAAGTCAACAATGATAGAATGGTTAAAGGTAAATGTTTCGAGATTAAATCTATATTATATTTTAGGATGAAAACAACATGAGAAGATGTGATGTCATTCTCAATTTTATAAAAAGCCTCATTTTATAAATGTATTCAAATAAACTAAACAACATTTTCTCATGTTGTTCAAAGGTTTAATGATATCGGGAAACTCTAAAATAAACATTGACAAAATCTATTTTTCCAAAGAAATATTGTATGGATTTATTTATCACCAAAGAGGAAATTTAAATGTATAGTTTTTACTCTTTCTAGATCCACTTGTATCTAGTTCTTAGTAATTATATGTCCTAGCAACTTCCCTTTGATGACAACAAAAATTCTCTTCTAGGGGTTGAGGCAAATCCCATATTTATGACACTAGGTAAAAATTTGTGTCATATGTTTGGTGTGATTAGTTCAATTCTTGGAAAAGAAAGTAATTTCAACCATATAAATTATCATTGAAAAATTAATAAATCCCCCAAAATAAATATCCATGGCTCATTGGAAAGTAGCCCCAATGTTAATCAATTCAAATGGCATTATTTGATATGAATAATACCCCACTTGATTGTAAATGTGGTTTTCAATTGATCATCTATTAGAACCAAAACATGGTTGTACCTAGGGAATCCTTCCAACAAGGACGTCATCTTCAAACCTATGACAAGTTGTGGAATTTGATCCATGGATGGGAGACGATAGTTAGATTTTTTAGAATCTTTGTAGAGATTTCCAAAAACGATGCATGGATGGATCTCTTAGCTCTTTTTATGAATGGGGACCAAATTAGTTACCCAAGTACTATGCCTTATTGGATAGATGATTTGAGCATCTAAAATCTTTTTAGATCTTTTTATATAAGGAGATCCAATGCAAGATGTAAGTACCTCTATTTATGTTGAAAGGATTCATGTCTAATTTCAAAGATATGGTATACAAAATTATATTTGGATAATATACTATCTATGCAACATAAGTCTAGGTGAAAATATGTTTGTATTCTTTAAACAATCCGATATAGAGTTGCCTTTCCTCAATAATGAAGCAAACTCCAAGAATAACCATCTTAGGGTCTTGGTTAGTTCCCAAATTAATTTCTTTATATCTTATTGAGGACATGGCCATTTTAGCATTGATTGATTTATGGAACATATCTTCTTGATTGAAAAAAATATCGAGCCTAGCCAATTGTTTTGGGATTACATTTGAATGAAAGTGGGTAGTTTTGTTAGTATAAACTATAATCTTAGCATGTTCCTCACCATCAATAATGGAACCCTTAAATGTTTTTACAATGGTCAAGAAATTAATCATCTATTGATCATCTTCGAATACCTACCAGTTCTTGATATTTTCAAGCATCCTAGGTGTAAAGGCCACATCCAAAAAGTTACCTAAGGGAAAACCTTTCACTGGTGAAAAAGAGGATATTTTAGCTATCAACAAATCATCTATTGTATTATTAACTCGAGTAGTGGACTAATCATTGAAATATTTAAGATGGGCATTTGTTACTAACTTGCCTAACTACTACCTTAGAATTTTTGAATACCTAAAGGTATTCAAGATATAGAAATGTATGGCTCATTGTAGTCCTAGAATTAAAACTTCCTATTTGATAGTATTATTCATGCAAAAATAAATTCTAAGAGAAAGACACAATCTTATTTTGTTTGGGGTCAATAAGAAGGCATCCAACTCCAACATCAACACTAGATTTGGACCCATCAAAATAAAGTTCTTGGAACCTAATGGATACTAAGATATATACATCAACATTTACTAAGTTATAGTTAGGAGTAAAATTGGAACGAACCTAAGGGAGGGTGGAAATCTTAGGTCACGTTGCAAAAATGGGAGGGACCAATAAGAAAAAGGTACCACAAGGCCAATAACAAGGTGCATGATTGGTTCCTTTTTTTATTCAAGAATGGTGACAGTATAATTCATGGTTTTCTCCCTATCAATCCAAATTTAATTTGGATTTCCTTTCCAAGTGATCTGAATTAGATCTCCATAAAAAAAACCTCTCTTGTGAAAATAAATTTTTCAATATAATTATTTGGAAAATGAGAAGTCCAAGAGTTTTCCCTTGGAAGTGAAAATGAAACATTGTGATGGTTCAGCTTCCAAGACTATCCCAATACAAATTGAAGGTTGTGGGAGATAAGGACACTCGGTTTATGGGGGCAAGAGAGGAAGAAAAAGTAAGACATAATAGAAGACTCAAAGAGAAGCAATTGCTTGCAGGATGAATGGGTTGGGAGCCCGTCCACAAAGAAGAAGGTTGTATCTGAGCCATGGAAATCTGAAAATGATGTATGTGCGTAACAATACACATATTCTTGTGTATCACTCATTATTGTACTAAATTTCTGAGCAATTAAAAATCCCCTTGAATGTTGGTTTTTCCCAATTGGGTTTACAAGGGAAAAATCTATTTGTTTACTGTGCATATGAATTCTTTGTGGTTGTTTTAATTATTGTTCTAGTTATTAAATTGTTGGTATTTCCATCTACATGCTACAAATTTTCCTCCATTCGAACAAATAAACCAGATATAACATTTAATCATTTTTCCATAGAAATCTATGTTAGTGAGATTGTCAAGCTATGAGCCTATAGTTTACAAATCATATGGTATCGTAGCAGGTTCTCAAGATAGATTGAGAAGACTTGTATGGTAATCAAATACTACAGGTATCAAAACAATGAAGAGACTTTGCTACCAGGCCTACAAAGGAGCAAGAAATCAAATATGTATGTGTTAAATTTTAAGTGCAATAACAATATGGATCACTAAAAGATAAACAAGCATAGAATAGACAATAGTACACAATAAATTTATGTTGGGAAAACCCTCGTGGCAAAAAAACCCAACAAACTACTTCTATATAGATTCATCAGAATGTACAATAGTATCCCTCATGCAAAAACCCAAAACAAGAAGACTTCCAAAAGCAACTATTCACTTGACTCTATCTCTCCTAGTGATGTGAACTCAATGGTGAAAGTGGTGGCCAAGTGAGGAGGTCGAACTCCTCATTTATACTAATTAATTGAATTGACATTTTCACCAAACGGGGCCGACATGACTCTCCTAACTGGGTTGACCTATACAATTTACAATGATCAATTATATCAATAATAATCCCTGTAGGGTGTACAATACAAATGATACAAATGACACAAACAATACAAATAAGAATATCTTCCAATGTTACATTCTTCAACACTCCCTCTTAACAAGGAAGGTATTCTTCTGACATCGTCACCATCATCTTCTATCTGCTACACTTCTTGTACACGGACTATTGACATATGACATCTCCTGAATCTATATATCATAAGAAGTTTCACAAAGACATCTTGTTTTCATGTTCGATGTTCCTTGTAGTGCCGTCCCTTTTTCATGTTGGATGCAACTCTCCATAGAGACGACCCTTTTTCATGTTGGATGTGGCCTAGATCCAATTTATGTATTTCACATTGGGATCTCCCCTTGGTGATCGACCAGTCATACTAGGATCCAATGCCTAGAGATACAACCAACCACACTAGAGTCCACCAGTCAACATGCACTTGCTCAATCCATTCTGTTGAAGATCCTACTGCACCAATTCAACCCAGTACGTCGGGGAACCTACACTGGGATCTCCCCTGGTGATACCACCCCTAGAGATATGACCAGTAACCACTACAGAGCCAGTCCTTTTTCATACTGGATGTAGATGTCCTGCAAAGCCAACCCTTTTTCATACTAGATGCACACCATTACAGAGCCAGTCATGTTTCATACTGGATGTAGTTATCTTGTAGAGCCAGCCATGTTTCATACTGGATTCTCCACACTACAAATCCAGTCTTGTTTCATACTGGATGTAGATATCATGTAGAGCCAGTCTTGTTTCATACTATATGCTCACCACTACAGAGTCAGTCATGTTTCATGCTGGATGTAGATATCCTGCAGAGCTGGTCCTTTTTCATACCAGATGCAACTGTCCTGCATAGCTGGTCCTTTTCATACCAGATGCAATTGTTATCTTCCACAAACTGAGCAAGCCATATGGTGGGTCCATCCTAGGAGCTCCATTACATTACACACTGCAACTACCTGCGTTACCTCACCGCTCATCCAAATCCCCTCATAGCCTAGGATACTCAATTACGTCACATGACCTGTGACTACCTACTACCTCATCTGAGATCATCACTCCCTCTTGATCTAGACCACTCCAAGCTTGTCCCTGAATTACTCAAACTTCACTCTCAATAGAGGCTTGGTCAACACATCAGCTATCATCTCCTCTATTGTTATATATTGGAGTTCAAAGCTCCCTTCTGCACCATATCCCGGATATAGTGATACATGATATCAATGTGCTTCGACTTGTCATGGAACACAGGGTTCTCCACCAAATTCACACAACTCTGGTTGTCACAAGAGACACAATTTTCCTCTAACTCGATATCAAACAATCTTTATAGAAACTTCTAAATCCATACTGCCTTGCAACTTGCCGAACAATCTACAATATACTCGGCTTCAACTGTACTGAGTGCCACACTCGTCTATTTCCTACTGAACGATGAGATCATACCCCATCCCAAACTGAAGGAGCACCCTGATGTTATCTTTCTATCTATGACACTCCCGGCCCAATCCGCATCGGCATAACCCTGTAGGTTAATCTTATGATATGATGCATACCTGAGACCATAATCAATTGTACCCTTCAAGTACCTCAGCACATGCTTTGCCGCAACCAAGTGAACATGTCTTAGCTCTACCATACAATGACTTAGAGTGTTCACTGCAAAGCATAAGCCTGGCCTTGTGTTCATAAAGTACATTAGAGAACCAATCATCTGTCTATACACTGTGGCATCAACCAATTCTGAAGAAGTATCACTCAGTAAATTCATATTCGATACCATAGGTGTGGCCATGGCCTTACAATCCATCATCTCGAATCTCTTCAAGATCTCTACTGCATACTTTCCTTGACTCAGGAAAATTTCCTTTGGATTCTACCACACCTCAAGAGCTAATAAGTAATGCATCATACCCATGTATTTCATCTCAAATTCTGCTGCAAGCTTCTACTTTGTTTCTGCTATGAGCTTCTCCTCACTTGTCAAGGACAAGTCATCTACATACAACAGTAGAATCACGGGATTTCCTTCCTCAACCTTGTAGTAAAGGTTGGAATCCGCTTTACTCTCGGTAAATCCCAAGCTCGTCAAAAAGGCATCTATCCTTCCATACCATGTCTTGGGTGCCTGTTTCAATCTGTACAAGGCTTTATTCAACTTACACACATGATCCTCCTTGCCATGTGTCTCAAATCCTAGTGGTTTCTCCACATACACTTCCTCCTCTACTAGACTACTATGCCATTCAGGAAGGTAGTCTTCACATCCATCTGATGTACCTTCCACTTCATCACTTTAGCTATATCAAGTATAGATCTGATCGAAGTGTACCTTTCCACAGGAGCAAATGTATCCTCATAATCTATGCCTTCTTTCTGGGAGAAACCTCAAGCCACAAATCTTGCCTTGTACTTCTCGACACTTCTTTCTGTCGTATGCTTGATCTTGTAGATCCATTTGGAAGACAGTATTGACTTCCCTTCAGGTCTCAGAACCACCTCCCAGACATCATTCTTCATGATCGACTGATACTCCTCGATCATAGCATCCTTCCAAGCCTTCTTTTCATCTACCTCTCCATAACTAGAAGGTTCAGCATCAATGATGTCACACAACAATGCCACATAGCTGGAGTATGGTTGAGGTCTCTTGCTTCCTTCTACGACACCATACCTCTCTTCATCCTAAATAATCTCTCATTCCCAAGTTGGTTTTATCTTGTGTGTGTTCACTTCTTTTGGTGATCTACCAGTCTCTATGGCTCAATCATATCACAATCCTCAGGTTCTTCTGGAACCTGCTCTTCCACCACTGTATCTCGAACACTGGGAGTCTTAGGTTCTTCTTCATGTATTTCATCAAAGTGAATCTTCCTTGATCAACTGAAGGTTGTATCTTCATCAAAGGTTACATCTATGCTAGTCTCGATCTTCTTGAAAGGATGGTATATATATTTTGTGTGCCTTTGATGAATCACTATAACCAACGAAGATTCCCTTCTTTCATGAAGGATCCAACTTGGTCCTCTTCTCTTTCGAAACATGTATGTATACAGGGAATCCAAATATTCTAAGATGGCTAACTTATGGATTCTCTCCTATAAACATCTCCTCAGCTAGTGTCTTATTCTCAAGAACTTGGTGGGGAGTCATATTTTGAACATATATTGTTGTTCTTGCAGCTTTCTCCCATAAGTGAATAGGAAGGTTTTGATCATGGATCATGGCCTTTATTGCTTCCATAATTGTTATATTCTTTCTTATGCAATCCCATTCTATTGTGGATTATATGGAGTGCTCATCTCCCTCTTAATCCCTGCGTCTTTACATAAGGTTTTGAAATCTCCTGAGGTAAATTCACCTCCATTATCTGATCTTAATGTTTTAATTTTCTTTTTAGTCTGGTTTTCTACAAGGGCTTTAAACTCCTTGAATTTTCTAAGTACTTCATCTTTTGATTTTAAGAAATATATCCATTTTTTCATGAATAATCATCAATAAAAGAAACATTGTAGGCATACCTGCTTAATGATTTGGAAGACATAGGCCCGCAAACATCTGAATGTATGATTTCCAAAATCTCCTTCACTTTGTTGTCACTAATTGGAAATAGTTTCTTCACATTCTTTCCTTTCCCACATCCCTTACATATTCCTTCATGCTTAGTCTGGATCTCGGGTAGACAATTCACCATCTTGCTCACAATTGGTAATCCCTTGTAGTTAATGTGAGCAAATATTTTGTGCCACAATTCACTTGGTTCCATAGTTTCATGAACCAAGGCTTGTTCTAGTTGTCCTTGGAGCTTGTATAGTCCTCCCTCTTGCACTCCAATTACTATTGCATCATCAAATTTTTTACCTTTGGGCCACATGAGTACTTGGCCATCAACAAATGCTACTCTGAATCCTTTCTCATCTAGTGCCGAGATTGAAAGCAAGTTCTTCTTTAGACCAGGTACATATAGAACATCCTTCATCTTGATAGGCTTCCCATATTCAAGCTTGTAGGAAGCTTCTCCTACCCCTTTGATGGGATATTAATAGTCGTTTCGTAGTTTCACCTTGTGAGGTGAGTCCTTCTATGTGATGTTGTTGAGAGCATCCTTGAAACCCATCATGTGTTTGGAAGCACCACTATCAACAAGCCAATCATTATTACTAAGTGAGGTCGTACTTGTGAGTGCTGATATCAGAACATATTCTTCATCACTTGAAGAATCCTCTCTTGCCTTCTTCCTTGTTGGTTCATCATCCTTTGCAGCATGAGCATGATGTATTTTATTGTTTCCCTTCTTGTTTCCTTTCTTCTTGGGACAATTCCTAGCAATGTGTCCCATCTCATCACAATGGAAGCATCTGAAACTTGAGTAGTCTTTAGTAGGTCTTTTACCCTTGTGCGATTTCTTGTGATAATGATCTTCCTTCTTTCCTCTCTTGGTATGAGCTGCCAGAGCTTGATTATCTTCATCACCTAGCTTATCTTCTATAGTTGTAATATGTGCTTCCTCTTGAGTGAAAGATTCCAAAAGTGCACTGAACAAGATGAGTTTCTTCCTTGAACATATTCCTTGAATATATGACTCCCATGATCTTGGAAGACCATTTAGGGTAGTCATCACTAGTTATGCATTTTCAACTCCATCTGGAATTGTATTCAATTGATGTCTGATGTTGGAGACCCTTGTGAGGTAAGATTGGATACTTTCATTGTTTTTCATCTTCACATCCTTGAGTTGAGTCCTCAACGTCATCCTCCTATTGATGTTGGTTCCTTCAAATAGTCCCTTCAGAGCATAAAACATCTCTTTCAGAGTTTTCATAGATGAGATGTGTGGGATCAGGTGATCCTTGATGGAATCAGCTATGATCCTCTTAGCTTTGATTAGGTTCTTATTTTGTTTTTCTCTCTCCTCATCTCCCTCGGGCTCCGCAACTACTTCTGTGACATACTTGTCCAATTCATGTTCTTCTAGGATGAGCATCACCCTATACTTCCATGCTCGAAATTTCTTATCCCCTTCAAGCTTATCCTCAAGCTTGGTATGATTAGTCATCTTGATAAACTTGATAAATGAGAACCTCAAATGGAAATAGAGAGAGAATAACTTACCAAATAATATGCTCCAATCATAAGTTGATTTATGTAATCTAGCTTCAGGAGATCCTAGGGTTTGTAAGAGAAACCCTAATTTTTTCAACTTATGGATCTTGGAAATATGAGAGGAGGAAAAGATGTGTTAGGATGTTTATACACTTAGGAATTAGTTAAGATCAACTTGTGTAATATATCTATTAGGAAAAGTGTGTTTTCTTAGTATGCATTTGTAAATACTTAATCCGACGGTCACGATATGTTCCCAACATAGAGTGATTCGATGGCTCAACTTCTCTTAGATCATACCTACCCTTGATCCGTGGCTTAACACCCTATTAGTCCATGATCTCTATTTAAAGAGCATGGAGGTTCATTGGAAAGTTGATCGATTATGAGAAGCTGATTTGTAACTTTCTTTCTTTGCATAATAAATTGTCCCGAAGAAGCTATTTGGTCGAGGCCATGGAGTGTTTCCCTCACGAGGGTTTAAACCACGTCAAAACATCGGTGTATCGATCTGTGATCTGTTTGTGTGAATTGGTTGCTCTAGGTTTTCGGTCTTTTGGTAGTACCCTATGTACCCAAACATGGTATCAAATCTTTTATGAAGAGTCGCTTCCGGTTATGATCTAGATCTTGAACTGTTGTTGTCGAAACTCGAAAGGGTTTCTGGTTCTGGTATTTCCATGCATTTATGGGTTGTGGGAGGTGTTCCATTGCGTCTGGAGCGCCGTTTCCATTGGGAAATAGTTTTCATTTGATCGAAAATGGTTCTCAGTTGCTTCAGAAACGCGTATTTCAGCAGATCTGAAGGTATAATGTTACAATGACGCATTTTTTTTTATTTTCTGTTTTTTTTTTTTTTAATAAATATCATATTTTATCAGTTTTTATTATTATATTTTTTTAGTTTTGGATTGTTGCTTTCCCTGTCTGCGTATGCTCTTTGCCATGCACCTTAAGCGATCTCGACAAATCAGAAACAGAAAGGGAAAGGGTTTTTTCTCGGCTGCGCATGCTCTTTGCCGTGCACCTTGTGCGATCTTGGCAAATCAGAAACAGAGAGAAAAACGTAGACTTTACGGGAAAGCTAACGAGATCTAACCCCATAAGTGTAAAAAAAAAATTTGTTTTGGTTTATAGTGTGATTTGCAGAGAAGAAAAAAAAAACACGGAAACCAAGCAAGAAGAGTAAAAAAAAGTGTCCCCTTCCTCCTTCTCATATTTTACATACCTTTTACTCTAGCTCACTTGGTTCAAAGTTATTTTATTCTTTGATAGGTCTTGAGTTCAAGTCTTAAGAAGTTAGTTTTAAAAGAAAAAGTACATATAATTTCTATTTTCAAGTTACTTTATTGTAAAGTGCATCTCACTTAAATAATAAAAACAAAAATAAAAAGTGGGTCACTGAAGTTCATTTTTATTGTTGCACTATTTAAAGTAACATCATTGTAAAAGTGAAATCACTTATTTTATAAAAGTGATTCACTTAAAGCAATTTTCTTGTAAAGTGATTGTAAAAGGTTCATCTTGGGAAGAGGGGGGTCATTTTTTTTTAGTTGATCATTCTCTACATGCCACGTCACTATTGGGGACATCTTCAGCATTTTCTTTGTTCAAGCATAACTTCATCATCCGAAGTCAGTTTTTAGTGTCATTTTTTTTTAAACCGCCTATTTTTTCGAGCTCTTTGCATCCAAACTACTGGTTTCTATTTTTATAGCCATTAATTTGTAGTATGGCCTGCCCTTGTGATATTCTACTTACCATTTCCAACTATTTTTCATGGAAATCTCGTATGGAGGATGTTCTACGAAGTCGGGGACTTTTCAAAATTACCTCAGGGAAAGAAATAGAACCCACTGATGATGATAAGAAAATAAAATGGGCAAATAGATGTGACGAAGCTCGTGGATTGATTGGGATGTCAATCTCTACTAATTTGCAATTCCACAAATCTGGAATTGATGAACCTGATGCTGCTTGGGACAAGTTGGAATCTGTGTTTGGTAAACACAATGAAATTTGAGGTCACCAACTCGAAAATGAGTTGATTTCTTTAAATCCAAGTGATTTTTCATGTATTCAAGATTATTTATCTAAGTACAAAACTCTTAAACTCTTATGTGTAGAATGTAAGATTAAGAGGGAAGACAAACAATGCATTTATCATATTCTTTCAAAACTTGGACCTGCATATTCTGTTTTTGTATCTACATTTTACTCCATGAAAAAATCATTGAATGCAGCTAGCTATCAAGAGCCTAGTCTTGAATCATTTTGTGATTCCTTGATTAGAGAGCAAGATAAACTCATCCATCTTGGAATAATCAACAATGCAGATACATCTAGGAAAGCCTTATTGTCCCAACAGAAAGAAAAGTACAAGCCTCCCAAGAAACAAAATTTTCGCAATAATAAGTCAAACAAGGGTCCAAAGCCTTCTCAGTCAACTCCTTCTTTAAAAAATGACAAAGGATCCAAGCCAAAAGGCAAGAAGACTGAGCGTCATTGCAACTATTGTGGGAAAGATAATCATGATGAATCTAAGTGTTTCAAGAAGATGGCAGCCTTGAAAGCAGCAATGAAGAAGCACCACATCAACCTAGATTCACCTTCAGAATCTACCTCTCATGGACATGCACTTTGTGCTTCTGGTTATTCTTATAATGCATCTTCTTCTTCTACTTCAAATGAATGGCTCATTGATTCTGGAACATCTTATCATATGGCTAAGGATCAAGCCATCTTTTCTACTATGCATGAATGTAACACCAAACAAATATTTGTTGGTGATGATAGATCTCTAAGTGTTGTAAGAGTTGGAACAGTTCCAATAGATAATGGTCATTTCAGTGATGTACTATGTGTTCCAATAATTTCCTGCAATTTGTTATCAGTCTATCAAATCACTCATTCTGGTGAAGGTAAAACTGTGACGTTTACACCTCACCAAGTTGTAATCAAGGATTTTAAAGATCCTCAATGGGTCCTAGATACTGGAATTGTTGATGATATTACCATGTTGTACAAGTTTAACAACTTTGGGTCATCACCTTTTCCTTTAGTTTTTGTTGCTCACAAGTGATAACTTGAGCAAACTTTGGCATGAGCGATTTGGTCACTTAAATTATTGCTCATTGCAACAACTATGTAAAGACAATATAGTGATAGGTCTTCCGATGGTATCTTGCAAGGATGGTGTTTGTTCCGGTTGTGTACTCGAAAAGCATCATCGGAACAGTTTTGACAAACGTGCCTCTTGGCACGCCTCGGTTCCCTTGGAGCTTGTGCATAGTGACTTGTGTGGTCCTCTTCCATCTGCTTCCTTTTCTGGTTTCAAATATTTCTTAACCTTCATTGATGATTACACCAGACACACTTGGGTTTATTTCCTAAAACTTAACAGTGAAGTATTTAACATGTTCTTGGCCTACAAGGCCCTTGTTGAAAAACAATCTGGTCATCAAATTATTAAGTTAAGATCTGACAATGGAGGAGAATATGTTAACAAAACGTTTACTACTTTCTGCACTGAACAAGGAATCCAACAACAACACACTGTTCCATATACACCACAACAAAATGGTGTAGCTGAACGGAAAAACCACACTTTAAAAGAAATGGCTAATTGTATGATCCAATCTAAGGGACTAAGTCTTCAATTTTGGGCTGAAGCCATAAATTGTGCAAATTACATAGTTAATCGCACCCCCACTAAAGCATTACAAGGTATCACACCGGAAGAAGCATGGAGTAAAATTAAACCATATGTAAGTCACTTCCGTGTGTTTGGTAGTGACACATGGGCTCACATTCCGGATGAAAAATGGAAAGCATTGCAGCCTAAAAGTGAAAAGTGCATATTTGTTGGATATTCTGAAGATGTAAAAGGTTATAGACTTCTTCAACCACATTCTCATGATGTAATCATCAGAAGATATGTTAAATTTGATGAAAATCTCTTGGCTTGTGAGCCTAACTCGGCAATTGTGCCATCTTTGGCCTACGAGCTTGATTCGACGATTGTTCCTTCTTCTTCTTCTTCTTCCAACTTCCTTCACAAGTTTCCAACTCCAGTTTCTGATGATGACAGTGAGGATGAAAATCCACCTCCGCCTACTCATGTTCCTCCAGTTGCACCAGTACAAGTGCTTCCTCGATGGGTCCGTTCAACATGTGAAGCAGCTGGTGATCTTGCCGGTGATCCTAGAGATCAACGTCGAACACGTTCTCAGTTTCAGCGAGCCTCTTCTCTTTTGGCTCAAGTTTTCGAGAATCATGATCAAGAAACCTTTGCAGAAGCTTCAGGAAATAGAAAGTAGGAAACCAACTCATCATACTTGTTCTATATGTTGATGACCTTATTCTTACTGGTAGTGACCCTAAGCTTATAACCCATGTGAAATCTAGTCTTAAGCAAAATTTTGAAATGTCAGACTTAGGACATTTGCATTATTTTCTTAGTCTCCAAGTCCTGCAAACCAAAGAAGGAATATTTCTTTCTCAGTTTAAGTATGCTTGTGACCTTCTTCGTCGCTTTCACATGGACGATTGTACACCAGCCCCTTCTCCCTTCCAGTCTGGAGTCAAACTTTCTACCACTTGTACTTCAACTGAATTCAATGCCACCTTGTATCGTCAGCTTGTTGGTAGTCTCTTATACTTGACTCATTCTCGTCTTGACCTTTCCTTTGTCATTGGTCATGTTGCCCGTTATATGTAGACACCTCATGAAAGTCACTGGAAATCAGCTAAAAGAATACTTCGATATATTCGAGGTACATTCAGTTTGGGATTCATTACAGTACAGGGGGGAAACCTTTTTTGGTTGGTTTCACTGATTTAGATTGGGCCGGCAATCCTGATGATCGAAAGTCTACTGCAGGTTATGTTTTCAGTCTGGGATCTGGACCTATCACTTGGGCTTGTAAGAAACAACAAGATCTTGCTCTTTCTTCAGCAGAAGCAGAATATCGAGCTGCAGTTAATTCCAGTCAAGAAGCTTTATGACTTCGACAGATCCTTTCAGAATTTGGATTCGAGCAGCAGCAGCCTACTCCACTTTGGTGCGACAATCAAAGTGCCATAAAGCTTTCCAAAGATCCAGTCCTACATCAACGCAGCAAACACATTGAGCTACATATGCACTTCATCATAAATCTTGTTCATGATCGTGTTCTTGAAGTGCTATTTTGTCCTACAGATGATCAAGTTGCAGACATCTTCACCAAGTCTCTTACAGAAGCGAATTTTTCTAAACTTCGATCTATGTTAGGAGTTTAGGAACTTGTCATTAAGGGGGGATAGGCTCTAATGCCTCCTTCATTCTCCTAATAGTGTCACTTTTGTAAATCCTTCAATCCTATACCAAGTTGTTCTTAAGGGGGGATGTTGGGATATTTAGACACTTAGGAGTTAGTTAAGATCAACTTGTGTAATATATCCGTTAGGAAAAGTGTGTTTTCATAGTATGCATTAGTATGCATTTGTAAATACTTAATCCAACGGTCACGATATGTTCTCGACATAGAGTGATCCGATGGCTCAACTTCTCTTAGATCATACCTACCCTTGATCCGTGGCTTAACACCTGATTGGTCCATGATCTCTATTTAAAGAGCATGGAGGGTCATTGGAAAGTTGATCGATTATGAGAAGCTCATTTGTAACTTTGGCATTCTTTGCATAATAAATTGTCCCGTAGAAGCTATTTGGCAGGGGCCGTGGAGTGTTTCCCTCATGAGGGTTTAAACCACGTCAAAACATCGGTGTATCGATCTATGATCTGTTTGTGTGAAGTGGTTGCTCTAGGTGTTCAATCTTTTGGGAGTACCCTGTGTACCCGAACAAGATGTGCCTCCCCAAGGAAAGTTGATCAATGTACTCATTTTCCTAATTCTGTGAACAGATCCTCCAAAAATTTTATGCCCTAGTTCTCCTAGCTACAGTGGTGGACCCAAAAAAGAAAATTCTCGGAATTGAATTCGGCTTCAACAAAAATATGCGCCCTAGTGAGGTGAGTTGAATGCACCCTCTTTTTCATCTATCTATGGAGACTTATTCTGTGAATAATAAACCCTAGTTTCTCCAGTTGCACGAGGTTTTCTTTCAGGCCTGCTCTGTATACCATGTTAAATTTTAACTGCAATAACAATATGGATCACTGAAAGATAAACAAGCACAACATAGACAATAGTACACAACAAATTTATCCTGGGAAAACCCTCTCGGGGCAGAAAAACCCAGCAAACTTCTTCTATATAGATTCATTAGAATGTACAATAGTATCCCTCGCGCAAAGACCCAAAACAAGAAGACTTCCAAAAGTAGCCATTCACATGATTCTATCTCTCCTAGTGATGCGAACTAAATGGTGAAAGTGGTGGCCAAATGAGGAGGTCCAACTCCTCATTTATACTAATCAACTGAGTTGACCTTTTTACCAAACAGGGTCGACTTGACTCTCCTAAATAGTCCAACCTGTACAATTTACAATAAAATATTCTTTTCTAGATATTTCCAAGCCGACCTAGCAGTTAGGGTTTACATTGACTCTTTCAATTAGTTTTACATGATCAATTATATCAATAATCCCCATAGGGCGTACAATACAAATGATACAAATGACACAAATAATACAAATAAGAATATCTTTTGAAGTTGCATTCTTCAACAGTATGGAAGTTCTCATGAGGAAAAGGAGGACCCTAAAGTCAGGTTGGCCTTGTTGGATCAAAGCATTGCCACACTCACCATGTTGGTCATGAAACTGGTGGAAAAGAATAGGGAAGCACCCTCAACACATAATGAACATGACAAATACAAGTATCCCGAAGACTCAAGTAAAAACAATATGTGTTTCCATCTTCTAGTGTTCCTTTTAAAGTTGTCGACAAAACTTGAAATACCCATGTATGATGGACAAGTTAACATTGAAGTGTTGAATAGTTGGTTGACGCAATTAGAAGTCTACTTTTTCCTTTATCAAATCCAAGAAGCATAACATATTTATTTTTCCCATTTGAAGATGACCAGACATTCTTTGTTGTGGTGGGAGAGCTATGTGGATGCATTGAGGATAGGCAAGAAACCCATGGTTATGAAATGGGAAGACTTAAAGGCACTGCTAAAGTCACAATTTTATCCCATTGGCTATGAAGAGGAGCATCTCATGAAACGGAAATACATTCGACAAGAATGGGGGCAAGGAGTGCAAGTGTATACTTCTGAATTCCAAAAGCAATCCATTAGGATGGGCATTTCTTTGGAAGAGCCAGGAGTTGTGGTGAAGTTCCTCGAAGGTCTATTTATCCATATCTGAATGCAATTGCAACTTCTTAGCATCAAAATAATTGATGAGGAAAGCAAGAAGGCTCTTTATATTGAGCTATATTTCAAACTAGGACAACAGCACCAAGGCCAAGAAGAAACCAATGAGGGGAAAGACAAGAATATTTTCACCACTGCCGAAAAAAGGAGGAATCCTAAATGGCATTGTAAACAATGTGATTTGGATGGGAATACAGATGAGAAGTGTTGGAAACTCCATTCGAAATTACATCTAAAATGGTTAGAGACCAAGGAGAAGAAAAAGGTAACCACTGAAACAAAGGAAGAAGTGGTAGAAAGCACTTCTGATCTGGATTAACCCATAGTTTGCACTACATTGCAGCAACCAAGGGTGACTGGAGACAAACATCCACTATTATGAATCAAAGTTCGAGTGAAGAATCATAAGGTAAATGCTTTTTTTTATAGTGGTTCTCAATGTAATATGATTTATGAAACATTAGTTGATGATCTTGGACTGGAAACTCATGATTTAGTACATCCAAGTTTGCTTACATGGTTGCAAGGGAAATTTGTTTACCATTAATGTTAACTATGTTGATGAGGTGGAGTATGAAATTGCACCATTGGATGCATGTGAAGTGATGTTGGGAATCCCATATATCTAGGATAGGGAAGCTACATTTTACAGGAGAAGAAACCAATATCACTTGGTCAAGGGTGATAAATCCTATCTCATTAAAGAACATGAAGGGATAAAGGGAACATCTCTGCTATCAACAAAATAGGGGCAGACCAACAGGCAACAAAGGTCCACCCTCGATAGCAAAAGAATGGTGGATATGATAAAGCAAATGGAGGCCATGTGCTTCCATATCCTCCATGGTCCATATTTTGGGGAGCAAAATCCTCCCAATGGGGAGGTATGATCCAAATTGGATCTCCACAAAATAAACCTCTCTTGTAAAAATAAATTTGACAATATAATTATTTGGAAAATGAGAATTCCAAGAGTTTTACCTTGGAAGTGGAAACAAACCATTGTGATGGTTCAGCTTCCAAGACTAACCCGATAAAAATTGAAGTCTCTGGGAGAGAAGGACACTCAGTTTATGGGGTAAGAGAGGAGGAAAAAGGAAGAAAGAGTAGAAGACTCGAAGAGAAGAAACTGCTTGAAGGAGGAATGGGTTGGGATCCCATCCACACAGAAGAAGGTTGTCTCTAAGCAATGGAAGTCTGCAAATGTTGTTTGTGAGTAACAATACATAGATTGTTGTGTATCACTCACTATTGTACTATATTTCCGAGCAATTAAAAATCCCCATGAATGTTGGTTTTCCCGATTGGGTTTCCAGGGTAAAAGTCTATTTGTTTACTGTGCATATGAATTCTTTGTGGTTGTTTTAATTATTGTTATGTTCATTAAATTGTTGGTCTTTCCAGCCGCTTGCTCAAACTTTCCTCCATTTGGACAAATAAACCAGATATAACATTTAATTATTTTTCCATAGAGATCTATGTTAGTATTTGTATAGGGAAGCATTCTCCCTCTAGTTTATTGTAGGCTATGAGCCTACAATTTCCACTTCCAAGTTAAAATTATTGGACTTATCATTTTCCAAATAATTATATTGACAAATTTCTTTTTACAAGAGATTTTTATTTTATGGAGATCCAATTCAGATCAAAGGTAGCCACAAGTGAATCCAATTCATAGAAAAATATCCTTTCAAAAATTTTAATTAGTCTTGATTGAGGAGAATCATGTTATCATGTATATAACCACAATGTCAACTACTTGGTGTACCCTTGGTTCCAAAGCTAGATGGATGAAAATATATTTAAGATCACTCATGACCTTTGCTTAAAATATGTTTGATTGAATAATCTACAAATTGGACTTATTCAGTTTAGCATATATATAATAGCATATTGAATATGGTGTGACAATGTTTGAGGTGCTCAAGCAAATGAGGCAATTATGGAGGATTCGGTTAAACACTATCCTACTCCGCACAAGTTTACATGAGGGGTTATTATTTTGTAACTAGAGCAGCAATGTGACCATTTGCTAGGGTGAGTGCACGAGTCAAACAAACACTTCCACTTTTATCATGGATGTTAATGTGAAATTACTTTCACCTATTCTAAAACAATCCGCTAGGGTCAAGATGATAAATTTCTATAATTTCTTGGAAAGGTAAAGGCAAGTCCTAAATGATTATCACTTAAATGAGGGAGGGTTCGAGATGGGATTGTCACAACCCTATTAATTAAAACTAAGATTTGAATTGGAAGGTGCAATAGCCAGGGTAGGATTATGACCTAAGGTCTCATCATGCCAAGAAAACATTGAAGCTTAAAAGGAAATTGGAAACTCTCTAGCTATATCTTGATGAAGATTACTTGAACTACATATAAGGGATCAATCATGGTTGAGATGTAGAAACTAGTATTAACTAACAATGTTA
The DNA here is from genome assembly GCA_027924585.1 of Larix kaempferi. Lineage (NCBI taxonomy): Eukaryota > Viridiplantae > Streptophyta > Pinopsida > Pinales > Pinaceae > Larix > Larix kaempferi. Next base: position 3,231,644 of record BSBM01000262.1, on the reverse strand, counting down.
CCAAAGCATTTGTCGCAAGGATTCCTAGAAATTAACAAGGCTATGGCAAAGAAAGATGGTTTGGGATGCTAAAATAAAAGGAGCTCTATATATATGTGTGCGTATATAGGCATTTTCAAGGTCGACGATATAGATTGGCATAATTTAGTGAATTGTTTGATCAAGCGTAAAACTAAATAGGTAGAACAACATAAACATAAAATAATTCATTTTTTTCCAAATAAAAAGGAGCTCCATATATATTTGCATATGGTTATGTTCAAGGTCAACAATATATATTGGCATAATTTACTGAATTGTTTGGCCAAGAGTAAAACTACATAGGTTGGGCAACATACGCATAATAGAATTATTTTGTTCCAAATAAGAGATAAACTTCAATTATTGATGAGATGGGTATGGGGAGGCACTAGCCACTAGATTTAGTGACCCAATTCCATGTATCTCTATTATATATACAAAACCATACCAACAAGTGACAACAATAATGTTCAAATGGAGAGACAACCCACTACAACTCTAAAATGGTAATCATGGAATCATGTCCATCACTTAGCACATTGGGCATGGAGACATATATTCTTATGAAAACATTTAACTTGTATTTATTAGAACAATTAACAATGAATGTTAATCTCTTTTCATGGATAGATAGGTACCTCAAAATAGAAATATGTTGGATCCTTCTTCAGAGAGCAAGGGTAGGTATGAAGGAGGGAAAGGAGAAACATCAAATAAGACATTCATATCTTCTAGAGGTGTTAATGTCAAAATAAAATTTAAAAGAAATAAAAAAAAATAGTATTGAATGAAGGACATGCTCTTATGATAATGAAACCGACGAAGACAAGAAAGCACCATTGAGATTCAAACAGCTTGTGAAAAATGGCAACCAAAACAAATTTTGAAATGGGACACTGAATTTGGAATCAATGGAAGAACATACCACATTGTTATATTTTTCTTTACATTAGTTAGGACTCTAATAATAAATGTTCCATACAACAACATAGTTGCATTGATGGAGCATGTTGTCCCATTGTACAATTATAAAAATTGGAAATCATTTTTGTGCAAATCATAACAAAATGAAAGAAAAAGAAAGATATCAAAATAAAATTTTATGTGTGTGTGTGTGCATATATATATATATGTGTGTGTGTGATATATATATATATATATATATAGAGAGAGAGAGAGAGAGAGAGACATGTACACACACACAAATGCAAATCCTAAACCTTCAATTTTCAAGAAATTTTGTGGGGTTTATAAAAAATTCACATATTCGAAGCACGAATAAGAAACCCAGTTACGTGTTTGATGGGAGTGATGGAAATCACATTGTGGTATGTGAAATAAAACCAATAGATGAAAGGAGGAGTGGTTGATCAATCATTATTTGAATAGTATTAATTAAAAGGTAATTATGTTTTACATTTTACAATCACTATTTACTAATTGTGTTTGAATATGATTTGCAATAATTTTATCTTATGCATATTTTATCTAATTAAATTGCTTTGAATATAGACTTAGGTTGATTGTGCGAAATAGATTTATGGATAGATAATATATTTGGCTTTGTTAGGGTTTTAAACAATGTTTATTGTTGTTCTAATCATTCTAAATTGTTGCTTGTATGTAGGATTCCACCCTGCATGCAAATGATGATGATAACATTTTTGTCCTCTTGACATTCTATAAGTTATTAAAATATAGGTAAAAATGGGCATATGAACTTGGTGGTGTGATGTTATATGACTCTAAAGAAGGTATTGCTAAACAAAAAATGTTGATTGAAAAAATATATGGCATAGCATGTGCAATTTTGAAATTTAATGAACTCAATTGCTTTAATGTGTGCAATTCCTTAATTTTGATGAACTATTCCTTGCAAAACATTGTTTTTATTATTGGTATTTTTAAAACATGGCATTTGGGGCATATAAAGTGGACAATATCTACTAGTGTTGATCAACCCACTATGACCACATCATCTCCTTTAGGTCCAATACCCCCATTTCTTCCCTCGCGACATAGCATATGTCCATTCATTGTCATGCCACCCATATCCACTTTTTATGGAATTACTATTGTGTTTTCCTTTACTCTTCTTGCTTCTATTTGTACCATGCCATGTCCCCATGAATTTGGTAGCATAAATATTGATGGCCATGCCACCATATCCACTTCTTATAGAATTACTATTGTTTTTTCCTTTACTCCTCTTGCTTTTATTTGTACCATGCCATGTCCCATGCATTTGGTAGCATAAATATTGATGGACTTGTCCCATGCATTTGGTAGCATAAATATTGATGGACTTGTCCCGCTAAAGGGGTTAAAATTTCTTCATAATTACCAATATATTAATTATTTTGATTTTTTACAAAATAAGTATTTTTATACTAGGAACTCAGAATTTGAATTTGTAAGAGTTAATTGTTTGACGATATGGAGTTTTCACTGTAATTGGAATTTGGAAACGTGAAAATATCCATGATTGTGTTTGATGTTTTGAGCCCGCAACTAAGGCTCAAGGCTCAAGGCTCATCTTCAACACAAAGGCTATTTTTATGTTGATTTTATATTTCTAATCATAGTATATGGTTGCATTGGCATGGAATAACAAGTTTTACTTTGAGTTGCAAAAAAAGGCATTCGATGTTGTCCATCCGCACTAGCGATAAATACCAAGACTTGGTTTGAAGAAATAGTTTATTGACAACATGGTCCACCCTTTTAGATAAATATTCAATTAAAAGGCAATTTCTTTTATGGCGAGGAATTATTTGTGAATAGTATAGGACACCAACCAAATGCATCTTCATCGTGACTCTACTTACAATCATATTTAAGTGGTTCCCAAAAGGAGTTGGATGAACTACTAGAGGCTTATAAGGAGAAGAGGTTGAAAAAATAAGGAACAACGTTGAACATTGGAGAGCAAGGAAGATAATAATATAATATTAATTGAATAAAGTAAACTTTTTTGGAGTTCTATTTTAGTCTTGCACGTGAATTGATTATCATTTCTATTAGTGTGTGCTTAAACACACATGGAAGGCCACCAATAATAGATTGAAGAAAGTTGGAGAACATAAATTTGGCTCCAGAGGATATATCAAATTGAAAAGTACATATCTAAGTACTAAAAATAAATTATTATTTCAAACAAAATCAAAATTAAATATGTTATATTATAAATATGTAATTAGAAAATTAAGGGAAAACACCCATTGAATGTGAACTAAGAACAGCGTTAGTTTGGTGGTTACAAAGCCTTGCTCCAATTCCAAGAAGGTGAAGGACAAAATACCTCTAGAGTGAACATGAAGTTAAATAAGGGAATTATATTTTGAATGGTCAATTATAAATATGTTTAGGGATGGTTTATAAAATCATTTTAAATTTTCTTGTAGTCATAGTTAAATATTATTTTTGATCAAGTGAATTTCGACCTTGACGAGGTTAGTAGAGAGGAACATACATGTAAGATGAGCCTACATATGTATGATGATGGGCATCAAATTTAATTTTAAATATGGAACGTTTAATTTTTTAGCATATACTTTTTGTTAAGAATGTTGCACCGGTGAATGAGGTTGTTGGAAATTATATATAAGAGTTTAACCAAATCACGTTGTTTATTACATCAAGTAATAATTAATATGGTAATTATATATATAATGTTTTATAAATTAGACATTTCATCAATAATAAATTATATTTTATGTTAGGGGTGGTAGATGCGGGGGGTCATCCTTGATCCCAATGGAAATCAAGAAGTTTAATATGAATGGGGTTTAGGAAGTGGAACGAATAATCAAGCAAAAGTTGTTGCTATGTATCAAGGTCTTTGCAAGATCACTCACTAAGCATCCATTCCCTAATTGCAATAGGGGACTCCGCCATAATAATCAAGATGGATCGTATCTCTTTGCCTCCTAAGAATATCGCCATGGCTCGTTGGATGGAAAGAATAGCAAGAGAGGAAGATTAATTTGCAAACATTCATTTTTATCAGGTTCTTCATCACCACAATCAAATTGCAGACGCCGAGGAAAATAATGCCTATAAGGGCATGAAAGGAACTCTAAAAAAATGGGGTTATATTAACTAGCCACATCCCCTAATGCATGGAATGTACAAGTATTTAATGAGTAAGTGGCAGTGCTATCACATCAAGCACATGGAAAGTTACCAATGAGATAGATCAATGGGAGGTGTAATCTTCTCACACAAGCCCAACATAACCAGCCTTAACTCCTCCTCGATATTTCAAATGGTTCCCATCAATCTTCGTAGAGGATATGGGATAGACACTCCTTTGGCAGGCACAAGAAAAAAGGGAGGATTGTTGTTGTTGCAGGGATAGTATCATTAACCCCTGGTGCAATTCACCAACTCTTCGTAGGTAAATTCAAAGAACATCGTGACAACCTCCAGGTGAATTTTGTTTGGTCATCAAATACTTCCTGTGTTTTATTCCCATGGATCCTCTAGAACAGAGATCTTGGTAGGGTTATGAGCGAAAAATTTTCTAGGAGAGGGTGGAAGGTGGTGGTCATAATCCATTTTGTAAAAGACGAGAGGAGACTTCAGGCATCACAAACCTCATAGTGGCCTTGGAAACAAGTAACCCTACCTCTGGTTAAGGAAATCGATGGTGTAGACGAGAAGCACAATTATAGATTGAATACAATGGACTATTCCATCTCCAAATCCAATATCTACAAAGAAATTTTGGATATTAAAAAGTCCATTAGATGACATGAAGATATGTTAAATAACAACAACTCTGCAATGCTCGTAGCCACCACCAGATTGCAAAGCATAGAGTATTAGAGCAACACTCAGAAAGCTTTTGTTGAAGAATTTAATGGTAATATCGTTCATTGGTTGCAAAGGCTGGAAGCATAGACTGTGCATCTTCAAAACCTCCTCAACAATTTGAACAAGGACTCCTTTTCAACATCCTTCAATGATTTGGCAGATGGCTCGGATCTTCAGTGGGAGAAATTCATAGTGCAGCAAGCTCAAGACAACATGGAAATTGATATCTCACACATCCAAGTAGAAGCAAACAAGTAATAGGCTTGTTGTTCAAATTTTTCATGTTTTGTAAAATCATTTTGTTATTAGGAGACTTTTGTCAGGTATATACTACCTATAGTAGAATTATAAGCTTCACTATAGTGAAGGATGACTATAATATACGGAAAAAGTCTATGTATTTACTTGTTGAATAGTTCAGCTACAGCTTTTTGATAATACAAATGATAACCGTTGCTGTTATAAATGGTTTTATTTTATTCTAGATGTGGCCTCTACTAGCATGGATGGAGGCATCTTTTATGTTCTCAACAATAACATCCCTTAAGAGAAGAACAGTAAGAGAAAGATGACAACAACATCACTCTTATGAATGTTTTGAAAGCAAAAACAAAAAGAAGAATTAGGCTATAATAGACACTATAACCCTTAACTTTAAAAGGGGATATAAAGTAACCCTTTTATAAAATCAAAAAAGAGAGATTCAAAAGTTTATATGTATATATATATATATATATTATTGGGTTTATTGGAATATATTATTGATCAAATTTTATTATTATTTGGTTTACAAAGTTCGGTGTATTCTATATTGGTATAATATTATTATTATTTTTAATAATAGTAATAATAACATTGGACAAAAAAAAAGATATTGAGGAAAATTTCAAAAAAATTATCAAGAATATGGATTTTAATGTTGAAAAAAAGGAAAAGCTTCCTAGGACCTCAAAAAGGAATGTTAATTAAAGGGACACTTGCAGGGAAGGATATCACCATTTCTATTGCCCCTAGTGAAAGTAATAACTATATTAGTGTTGAATTCGCTAACCATTTAGTGCTTCCCGTGTCAAATATAGGTGAAGGGATGGACTTTTGGGGCAGGAAACAATTTGAAATAAGTGGCTTACAATTGAATGTTGGAGATTATATGGTCATATCGCAATTCATTGTTAGTTCCTTATGGATCTTTGGCGGTGACATAATTTTGCGGTTACCATGGATAAAAACATTGGAGACTTTCATCTTAAATGTCGAAAAGAAGTTTATGACATTTTCCTATAAGAAGAAGAAAATCCCATTGCAGGACGATACATTGAAGTCATATTTAGAAGCTCCAACATCTGAAGACTTCAAGGATATATCAAAGATGATTTCACGGGACAATAAGAAGTTGGAACAAAAGAAGCAGAAAGAAGTTGAAAAGGTTGTCGCTAGTAGAGATGAAGAAATTACCCGTTTGAAGAATCATAGTCAAGACTTGATTGCGCAGATCAAGAAATTATAAAAAGAAAAAAAGCACAAGAAGTAAAACAGAAATTCCACAAAAAGGAAGTAGATCTCCAAAAATAATTCAATAAGAACCTATCAGAAAAAGATGAAGAAAATACTCGCTTAAAAAAATGAATCAAAGGTTGATTCAACAAATAAAAAACTTAAAAGATGAGAAGCTAGAAAAATCCTCGGAGTTATTATCAACCAGTAAATCACATGAAGCAAAAACAATTGAAGTTTCTACAAGGGTTCCACAAACAACTCAAATGCCTTATCATCACCCAAATCACAAAATTCATTACGACCAATGTCAAACTCAAGAAGAAAATAAACAATGTTCCTCTTACAGACAAACCAACTATAACATTGAAAAAGAACGAAGACAATATTGACAACCTTTATGGAAGCCTAAAATGAGAAGTTCTATACGAGCAGTCGATCTTCAAATAGTTCCAATGAAGGTAGATTTGGGGTGGATCACTTCCTAGAAAATGCAACACATTAGTTCAGGAATCCAAAGATTATACCGCCTGATTTCATCGAGTATCGTAGTTCCAAGCTCACAACATCATGAAAAGTTGTTACGAGCAAGAGGACAAAGTCTTACAATAAACTATGCTTTAGGACAAATCATGTTTAAGGGGAAGGCAATGTTATATAAAAAATATATATAATAAAAATATATATATATAATAAAAATATATATAAATATAAAATGACATTAAGAAAGCAATAAAATAAATAAATTATTTGAAACCGAAAAGTCATGCATTTTTGTAAAGGCGCCAAGACAACCCAATAATATATATATATATATATGGGTCTTTTTCTAATTGTAAATTATCACTTATCAATTATTCAGTATTCAATTTCTATTATCCTTTATGGATTATTGTGGGTTGTCGTATTTAGATTGGAAGTTTCACATATAAACCATCTTGGTTCATACCAAAAGCATAATTTTGTGAATCAACATAAGAAATTTGATATATTTACTACTCATTAAAAACAATGACACATAAATGACACATTTTATGTGATCTCAATATTAAACTAAGCTTGGGAAATTTTATTCATATTATTGTCCGCTACACTTTATTTTGTCACATAATAGTGGCTTCATTGGACACTTATGCATGGAATGATTCAATTGTAGAAGTCTATGGTCTTCTAGTCAATGCTTTGAAGGTCTCCATTAGTTGTAGAAACCCCTCTACTAAAAGCATGTGTCGGGTTGAGAAAGGAAAATATATCAGAAACTCAAATGCGCAACTCATGATAAACAACATGCTACTTACTAATATTTATGTTTTTATTTTAAAGAGATAGAAATTTTCCACCAAAATGAATAGTGATTATTCCAAGGAGTTTTGCACTATGACTCATGGATCCCGAGCTCATAATACTATGCTTTATGATTTCTACAAGAACCATACACTTCATAGGAGAGTGAGTATGTTTCCATTTATAATGAAAATAGCCCATGAGGTGATGCATATTATCTATGTGAAATCCAATATCTTCATTGAAATGTCAAGATAGGAAACCCAAAGGTGGTACCACTACTCCTAACTCCTCTCATGGAATTTAAATCCTCTCGTGGCATTATTGTTGTTTGCATCAAGCCATTTAACAATACATCTTGAGAAAATTCATATGTATTATTATTTCTTGAAAATTCATATGTATTATTATTTCTTTTTGCAAGAATTGTTTACTTAATAAAAAAAACTACATACCTAAAACAATTTTTAAGTTAACAGAATCATGTTACTCGTATATATAGTTGAATCCCATACTATCCAACCTACTACTATTTGGTTAGTTTTCTTTTGGAAAATAAATAATAAAAATTATATATTCTATTTGAGTTGAAAAGAAATACATTTTGAATATGCATATAACATTGCATGACATGGGGTGGCAGGTGCGGGTGGGATTCTTTTTGATCCCGGCGGAAATAAAATCACAGACTTTGCTTGGGGACTTGGCAGGAAAACTAATAACGAGGCTGAATGGTTAGCCCTTATCTTCTCCTTAGAAATGGCCTCCAACTACAGCATAGCCAATCTCAAAATCTATGGAGACTCAAGGCATGTCATCCAAATCATGAGAAGAGGATATGCCTCGCCAGGCTCAAAAGCAGATAGATATCTGCAAAGAATTAAGACCATTTCTTTATCTTCAAAGGCCTCCTTCTTCCATATCCTACGAGAGAACAACAGGGTGGCGGACTTAGCTGCAAATCAAGGAATCAAGCTCTCAATTGGGCAAACTAAGGACCATCAAGGAAATCTAGGTTTTCATTATATCCCCTAACTTTTTAATGTCTTGGTCCTTTGAAATTGTGATGTGGTATTTGGTTAGGGAATTGGCCTCAAGGGTCACCCCATTCCCTTTGCCAAACTTTGAACGTCCCCTCTCCTCGTCCTCACTCCCGAGCTTGTACTCCACGTATCTTTCCACCCGCTCCTCCTTCTGCCCTCCCGTCCTTTCCTCCACCTGTCCCCTTGATCCTCCCCCCGGTGTCAGCTCCCACGGGGCTACCTTAACTCCCCCATCCGCCCTCCTTACTCCTTCTTTCGCGATGGTTTCTCCTTCCCATCTTCCCGACTCCCTGAGCCGTCTGTCTCTCGAGGAGTTTGCCCCTTCTGCTCCTCGTCTTTCGCAGGTGGAAAATTGGGATAGGGAGCTTGCCCCTTCTGCTCCTCGTCTTTTGCAGGTGGTTAATTTGGATACAATGCCATCTATCAGGGCGGCCATTGCTGCTCTAAGCAGAACCCTGACAGACATCAAATTTGCTGTCCGAAGAACATACGAGACAGTCTGCACCAGCGTAAACCAGAACTCGGATATGGCGTCGGTCATTAAGCACGTCTGCAATCAGTTGTCTTGCCAGGATTCCGGGATTGATGACCTGGAACGGAACATCATAGAATTAATGGGAAAAGTTGACAGAATTCAGGAAGATTTGGTTGTTTACTTCAAAGCGACGCAGGGTAGCTGGATTCATGAGAATACAACAGTGAATCAGGAAATTCAACAGCTGAGGGCGGACGACTCGTCTGTCAAGCCCAGGAAGAAAGGCTAATTTAGCCCAGGTTTCTCACAATTTTTGTTTTGGTTTATGTATTTTTGTAAACTTCTCTGCAGTCAGTTTGTTAAGGTGTATACCAGCTCTATGCTGGACATTTTCAGGAAGACTAAACTTAGAGGCTACAATGTAATGCAGTTAGTATTGGTAGTGTTAGCTAGGCCTATTATCTCAGCTCTGTTAAAAACTTGGTTTGCAAGCTTGTAATGTATAGCTGTGCACAGCTTTATAAATACTATCTTTTTTCCTGTTACTGTTAAAAAAAAACATTGCATGACATATCAATGAATTGGCTCTCATTTAAGCATTCAAATATGTCATATGTACTACACTGTATATATTTCAAAATTGAGGATTAAACTTTCTCCAACACATAGCCAGCTAGTCTAGGCCTTTTAAATAGGAACCAAAATATTACAAATGAGTTTGTTCATAGAATAGGATATTTTGATCAACATTCATTTATAATGATTAATCAACATTTGAAATGAATAATGATTACCTCTCAAATGTATCCTTGTTGAAAGAGATGTAGATACATTTAATATCTTTATGATATCTTTTGAAATATTGCTTTAGAAACAATATGCTACACATACATTTTTTTTGGTAAACTTGAAACATTGATTAATTGATATTACACCAACACTAAAGTTGGCAAGTTGGTGTAAAATCAATCTAACATCTAACTGAAGCATAACACGTTAATTAAGCACCATTTGTAAGACATTTATTTTGCAGGCATTGATCTAGCACCTACCATGTGATAAGTGCTAGTTTAGCATGTGTTGACATGGCACTATATTACATCAATTAATTGGCATGTATATAGTGATGATGCGTCCAAGGAATGTTAATTAATCAATGTTCATGGAAAAGCAATGAAATGTTTGCAATGTGGTTATGTGTTTCACTTCAATGGATTAGTGTTAAGGAATGTTGCTACTGTGTTGAGTGAATGTCTACTATTTGAAATTTTAAGGTGGGTGTGTGGGGGGAGGGGAGAGGGGGAGAATGGGGATTATATCAATTAACCAACATTTACCTTATGTAGGAACGTTGAAACATCAACACCATGAATATGGCAGCTAACCATCATCTTTAAAAATGATGTCCAATGTTAAATTAACATTTATAACATGGAAAGCGTCAAAAATTAACCCCAAATGGGAAGTGTGTTCTCCCTAATACCCCTCATCAACAATTTGATGGAGCATTCTAGTACATGTCAGGTTTGGCACAATGGAAATGACCACCTATTTTTTGTGAATTTCTCTTTGGTCATGTTAGTATTAAATATTTAATCTTAACTTGTGAACCTTAGTGATCATTATTACCATTAATTTAATTAATATACTATTAGTTGTGACCCAATAAGTCATGTATTTACCAATTATACTATGTAAAAGGGTCTTCTATCACATATCTATACATCATCGACATCTATTGAATATCATCTACGTATCCTATTATTCTAATGTGTTTTTAGATGTGAGGAGTTAAGTCACTCAGCATTGACCATTGATGCTTGGAGCTTCATTAAACATTGCATTTGATAAGACAAAGTTTTGCAAGTCATTATAGGTTGTTCTCTCTACAAAAAGGCCTTGTTGGTTTAGGAAGATTAGATGAAATTGTTTATTTCTAGAATTTAAGGGATGTGGTGGCCTACTATGTGGATAGTAAGAAACATCCAAATCAATTGAACAATAGACTCTCTCAACACTGTGCATACATTAATCATTTTATGAAAACTAACCTAGATGCAAACCTTTACCAAGAAATTCACCAAAGCCAAAGTATCAAAGTAACACAAACTTGGAATGATTTCCAAAGCAGAAGAGTAGACAACCAGTTTGTTTGGTTCGATTTTCAAACTAGACATTGTTGTATGAAGGCACTTTTGTATGTCTATGCAATTTTTCAAAACCCTAACTCTCTCCATCTACAGGTGTTTTCTAAAGCTTAATTTATTTTTTACTTACGTATAAAAGCAATAATTTCGAGATTGTGTACCTTGGCATAGTGCATCCCTAATAGTGGATCGTTTCCTATGAAGTGTAATGTTCAATGTGCCAAATCTTATATTTTTTTGTCATAAAGGGGTAATTTTAAGGATCCATACATATCTTAAAGTGTAGAAACCTTAGTAAATATTTTTAATTCTTAAAATGCCAACTATAAAATGTTTGGTGGTAATTTTGTAAAAATATTCAAAATTATAAGGATTTATATGGTTTATAGAAAATTTTGGCAATTTTTCAAGTAACATAACTTTATCATATGTAATTTGGGTGAATTGTATTTGGAAAAATATGAAAGTTGGTGGATCATGTTTTGAAAAAAAAAAAAGGAAAATTATCCAAAATGGAAAAATTTAACCCCTAAAATTTTCCATGGTTCATTGCCCCTAAGTGTCTGCCTTGGCCCCCTTTTTCTCTAGTGAATTATTGATCATGGGGAGGATCTATAGCACAAGCCCCTTCTCTGAAACATCTTCAAGTAGGGAAGGCTTGTTCCATTTCCCCCTTATTGATTACAAATCTATGGGTTCCTTTTATTGTTGTTGTTGTTGTTGTTGTTGTTGTAGAGGATAATGCCTCAAAACCTTGTTATTGTGATATCCTTACCAAGGGTCTCTGATCTAAGACTCAACAAGCCCTTTAAGTGTCAAGAAGAATATCAAGGTTCAAACCCCCCCCCCCCTTCCTATCATTTTATGAAAGGATATTTTTGGAAGGGGAGATCATTTTTAACAAAACCAAGTGAAAAAAAAAAGAGTAAAGACCTCTTGATTTTAAACTATGAAATATTATATTGTTTCCTTGAGGGCCAAGTTATTCATTTTCCCCAAGTAAGAAGGGAATATCTTTTTTTCTCATAGGACCCTCACACTGTGTGATCCCACCATAATTATTTGTTCTTCAAAAAGCAATCAATTTCGCAACTTTCATTATGGAATCCATAAATTCATAATTTTAGTTTGCATGCCAAAAGAGATGAAAAGCAACCTAAAGAGTATGATAAGAAGGGAAGGTGGCTAAATAAATCATATGAAACTCAAGGTTTCACAAGCACCCATGTCTCAGATGAGTTTGAATTCCATATTCAGTAGCAAGAACCTCCTATAGATACATGGAACACTAGAAAACTATTTTTCAAACCTAATGAAGCTCAAGTTATTAAACTTCATAACCGGATGATATGCTTAGATCTACAAGAAGTCAACCAAATTAAATATTTCTTGTCTCGACTCAAGATGTTGCAATTGAAATTGGAGAAATGTTGCACTAACTTCAAAGAAGGATAGGTAGATGATTCAATTCATTCTCCAAAATTGCATTCTCTGTGTGAATTTTTTGTTTCCAAATATTGAAAAACAAAGAATGTGATTAGTAGAATTGCACCTATGATCCTTCATGAAGAACTAAACCTAATTTGGGGACAAGCTCGAAGACGGCAGATGTTGGACTATGAAGGCATACCTTTTCGGTGCCACAGATGCCATGTTTATAGTCACATGGAAAAGAACTGTCACCAGCATTTTAGCAAGTTGACAGATCGACCAAAGAATAGAATGGTGATGCAAAGTGACCCTAGCTCAGGGGAAATGTTTCCCAAGGTTGGTCGACTAGAGGAGGTCCACAGAACTTAGGAACATCCAAAAATTCTAGCGGACAACGATCTCTCAGTGCTCAGGGATAGCAGAACAGAACATCCTCACCCACTTGACCCCACAGTGCCTCCAGATCCGCAGGGAGTGGTGGAGCAACTTGAGCATCCGGTCTAGGGGGAAGCATCAAACTCTTTGGGTAAGAAGTTGGATCTCACCTGCCATATTTCCTCTCTGGAATCTACTTTTTCTTATTTAAATTTTGAACAAAAGTATGTCTATGTTTCCTCCCCCTCTACCTCTTCACCCTCTGACCCAATCCCCCCCACAACACAGCTTCAGACCTCCCTAACCTATCCCTCCCATCCACCAAACCCTTGCCACCTCCCTCCACCATCCTCTACACTCTCCTCAAATTGGGAACCCTCCTTTGGAACCTTTCCCATTTGTTTCCACCTAAGATCCCGGGACATCCTTGAATCTTTTGAAACCTCCTCTCAACCTCCTGGTTTAGGGGAAAACCCACAAGTTGTTTTGAAAGGGAAAGGCAGAGGGAGACCTTCCCATCTTTCCTCGGCACAACACCGTGCACTGAAGGATCTTGCTAATGGAAAACAAAATTCTATTTTAGGGGCACTTAGAGCAACGAAATCCCTAGAGGGGGTTACCCAATGAAACTTTTATCCCTGAATTGCAGCGGTTTGGCAAGTTCCCAAAAAAAACTTGCACTCAAGAGGTTGGTCACGGTGCATCATCCTGATATCCTTTTGTTACAAGAAACCCTAGGTTCAGAAGAGGCGGTCACAAACCTTCTGAACGCGTCTGTTAAGTATTTAGACTTCTTTGCTCAAGACACAAGAGGACTCTCAAGAGGTTTAGCAGTCGTCTGGAACCCAAAAAAAGTAAAGGTTGGAAATTCTTGGGGATTCGCTTCAGGCCTCGGCTTGGAAGTGTATTTTGTTGATTTGGACAAAACCTTCACAATCCTCAACATCTACGGCCCTTATGAAAATAAGGTTCCCTTTTGGGACTCTTTGTGCAAAAAAACTGTTCTCAAGTCCGACAACATCATTCTAGGAGGTGACTTGAACTTCACACTGGGTACACATGAAATATGGGGCCCCAAAGAGAGAATAGATCCTCTTACATCTTTCTTCGAATAAAAATTCCGAGAAGGTCGACTTATTGATGTTGATCCTATAAAGCTAAAACCCACATGGACCAACAGGAGAACTGGAGAAAGAAGAATTGCCAAGAGGCTTGATTGTTTCTTAATTGCAGAAAATATCCTAGATCAGAATCTGAGAATCAGGCAATGGGTAAATTCCGGGTGTGAATCGTATAATCACCCAATCTGTCTTGAAGTCTTGAATGAGGCTCGAAAACCACCCAGACCTTTTAATTATGTTCTGCTTGGCTAAAAGAGGAGGAGGTTGTTCAAATTATTCAATCAAACTGGAGGCCATATATCCCAGAATATGGTGTTCATGCAGCCCTACATTTTGCTCAAAATCTCTCCCAGGTCAAGAAGAAAGTTCAGGAATGGACCTTACTCAAAAAAGTAAGGGATAAGGAGGAAATCAAACTTGTCGAAATAGATATAAGGAACATTCAAGAGTCAGAAGGTGGGGGTTTTCTCTCTCAAGATACCAAGGCCCAACTTGGCCAGTTGGAAACTAGAAGAAGAAAACTATTGAAACAGCAGGAAGAAATATGGAGACTGAAGAGCAGAGCGATCTGGATAGAATGCGGGGATGAAAACACAAAGTTATTCCAGGATTTCGCAAAAGTTCAAAAATTGCAGAACGCCATTTGGGGACTGAAAAATGGAAATAATGAAGAAGTCACCACTTTCGAAGGACTAGCAAACTTGGGCACCTCCCATTTTAAATCCCTATTCAAAGAAGACAATAGGGCCACAATTGCTGAAGTAATCCGCCTCTCCCAATTCTTTCATGGCCTCATCACTGAGGAAGATAATCAGGGACTCGTGGAATAAATATCGGAAGACGAACTTAAAGAAACTCTCCACAGCTTCCAGAAAGATAAAAGTTTGGGTCTGGATGGATGGACCATTGAATTATTTCTGGCACTTTTCGACATTATTGGTCCTGATATCCTACAATTGGTGGAGGAATCCAGGACAAGAGGTTTTATGCATCCCCCCCTAAATTCTATTGTCTTAGCTCTCATTCTGAAAACATATCACCCCAGTCAGATGGAAGACTTCAGATTGGTCTCTCTTTGCAACATCACATACAAAGTGGTAGCAAAGATCATGACTTGTAGAATGAAAAAGGTGTTGTCAAAATTTATTTCATATGAACAATTCGGCTTCCTAGAGGGTCGACAAATTCATGAGGCCATTGGGGTTGCACAAGAAGGAATTCACTCCATCAAGACTAAGAAGCTTAAAGTTGTTGTAATCAAGATCAACCTCTCAAAGGATTTTTACAGAGTAAGCTGGTTGTACTTACATATGCTCATGACACACCTTGGTTTTAACTACCCATTTATCAAATGGGTGATGAGCTGCATCACAATAGCATCTTTTCTGGTCCTAATAAACGACTCAGCTTCACCCTTTTTTGTTGTTGAGAGAGGACTTCGACAAGGATGTCCCCTCTCACCGCTGCTCTTCTTATTGGTAGTTGAAGGTCTTAACAGGGCTATCGTAGACGCAAAAAGACGGGGCACCTTCTCAGGAATTTCCATCTCAAACACCCTCAAAATCATTCATCTTCTCTTTGTGGACAACATTCTCATCTTCTATGACGGATTACTAAGAGACGTTGAGAAACTCATTGAAATTCTGGAACTATTCCGAAAAGGAACAGGAATGATAATTAATGCTCAAAAATACACTCTTTCCACCATCAATTTGGAAGAGGTTGAATTACAAAGGTACACTAATATCTTCCCCTTTAACTTAAGGACTATTGATGAAGGCCTCAAGTTCTTAGGATTTAAACTCAATCCAAACTCTTACAAATCAGAAGACTGGCTCTGGCTTATTCCAAAACTTGAAAAGAGAATCAACATCTGAAGCCATAGATGGCTCTCCAGAACAGGCAGATTGGTATTCATCAAATCCATTATAGAAGCTATCCTGGTTTATTGGATGTATCTCGTTTGGATACCAAAGAATATTCTGGATAAAGCAAGGAAAATCTGTTTCAAATTTCTTTGGTCCGAAAAAAATGAAATCTCAATAACTCTGTGGGTTAAATGGGAAAGAATATCCCAACCAAAATCGCTCGGAGGATGGGGGTTAAAAGACATTCATCTCTTCGCAAAGGCCCTAGCTGCAAAATATGGCTGGCGACTTCTCACTACCCACAATCTTTGGTCGGACGTGGTTCAACATAAATACATTACTCCAGACACAATCCCGGATTGGATCAAAAGCAACTCAAGAAGGAGGCAGGGAATATTTATTATTTGGACGGTTGTTCTATCCTTCCTTCCCATTATTGAAGAAGGATTGGCCTGGAAAATTGGAAACGGAACCCAAGTTCGTATTGGATCATACCCTTGGCCAGGATGTCAAAACCGCCACATACTGCTTCCACAACTTATTCAATTTCTTCAAAATCAAGGTTTTTTTCATTTAAACCAAATTGCAGATCCCATCTCCTCTACAATTTGGCATCAGGGGTGGAAAATTTCTTTCGACCCGAACATCCCGGAGGCACTAGAAGCTGGTTGGAATGGTTACATAAACACACTCAAAACAACACATGTTTAGCTTACTGACCCTTAGGACGAACTTGTTTGGCTCTCTGTTGCACACAGCATCTACATGCCAAAACTAGGATATAAAAAACTGGCCACTACCGAACATCCGAGTAATCCAAATTGGTGGTGGAAAAGCATCTGGAAGTCCAAATGCCCACAAAAATAGAAAATTTTCATGTGGTGTACTTTGGCATATCCCAATCTGGGAACGACTGAAACGTGGGAACATTGAAGGGCCTAGCTGGTACATGTTATGTAAACAAGCTGATGAATCAGTCTCCCATTTCTTATCACCTATCCTTTTTCCATCCATATGTAGACAGAGCTTAAATGAAAGTTAAATTTTATTACTATCTAGGATGGTGCAACTGTTGAAGATGCTTGGAATACTTGGGTCTCCTCGGCAGATACCTTATCAATTCAAGCTCTGCCACTCCTTGCTGCTTGGGGAATATGGCTAGCTAGAAACAAGGCCATCTTCCAGGACATCCCATCTATCCCTGAGCTTATTGCCTCCCACAGCATTGATATACTTTCCTAATTCCCACAGCAAAAGGGTGTCCCTACCACTAGAGTCATAACTGAGGAGATTATAAACAAAAATAGCCCTTAGGCTTTCTTTGATGGGGCCTCACAAAACCAA
Source organism: Larix kaempferi (assembly GCA_027924585.1). Taxonomy (NCBI): domain Eukaryota; kingdom Viridiplantae; phylum Streptophyta; class Pinopsida; order Pinales; family Pinaceae; genus Larix; species Larix kaempferi. The sequence goes on along the minus strand of BSBM01000262.1, from coordinate 3,214,223 downwards.
AACTGTGGTGGGGGTGCACTTCTCCATATGTCTGATTCCCACTTCTTTCACATTCAAATGGGACTTGGAAGCGAAACTAACAACTTTGTCGAACTCTCTGCACTAAACCTCCTCCTTTTCTTTGCCACTGAAAAGAACTGCAAAACTTTACAGATCTTTGGTGACTCATTGAACGTCATCAATTGGGTAACTAAAGTTCAAAAATGTCACAATGTTTTTTTGAACTCCTTGTTAGAAGAAATCTTGCGGCATCTGGAAGGTCTTGACTCCTTCTCATGTCATCATGTATACAGGGAAAGGAACTCAGTAGCAGATCAACACTCAAAAGGGGGACTGAACATTTCATATGGACAATGGAAGATCTCAGAACACCAAAATGAAACTTTTTTTAATATTATCACAGATCGTTTATAGATGGTTTGGCCCCTCTTGCGAATCCAACCTGAGCAGCATCTTTACAACATTTTGGAAGCATTAACTATTTTGTTGAAATTCTCTCTTCATATCAGCATATAAACAGATCGGGCACATAGCTCTTTTTTGGCTTTTGGAGGATCGCAAATCCCGATCCTAACAGCCATACGGAAATACTTTTGTGAATATCGGTATATAAGCCTATTTTATGAGAAAAAAACACTTATATATGGGTTGAAAAGCAGCACTCATAAAAGGCATAGAAATATTCCTTCTGCAATATGTAATATGTTAATCATTAATAAAATTACGCTTTTTTCCTTGGAAAAAAAAAGCATTTCACCTATGATAGATTTTGATACATTTTTTTAATGTCTTTTGATTGAAGACTAAGGAAAATTAATAAATATGGACAAGATAGGCCCATGTGAAAGGCTTATGTGGCCAAAGGAAAACGAATCAACATAAGAACTTTAACAAGTGTAATAGTAGTCCCCAAAAGGACTCTCAACCTCAAAATCAATCAAAGCAAGGCAAGAAGCAATTGTGGAAGAAACCCTATGAATATTGTGGTAAACCTAGGCATTTTGAATATTAATGTTTTAAGCAACTCACAGACCTTAAGAAGCAGAACAAGGAGTTTATGTAAAATCAACAAAAAAGTTGCCTTCAAAAAATATAAGGCCTTTTTATGCAAATAATATTGGTTTTCATGAGCAAAATCTATTTTTTTAGGACTTTAATAATCAAGCTTCATGACAATGTCAATACCTTAGAAGACTCTCTTGCCCATTGTCACGAGGAGTTTGTTTTACTTCAAGATGATAATACCAAACTCTTTGACTAGTATCAAGGCATGAAGAATGATCATGAACTCATGCTTCAACAATTTTTCAACAAGGACAAACTGACCTAAAATTTACATGACCTCAATCAAGACCTTGTACAAAAAGTGAATGAATCAGGAGGTACAAAAGGTGAGAAAGAATAGATTCTTTGCACCTTACAAAAGGATATTTAGTTCTCATATTACATAAGTTTTTCTCATTTATTGTTCATTGATCATAGACTATCTTCCAATAGCTCGGAGAAACATACTAAAGGTATCAATTCCAAGTTACTTCACTAAATGGATTATACAAGGGCACTTGGTATGCATAGACAAGGTATTGTTACTCCTATTGTGGTTGAGTGGGACAAGTCGAAGCATGGCTTGTTTATGTTGAGACTTCTTTGTTGGATGCAAGCCACTTTGTTTCTTCTACTACTATTGATTAGCAAAAATTGGAATATGCACCATTTGCTTCTACTACTATAGATCCCTTGCACCTCTCATTCGACAAAACTACATACTTTATCCATCCACATCATTGCCATATTAGTTTCTTAATCATAATGATTGAAGACATTCTTTCTCTTCATTCATGGATCAGCATTCTTATTGCCTTGGTTCTTAAAAATCAATAGTTAAGTAACATAGATGGCATAAATTTGGATCAATGCACGCTTTTAGGAATAATTGTGGTAGCACTAGTCATTAGCCATGGCAACATTTGAGCTATTATTTGGCATCCTATTAACCAGTTTCATCAATTGTATAATGATATAATGTGTATCACTCTTTTTTATTTGATTAACCATGGTAGCAATCTCTTCCTGACAATTTTGTATACAAATGTTTCCTCATTCCATCTTGTTCACATGTGTGTGGGAGAGGATGCTTTTATGATGGAGAGGCCATATTGTTGCATGTGGTGTTTGGAGCAAGTGTTAATTCTTTGACCCCATCAGCACATGGTCAAGGATCTTGGTTTCCTTTCTTGCAGCAATCATGCTAATTTTCTATAGGCTTACCTTAATAAAAGCTTCAACAAAACAAGTTCCAAGTGGTCATCCATGTGATAGCATAGGGAATGTCCTGGATCTACCTGTTAACACTGAAAGTGTCTTTAGGTTTTTGTGTGTTTTTCTGCAATGTTTATACTTCATCTTCTTTTTCATTTTATTTCATTTTCAATTTTAAACCATTTTTTATTGTCTTCTAATCTTTAATCCTATAGTTATGGCTTTAATTGATTTGACTTAACCTTGATGGCTAATTTTATGTAACATTTCATTTCGAAGTCTTCAAAAAAATACTTACCTAAGTGTTTTCTAAAAAAAATTATCCAAAGTCTAACCTATAACTTTGAGTTTATATATCAAATTGCACATTGAATGATTCCCGCAATGCAAGGCTCAAATTCAATACTCTAGCGCGCTGCAGGAGTCCCAAAATTACGAAAATTAGTGGATTTGTGATGACAGTACATATCCAATATATTTTGATGATGGAAGAGGAGATTCTAGGCACCTGTTCACCTCATTATGACACATGCATGAACTTATGGTGATCACCATCCCGTAATTTCAAGGTTTCAGATGCCACGATCTCCGATTTGGGGATTTCAAGTTTAGAAGCTGAAGACACGTAAATTTTGAAAAATCTCACCTTTAATTCAATTGCAAGAGAATAGGATAGTGTATTTGCAGAGTACACTGTAAATATGGGCAAGAGTGGCAGGAATGGCGAGCTAACTTGGTTTGAACCAACCGACATCACCTGGGCAGCGGAATTTCCTGAGTGTGCTGTGATTTTCAAGTCAGTGGGATGGTTTGTGTTTTTCGAGAATATTACAGGGTTCAATGTCAAGGTAACCCATGCTTTCGCCCAACACCTTGTTGACAGTAATGTGAACTTTGATACCCTGAAGTTCAAATTGATCGAAGCCCTAGTTGCTGAAGCAGTCGGTGTACCCTCAGAGGGCAAATTATGGTTTAAAAAATCTGCTTTCGATTTTAACCCTAGGATGTTTCTAATACCAGGAGTTGGAGAACTAGACTGGAGTAAAGGTGTGCATATAAAGAATTTTAAACCACGGTGGAAGGAATTAATCGGGATTATTCAGAGTTACATCACCTGTGAAGGCCGCTTTGCTTCAGTTTTCAAGTATCATATCAGGATTCTGATGCATTTATCTGAGCAATCAAAGATGAGTTTACCTTTCTTCTTGCTAAAAATCCTTCAGAAAAATGTCTAGCAGAGTTAAGGGTCGAGTTAAAAGCTCAAACCAGTCTTTATTTCATCATGGACTTGTTAAGTTGATAGTTTGTTCAGTTTTACAGAAGGAAGGTAGAAATTGGGACCACTTCTTGTTCTGTTCAGGATTCATAATTAAGCAGGATGAACAAGAGGAGAAACATACACCAAGCAAACAAACTAGCTTTATGAAGAAATTTAAAAGGGATGCAGAAGAGAATTTGCAAAGTACCAGTGTACAAGATGATTCGCAGAGTATTGATGTACAAAAACAATCTCAGAAACCTAAAGATGTAATGCAAAAAGAAAGCATACTTGAAGGACAGCCTGAACGTGTTTCAGAGATTAACAAAGGAAAGAATATTGATCCTATGGATATAGAGGAAGCAGATAGTTCGAAACAGGACATGCACAGTTGTGTTTTGGAGATAGAAATTTCAGTTATAGGTCTTCCTGTTGTAGATACTGAAGAGGGGGTATTTCACATTCCAAATTTTGATGCTGATATGAAAGCTTTGACAAAGCTTAGGGAGACTAAGTGGCGACTTAAAACAAGAGCTACTAATAAACTCAGATTAAATATGAGAAGGATACTGGATCCTAAGCTAAAGGAAGAGAAGGTTACCATTATTGGAGACTCTTCAGAAGAAGAAGATGGAAATAGTAATGCTAAGAAGGTTGAGTTTGATTCACAGGAGATTAAAATGGATACAAAGAAAGAGACCGACATGATAACTAAAATGGTCAAGGATTGTGAAAGAATTGCAGAACAATAAATGGTAGTTGAACAAGAGGTTATCCCAGATGTTGAAAAGCCATCCACTTCATCTTATCCCCTCTAAGGTGCAGTATCTAGAAATAAGCAAGAAGAGGAATTAATCTTTTAAAAGTTGAATATTCCATTTGAATTAGAGCAGTATTCGATTATACATCCAGATGTTCGAATTGATACTGAGGTTGAAAATTTAAAGAAGTCTATTCAGCAATATAAAACACAGGAATCATTTATGAGAGAGTCAAATGAAGGACTTAGAACTACCAATAAAAGGATGAGAGAAGACTTAGAAGAGTTACATGCTCATTACCAAGAACTGATCTTAGTTGCTAAAGAAGCCTTAAGGAGGAAGGGAGAGGTAAAAGTGCAAGCTGAAGATATGGCAAAGCAAATCGAGGACTTGAAGAAGCAAAACAGGGGACTGCTTAGCAAGGTTCGTGGATTGGAGAATTAGCAAACTCGAGATAAGAAGAAATCACATGCCTTGGAAGGCATATTTATGCTAGTTGAGGCTACCAAGCAGTTATGAGCCACCTCATCTCCAGCTGTCAAAGTATTTTATTTTGTTATCATAAAAATAGTTGTTAATGAGTTGTTTTAAGAATTCGAAAGCTAAGATGTAACTTATAGTTGTAACTACTTAGAAGTTAGGGTTAGCTTGTAAATTTTTTTGAGTTTTCTGCTTGCTGGTTTATGTCAACATTTCAGTGGTTTTCATTTACATCCGGTTTTGTGAAAATCCTCACAGTAGATCTAAGAGATGATGTATACCTCGCAAGAAAGTAATTGATTAAGCAAGAAAATAGAAGAAGAGTGGTCAATGCAATATAATGAGCAATACAATAATAATACAGTAGAACTCGGATAGAAGAAAAAATACTTCACACACACTAATTAATTAATCACAATATGGACAAATAAATAGTACAATGCATGAGGATTCGAATGCCTAAGGTGGCAATTCGAATTAGCCTTCATGGAGTGATCAAAGGATCACTGGAGTGTCTTCAGAGCACAACTAGTAGTATATCTCATCATCAGTGGAGTCATCAATGTACAAGTAATTGTCAATCGTCAGTCAAATTGGGTCTAACTGAGTGTGGTAGGTGTAACTGAATGTAACTGGCACATGGAGACACTAACTGAATGAAGGAGGCTCAGTGGAGGGCGCATGAGGAGCTAACTGGAGTCAGAACAGATAGTCATGTCTCATCGGAGGTCAATCAGAGTGATAACAGCAGTGAGGAGTCAGTCTGGCCTCAAATCAAGGAAAGATTGGTGGCTAACTGAAGTAAACTGGACTGGTAGGTGAGAAAGGCGCCCTTCTCATGCAGTAGGTGAAAGGAGGGCGCATGACAAGATAGGAGGGCTGAAACTGAGTGGAAGGAAGCTCCGAGGGCTAGGTGCTGGGACTGATGACTGGAATGCATGCAAACCCTAAAAGTGTATGCATGACTGAAAATGTAAATGATCAAAATACTGGTGGGACTAGGATGGAGTATAGGAATATCCTAACACCCCCCCTTAATCCATCCTGGGCCCTGGTAACTAAGACCAAAGTCACCCAGTACAATGAATAATAACAGTCAATAAACCAAGGAAGTGGGGAAAATTTCATGGGAAAAATACCCCCTCAAAACAGACTGTAAGACACACATAAAAAATAAATGCTCCAAACTCAAGCAGGTGTGATGCTTAGTCATATGTCTGGAGGTATCTTCTTCTTGGGAAGAAGTGGATCATGCTCAAAAAGCATGTGCTTGTACTTGCTCTTCAAATCGAATGTGATGAGAACAAATCCAAAAGTATGAGGATGATCCTTGAACCTGTGATTCGAATCAGTTGAGGTAGGATCAAAAACATGAATATGCAGATAGTCTTTTGTCTTCTCCTTCAAACCATCATGGGTGAGATTATGCCAAAAAGAACCATCAAATAATAATGATTGCTTGAGATCCAAATCAGATTTAAGACTTGATGAATAGTTTCTTGAGATCTCCTTTGAACCAGCAGGGGTGAGATCAAAACCATCATATGCGTGAGAAATTATCTCAAGTAGTGTTTGCTTAGAATCCAAATTAGATCCAAGACTTGAATCATGGTTTCTTGAGATCTCCTTTGAACCATGAGAGGTGAGATCAAAACCAGTAAATGCATGAGAAATCATCCCAAGCGAATGGCAATGACCATATTCTTCAATAACCTTTTGAAAGTATGGAATAATGATCATATAGTAGTAAATAAGAGGTGATTGCTTGAGGAGGGTGAATGCATTACCTCCAATAGCTGATTTTACCTCCGAAATAATCATGTGATCATGATGCAAACCAATAGATTCTGGTGCAAGAGAGGATTTAGGACCTTTTGCAATATCTAGAGTGTGAGCTGGCACAGAATGAGAAGAAAGTTGGAGCATGAGTGTAGAATCTGTAGGTTCTTTGTGGACAACTTCAATATGAGATGATACTAGTTCATGATCTGAGAGACCGTCAAGGGGAGCGAATGCATCACTGGGCATGCTCTCGAAGGGGTTTGGACCAATCCCTTCATTCTGTCTGCCAAATCTTTCATCCAGGTAGGCCCATTGCTCTTTTGGAGATTCAAAATCATCAATGAATTGATATACCAAGCATCGAGACATAGCAAGAATCATGGTTCCCATGACTCCGTCACCATTATTTAACCAGTCAATCTTTTCTTCTGAGGATTCAAACTCTCTCTCAAAACAATAATCAAAGAGACCATTTCTCTTCAAATGTGCTATCATCTTTGGTTTCCATTCATCATAGTTGAATGGAGAAAGAGGATCATAGTTGAATGGAGGAGGATATATTTCTTCTGAATACATGGAATTTGTAGAAGACCTGCAAAACAATAGAGAATATCTACAACTGCTACTGTTGCAAAGATGCAAAAACTGCTGCAACTACTGCACTCGAAATCTTGGTAATAACCTGCAAAAAACTCTCAAGAATGGAGATAAAATATACTCTCAACATTCTCTGATACCATGTGAAAATCCTCACAGCAAATTTAAGAGATGATGTATACCTCACAAGAAAGTAATTGATTAAGAAAGAAAATAGAAGAAGAGTGGTCAATGCAGTATAATGGGCAACAGAATAATAATACAGTAGAACTCGGATAGAAGCAAAAATACTTCACACACACTAATTAATTAATCACAATATGGACAAATAAATAGTACAATGCATGAGGATTCGAATGCCTAAGGTGGAAATTTGAATTACCTTCATGGAGTGATCAAAGGATCACTGGAGTGTCATCGGAGCACAACTAGTAGTATATCTCATCATCGGTGGAGTCATCAATGCACAAGTAACTGTCAACCGTCAGTAAAAATGAGTCTAACCGAGTGTGGTAGGTGTAACTGAAAGTAATTGGCACATGGAGACACTAACTGAATGAAGGAGGCTCAGTGGAGGGCGCATGAGGAGCTAACTGGATTCAGAACATGTAGTCATGTCTCATCGGAGGTCAATCGGAGTGATAACAGCAGTGAGGAGTCAGTCTGGCCTCAAATCAAGGAAAGACTGGTGGCTAACTGAGGTAAACTGGACTGGTAGGTGAGAAAGGCACCCTTCTCGTGCAGTAGGTGAAAGGAGGGCGCATGATAGGCTAGGAGGGCTGAAACTGAGTGGAAGGAAGCTCCAAGGGCTAGGTGTTGGGACTGATGACTGGAATGCATGCAAACCCTAAATGATGCATGCAAACCCTAAAAGTGCATGCATGACTGAAAATGTAAATGATTAAAATATTGGTGGGACTAGGATGGAGTATAGGAATATCCTAACAGGTTTTGCATAGGCTGCAAACTACTTATGAAATTTTCTGAGACAATTAAACACGCTGAAAAATCATACTAACAGACAGAAAATAAATATTGAACATGCACACCATAAAAAGATAGACTCAGAAATTTTTGGCAACTATGCCCTGGAAAAACCCCCACGGGGAAAACCAATAAGAGAGAGAGAGATTCTTATTTCTTCAGTAAATCTTAGTACATAAATTTTACAACAGAAATTTTACTTATCTCCACCATGAAATTTCACCCAGCAATTTATCTTGAAAGTTGTGCCAAACTGCAACCTCGATTTCTGTGTAGGGGTGCCTCGATTTCTGTGATGAAAGTACATTGACTGTAAAGTACAGTCCTCCTCGAAATCTATGCAAAATATTGTTTCAAAATATGTGCCCCAAATCTGCCTTGAAATGTGTGTAGTAGTTCTCGAAATCTATGCCACTCAAACTCCTCGAAAACCGTGCTGAGTATTTCGGGAAATGTGCCCAGAATATACCTTGGGCTACATGCAAACAGTCTCGGTAATGGTGCCCAGATTTAGCTTGAAACTTGTGCCCAGATTGTCTCGAAACTTGTGCCAATAATGGCTATTGTACCAACAGACCTCGGGATGTGTGCCAACCCTCGGGATGTGTGCCAAGTCAACTACCTCGATTTATGTTCTGTACGAACAGCATTAAATGTTGTTGTACACTACCTATAATTCTGTGCAACTGTGGCTGCCTCGGGATGTGTGCTTGCTGAAGAAAATAAAACTAGGAATCTATAATGTGCATTAAATGCCCAACTAATGCCTCAAAAATCATGCCAAGAGAAAACTTCCCTTACAGTCTGTCTCGATATTCATGCCCTTCTCCAAGCTCTTCTCTCATCTCTCTATTTCTCAAGAATGAGTCAAAATGCCTCCCTCGTGCCTTTTTTATCAAACCCTAGGGTTTCCTAAATCTAGTGGTTGAGATTGATTTAGATCAATGGATCAAATTAAATGCTCCATTTATTTCTCATAAATAAATAATTTCACTCACCCACTTATTTATCAAAAAGTGACTTTGATGTTATAAAGTCTCATTAAGTGCATTTAATGTGAGGGTCACCTTTTTCCCCCTTCTAAGTGACATTAGGAAAATGTCACTTGGGGAACACTTCCCTATTTACAAAAACTAACACTCCCTCTTAGCGAGGAAGGTATTCTGCACTACTCCCAACTTGTCTCTGAAGAAGACAAACTTGCCCCTCCCCAAAGATTTCGGTAGGATATCTGCTACCTGCTCATCAGTGGAAATATACTGCAACTCAACTGCTCCTCTATGGACGTAGTCTCGGATGAAATGGTACCTGATCTCAATGTGCTTTGACCTATCATGGAACACGAGATTCTCAGAGAGCTGAATGCAACTCTGATTATCACAATAGATCACCGTAGGTCTAAGCTCTTGATCAAATAAATCTACCAATAACTTGCGAAGCCACAGTGCCTCACAAGTAGCCTGAATGGCTTCCGTGTACTCAGCCTCGGCAGAACTCAATGCAATGGAATTCTATTTCCGACTAAACCACGACACTGCTGCCGAGCCCAAACTGAAACAACAACCAGAAGTGCTCTTCCGATCCCTCACACAACCTACCCAGTCTGAATCTGTGAAACCAACCAAGCTGACTCCACCCAAACCCCTGTAGTCCAAACCATAATCCACTGTACCTGCTAAGTATCTCAGTACATGTTTTGGGGAAATCCAATGTACACTCCTAGGCTCCACCATGAACTAGCTAAGAGTGTTCACCGCAAAACACAAGTCTGTCCTGGTGTTGACCAGATACATCAACGATCCAACGAGCTAACGGTAAAGTGTAGGATCCATCAACTTACCCTCAAAAGCATGAAGTTGCTTCCAATTGGTGATCATCGGTATAGACATAGGCCTGCAGTCCTCCATCCGAAATCTCTTCAGAATATCAACTGCATACTTCTCCTGTCCTATGAAAATATGTCCAGTCTCCTGCCAAACCTCCATCCCCAAGTAGTAATGCATCAATCAAATATCAGTCATCTCATACTCAGCTGCAAGGTCTCTCTTGCAATGCGCAATGAGACGCTCATCTCTAGTAATAAACAAGTCATCAACATATAACAAAAGAATGAGAGGATCTCCACCAACCACAATGTAGCAAAGGTTGGGATCAGCCTCACTCTTCTGAAAGCCCATCGAAGTCAAGTATGCATCGATCCTGGAGTACCAAGCTCTAGGAGCTTGCTTCAGTCCATACAAGGCTTTCCTTAGCCTGCACACATGAGAATCTCTCCCATGAATCTCGAATCCATGTGGCTGCTCTAAGTACACCTCCTCCTGCAGAAGACCATTGAGAAATGTGGTCTTCACATCCATCTAGTGGATCTTCCAACCCATCTTTGTTGTTATAGATATCACTGCTCTGATGGAAGAATACCAAGAAATAGCACAAAAGTCTCATCATAGTCAACTCCCTCAACCTGTGAAAACCCCCGAGCCACAAACCGGGCCTTGTACTTCTCCACACTGCCATCTGCAGCATGCTTTATCTTGTAAAGCCACTTGGAAGTCACCACTGACTTCCCCTCAGGTCTTGGCACTATCTCCCAAGCATCATTCTTCATGATGGAATGGTACTCTTCCATCATGGCATCTCTCCATACCTAATGCTGAGAAGCCTCCTCAAATGTGGAAGGCTCAGAGTCACGAAGACTCGCAACAAGAGCCATCCCCAAGCTGTCTGGCATCACTGTTGTCCTGATCTCCTCCTGGGGTCTACCAAATGCCTCTGCATCCTTCAAGGTGTCTTGAAGCCACTTAGGCTTCCTCTTCCTTGAAGACTCCTCCCATCCTGGTCTATCCTCATCTAAGGAACTCCCAGAAGTAGAAAGTCCAACACCCCGAGGACCAGTGACTGATGAACCAGTCCCTGAAGAACCTGTAACCTGTGAACCTGAACCTGTACCTGTCCCTGAACCTGTCCCTGAAGTACCTATCACCTGAACCACTAAACCTGTAGAAGCTGTGCCTGTACTCTGTGATCCAGTCACTCCAGAAACCTGTGGACCTGAAACCTGTATCGAAGAAGCCTGTGTCAACTGAGGTGTGGGGCTGGTGGCTCCCGCTGCTCCATCTCTCTCGACTTCCGGAAGGCTCTCTCCTCATCAAACTTCACCTCCCGCCTAACAACAACTCTCTTCTGGCCAGGTAGATAAATTTGATAGGCCTTCGAAGTCTCGTCATATCCCACAAATATGCCTCTCTCTGCAGTGGGATCAAACTTCGTCCTCTTCTCGGAAGGGACATGAGAGTAAGTCAAAGAACCAAATATACAAAAGTGACTCACCTCAGGCTTCTTTCCTGTGTACATCTCCTCTGGATTCTTCCTCCCCAAAGCACGGTGAGGACTCTTGTTCTGCAGATACACTGCAATGATGCATGCCTCTGCCCATAGAAAGAACGGTAACCCCTGATCATGAAGCATCGCTCTCGCTGCTCCCACAATCGACCTGTTCTTCCTCTTTGCTACTCCATTCTGCTCAGGAGTGTACGGAACTTTCAGTTGTCTTTGTATACCCTCCTGTCTGCAAAAAGCATTGAACTCCTTGGAGGTATAGTCACCCCCATTGTCCGATCTCAACATTCTAATCTTCCTCCCTGCCTGCTTCTCCACAAGGGCTTTGAACCCTTGGAAGACACTCAAAACTAGGTGTGACTTCTTGCTCCTCAAGAAGTAGATCCAGGTCTTCCTGGAGAAGTCATCAATGAAGATGATGTAGTACTCAAAACCAGTCAAAGAGACCGATGACATAGGACCGCAAATATCAGAATGGATCAAGTCAAGCACTCATGTTGCTCTTGTGTCACTGCTTGGAAAAGCAGTCTTGGTGTACTTTCCCAAAGCACACCCCCTGCACACATCACTCTACTCAATGCTGAACTCGGGTAAACTTATAACCATGCTCCTCAACAATCTCAGAGCTGGGTGATGTAGGTGGGCCATCCTCCGATGCCATAGCTCACATAGCTCATTGCTGCTGCTGTGTGCTAGAGCATGCTACAGCTGAAACAATAGCTTGTATAGCTTTCCACATCTAACCCCAATGTCCATGGGGGTAGATACACTTGTAGTCCTGGTGAAAACCTGCACTCTCCCATCTGAGAAACACACCCCAAGACCCCTGTCCTCAATAGTGGAAATTGAAACAAGGTTCTTCTTCAGCCCAGGAACATACAACACATCCCTCGGAATCATGGGACTCATAGACTCCCACTGAAATGCAATGGTCCCCTGACCAACTACTCTAACAATGGTATTGTCTCCAAGTACAACCTCCACATCTCTACCTGTCTGTGATAGCTCGGAGAACAAATCTCGAGCAGTTGTCATGTGGCTCAAGGCTCCGCTGTCAATGTACCAAGTACTAGTGGTGGATGGACTCGTCTGATGGCCTACCAATAATGAATGCTTAATCTCCATATCCATATCTGTGCTGGTGGCTAAAGAGACTCTCTCTCTCTCAATCTATCCAGCATATAGGGAAAACTCCCTCTGAAACCTGTCTCCAAAGTCATCAACCTCTGCTGAGGTTGTTGTCCCTTCTTCTTCTTGTTGTTTGAACACTGTGAAGCATAGTGTCCAAACGTCTGACAACCATAGCACTTGATTTTACTCAAGTCCTTCTTCTGCCCACTCTGTTGTTGTTGCTGCTGCTTGGCCCCACCCTTCTTAGGACCCTTCTTCTTCTTCCCCTTTGTTGTCAATGCCACATTCTCCTCATCTACCCCACTCTGAGATGAACTTCCTTGTACGAGACCTCTCTTGGTCTCCTCCTGCATAAAGTCATCCCACAGTCTCTCCCAAGACGGTAGGTTCTCTCTACCCACTATGGCCTGCACAAATGCACCCCAGGGCTTTGAAGCCCCATTCACTGCTATACGTACAAGCTCAGTAGCAGATACCACCTCCCCAACCACTGCCAGTTCATCCCGAACTGCAGATATCCTAGTGAGGTATGTTGTGACTTCCTCTCCTCCATTCATCTTTATACTATTGAGTTTCTCGTTGAGAACCATCTTCCGGTTCTCATTGGTACACTCATACAAACTGGTCAAAGCTGTCCACATCCAGTGTGCCCTAGTCTTGCCTAAAATGTGAGGGATTATGTGGTCTTTAACTGCATCAAGGATTATCCTCCTAGCCTTACAGTCCTTCTTGTTGAAGGTTGATAGTGTTGCTGCATCTGTAACAGCGGGAATCTGAACCGGGTTTGCTGTAGTATTCCTAACCACCTCCTCCCAGAGTTCATTCTCCTCTAATATCTGTAAAATTCTGGCCTTCCATGGCACAAAGTTCACTGTCCCATTCAGCCTATCCTCTAACCTAAGTCCTGTAGCCATCTTTCAGCCAACCCAACAAAGTGTTGTTCACTAACAGAAGAAAATACTAAAAATTTATGAGTTCTGGAAATTTTTGTGTGTCTGCAAAATATCACTGTTTTCTGCCCCCTCGCTCTGATACCATATAAATTTTTCTAAGTTTTCTGCTTGCTGGTTTATGTCAACATTTCAGTGGTTTTCATTTACAGTCGGTTTTGCATAGGCTGCAAACTACTTATGAAATTTTCTGAGACAATTAAACACGCTGAAAATTCATACTGACAGACATAAAATAAATATTGAACATGCACACCATAAAAAGATAGACTCATAAATTTTTGGCAACTGTGCCTTGGAAAAACCCCCACGGGGAAAACTAGTAAGAGAGAGAGAGATTCTTATTTCTTCAGTAAATCTTAGTACATAAATTTTACAACATAAATTTTACTTATCTCCACCATGAAATTTCACCCAACAATTTATCTTGAAAACTGTGCCAAACTGCAACCTCGATTTCTGTGTTGAAAGTACAGTGACTGTAAGGTACAGTCCTCCTCGAAATCTGTGTAAAATACTGTCTCGAAATCTATGCCCCAAATCTACCTTGAAATGTGTGCAGCAGTTCTCAAAATCTATGCCACTCAAACTCCTTGAAAATCGTGCTGAGTTTTTCGGGAAATGTGCCCAGAATGTACCTCGGGCTGCATGCAAACAGTCTCGGTAATGGTGCCCAGATTTACCTCGAAACTTGTGCCAATAATGACTGTTGTACCAACAGACCTCGGGATGTGTTCCAAGTCAACTACCTCGATTTTTGTGCTGTGCGAACAGCATTAAATGTTGTTGTACACTACCTCGAATTCTGTGCAACTGTGGCTGCCTCGGGATGTGTGCCTGCTGAAGAAAATAAAACTAGGAATATGTATTGTGCATTAAATGCCCAGCTGATGCCTCGAAAATCGTGCCAAGAGAAAACTTCCCTTACAGTATGCCTCGATATTTGTGCCCTTCTCCAAGCTCTTCTCTCATCTCTCTATTTCTCAATAATGAGTCAAAATGCCTCCCTCATGCCTTTTTGATCAAACCCTAGGGTTTCCTAAATCTAGTGGTTGAGATTGATTTAGATCAATGGATGAAATTAAATGCTCCATTTATTTCTCATAAATAAATAATTTCACTCGCCCACTTAAATTTATCAAAAAGTGACTTTGATATTATAAAGTCTCATTAAGTGCATTTAATGTGAGGGTCACCTTTTTCCCCCTTCTAAGTGACATTAGGCAAATGTCACTTGGGGAACACTTCCCTAGGTACAAAAACTAACATAGCTATGAAACTCATTTTCTTTTTGTAAAAGGATAAAAGCAAGAAACCTTGATGGTAGATGGTTGGATTTTTGTTTCAAGAAACAATATACAGTGAAAAGCTTTGGATACACTTTTAGACTGATACACATATCTCTTATGTAAGTTTTTAAAGATTGAGATTGGAATATATACTTATAAGCCATTTTATCTGATTTTACTATTTTGTCTTTGATCAGTTTGATTACTCAACTAGTGATTTTATTCCTTGCGTAAAGTTTTATTCATGGAGTGCTCATGTGTTGTGGATAAACCAGTATTGTGTTTGTGAATGTATTGGCTTATATTTAATCTTTAAAGTATTAAATATCTCATTTCTTTGATGTGTTACATGATTTAGTTTCTATATGAGTTTGTATTTGTTTAAATGAATGATTATTTTCTTGGATATGAAACTCTCAAACCAATAAACTATAAAAACAAAACCCTATTTCATGCTTGTTATGTTGAGATTGTTGAGATTGTACTAGCTTGCCCCTCTGTAGTCTAGGGACAATTTCTAGCACAAACATCTTTGGCGCCGTTGCCGTGGATGAAAGTGAAATAATATTTTCCCTGGTGTTAACACCCAAAAAGTGCTCACTAGCTCATTCCCTTATTCACATGACCCATTTGTCCACTTTTTCCATCATTTGAGCCTCTAAAACCTTCAAAAGGTCACCAAAAAGACCATAATACTCCTTTTTCCCCTCAAAACATGTATTTTTCCTCAAAAAAACACAAAAAAAAACCCTCAAAAAGGGTCCAAAATTCCCAAAAAACAATTAAAAGGGAATAATATTCAAAAAAAAAGAAAAAGAGGGAAAAAGAGACCTAAACCATGTTGGTCAATACCATTGGTTTCTTTAAACCATAATGGTATTCCCCATCACCAAAAAACTATAAAAATGTGATAGGGGCTCCTCACTATTCATCCACATTCATCATATCCTTATGTTGCCAAATTCACTCTTGAGAGCCCTAGCCTCACTTTTGAGTTTGAAGATCCCCATTAGAGCTTTGGAGAAGAAGAGACCATTCGACCATTGGAGCATCTCAACCTTGGAGCTGCTCAAACTCACCATCCTCACCATTTGAGGTAATACAAAAGATTAAATTTTTTATTTCTTGTTTTTCTCATAGATCTCATTGTTTATTGTTCTTAAATCTAGTTTTATTTCTTTGCACATGTTAGATCAGATTTATTGTTATTTACATTAGTTTTTACTTTTACATTGAGACTGCTGCTACAAGTTAGCAGGTGCCCTTTAGCACATGCTTGGTTGAAAAACCAAGCAACACCTGGGGTATCTATATTTTTCTAGTTTTGAGCTTAACAGGATCAGAAGTTATATTTTAGACTACATCTTCACCGAAAACAGTGGTTCACAGTGGCTTCCAGGAGGTTTGGAACAAGAGGGAAACCTACTTCACCTTTACATCCAGGATTTTTAGACCCAGAACAGATCCTGAAAGAAGCTAGAAAAATTCGAAGGTCTCAGTCTTCCCCATCTTTCCTTATTTCTGACCAATGACAGACAATATCTACATTTCTTTATTCGGAGCCCATGTTAGAGGAGGTTGATATTCAGGTTTCCACTAATCCATTGTCTCCTAAAAAGGTTAAAGCTGAACTACTCCCCTTGCTGCAATTTAAACCTCATATTCTTTCCCATCAACTAAGTTCAAGTAAAACTATTAATAAACCTTTGTCCTCATTAAGTCAAACTACTTCCAAAATGGTTGGACAACAGCTTGATATGATGGATAGAATGGTAGCTGCTAGGTATGCTCCCCTAGTTTTACCTCAGCCTCTAAATGCCTTACCTGGAGGAGACTATCAGAAATACCTACCTAGGTTTAATGGACAGGGAGAGATCACTGCTGAAAAACATTGGAATGTTTTTTCTGAGTTATGCAGACAACCAAAATATTGAAGCTAAAGATGTGTGGATGAGAATGTTCATGCAAAGTTTAGATGGGGAAGTAAGAAAATGGTTCCAAGAATTACCAGCTAACTCAATAACTTTGATTGAGGAACTCCAAGAAACGTTTATGAGACAATGGGGAGATACTAAGGATCATACTTATTACATTACTGAGTTTGCAGCATTAAAAAGGAAAAAAAGATGAAACTGTAGCAGACTTCTCTAAGCGTTTTAATAAAATGTATGGAAGGATCCTAGCTGAAATCAAGCCTTCCATGACCTCAGCTAAGTTAACCTATGCCAATGCCTTTGACCATGAGTTTTCACTGCATTTAAGAGAAAGAAGATCAGTGACTTTACTGAAAATGCAAGAAGCTGCCCTAGAGGTTGAATCAAATATTATAGCTTCAAATAGGCTTGAAGATCAGTCTGATTATCAGGTTCATGACCGGAAGGGTAAAAATGCAATGATGCCTTCAGCCTATATATCAAAGAAAGAAGAAGGAGATAGATGAGATTAATAAGTTAATTAAAACACTAACTGCAAAAGTGAATAAACTGGAATTGGAAAAGAATTCAAATAAACCTATTCAGGAGGGGGAAAGAAATCCTAATATGTTTAGACGACCTTTTGTACCAAGATTCATTCATCGGGAAAGAAGAAACAATGATATTCAAAGGGAGAGAAGAAAAAATAAAGACCAGAGAGTTCCTCCCCCATTCCAAAATAATTTTATAGAAGAAGTTGAACAGGTGGAAGATGTGCAGTATGAGGATGATTCAAATCAGAATTTAAATTATTTTGGGGAGTTGTCATCTAAAGGTTTTACAACTAAGTGCAGCTATCAGAATCCTGACTATTATGATTCATATGATTATCAAGAAGGAAGTGATCATGACCCTCAGGTTTCGGCTAGTATGTGTCAGACTAAACCTAAAAATTCTTATAATTTGAGATCAAGTCCAAAACAATTTGTCCAAATTCCAAAGAAGAAGATAGTTCCACCTGCTAAACAATTGCCTAATCAAACACAAGAAAAGAGACAAGATCAAGGGGATCAGGTAAAAGCAGCAGAGATTGAAGAAACTAGTAAAAATACACAAACTTTTAACTTTGAGAATGAATTATGTAAAATGAAGGTTCCAGTACCATTGACTGAGTTAATGAAGACTCCTTGTTATAGAGATTCTGCATGTAAGTTATTGAATGTTCAAGCTAATTCTTCTCCTTCAGATACTGTAAATTTACAAGAAGAACATCCTACAATAATCCTTGGTCCTACTTCATCTGAAAAGCCTGAAAATGGTTCGAATTTTCCCCCACCTTTTTATATAACCTTGACTGTCCATGACCAAATGATTCACAACTGCCTTCTAGAATTTGAAGCCTCGCATAAATTGATGCCTAAAGCAGTCATGGAGGCCCTTGGTTTGAGTATCACAAAGCCATACCATGATTTATTTGCATTTGATTCTAGAGTTGTGAAATGTCTAGGAGTGATTAAGGATCTTGTGATTAATCTTTCTCAATTACCAATGAAGAGTGTTATAATGGATGTGGTAGTTGCCGACTGTAACGTCCCCTCCCATCAGACCGAGCCAGGGAGAGAACATGACACTAAATCCGGGCATATAGCCCCATATCCATTAAGTAAAACTAATTGATAATAAAAGACATGTACATATGCATATAGAAATTAAACACGGCGGAATTAAAATCATCTACATATCTAACATACATTCAAAACATTTTCATGACAGATATTAAATAAATGCATTGCAGAACTTAACACAAGAGAGTACTTCTCTTAAAACAAAATAGTCCCGAGCAACTGGCTATGCAACTGCAACGTTCCACCCAACCATAGGCCAATTGTGCTTGTTAATCTCACAACACAACTGCCACCCTCGAGCTGGGCATGATTTCTACAAGAAACAAGGGGACAGCATACTCACACATAGCCAAGCATACACCAAAATGAGCCAAACCAATCTACAATTGGGTTTATCAAGCTACTAAGGAGATGGAAAGGAATGAATTGCTAAGCTAGTGGCTCACCCATAGAGCTATGGGTACCCCTATCAGATCTATCTAGCTTGGTACCCACATTACCTACACACCCAATACAAGGAAGTATTCCCTTCACCACTACACAGTCCCTCAAGCCATACCTTCCAACCTAGTATTGTTCAAGATGTGCATAGAAGAGTAGCCAGCCCTTTGGATCTTCTTGAGAGGTTACCCCCTGACTAGGCTTATCAAGCCAATTCAGTCCTCTTCCACTCCTAAATTCTTTCCCACAATATCAAACCAAAATAGGGATACACATAACAACAAAAACACAAGTGTTGGGCATGAAGAGAAACGTTTTTACAGTGATATGCACAAAATGGGGTTTCCCTGGGCTTCAGAAAAACGTGGGCAACTAAAAGTGAGCTGGTAGATGGGGGTTCAACCCTGGGGAAGCAAATTCGTTTTCAGAAAATGCTCATGGGCATTCCAGGGGCAAAAAAGACCTCCACAAACCCCCAAAACGTGACTCCCTCTCTCCCAGCCACTGTGCCATACAAAAACGAGCTCCCAGCTATGGAAAAATGCAGGAAAATGGTAGAAAACGTGAAGGATAAAGACTCAGTAGATCCCACTGCGTGAGAGAGACAATGGGTGAAGAATGGCTTTGGGCCCAATTTCGTGGGTGTTTTCTTGTCCCATAAGCAATAGTACATTTTTTCAGGTTAATGGCTTGCCCATGCACGAAATTGGCTGCCATACCTCTTCATTCCCAAGGCATTAACTACCTCAACCAATTCCTGGAAGAATTAAATGATTGGGTGCATAAGTCAAAATGGGTAGTTGAGGGTTTATGGGTTCACTCAATGACATTTGGATTAAATCTATGGGTTCAAGGGTTTGAATAATTTTTCTCCCTATTCCTTGTAGAATCATGCCCCCATCTCTTTGTTGCATTGCATAGCTAGTTGTGGGTATTTCATTAAAATTCATATTTACATGATGTCTTAATTTACGTTGTGCATGTCCAGCACAAGAACCATGGGCATCTATTTTAATTGTTGATACATAAAACGCTAAATCAATGGTGGGGCCTTGGCCTTGAGCTCCTCACCATGATTAAATAACAATATTTACATCATTTACGATTTAATGCAATGGGGTCAAAATGGGGACGTGACATTCCCCTCCCCTTACATTAGCACTGTCCTCAGTGCTCATCAAAATTGAACAAAAATGGATATGCCACCCTCATGGCATCCTCCAACTCCCATGTAGCCTCATCGGGACCGTAGTGCTTCCATTGCACCTTTACCTGACCAATGGCTCGGTTCCGGAGCAATGTTACATTCTTGTCTAGGATGCGCAATGGATCGGTTTGGAACTCTCCCTCGGGTTCCACCTGGATCACATCCCAATTAATCACATGGTTAGGATCATGTACATATTTCTTAAGCAAAGAGACATGAAAAACATTATGAGCTCTAGTGCTAGCAGGCAATGCAAGTCTATATGCAACTGGCCCAATTCTTTCAAGCACTTCAAATGGCCCACAATATCTAGGTGATAGCTTGGCACAACTCCCAAGATTCAAGGAACTCTTTCTTGAATTCACTCTAAGATACACATGATCCCCAACACTAAATTCCCTAAGAACCCTATGCTTATCTGCATAGCTTTTCTGTCTATCCTGGGCTGCCTTTAAATTCTGCCTGATCTTTGCAACTTTTTGTTCCATTTCCTTAAGCAATTATGGCCCATGTACAATTATGTTCACTGGATTGTCCCAAGTCACTGGTGTCCTGCACCTTCTGCCGTACAAAGCCTCATATGGACTCATTCCCAATGATTATTGCTGCCCATTGTTATATGCAAACTCTACCAAGTGTAGACAATCCTCCCACTTGGATGGTTTGTCCATTACATACATGCGAAGCATGTCTTCAAGCACCTGATTTACTCCGATACCATTCTGTTTGCGGATGGTATGCGGTACTAAAGCTCAACTGTGTACCCAAATCTGCAAAGAGACCTTTCCAAAAATTGGAAGTGAACTTGGTATCCCTGTCAGAAATTATTTCCTTAGGCAATCCATGTAATCTGAATATTTCCTTCATGAAAATATTTGCAATAGTATCGGCTTTATGTGTGGACTTAACCGGTATAAAATGTGTTGCCTTTGTTAACTTATCCACCACAACCATGATGGAATCATGTTGTTTCACAGTCATTGGAAACCCTGTAATAAAATCCATGGAAATTACTTCCCATTTCTATTATGGGATTGGCAATGGATGCAATAAACTTGTTGGGTGTCAGTGTTCAACCTTCACCTGCTGACATTTCATACACTTAGAAATGTATTCAGCGATGTCCTTCTTCATCCCTGGCCAGAAATAACATTTTCTTGTTGTAGCAATTGTTTTATGATATCTTGGGTGACCAGAGTATGGAGCTTTATGGATTTCATCCATAACAATCCTCCTCAAATCTGCCACATTTGGAATATAGATTCTATTCTTATAGGTAAGAAGTCCGTCTTCTTCCGAATGATAGCCTTCATACTTCTTTTCAAGGTCTCGCTGTTGCAATTTGCCCTTTATCTGCATGTACACTTCATCCTCAGCAATATTGTTAACAATCTGCTGTCTCAAATCTGGTTGGCAAGTACTAAGCGCTGCCACATGCATTTCATGTAACTTCCTGCTGACTGCTTCAGCGACCTTGTTTTCTTTCCATTTTATGTGTTTGATTTCAAAATCAAATTCACACAAAAATTCCAACCATCTAACTTGCCTAGCATTTAGAGTTGGTTGATCGAACAAGTATTTCAGACCACAATGGTCTGTCCTTAACTCAAATTTCCTTCCCATTAAGTAATGCCTCCACATCTTTAAAGCATGTACTATGGCTGCAAGTTCTATATCATGAGTAGCGTAGCTCTTCTCATGCTCCTTCAACTTTCTTGACTCATAGCATACCACGTGGTTGTCTTGCATAAGAACTCTTCCAAGTCCTTGATTGCATGCATCGGTACACACCACAAAGTCTTTTTCTGGGTCTGCAATTCTCAAAATTGGTGTATTCGTAAGAAGATTCTTCGACCGTTGGAAACTTTCCTCACATCTAGGTGACCATTCAAACTTTATCCCCTTCTTTTGCAAAGAAGTGATCGGGTTTGCGACCATGGAGAATCCTTCGATAAACCTCCTGTAGTAACCAGCAAGGCCCATAAAAGATCTCACATCTGTCACATTTCTTGGAGTTGGCCAATTCATAAGAGCTTCAATCTTCTCAGGGTCTACAGATATTCCTTCGTCGGAGATGATGTGACCCAAATAATGAATTCTATCTTTATAAAAGTCACATTTGTTCAACTTTGCATACAACTTATGCTCCCTTAGCAATTGCAATTTCATTCTCAAATGTTCTTCAGGCTCTTCTTCATTCTTAGAATAGATGAGAATGTCATCTATAAATACAAGAACAAACTTGTCCAAATACTTGCTGAAAACACTATTCATAAGACACATGAATGTAGCTGGTGCATTTGTGAGACCAAATGGTACCACCACAAACTCATAGTGCCCATACCTTGTTCTAAAGGTTGTCTTATGAATATCTTCTTCTTTGATTCTTACCTGATGGTAACTAGACCTCAAGTCAATCTTTGAAAATACCTTTGCTCCTCTCATTTGATCAAAAAGGTCATCAATTCGGGGTAATGGGTATTTGTTCTTCACAGTGACTTTGTTCAACTGCCTGTAGTCAATACATAATCGGAGTGTTCCATCTTTCTTTTTCACAAATAGAATAGGTGCTCCCCACGGGGACACACTTGGCCTGATATATTTCTTTTCCAACAACTCTTGTAATTGCATTTTCAATTCTAGCAATTCCGGTGTACTCATACTGTAGGGTGTCTTAGACACTGGTGCAGCTTCGGGCATAAGTTCAATTGTAAAATCAATGTCTCTCTTTGGAGGAAGTCCCAAAATCTCATCAGGAAAAACATCCCTGAATTCTTGCAATACATGATAGTCCTCCAACCTAAGAGTTTCATTTTCTGTTGACTCTAAAACATGGGCTACATACAATTGACAACCCTTTCTACAGAACTTCTTCAATTGCATCGTTGAAACCTGCCTAACAGAAGTCACCTTTGGAATTCCTTTTACAACCCTTGGGTTTCCTTCTTCATTCATGCATTCAAATGTCTTATTGTAGCAGTCAAGTTTAACCCTGTGTGCTTCTAACCAATCCATCCCATTGAGAATATCATAGGAACCCAGTGGTAAAATATTCAGATTTGCGTAAGTGAATAGCCCATCCATCTCTAATGGACACTTCTCTACAATTTCACTAACTTTTCTCTTGGTTCCACTGGCTAGTTGAACTAACCATGATTTACTATGCTTTAATTTCTCAAAAGCACAAATCTCAACAATTTTAGGAGTGATATAACTGTGAATAAATCCAGGATCAATCAAAATAGAAACAGATTGCTTAGCAATCTTACCTTTAAATTCAACCATAGTTGATTGATGGTCTACCTGGCAGTCTTCTAGTGTTGCATAGATTCTAGGGATTGTCCTCGCCACTTGACTCACAGTTTCGGCTCCTTGGATGTTGTGAACTTGATTTGCATTCCCGTTCCGATGTGGACAGTTCCTAAGAATGTGGTCTCCTCCACAACCCCAATAGTGAAGTGGTTCTCTTGGCTCCTTTGGATCTCTTGGCTTGTCTCCCATCATCCTAGTTGGCTTAGTCACAACCTGTGATGGCTGCCTTTGCTAATTTCTGAATTGAGGAGGCTTGAACCCCTTCTTCCTTTGATCGAACTTTTCGTTTTTCTTACCCTTCCATGCCTTATGGAATTCTGGTTTGCTTTTGTTTTGATCAAAGCAATACTTGGCCTTCCTTATTGCCTCCTCTAGAGTTCGAGGTTCATCAAACTCAATCTTGTCTTTATATGACTGAGGTAGCCCACTTAGAAAGCGTTGAATTTTCACTTTATCATCTCGAATATACCTGACATACCTCAGCAGCTCCAAGAATTTGTTTGCATATTCTTCCATGGTCGATTGTCCCAATTTCAGCTCATGGAATTCTTTGATCTTATCATCATAGTACCTGTCAGAGAGGTACTTCTGCTTGAAGTGTTTCTTGAACTGCTTCCACACGATCTTTCTTTCATTGATCTTCCTCACTTGCCTAATGTGATCCCACCATATAGATGCTCTTCCATTCAAGTTGAAGATGGCGACCCTTGCCTTCATATTCCCCGAGTAGTCTTGGACTTGGAAATACTTTCTCATCCCAAGAAGCCAAGCTTCAGCTTCTTGACCAGATTTTACCTCTCTATCAAAAGTAGGAGGTTTTGCCTTCTTAAACTCCCCATGTGAATCGTTCTTGTAATGCCTCTTTCTCTTATTCTTGCAAGATGAAGAGTTTGAACCCTTAATGGATTCTTCAGAGTCAGATGATCCACTAGAAGAGATTTCTGGATTATATGTTCTGTCTCTAGAAATTCTTCTTAAGCTATTGGCCCTCTTGCGGGAATTCCTCCTTGAACTACTCCCACTCCTTCCTAGATTTGATGTCTGATGCCCAGAGTTTATTTTCCTTTGGATGTCTGTCAAACTCTGTAGCATGGCTGCATTCAATTGATTTTGTTCTTCCTGGGCTTTAATCATCCTTTCATTATCCTCTCTGCAACTTTGCAACTCCACCCATAGGCTCCTCATGGTGGCTGCAATACCTGGGGGAGTCTCTTGATTCCTTCTCCCATTAGATTATGTTTCAGCATTCTCAACATGTATGTTTTCCCCCATGGCATCTGTCTCAGGCTCATAGGGATCTTGTGCATCATCCATGATGTTGGTTTTCTTGGCCCAACCAAGACCCAAACTTTCCAACTGCACTATCTAGAATGCTGCCCTGATGTAATTCTGCAAAATGTGTTCATCGACACAATTGTTAGATGCATTATATTCTCAGAAATTCATAAATTACTTTCATGCACGTGGGAAAAATATTATATTGACAATTTGTCAAACCATAGACTTTTCTCACAATCAATGACATATGAGGGGGACGACGGGGGTCAAGGGGGCCCAAGCCAGGGAGAGAACATGACACTAAATCTAGGCATCTAGCCCCATATCCATTAAGTAAAACTCATTGATAATAAAAGACATGTACATATGCATATAGTAATTAAACACAGCGGAATTAAAATCATCTACATATCTAACATACATTCAAAACATTTTCATGACAGACATTAAATAAATGCATTGTAGAACTTAACACAAGAGAGTACTTATCTTAAAACAAAGTAGTCCCGAGCAACTGGCTATGCAACTGCAACGTTCCACACAACCATAGGCCAATTGTGCTTGTCAATCTCACAACACAACTGCCACCCCTGAGCTGGGCATGATTTCTACAAGGAACAAGGGGACAGCAGACTCACACATAGCCAAACATACACCAAAATGAGCCAAGCTAATCTGCAATTGGGTTTATCAGGCTGCTAAGTAGATGGAAAGGAATGAATTGCTAAGCTAGTGGCTCACCCATAGAGCTATGGGTACCCCTATCAAATCTATCTAGCTTGGTACCCACATTACCTACACACCCAATACAAGGAAGTATTCCCTTCACCACTACACAGTCCCTCAGGCCATACCTTCCAACCTAGTATTGTTCAAGAAGTGCATAGAAGAGTAGCCAACCCTTTGGATCTTCTTGAGAGGTTACCTCCTCACTAGGCTTATCAAGCCAATTATGTCCTCTTCCACTCCTAAATTATTCCCCACAATATCAAACCAAAATAGGGATGCACATAACAACAAAAACACAAGTGTTGGGCATGAAGAGAAACGTTTTTACAGTAAGATGCACAAAATGGGGTTTCCCTGAGCTTCAGAAAAACATGGGCAGCTAAAAGCGAACTGTTAGATGGGGGTTCAACCCTGGGGAAGAAAATTCGTTTTCAGAAAATGCTCATGGGCATTCCAGGGGCAAAAACAACCTCCACAAACCCCCAAAACGTGACTCCCTCTCTCCCAACCACTGTGCCATACAAAAACGAGCTCCCAGCTATGGAAAAATGCAGGGAAATGGTAGAAAACGTGAAGGAGAAAGACTCAGTAGATCCCACTGCGTGAGAGAGACAATGGGTGAAGAATGGCTTTGGGCCCAATTTCGTGGGTGTTTTCTTGTCCCATAAGCAATAGTACATTTTTTCAGGTTAATGGCTTGCCCATGCACGAAATTGGCTGCCATACCTCTTCATTCCCAAGGCATTAACTACCTCAACCAACTCCTGGAAGAATTAAATGATTGGGTGCATAAGTCAAAATGGGTAGTTGAGGGTTTATGGGTTCACTCAATGACATTTGGATTAAATCTATGGATTCAAGGGTTTGAATAATTTTCCTTCCTATTCCCTGTAGAATCATGCTCCCATCTCTTTGTTGCATTGCATAGCTAGTTGTGGGTATTTCATTAAAATTCATATTTACATGATGTCTTAATTTACATTGTGCATGTCCAGCAGAAGAACCATGGGCATCTATTTTAATTGCCGATACATAAAATGCTAAATCAATGGTGGGGCCTTAGCCTTGAGGTCCTCACCATGATTAAATAACAATATTTACATCATTTACGATTTAATGCAATGGGGTCAAAATGGGGACATTACACCGACATATCCCCTAAGTTTGGTATGCTACTATCAAGGTCCTGGGCAAAGAAAATAGGTGGTACATTGCAGATAGACTTGGCCTATGCAACCATTCCAGTGTTTGGTGGAGAGAACAAAAGATTGTACAGGGAATTACAGTATGCTTTCATAGTCACAGATGATAAGAACCCAACCAATCATCCCCTTTATGCAGTAGATGAAGAATTAGGATATTGTATGCTTCATTTCAGTGATGAGAACCAAGCTGACATACTATAGGTAGAAAAAGAAACATCAGTCAAGCCAAACATTGAACAAAAAGATGAGTTGTGGCAGATGTATTTTGATGGCTCTTCATCCAAAGAAGGAGCAGGTGCAGGTATTGTGTTGATTTCTCCTGGTGAAGAGGTAATTTGCTTGATGTATAAATTGGAATTTGTCACTACTAACAATACAGCAGAATATGAGGCATTAATACTTGGTTTAAGGGCTGCAAAGGACTTGGGAATTCAACAACTTTCTGTTTATGGCGACTCCAAACTAGTTGTCCAACAGGTGAAGGGCAAATATCAGGTAAAGCAGGATTTGTTGAAGGTATATAGAAACGAGGTTTGGGATATGATTGATAACTTTTTCATAGCATTCAATATTATTTTTATTCCCAGAGATCAGAATCAGACTGCTGATTCATTGGCTTTGGCAGCCACTCATTTCAAAATTCCAAAACATACTCAGCTGAAATATCCAATTGAGGTTAAATATAGACCTTCAGTGCCAGACAATATAAAACAATGGAGTTTTTGAGGATGATGTGGAAATCAAAAAATTCTTGGAATTAGCTGGAGAGTTTTCTAATTCTCTAATTGATCAGGATCAGGATGAGGAGATAGATGACATTGATGCATAAACAAAAAATACAATTGTTGATCATAAAATCATTGAGTTGAAGGGAAATTTTATTCCTAAGGGTTTGGTCCCCCTTGAGAGAATATTTTCTAAAGATGACACATTATTAAAACCATCCATGCAATCTTCAGAGGAAAATATTATGAGTTGTAACATTGGTACAGAAGATCAGCCAAAGATAGTGAAGATTTCTAAATCTCTTTCAATTCAGCAAAGAAACATGTACATTAAATTGTTGAGGGAGTTTGTTGATATTTTTGCCTGGTGTTATGAAGATCTAAGAACTTATGACACTAGTATTATTCAGCATAAAGTGCATTTAAAACCAGATGTGAAACCTTTTAGACAGAAGCTAAGAAGAATCAATCCAGTTTTGTTACCAGTCATAGAGAAGGAGGTCAAAAAATTATTGGATGCAAAGATAATTGTTCCACTCAGATTTTCATCATGGGTTGCAAATTTGGTTCGAGTACGAAAGAAGAATGGAGTGATTAGATTATTTGTAGACTTCAGGAATCTCAATAGAGCTTCATTGAAGGATAATTATCCTTTGCCTAAAATTGAACAAATTTTGCAGAAGGTAGTGGGTGCTCAGAGAATTTCAATGGTAGATGGATTTTCGGGGTATAATCAAATTGTTGTGCATCCTGATGACAGGGAAAAGATTTCTTTTACAACTCCTTGGGGTGCATTCTTGTACGATAAGATGCCATTCGGATTGATGAATGCTGGTGCAATATTTCAAAGAGCTATGGATATAGCCTTTGTTGGAGAAAGAGAGAAAGTTGTAGTCATTTACCTCGATGATATTACTGTGTTTTCAAAGTCTGATGATGAGCACTTGCAGCATCTTAGAAAAACATTTCTGAAGTGTAGAAAATTTGGGTTATCTTTGAACCCTAAAAAGTCACATTTTGCTATACAGGAAGGAAAAATTTTGAGGTATCTTGTTTCAGTAGATGGTATTAGAATAGACCCAGAGAGAGTTAAAGCAATTCTGAAGATTACAATCCCCAGAAACAAGAAAGATGTTCAATCATTTATTGGGAAAATCAATTTTCTGAGATGGTTCATCCTAAATTTTGCTGAAACTATCAAACATATCACATCTATGTTGAGGAAGGATCAGGAGGTGAAATGGACAGTAGAAGCTAGAGCTTCATTTGAGAAGATTAAACAAGATTTGACAGAAGCCCCAGTCTTGGTAAGTCCAGACTTTTCAAAAGATTTTCTCACTTTTTCTTTTGCATCCCAAGACACTATAGCTAATGTTCTACTACAGAAAAATGCAGATGGTTTAGAGCAGCCTATAGCTTTCTTCAGTAAAACTCTCAGAGACTCATAATTAAAGTACAGTACACTTGAGAAACAAGCATATGCACTTGTTAAAGCATTGAAGATTTTCAGAATCTATGTTCTGCACTCGACGATAATGGCCTATGTACCTAATGCTGCTATTAAAGAAATTTTAACTCATCCAGACAGTGAAGGAAAAAGGGGTAGGTGGATTGCAAAAATTATGGAATATGAAGTAGAAATCAGGCCTACAAAATTAGTGAAGGGGCAAGGTTTAGCAAGATTGTTAGCTGGTTCAAATTGTGAGGCTTTAGATATCCATTTGGTAGCTAATCGGTCAACTCAAGAAGAATTGCAAATGAAGGAAAATGAAGAGCAGACTATGGAAAAATATGCAGAATCATAATGGTATGCTGATATAGTTTACTTCTTATTGCATTTACAATGTCCTGTTCATTTTGATAAGAAAGCATCAAGGTCATTAAAGTTGAAGGCCACAAAATATTGTTTGGTAAATCAACAGTTGTACTGGAAAGATCCAGGTGGAATATTACTCAGATGTTTGGAAAATTCACAAATGGAAGAGGTTATTTCATAAATGCATGAAGGTGCTTGTGGGGGTCACAAGTATTGGAAATCTACAGCCTATAGAATCCTTAGGTCTGGGTATTACTGGCCTTCTTTATTTTCAGATGTGTATCAGCAGATGAGAGCATGTGTTCAATGTCAAAAGTTTACTAGAAGGCAGAAACTCATGTCCCTACCGTTAAATCCTATTGTAGTGAATGCCCCGTTTCAACAGTGGGGATTAGACTTTATAGGAGAGATTAACCCTGCATCTAGTGGACAGCACAGGTGGATACTTACAGCTACTGATTTCTTCACCAAATGGGTGGCAACAATTCCTACACATAATGCAACTGAAAAATTCATCATGAATTTTATACAGGAGAATATTTTAAGTAGATTTGGTTGTCCACAGAAGTTGCTGACTGATAATGCACCAGCTTTCAAGTCAAAAGCTATGGTAAGTTTTTGTAAGCAGAATAGAATTGATCTGAGACATTCTACACCCTATTATCCCCAGGGTAATGGGTTAGCAGAGTCATCAAACAAAAATATCATTCAGAGTATCAAAAAATTGTTAAATCAAAATAAGAGATCTTGGGATTCAATGCTAAAGTATGCATTATGGGCAGATAGGATAACTACCAAGAAAGCAATAGGTTTGTCTCCTTTTCAATTGGTGTATGGTACAGATGTAGTTTTTCCTATTCAGCTAGGCATTCCAGTAATGAAATTTTTTCAAGATAGTCAAGAAGAACGTAATGATCTTCAAAGAAGAATTTTCTCATTGGTTGAATTGCAACAAGAACGAGAAGCTCTAGCAAAAAAGGCTCAAGCATACAGGAATAAAATCAAAGGAAGATTTGATAAGAAAGTAAAGGAAGATACTTTCTCTCTTTGTGATATGGTGCTCAGATGGGATGTTGGAAGAGACTAGAAGGGTCAGCATGGTAAGTTTGACAATCTGTGGCTAGGTCCCTTCATGATTTCAAAAAATTTGGAGAATAATACTTTCATATTGCAGACTTTGGAAGGTGAAGAATTGTCCACTCCAGTCAATGGACGATTCCTCAAACATTTTTACAGTTATTGAAAGTGAAAGAAGTTACACTCATTGTACATACCAGTGAAGAATAAGACTCCATGCCCAATGGAAGCTTGCAGAATAAAAAGAAGTTTCAGTTCAGATGGCAGAAGGCACTAGTCTACAGGTTCTTGAAACCTCACAAGGAGGCTTTCATCCCTCAGCAGAAGCCAGATGTTAACACTGAAATTGTCTTTAGGTTTTTGTGTGTTTTTCTTTAATGTTTATACTTTATCTTCTTTTTCGTTTTATTTCATTTTGAATTTTAAACCATTTTTTATTGTCCTCTAATCTTTTATCCTATAGTTATGGCTTTAATTGATTTGACTTACCCTTGATGGCTTATTTTATGCAATATTTCATTTCAAAATCTTCAAAAAAATATTTACCTAAGTGTTTTCTAAAAAAAATATTCCAAAGTCTAACCTATACCTTTGAGTTTATATATCAAATTGCACATTGAATGATTCCCGCAGCGCAAGGCTCAAATTCAATACTCTAGCACGCTGCAGAAATCCCAAAATTATGAAAATTAGTGGATTTGTGATGACAGGACATATCCAATATATTTTGATGATGGAAGATAAGCTTCTAGGCACCTGTTCGCCTCATTATGACACATGCATGAACTTATGGTGATCACCATCCCGTAATTTCAGGGTTTCAGATGCCACGATCTCCGATTTGGGGATTTCAAGTTTAGTAGTTGAAGACACGTAAATTTTGAAAAATCTCACCTTTAATTCAATTGCAGGAGAATAGGATAGTGTATTTGCAGAGTACATTGTAAATATGGGCAAGAGTGGCAGGAGTGGCGAGCTAAGTCAGTTTGAACCAACCGGCATCACCTGGGCAGCGGAATTTCATGAGTGTGCTGCGATTTTCAACTCGGTGGGATGGTTTGTGTTTTTCGAGAAGATTACAGGGTTCAATGTCAAGGTAACCCATGCTTTCGCCCAACACCTTGTTGACAGTAATGTGAACTTTGATACCCTGAAGTTTGAATTAACCGAAGCCCTAGTTGCTGAAGCAGTCGGTGTACCCTCACAGGGAAAATTATAGTTTAAAGAATCTACTTTCGATTTTAACCCTAGCATGTTTCTAATACCAAGAGTTGGAGAACTAGACTGGAGTAAAGGTGTGCATATAAAGAATTTTAAACCACGGTGGAAGGAAGTAATCGGGATTATTCAGAGTTACATCACCTATGAAGGCCGCTTTGCTTCAATTTTCAAGTATCATATCAAGATTATGATGCATTTAACTGAGCAATCAAAGATGAGTTTACCTTTCTTCTTGTTAAAAATCCTTCAGAAAATGTCTAGTAGAGTTAAGGGTCAGGTTAACAGCTCAAATCAGTCTTTATTTCATCATGGACTTGTTAAGTTGATAGTTTGTTCAGTTTTACAGAAGGAAGGTCGAAATTGAGACCAATTCTTGTTCTGGTCAGGATTCATAATTAAGCAGGATGAACAAGAGGAGAAACATACACCAAGCAAACAAACCATCTTTATGAAGAAATTTAAAAGGGATGCATAAGAGAATTTGCAGAGTGCCAGTGTACAAGATGATTCGCAGAGTATTGATGTACAAAAACAATCTAAGAACCCTAAAGATGTAACGCAAAAAGAAAGCATACTTGAAGGACAACCTGAACATGTTTCAGAGATTAACAAAGGAAAGAATATTGCTCCTGTGGATATAGAGGAAGCTGCTAGTTCGAAACAGGACATGCACAGTTGTGTTTTGGAGATAGAAAGTTCAGTTATAGGTCTTCCTGTTGTAGATACTGAAGAGGGGGTATTTCACATTCCAAATTTTGATGCTGATATGAAAGCTTTGACAAAGCTTAGGGAGACTAAGTGGCGACCTAAAACAAGAGATACTAATAAACTCAGATTAAATATGAGAAGGATACTAGATCCTAAGCTAAAGGAAGGGAAGGTTACCATTATTGGAGACTCTTCAGAACAAGAAGATGAAAATAGTAATGCTAAGTTTGATTCACAGGAGATTAAAATGGATACAAAGAAAGACACTGACATGATAACTGAAATGGTCAAGGATTGTGAAAGAATTGCAGAACAAGAAATGGTAGTAGAACAAGAGGTTATCCCAAATGTTGAAAAGCCATCCACTTCAGTTTTTCCCCTCCCAGGTGTAGTATCTAGAAATAAGCAAGAAGAGGAATTAATCTTTAAAAAGTTGAATATTCCATTTGAATTAGAGCAGCATTCGATTATACATCCAGATGTCTGAATTGATACTGAGATTGAAAATTTAAAGAAGTCTATTCAGCAGTATAAAACACAGGAAGCATTTATGAGAGAGTCAAATGAAGGACTTAGAACTACCAATAAAAGGATGAGAGAAGAATTAGAAGAGTTACATGCTCATTACCAAGAACTGATCTCAGTTGCTAAAGAAGCCTTAAGGAGGAAGGGAGAGGTAGAAGTGCAAGCTGAAGATATGGCAAAGCAAATCGAGGACTTGAAGAAGCAAAATAGGGGACTACTTAGCAAGGTTCGTGGATTGGAGAATCAGCAAACTCGAGATAAGAAGAAATCACATGCCTTGGAAGACATAGTTATGCTAGCTGAGGCTGCCAAGCAGTTATGAGCCACCTCATCTCCAGCTGTCAAAGTATTTTATTTTGTTATCATAAAAATAGTTGTTAATGAGTTGTTTTAGGAATTCGAAAGCTAAGATGTAACTTCTAGTTGTAACTACTTAGAAGTTAGGGTTAGCTATGAAACTCATTTTCTTTTTGTAAAAGGGTAAAAGCAAGAAACCTTGATGGTAGATGGTTGGATTTTTGTTTCAAGAAACAATATACAGTGAAAAGCTTTGGATACATTTTCAGACTGATACACATATCTCTTATGTAAGTTTTTAAAGATTGAGATTGGAATATATACTTATAAGCCATTTTATCTGATTTTACTGTTTTGTCTTTGATCAGTTTGATTACTCAACTAGTGATTTCATTCCTTTCTTAAAGTTTTATTCATGGAGTGCTCATGTGTTGTGGATAAACCAGTATTGTGTTTGTGAATGTCTTGGCTTATATTTAATCTTTGAAGTATCAAATATCTCATTTCTTTGATGTGTTACATGATTTAGTTTCTGTATGAGTTTGTATTTGTTTGAATGAATGATTATTTTCCTGGATATGAAACTCTCAAACCAATAAACTATAACAACAAAACCCTATTCCATGCTTGTTATGTTGAGATTGTTGAGATTGTACTATCTTGCCCCTCTGTAGTCTAGGGACAATTTCTAGCAAAAACACTACCAATCTCAAAAACAATCATTCGTCTTGTTAATATGCAAATTCTAAACTTTCAACACATTTTTTTGGCCATTCCCATGCATTTTTGGCATTTCAAACAGTCGAGGCCCTTTCAATAAACCGACATGCCAAACTTGTAGACCTAGAAAAATGTTTTCTAACAATTAAAGAGCCTCCAAAATTATTTTTGTATGAAAAGGTTATGGGTCGAAATGTTGGTGTTCCAACTAGGCTCCTTTGGCCCCAACTTTTTTGCACCACCTCAACACCCAAGGTTAGTATTTTGGGATATTGGGGTTTCTTTATCTTAAGAGTTTTTGCCATATGCAATTTTAGCTTCTTGTTATGGGCCTTTTGTAAAAAAACACAATAGATGCATTTCTTCTCATATAGATAGATACTATCAATTTATCCATTCTATATGTACATTTTTCACCATAGTTTCAGTGATAGAATTTGGTATCACTATGTTTCTTTTCGATATTTGATGTCTTTAATTTGTTCTCAAACCAATCTAGATCAATTGTATCGAAACAATATGCTCTCTGTGGTTTTTTGTGCATGTCCCCCACAAAGTCAAGGTACAAGAAGATGGACCTCAAGCTAATCGAGCCTTCATACAACATTGTGTGTGGACCTAAACAACCTCACATGGTGGATGAAAAGAAAGATTGAGCAAGAAATTCAACGATGTCTTCAAGCACATGAGATGGACAACCTTGCACCAAGGTAAATCCCATACTTTGCAAGAGTACACCAACACCTTCCATACCCCACATGCAAAACTAGGTATCAAGGACTTTAAGGCGCACATGGTTCTCAAATACCACAACAACCTATACAAATAAATCAAACAAAAACCCAATTTCTTGACATATCTTTATTGGGAATGGCTTATTATTATGTCATCAAGATGGAGGGAAGAAATAGCAAAAAGGTAGGAAAGAGTTGAATGTCAAAAATCAACCATGGAGAAATAAGGGTAAAGATATATTCTAAAATCAAAGCACAAAACAAAGATAACCAATCTCAAGATATCCACTCAAAGTCATATGCAAAGAAGAAGAATAGGAAATTAAAGCACAAAGGAAAATGGTGCGATACCCATAAAATCCCATGGCACAACATTGATGAATGTCATGTTAGACACTTTGTATTGGCAAATATGAAAGACTCAAACCCTAATTTAACACTGACACCCTTAAAGACTATGGATAGGGTAAAATGAATTATTGAAGCAAAACCAAGTGTTACCATTGCCACTACAAAGATGCATCCAGAGGAGCCAAAGGAGCCCAAGAGGGAGAGCACGTCTTCTCTTCGCAAATGTGGATGAAGGGGACTCCCTTGCATTTCATTATTGACAACAACAACAAAAATAACCTAATCTCAACATAAGTCATCAAGAAGATGAAGCTATAAAAAAACATTACATTGTCATCCATATACCATTGGTTTGTTGAGACAAATACAAGACAACCTCGTCAATGAACAATGTCCACTACAATACAACATTATATATGGAAGTGTCATGCTTATCAATCTAGAATTTATAGTATCATTATGACCCTAAGAGATCAAATATAGAGTATACCAAACATAGCCCCAACTAATCTCATTAATCATTGCTATGTGGTGCAAGAAGATAACCTCTCAAACAAAGAGATTTGTCCTCCTTATGGACTAGTCTAAAGGAGCAAGGAAAATCATTGTAACCATCAAGACCTTTGCAAGCAATTCCTAGATGTCGCTTATTTTCCCAATGACCCCGTGTACAAATGCTCCATTCTAGAAATGATGAAACTAAATGCCAAATCCAAGTGTTAACATAGAAGGGCCACATTAGACCCAATTCCTCACCCTACAAGAGCTTGATTATAATGGTTTAGAAGGATGGGACATGGCAACTACGTATAAACTACAAAGCCTTGAACAAAATCACAATCACTAACCAACACCCCATCATCAAAATTAATCATCTGCACAATCAACACAAAGGTTCCAAGTTTGTCAACAAGATTGATCTCAAATCAAGGAATTAATAAGGGCCAATCGAACCAACTAAATGTGGAAGATGACCTTCAAATCCAAAAAAAGTATCTTGGAATGGTTGGTCTTGTTGTTCAACTTAACTAATGTGCCAATAATGTTCATGATGATCATGGATGATATTTTGTGATCATTCACAAACTCTTTTGTGATCGTTTACCTAAACAACATCCTCATCTTCAATAAAATCTAGGAAAGAGCAGTTGCAACAAATTCAACTAGTGTTGAACGCCATGCAAGAACACAAGTTATATGCCACTTGGAGAAGAACTCGTTTGGCATGAGGATTTTAGTATCTATGGTACATACTAGATTAGCATGGTGTGCATGTCAATCCAATCAAGGTGTGAGTGATCCACAACTGGTGGGCACTAAATACACTAATAGAGCACTGCGACATCTTGGGCATTTCCAACTCTTATCACATTTTTGTCCTAGGGTTCTCTCATATTGCTTGGCCCCTAGCCAGGTGACTAAGGGTGGAGCCAAGGTCAAGTTTGTTTGGGCTGAGGCACAGTAGAAAGCATTCAATGAGTTGTTGCAAACTTTGTTCAACACCAATTCTCATTTTTCTCGATCTATGACAATGGTTCAATCAAGACACCTCAATTTATGTCATCAATGCAATCCTCACTCAATGTGGACATCTAGTGGCCTTTCACAATGAGACACTACACAGTGCATAGATACCCCACCTATAACAAGGAGCTTTTACTCCATTGTCCAACACTATTGATAATGGAAGCATTATATGATAAGAAAGGAAATGATATCAACACTAACCACAAGCCTCTACAATTTATGCAGACTCCAAGAAAGTTGCAAAACTATTACCATCAAAAGTGGTCCACATACCTTCAACCGCTCGCCCCAAATATCAAGTACAAGTGCAATGTTAATGGAGTTACAAATGACCTCAGTGGACCTTTAATTGTGGCATTCATAGTAGTCATCAACTCCTATGGACATGGGACTTCACAATGGCCCCCACTATATCACAGTGGTCTTGACTTCATTGTCAAATATCATACACTAGTTGCACATATACAAGTTTCATACTTTCAACTCGAAAATGAGCTTTTGTGGCATATGAACCATCTGTGTGTTCCTTTAGGGGAGCATGAGAAAATGAATTGGGAGACACACCACAATGGTGTGGGCACATTGGTATGGAGAAGATAGTGGCAATGCTACATAAGTACTTCTACAAGCCAAAGCTCCAACATGTTAGCAAATACATCAGATTGTGCATCCCATGAGCCATCAGCAAACCCTCGACGTTTCAATCCTTAAAAGAACATAAGCGACGGCTTGACGCGTTGTTGAAGATGCTCATAGAACATCATTCTTAAAAGAACATAAGCTATGGCTTCATCCTTAAAAGAACATAAGCTACCGCTTGACGCGTTGTTAAAGATGCTCATAGAACATTGCTAAAGGAAAAGTTTACACGTCAGATAAGTATAGAGCAACGTCAGATAAGCATAGAGCAAGAAGATTGCGAGATGCCATTGTTCTTCGATTTCAGTTACAGAGGATTCCTGGACGAGATATTAGCATTCCAGAGTGGCATGCGTATGCAGAAAATGAGCTTGGTCTTCGTTCTATGATGCCAGGTGGAGATAGAAATAAACCTGATGTGACTTCTACCGAAGAACTAGAGAGGCACCGAATTCGTGAGTGTATGGCTACGATTGGCTTATGTAATATTTGTTGTCAACAACCCGAATACTAGAAAACCGACAGCCCATTATATCGATGTAATTCCCAACTGGTCGATGAGACTCGCCGTCAATCGATTGAAGGCAAACTTGCATGGAGAAGATCACCTGCCTAGTGATCAGTGGTGTGTTGGACGAGTGATCGAACGCGTGTCGTCGTTGAGACAACGGGTACACATTTCCTTCGAATGTTTCATAATTAAAAGCAATCGAAGCAAATATTCAACATGATCAAAGATAAGTAAAGCGGTTTGAACTAATTGAGGAATATAATTATTTATCAGTCATATTGAGCCTTATCTAAAGATTGTAAAATGCAAGTTTTGTGGTGGATCACTGTATGGAATCGTTGTATATGGAAGTTATATGAAGGATAGTCAATTATTTAGTCGAGTGGAAAGTTAGTATGCTATGGGGTTACAATGTTGAGCCATAATAGAGTTTGTAAAAGTTATGGCAAATTCTCTTTTTAACTATAGTGGATTTTACTGAGGATTGATGCTATATATATTTTTAGAAGATCTTTAGCATGGTTATTAGATCATCATTAGGTAGACAGGGGCTACCAGAGCCCAAGGCCACTTGCATGCATGACATCTGAGTATTATTTTATGATGCATGCACCTGATTGAGTTTCCAGGCCCCTGCATGCAAGTCAACTACAAATTAGAAGGTAAAGTGACCTAATTAGGTTATTTGCACTTGAGAGTTATAAAAGAAAGGTAAAGTGAATGGAGAAACACACTTATATGATTATTGATTTGAGGATTTGAATTGGAGAGCTCAGCGAGCTAAGTTGGGGTTGAGTGCATGCTCAGCTAACTGGTGTATTTCGGCAGCGAAATCTATCTACCCTAGTTCATCATCAGGTTGGATCATCCAGGTTCAGCATTGTTTCATCATCAGGTTCTATTCACCAGTTGCTTCAGGAGATTGAGTTATTCACTAGATTGGGAATTTCCTCTCTTTGCTTGGGCGCATTGCTCAATTACACACTCATTCACTTTACAGTCTGCAGGGAGCAGAACCTATGCAAGTTGCTCCCATCCTTCTCAAAGTGCCCATATTACCCTTCCCCTAGAAGAAGGGCTTCTCTCTTGGACTCTTGAGAGAGTTATCAGCATCTAGCACTGTTGGAGGACGTTTGCATGCCTGAGGGCGAATTACTTTGGAGAGATATTCACGTGTTGGGCTATTGAGCCATCACTTCTTCTGCATGCAGCTTCTATCATCATCAAAGGGGCACTATAACCCTATTGCATCTTGTCTGGGGCTTCATCACTCAAGTATCATTTATTAAGGAGCAGTTATAGCTTGGAAGAGGGCGCACTTCTCCCTTGGAGGACAATTTGGCTTATCTCCTTATTCATCCAACATAATACCTGCATGTGGGGCTCATCCTCATCGACATTAGAAGATCTATATACTGGTATGTACATGCAGTAATTCCTCCTACTTTCTAGCATTTCAGTATTATTTGGGTTACATATCTGCATGCAAATGCATGCATGCAGAGATCAGGGTTTACTTCCACATTCTATTGAGGCATAAGCCTACTAGCCATCTACAGTACAATAAAAAGAAAAAAATATGAGTTTGGGATATTACAGTGGTATCAAGGCATGTTCCTCGCCGGCTGTGGGATCATGTAGTTGTTAACAGATAGATGAATACAGAGTTTCAAATTGAGAAGAGTAAAAGAAAAGAAACAATGGCAAGAAGTGATAGAATAGCTTTCAGTAGCCTCATATCCGCTCTAGAGGAACTAACTACTGGACAAAAAGAAATGATGAGTGCCTTTAGGCAAATCATAGAGGAAACTGGGCCTACCCCACACAGTCCTATGTCTCCCAACAGTGATAGGGTATCCACAAGCAACAATGGGGAACAAGTACATACCAATTTGCAGAGACACCCACATATCCACAATAGGTCCCCCCGACCTACCCTACCACAGTTCTTGGATAGCCCAACCACAGTGTCCATAGTACATGTAGAGCCAGATGAGCCAATGGGGGCATATTTGAGAGAATACAGAGCATTGGGAGATGACTTCCAATCAGTTATGACCTTCACTGACTTTTGCCACTTTAAAAGTAAGAGCAGACCTAGAGCATACAATAGGCCTTTCAAACAGACATATGAGTATGATATACAGGTTGATAGTAAATTTATATGGAGTTGACAATACATGAGGAGGATAGTACATATGATGCAATTATCATATCATCCATCTTCAAGGATTCATCATTTCCCATTAGTAGCAGTGCTTGTGAGGATCAAGGGGTGTTAGCACATAGCTGTGACATGGATACGATATGGAGTGATTTGACCATACAGGACGGGGTAGAGGAGCTCACCTATGAGCCTATGGTTACTAGAGATTCCTTGAACAACACTCAGATAGCTCTTCAAGAATCGGATATGCATGTAGATGAGTTGGAGTGGACACTCTTCATCATCTACTGCAAAAGTCGAGACATCCATGATAGACGAGATCCATGAGGAGAGACATGACTGGGGGGATGGTTGATTCTATACATATAGGGCAGTAAGGAGATTATGAGTCATTTACTGTGGAGGAGCCATTAATGGTTCCGGTTGTAGTTATAGATGTGTTAACTAGAGACACACTCCAATATAGCACAGGTGTGTGGGATCCAGGCTCAGGTGACACTAGTAGAGTGAGTGCACAGGAGGATACTGCAGCACACACAGGATACAGGGCAGCTGTAAAACATGAGGAGCACTCCGAGTTGTAGATGACTGAGGAGAGATCCGACAC
Source organism: Larix kaempferi (assembly GCA_027924585.1). Classification (NCBI taxonomy): domain Eukaryota; kingdom Viridiplantae; phylum Streptophyta; class Pinopsida; order Pinales; family Pinaceae; genus Larix; species Larix kaempferi. Next base: position 3,174,061 of record BSBM01000262.1, on the reverse strand, counting down.
AGATAGTTTGGATCATGCAGGAGATCATGAGCCATCTCTGTTAGAGAGAGATTAGCCATGACACTGACACTAGGAGAGCAGCTTGTGATGATTCGGCATGAGGAGCACTCAGAGCTGCAGTTGACTGAGGAGATATCCGACACGGAGAGTTGGGATCAGGTAGGGGATCATGAGCCATCTCTGTTAGAGAGAAGTTTAGCCATGACAAAGATAGTTGAGCACATTCCCTGTGGATCAGCCAACAAGGAAGATTATACATACAGAGGTTGTATGGGCGGATGTCTGGCAGATATAGAGATACATTGGATCACAGACTTCATTGATAGCAGTGGAGTACTGGCTACAGTAGCACATACAGGGTACTCGATGGCTCAGGAGAGTACAGGAGTATACTTCAGTCTAGAGGAGTACATAGGGGCACACGATGAGATCCCATGGAGTTTTGGGGTGTCACCCCCTGGGAGACCACCTGACAGAGAGCACGAGCATGCCCTTACACCGAGAGTCCCCAGGATTGATGAGGGGAAAGACACTCTTCATCGAGTAGGAGAACCCTTGATAGCCTATCTTGGTTGAGGATATCATCCAATGAGGATCAGAGAGCATGATGCTCACAGGCCTACTTCTAGACTAGTTTTGAGATTGTGGTCATGGTCGTGGGGTTGACCAACACACTACTTACTTCCCAGCCGCATCTGCAGGAGCAGAGCTATTTATTGTTAGTACACAACCAGACTTCGAATTTTCACCTGAGACAGTTAGATGAGGCGAATAACATCTTGGCCACAAGAGTGATCCTTCAATTAGACCATGGGATTGGTACACTCGGTACACAGGGGAGATTAGACTGGTTCACATGATTTGCAGTTGAGAGAGCGGGGGATGACATCATCTCCTATAGATATTGCCCATGTACTGACCCTGAGACTTCACTTAGGGAGAGGATCATGAGGGCTATCAGAGATTTGCAGTTGGTGGATTATTATTGGTATTTGCATGAGTACGAGACACTGCAACGGACGGAGCTGTCCTCTAGAGAAAGGTTTAGACTCCATAGATTATTGGAGGACATAAACAGTGAGCGGGTTAACAGATGTATAGATGTTTTTTTGCATAAGCCTTCCACATTCTATTGAGGCATAAACCTACTAGCCATCTACAGTACAATAAATAGAAAAAAATATCAGTTTGGGATATTACACATCAAGCAAGCTACATCGCATAGGATCATGGACACCGAGATGAAGATTATTCACCAACAAAATATACAACTCTATCAGGAATGTAGAGCAACATCCTCACCAAAGAAAGTGGTTAACAAGGAACCAAATCTAAGAAAAGTTCCCCGCTCTAATACAAACAAAATTAATGCAATGTGGACCATTATTTCCTAAAGGAGAAAAATTGATCCACGTGGTCATTCAAGAGTCTACACAATTACTGCCTTGAATCTACCACCTTCTCATAAACGATATTGAATCTTGTCAATCTACGGTCATTGAATTTCTAATGGATTTTCCAAGCCTTTTCCATGTGTTTTTGGCTTTTCAAACAATCGAGGCCCTTTCCCTTGGTTCTAGCCTGGTACACTTGTAAAGCTCAAAAACAGCTTTCTATTAATGCAAAAAACACCCAAAATAGAGTTCGTATGTAAAAGTTATGGCCCAAGGAAATTGTTGTTCCAACTAAGCTCTGCGAGCCCTATTTTTTTCTCCTCAATACTTAAAGTTAGGGGTTTTGGATATTGGGGCTTTTTCCTTGGGATTTTTGGCATCATAATAAAATATAATTTCAACGCCTTATTATGGGTTTTTTCAAATGGATGAAACAAAGGTATCTTCTCAAAGATGGCTACCTCCATTCTAGCCATTGTATCTATACAGTGTTTTTTATCATTCCTTAAGTAATAGAATTTGATTATTATTGTATCTACATGTTTCTTTTATGTTGTGTTTCATTTCATCCCCAACTTTATCCAAAGTACTATAGTGCTAAACAACTCTCAATTGGAATATTGGTTGCACCTTGTCATGATCAAAATGTTGTCAATATTAGTCATCATTGTATCCTTAGTTGATCCATGATCAAATTATCCAGTTTGAGTACTTTCATAATGAGGCCTACATTACAAACATTTTGAACAACTCTTTAACAAATTCCAAATTCATCAAATGGTGTGCTCTTCCTAGAATGAAAGTCCTCATTAGAGAAGGGGTAATAATTATGTCCCTTCCTTTGCCCCCAAGTCATATTTCAAGTGAAGGGGGTGTCAATCTTATATTTAATCTTAAGTTGTGGCCCTTTGTGGTCATTACTAATAATAGTTCAACAAATTTGTTATTTGACCCAAAATGTGAAAGTATTTACCTTGTCATACTATATAAAGTGATCTTGTATCACATTTGTAAACACCACGAACATTTATTGAATATCGTTTGCATATCATATAATTGTGTGTCAAGTGATTTTGTATCACATTTGTATACACCACAAACATTTATTGAATATCGTTCGCATATCATATATTTGTGTCTACCAAATGGAATCTATTGGTTATAAATGTCTAATTACTATTTCTAATGGGGCACACATGTCAACCTAAACTTGTTAAGGGAAAAAAAAGTCAGTTAGTGATAGTTTTCAAGTCTCTCCATTTTGATTGGTAAAGAGGATTTGTTACAACAATCAAGTCTTTTGTCCTTAAAGGGGTTTATGTTCTACCCTCTATTTTGTCCCATGGTGAATGAGCTTTGTCATTCCTTTCTTTCAAATGCGATCTATACCTTGTATGTTTATTATATAGAAAAAACATGAAGCATATTTCAAAAGACTGTTAACTTATATAAACCCCAAGGATTAGCTCAATTAGTAGATGCTCTTGTTTGGAAGTTCATGGAGGTCTCGAGATCAAAACTCATTGAGTCCCATGGGGTTACCAATGGGTATTTCCACTAGGAGTTTTATCATTATATAGAAAACTGGGAAAAATGAATGAAATCTACAGGAGCCTAGCAAGGTACCAGCATCCTCACTTGAAACACCTAATACACACGCGAGTGGGAAACTAAAAAAATTCTAGCATTTATATTAACAAAAAAAATGTCATGTAATACTATGTCCCTAAGCTTAATATTATTAACAATAAATGGAATGTAACACTATGTCCGTAAGCTTAGTTTAATACCTTAACATGGTGTGTCGTAATGATCGTGACAAACATGAGATGTGGATGGAAAGCATTGATGCTACATAAGATATATGGATGGAGGGCATTAATGGCAGGATCGCCATTGTGAAAATCAATCCATGGCAATAAAGATCTTGTACATAGCTTTGTGCTTTTAATCCCTTTTTTATAATAATTGTCATTAAATGTATTAAGTAATTTATTTCTTGCTAGTAATGTGCTTGGATTATCAGTATACTCTAACCGCTCTCTTTTCTTCTACTAACCAACATGTGAAATAAATAAGGTTTAAGAAAAGATGAATACACATGATGCAATTGGAGTATGTTCCTTCGGATTGACAACCACCCCATTTCCAAAATAAATAAGCAAATGTGATGAAGAAATGAACTTGTAGACACTGAAATTCCCTTTGGCGTCTTTGTCACCACTACAATATAATGAATTGCCAACCTTATACTACATAACTATTGGAGCGGAGAAATTCATAGAAAATCCTAATCTAATGTCCTCTTCAAAGTAAGGCAAAGTGCAACAAGATTATCAACTCAAGAACCCAAAGCTTCTGGCCTCTATTACCACAATTACCATGAACTAGAAAGTGCAACCTGTTTGGAAGAAGACTCGAGAAAAATCATTCAAAAATGCACTTAGATCGAGACAAAGAAATGTGCTTAGAGAATTAAGAGTAGAAAACTAAGTAACAGATGTGCACCATCTGTATCAACAAGCCCCGTATATAGGGTCTTATCCAGCTCAATTCAAACATCACATATCCAGTTGATGCAAAGTTAAGAGAATTGAGAGTAGAGAACAAGGTAACAGATGTGCACCATCTGTATTAACAAGCCCCATATATAGGGTCTTATCCAGCTCAAATCAAACGTCGCATATTCATTTGATGCGAAATTAAGACAATCGAGAGCAGAAAACTAACAGATGTGCACCATCTCAACAAGCCCCATATATAGGGTCTGATCCAGCTCAAATCAAACGTCACATATTCATTTGATGTGAAATTAAGACAATCGAGAGCAGAAAACTAACAGATGTGCACCATCTCAACAAGCCCCGTATATAGAGTCTTATCCAGCTCAAATCAAACGTCACATATCCAGTTGATGTGAAGTTAATATTTATTTATTACTTGGCACCACAATAGAATGGCAGGCAAAGTGTAGACAAGATTTGAACCTTGGTTTCTTCATAGTTAGTGCACTCCAGTTACCATTCAGCCATAGGTGAACAGATATCCAGTTAAATATAGAAAATCCTATTAAATCTTGATCAGTGAGGCTCTTGCTTTTCATCAATAAAAAGAAACCATAAAACCTCTGAGCATGATGCTTTTCGGATAGAGGTTGAATGCAAGATAGCAATCTCCACTGTTGACATGACTTTTTCCTGTCATAATGAATGACATTGTATAATAAAGAATCAACAGCTCTGCATCAAAGCCAACAATATGTTTTTTCCAAACAGCTCTTCAAAACCAGGTCTAGGAACTTCACCTTCATCAGATCACCAATTGTGAGCAAAATATCAACCGCTTCACATGAGAATCAACTCACAAATCTGTTCCTGGAACTTGAAAAGCTATTACTTACAGGAAATAGTTTAACAAATTCAATAATGCACAAGACCTAAAAATGCAACAGCTGAGGATATATGTACTCGTAAATCTGCCATGTCAACGTCATGACCTCCTTCAACAAGACCCCATTTGTCAACCTTTGCAAACAACAAAACATTACTATAATCACAAACAGTTCTATGGTTCCACGGTTTATAATTTCACAGAATACAATCAAAATGAATGGATAATTCATACCTACTTTTTAAAACTAATAACAAGGAAAAGAAATCAGCACCAAAGAAATAAGAAGAAACAAAACCTGCGAATTCTCCTCTAGTCGAATCAACTTGATCGCTTCTTCAACATCAAGCCTACCACGAAAAACAGCAAAAGCTATAGTTATGGACTTTGCAGCTGCTGCAAGTGCATCTATAGCAGTCAACTCCCAGTTGTCTGTTTTCTTAAGAAAACGTTCCATGGCATTGACCAGCTCTTGTGGCTGCTTGCCAGCAAAAATGCTCGTATAGAGCACAGGCCTGACTTCCAGTTCTGCCTCCATCCAATCAAACAAAGGATCCATGAACTCTACCTGCAGGTCTGAAAGGAAATGAAGGTCAAATAAAAACAGAAATATTTATTATTATTCATTTAATGGAAATTGAAGAGAGGAAACTCTCAATAGAATCTTTTCATTGGCCATATATTTGACTGCCATTATCACTACATACCATATCCATGAGCAATACCAGACCACAACACAGCAATAGATACCTGGGCCAGACTGTAAACTGATTTGTTTCAGGAATTAATTTGTCACATTAGGATATTGGACCCACTCATCCTTGCCTGCAGTCTCAGGATTCCATTCTAATTGATGTCTTTCATCCACCATGAGTAGTAATGCACTTCATCTCACCTTATTGGAATTGCAGTATGGCATGTTTATCCTTCAGTAGTGTATTACTGTATTTTATACTTCATTGTTCTCTTGTAGGCTGTAGCATAACAACACGTCTGTTTATGATTTTCAGAGGCCGGGTTTGATTGTTAAATTGTTAATTCCTAGGAGAAGTTGTTTTCTACAGATAAGATAAGATAAAGATCATTTTATCAATGTCCACAGGTAACCAAAAGATGGGTTAATGGGACTAGAAGATACAGCAAGTCAGAAAAATAAATAAAGTGGGACTGCCAAGGCTATTCCTGAAAGCTAATGATAAAGAGATGCGAGTAAGTCTGAAACGAGAGAGTAAACCTTAGAGAAAGAGAGAAGCACTAGTCAGCACTGAATACAGAATCATATATTAAAATTTTGCTACTCCTAAGCTAAATGATAAACAGAGACGAGTAAGAAAGGGTGAACCGAGAGGATTAACCTTTGAAAAAGAGAGAAGCACTACTCAGCACTAAATACAGAATCATATATTAAAATTTTGTACAGACTACTTTGTGTTCATTGATCAGTCATACGTCCTTGCATATACACTCTAAAGCAATTTTCGCAAATAAGACAAGGGCAATCAAAAAATAGAATAACTATAACACCACATCAGTAGCACATAATATTTGCATTTAACATGAAAGGTGGTATCATCTCTCACCTACATCAACTCTTACATTAGTGACAGACAACTAGAAACGGTTGTGGACACAGGTTACAAACTTACAACTAGCTTATCGTTGTAGCCCTTGGCTGATCAACCGGTCATTCATTTGACATTGAACAACAGCAGACATAATATTTTGCACATGACAAAATCTGTTGCCTCTGTAAATAAACTAATTTTAGCCCATTTCTTTAGCATTACTGTCTTAACTATCTCAACAAATGCCCACGGGAGTGTATTCTACCGGCAAGCAGCAAGGTGATTGTACTTGTATTAATGCACAGACCCGGGTTCACACCCCCCGAGTAGGTGCAGGTGAGGCTAGGTGCAAGTCCTGGGTGACTTTGACAGGCATATATACACCCCTCGTAGCACAAGCCAAAGAGACTTTATATGGCGTATTTCTCAAAAAAAATATCTTTACAAACATGACTACAAGACAAAATAAATTTCAAAAATAAAAACTATCTGACATGAGTACAGGACAAAATGAAAATATAATGATTGAAAGCCAGACTTCGACTAAATAATCTTTTCTTGAAGATATTGATTATTGAATATCAGATTATCTTTTTGAAGACATTCCTACGCCCAATACGCAATTTATGCCCTACTATCACCACTGTAAAAGTGGTATATAAAAATGACATCTATAATAGATTACAAGAGATGGTGATCTTTCCTTAATGGTGAGCGATTGCATGCACTTAACTGTAATGGAACATTTTAGAGAAAATCAGAAATATTGCCCTTAAAACGAATGTTGGACAGGGATCTGCACTTTCCTTTCATATATTAATTAGCTCACATAAAGGGAAAAAAGGTAAATAAACCTAGTTTAGTCTAGTTCTTCTTTTGCTTTGTCTTTTGAAGCTTCTTAGTCTATCTTTGTTGTTAATCAACCTAAATAAACTCTCATAATGGCCCTTAATAACCTCTCTTAGTTTTCCTACTTGTATACCCAAAACTAGGTGGCAACTCCAAATGAGCATCCCTTAATTGGCCACCTTTGTTAGTGTGATAACATTTCATGCTACACCGGTTGCTGCAAATGTTAGCTGAAAATAAAGCCAATAAAAAGAACAAATGATAAACATTAAAGTGAACACAAGTGGATGACAGAGATAAAGGGAATCATTCATTCATGAAAGAAAAGACAGTATGAGAGAAAATAAACCCCATTACTCCATGAAATGATGCCAATATAGGTCTTGATCCACCTAGCCCAAGGTGGGGAAGGGGATGCAAGTACTAAGCAACTCTACAACCAGACAACAACATCAATGATCTCAATATCTCTAGACAATACAATGATCAAAAGCTCAATATGCAAGGCAAAGTCCCATAAAGTTCACCAAGAATGTCATGTGAGTGAGGGGCTGACTACCATATCTCATCACTAACTATGACTACCATATCTCATCACTAACTAATATGTTTACTTAGTCGCAAGTCTAAATACAAACTTACAAATATAATAATTTTGATCATCAGAGATCAGGTTTGTATAACTATGCAACCCTAGACTATAAGCATGTACCCTTCAAATGTCGAATATGTCCTGAGCACGATCACCTCCTCACAGATTGTCCCCTTGATGCAATGGCAACAAAAGAAAATGCATTGGCAAAGACAGATGGCTTCATAAAAGTTCAAAGAAAACACAAGCCCAATAGTAAACCTCCGCAGGAAGCTGCCAAACCTATTCAAGAGAATGAGAACAGATTCCACTCTCTCATGGAAGAGAATGCGAAGAAAGAAAAGAATCATCAACAGCAACCAAGTCCAACAATAGGAGTAGAACAGGTCCTGAATGACAGGACTACCCAAATGGGTGACCAAGATAAGGAGGCAAAAAATTGTTTTGAAATAGAGCCTAAATGCATGAAGACAGAGGTTCATCAAGGGGACAAAACCCAAAACCAGCAAAAGGATCAAGACGAGCAATCCAAGACAGGTCAAAGATGGATGCAGATAAGAAATACTCAAACAATTGAAAAGAGGAAACAGATGGACCACAAGGAGATGTGGAGATGAAAGAGGTAGACATGTCGAGTCTTTTGGATAAATTTAGCAGTGAACACCTTGACACCCTCATAAAGGAACAACTACATAATCTTCAAAAAGAGATGGTTAGATGAAAAGGGGAAAAGAGCACCAGTCATGGGCAAGGACAATAACCTGGTCCAGGCATCAAAGATAGGGTTTGATGATTTACCCTGGCTAGGGTTTTTTGGATAGTTGAGGTTTTTCATTTTTGTACTAGCCTTGAGAGAAGGCCATGGTATCTACGTAGTTCATCCTGAGCTTATATATGAACTTTCCAGCTGTCCATATATTGTGTAATTTCCAAATTTGAACTTCAGCTATATATGTTCTTTATGCATTGCTATTTACAGATATTTATGCCTCGTTGATTTGACATAAGTAAAGGGAAAATTGTTGTGTATTAACATCTAATGAAGAATACAAGGGTCTGATTTTACTGCTATTACACAGTGTTCCACGAGGATGCGTCCCTCAAGGTCGGGTGCTCGGCCCCTGCATTTCCCATGCCCCAGGGGTTGGGAGGCTCCATGAGAAATGTTTCCAGGTACCCCCTTTTCTGAAAAACGTGAGGAAATGCAGCATTGAGAGGTTCCTGGACTGGGGGGCTTCTACATGCCCCCTCCCGAAAATGGAGGGCGCCCCACACGCCCCCCCCCCAAAAAAAAAAAAACACAAAAATACCATAAAATTAATTTTTAAAAATAACAAAGTAAATTACCTAACCTAACTTACCTATACGCAGCCGCACTTTACCTCATTTTTCACCTTCATCTCAAACCCAATTTCTCTTTGGAGTTTTTTGTTCGACGAAACCAGCGGTGACTAACATTTCTGCAATTTTCTCTTGACGAAGGAGGCCCACAGCAATAGCTTGGACTGTGGGCAACGAGCTTGGACTGTGGCCCGCGAGCAACAGCTTGTATTGTGGGTTTTGGTGCTTGGACTGTGGCCCATGGGCAACAACTTGGACTTTGGGCAACGAGCTTGGACTGTGGCCCTCGAGCAACAGTTGGATTTTGGTGCTTGGACAATTGTTTCAGTTTGCATTTGCACTGTGGACAGTCGTTCGACTGTGGACAACCATTGGTCCGTTTGCACTCATGGACGTGGAGTCGTTTCAGAAGGGAGGGACTGTGCAGTCTGTGCAATGTGGGCACAAGGGTCACGGGTCTGGGAGTTTGGACTACACAAAACTGGTTTGGAGTTGTGCAGTGTGGTCCGTGTGGGCAATCTGGTTTGGGAGTCGTGGACAAAACTGAAAAGGGTGACTATGCAGTGTAGAGGTATGCATAACACTATACTTGTTAGACTGTTATTAATAATTATTTTAAAATTTCCTGTAGCTATGTTTTATTTTTATTTTTTTTTCTACCTATCTTCTAAATGTTTGAGCATGTTTTTTAGTTTTTAAGTTTTGCTTGGTTGTTTTAAAAAAAAATTCAACTGTTTTGTTTGTTTGTTTGTTGCTTTTTTAATTATTAGGCAGCCAAACCCTACCTTTGGACATCTCATCAACCATGAACATTTGATGAGATTGCAGGTTGCCAAAAACTGTAAACACTAAACAGTAAACTGCTCATAAAACCATCAAAAATTAGTCATTTCGAAAATATCAGTGGCAGTGACAGTGGCGATGATTCAAATTCTGAGACCCAAGTTGAGGGTCAAGTTGGAAGTAGAGCAGTGCTTGGAAGTGGAGGTGCAGACACTTCATCCATGTCAATTAATTTGGACAGCCAAGGCAATGCCAATCCACCAAGGGAAATGGTTGAATATGCCAAGGGAACATATGATCCCAAGAAACCACTTGTGTTATATGCAACAAAAGTAAGTGTGGTTCACGTCATTGCACATGCAATGTTTGTGGCCATCCTTGGGTCGGCAGTTACAGTTGGGTTAAGCAACACCTTTTGGGCATAGGTGGAAAAGGAATTAATGTATGCACAAAATTAAACATTCAACAAAAATCTGACCTTTTGAGGTTGCAAATGGCTGCAGATGCAAAGGGCACCTTCTCTAGCCAAAATTGTTGGAATATTCTCACCATCTAATTTTGGTCTTGCATGCATGCATGCATCCATGCATTAGCAGTTGAGTCTCCTAGCACCAAGTCCCTTACTTTGGGCCCCCCGGAGCTTGTTTTTGGCGATCATTAGCCCTCCTATCGACTCAGAGCAACTTGGTTACATCACTGAAGTCCAAATTCGCCCTCATGCATGATTTTAGGAGTTAGCATAGTCAGATCCATGATTTAGGGCACCTTGTCCCCTTGATTTCCTAGTTAACTGACTGTTACACCTAGTTTCACTACTACCAAGTGTAGGAGCACCTATTTTAACCACTACAAGTTAGTATTTCACCCCCTTGGAGTCTCCTCCCCTATTTTGGTGCCCCCAAGATTCAGTTATGCTCAGTTCTACCTCAGTTAACTGATTATTCATCATCGGTGGCCACTAAACCTTCTCGGGAGATGGTTCCAATGCAAACCAAGCCTATACTTGAGGTGAATTCGAATCCTCCCAAGAGTATCGAATTCATTCTATTGTAACACTTTTTGATTGCCAGCTTACAACTGATTAACGTATCAACAGCAATTTTTCATGTGTGTTTCAGTTTTATGAGTGAATTGATCCATGTCTTTGTCTAATTCTTCTCGGTAATAACAGTGTGAAATTGTGAGGTTTGTTCTAGCTCAGTGATCTATCCCTGTGGAATTTCACAAAAATGGCATAGCCCGTGCTAATGACAATGTGGAGGGAGCTTCTAATTCCAAAAGGAAATCTAGAAGTAAAACATCCACACCCTTATGCCTCCACCGTCTCCTGCTACGACATCATCCACAAAAAAGGGCTCCTCTTCTCGTTCATGTGCAATAGGACCAACTATTATAGGGATGTATGGTAGGTTGAATCGCAATGATGCAGATGATGCCATTGGCAAATTCCTTTTTTCCAATGGAATTCCATTTCATGTTTAGTCGCTCTGCTTATTATAAGGATATGGTCTAGGCAATTGCAGCACCAGGACCTTCATCTATGCCACCAGGTGAACATAAGTTGAGAATGGTTATTTTAGACAGGCAAGTGTCCAATACCACTATGCAGAAAGAAACGATGAGACTAACATGGGTGAGGACAGGTTGCTCCATTGTTATGGATGGGTGGACAGACATTGCCAAACATCCACTTATCAACATCATAGTTACATGCAAAGAAGGGACTTTCATTCTTAGAACTATTGATTGTCTAGAAAAGCGCAAAGATGCAACTTTCCTACCAATGTCATCGAGGTTGGGCCTACCAATGTCATGCAAGTTGTGACAGATGCGGCAACAGTGTGCAAATCGGCTGGGTTACTAGTTCAGAGCAGATACGGGCATATTTTTTGGACAGCTTGTTGTGTGCATGCACTCAACAATGCACTTAAAGACATTTGCAAGATTGAGTGGATATGTCATGCAAGTTGTGACAGATGCGGCAACAGTGTGCAAATCGGCTGGGTTACTAGTTCAGAGCAGATACGGGCATATTTTTTGGACAGCTTGTTGTGTGCATGCACTCAACAATGCACTTAAAGACATTTGCAAGATTGAGTGGATATCATCCCCGATGTCAGCAGCAAGAGATGTGCAGATGTTTATCTGCAACCACCACACTTCCTTAGCCATGTACAGGACTCACTCAAAGAAGGAATTCCTCAAGCCCACAGACACTAGATATGCTAGCTATTATATCTTAATGGAGAGGATGTTGGAGGTGCAACCAGCATTCCAAGCCATGGTTGTGACTCTGGATTGGAGCAGGTGCACTGAATCCAAGACAAATGAAGGGAAGAAGGTCAGGATTCAGGTATTGGATAATGATTGATGGGCAGATTGCAGTTATTTGGTGTCTTTCTTGCGCCCTATAGTTGAGGTCATTCACTATGGGGACTCAAATTCTCCTAGTCTTGGAGAAATCTACGAGACTTTTGATAGCATGTTGGGTCGAGTAAGAGCCATCCTCAAAGTTCTATACGACCCAGATTCGACCCATTATTCAGCTAGGAGGGATCGAATGAACACACCTTTGCACCTGACAACGTATGCACTTAAACCAAGATGTTATCTTGAGAGGCCTGGTTGAATTTCCCCCATTGATGATCCAGAGATCACGAGGGAATTTGAAGCTGCCATAACAAAGATGTATGATGAAGATGAGGCAAAAAAAAAATCGAAGGCACTGGATTCATTTTGCATGTCTCAATGGTGCCTTCAACAAGCGTGATGCAAAGGAAGATCTTAAGGACTTAGGACAAGAAGACCCCATCGGTTGGTGGAGGATGCATGGGGATGATGCTCCAGAGATCCAATATCTTGCTACTCACCTATTGTCTCAGATTGCTAGTTCCTCGGCAACATAGAGGAATTGGTCTACATATAGCTTCATCCACTCTATCAAGAGGAATAGCCTTACCTCTAAGAGAGTAGAGAAGCTAGTTGAAATGCACAGTGCCCTACTACTTTCTCATAGGAATACACCAGAGTTTGAGATGGGACCGGCGACACGATGGGACGTGGATCCAGAGGATGATGCACAGATAGACGAGGAGAGACCGGATGAGATGCAGCACGATTTGGTTGGTGTGCCATTGGTCACTCCTAAGGTTGAGACTCAGAGTGACTCTGACTAGGATGGTGACTTCATGCAGCAGATGCATCATGAGATCCAAACCATGGATCTATCTCCTTGATTCTCTTTTCATGATTTACTTTTGCTACTTTTAGTTTTATTTAGTCATTGATGAACTCAGACCGAGTCTTTAGACTTTGACTCATCACTCTTTGAGTCTTTGACTCTTTAGTACTATTTTGAGTAATTTTAATTTGCTATATATATTATACTGTTTACTGTTCAGTGTTTATAGTTTATGTGACATGTCTATGATTCAGATTTATCATTTATCATTTTAAATTTATCTACTGTTTATGTCTATGATTCAAAGTTATTATGGAAGATGTACATGTATTTAAAATTTAAAATATCCATTATGAATTGAATATCATGTTTACATTGCACAATGATGAATTTCAATTTAGTATGTAAATGCTGATGGGATGAGGAATTATGTTCATATGTTGGGATTCATATATTTTATTTTTTAATAATTTCAGAGACAGAGCCCCCTATGTTAGGGACCCCAACAGCCCCCAAAAAAATTGGGGGTGTCTCTACACGTCCCCAATGTGCGTTTCCCCGCTCCCGCATCCTGGAAACTTGGTGGAACACTGCTATTATACTGCTGTAAAAGTACATTTTCATATCTGCTTATTGGCTGGTAAGTTGCCCTAGAAGGGGGTGAAACTTTTCGAATTGTTTGGTTTCTTTTCTCCTTGAATTGCAATGAAGTTTGGGGATTTTAGAAGGGAATTATTGTGATATTTCCGCTACTGTTTTGTACTTTAATTTACAGCAGACCTGTTGTCCTCCGAAATGGCATGCGTGTCGTTTTAAAAGCCCAAAATGCAACACACCAGCCGAAATGACAACTCTCTCAGGAGAGAGGCCAATGTCACCACACTCCTCTCCTCTTCGCTTCAGGTTGGCTCTTCTCCAACACTAGGGGGGTATCCCTAAACTAGGATCGCTAAGGCAGGTACAGTAACGGGCAAGGTGAATGGAAAAGGCTGCCTTAGGGAAACGGAAGTAACAAAAGCTAGTTTTCAAAATGGGTGATGGAAAAGGAAGGGAAGATCAATCCTCAGGGAAAGACCAGTGCCATTACCAGAAGGGGAAATGGAGTCAAAAGAGCACTCATGGAGGCTTTATGCTTCATAAAAAGTGAGACGAATCTAGAACGCATAAACAATCAAATCTTAATCAACATTTCGTACAACCGAATACTGATGTTCATTGATAAACTTATTGTTCAAGCATAATTAACCAACTTAATCCTAAATGGCTAATCTATTGTGCTTGAGAAAGCCCTCACAAGCTAGATTCATTCTACAATTTGAAATACATCACACAAGCACATGAAGGGTGCTCAATCTGTCCACAAAACCAACTGATTTTTTCATTAAGCTCGACAGAGATAAAAAACCCAAAAATTTTCCATCGTTACAATAGAAGGAGCTAGTCTCTTTATAGACCCAAAAGTTCTCCTAAAATATAATAATAATAAAATAAAACAAAAAGTAGGTAAGATCCACTTTTCTCTCTTCTCCAACGAATACACCAAATCTTCTCCTACACCAAGTGTTTATTACTTTTTATTTAAAAAAAAAGAACCCCCCTGTTCTAGCTGTAAACTCGACTGTTCGCTAGCTGTCCGGTTGAAAAACTGAGCCTTCAAATCGGCTGCTAATGAGATTTCGGGTCTATGCTCCACATGAACAAGCCGTGAACTTCAGTAAGCCATAAGTCACGGCCCTCCCTTGATTTCCGTGGTGGTGCTACTATCTACCCGGAGCTGTGGATGAGCTCCAGTCTTAAAAACCCGTCAAAAATAAAAAGGAAAACACAGGTTATATCTGTCAGCGGCCAGGTTAACACGATGGGTAATGGCTCGTCAACGAAAGGTAATATGCAGATAGCTGGCGGATAGGCCCGATGCCCAAATCCTCAAGCGAATAAAACTGTGAACCTGTTTAATGTGGAAGTCATGCCCATGCTCAGCTGTCAATGAATGCTTTGGAGTAGGCGAAATGCAATATCAAAACCGCCGATTTCACACAACCAGTCAGCCGCCAAAGACGTATAAACTCCACGCTCTGAAATCACGGCATAACCCTGAAATCATGGCATAAGTTGTTCTAGTTACCCGGCGTAAATTTCTGTCGAATTTCAATTCGTCACATGCTTCTCACGCGATCGGCTGTCAAGTAGATTAAAATTCCACGTGAAGTGCCGGCGAAACCCGAGTTCTGTAACCCATGCCATCAATTTCATGTATGAGTCACGTCTTTCACAAGCAGTGGCCCGATCACTCTGCTTAATTTCTCTGATGGTGGACAAGGCGGATTTAGCTGAAATAGATACGATGAACTCGGCTGAGCAATCAAATCGTGAGACCCCGATCAAAACATTAAAGACCGCTGCGTGCTGGTTATGTTGCTAAACCCCGAGTTTTGTATTGAATGCATAAAACAAATTGTTGCTAATGAGAACAGACTGTCAACGGACATGTGGGTCAAATCCCACGATCTGGTTGTCAATGTCGTGACCCGAAAGTCACTGACGGGCTGCCACGACTGCCTGTCAAGATTAAATTTTGATCCAAAGAATTTTAACATCCACCGATCGCTCCAACACTAACATCAACTTCTGGCTCGGACGCTACAGCTCTGATACATGATTTCTGTTATCTCGAAGCTCAATTGCTTTCATATGCAATACGGTGATTTTGCTCTCGATTCGGCGGACACTGCTTTTATCCCCAAAAGATGCAATTTGCCTTTCCACACAGTATTGTCATTTCAGAGACAAGCCTTATGGCTGGGTTTGATTGTTTAATGCTGAAAAAGGCGAGCCCCGTATTGAAGGTAACTCGTTTTTTTTTTTTCTTCAAATGCCTTGATAAGATCTCAGAATGATAATGGGACTCCCATGTCTCTTTACAAGATTTCCAGAATGGATTCATGTTGCTTGCTGTAGGTGATGGCCCAGGAGACTAGCAGACTCCTGTAGATATTCGAAGATGGCAACAGTGATATTCAGCCACAGTACTTTTGAGTCTTTCCTAGCTTGCACATCTAATCCTCCTTCACACGATTTGGCTGGGCTGTTCCTATGCAAAAACAGTTTAACATTTCACGCTCTGTACCAGAACATGCGTGTCAACGGGGAATGGCGTGTTGGTGCTCTAGCTTCAACTTCTTCATAAACAGAACTTTAATCCCTTCATACATTTTCTGAGTCACCTTTAAAGAACAGGTTCCAAAACTTCTAGAGGAGTCTTAGTCCTGTCTCGAAAAGCAAACAGCAATAAACACATCATAACCTGGAATACTGTTTTCAGCAGTGGCTTGTTTGCTGCCCGTTCACGACCAATATTATGACACCACATGCCTATCAACACTATGTCTGAAACAGCCAAGGCAAATAATGAACTCTGTTTCTCAAATGCAGTGTCATGCTCTGTTCCCAGAAAAGGCTGCTATCACCTTCCAATGATTCTAAAGCAAAAGGCGTGACCTCTGTTCCTGGAGGTGATTGTTCAGAGAATAAAAATGCAGTGCCCTACTGCTCTATCATGCTGAAGGATGCGAGCATTTCCACATTGGTACACCCCTGCCAAAATGGGGGGTAACAAGACCTATGGCTGAAAATTCTAGAGCTAAGATCCAGGAAAACTCTAGGATTAGAGGTGCATTTTCTGTTTTAAATTAAAAGTCAAAGAACACAGAATTTCCAACATCCAACGGATAGAGAAACACTTCAAACAGCAAACATTTAGAGGTTATTATTATTGACAAGTATGGTGAAAGGAAAAATGCTAATCTAAGATTGTGTCAATTGATGCTAGACATAAACTTTGGGAAAGTAATGAAGTATAAATAGGTATAGAATGTTGGAATAAAAAGTAAGAGCCAATGTATCAATAGCAATAAGTGCTTTGGGATTGAGAGGCCAGACATACTAAGTTCTATGAACTAAATGATTGTGTCCAATATGTCTACATTTCCTTCAGTAAAAATGTATGTAGACCAACATTAGTCTAATGAAAACATGTTGATTGACTGTGCTAATGTTCTTTTGCAAACACTTATCATTGTTTGGAAGGAGAAATTACTAGCCATAAAGTGAGAAGAGAGAAAATGCACTTGCATTGATAAGAAAAAATACAGACCGTGTACATGACTGGTTAAATCATTGTCCTCTGGAGCACGACAGAAAACAAGGTCTGTGTGAATGTGCCTCAACAGATTTTCAATCGTTCTCTCCCGAATCAGGGGAGCCCTTTCCAGAGCTGTACAAGACAGCTTCATCAATGGCATTGTGAAAGGTCTGATTCCATTGAGCTGCAGCAAAACAAAAATACCTTCAAAAATCAGAAATCCTTTTTTTGCAAAACGCTTAATTAAATAGATTAAAAAGCACACAAAGAGGTAACTTAGTTCTTAAAGTCATATAAAGTGCAGAACTAAACAAACAGGTAAAGACACCCACCCAAAGTTTAATACCTAAAATCAATTCAAAGATCAACATCATGAACAAAAATAGAATCGGTGAGTAACGAGTATTTTCAAGACTTGTTCCACCCTTTTGTCATCAAGCTCAGATAAGATACGATAATTTCATTAATGTCCAACAAATGACCATGAAAAAGGTTCATGGAACATTACAGTACAATCAGTTGTCAATAGACTATGGCTGCCATGTCTAGAACACTCCTAGCTGCTAAAAAGCCGACCAAATGTGAAAAAATAAAGATACAACTACAATAAGAGAGATAGTATGATCTAGGTACAGCAGAGGAGAAAAACCCTAAGAGGCACAAGGCCCTAGTTCAACATCAGCATCATAACAGGAAATAGAAGTAGAGTAGATAAGATAAGAAGAGGAAGAGGGATAGGGAGAAGAGGTGTCCTTGTCTCCATCTAACACTGTGGCGAGACTGATGCAAAGCCAGATGACATCCTCCAGAGAATACCCGAGACTGAGGGGAAATGCCTGTACAATCGTGGAGGAGCTCTGGAAGGAAATGAATTGTCTCTCCTCACATCCAGGGCCAAGGGGAAAAAACTCCTGATAAAGGTCTGGCTGCTTGAGCAGACCCGGTAAGTAGCATTGTGTATGATGCTCAAAGCAGAGCAGAGAAACTTTTAGGGGCTAATATTTGCCATTTGGCCAATTTTCCCAATTTTTGCCCAAAAAGATTCACCAATTCAAACCAAATATTCACAAAAAAATCGATAGCATCAAATTTTTCATGTGAAAAAACCACCAAACTTTTCTATCAGATACAAAATGTCCTTACAAATTTTAAAATATTCACAAAAGTCTCACCAAATATTTGTACTTTACCTTTTAAGGATTATAGATATTCACCAGGGTACACTTGCAAGAAAATTATGGTCGCTGAAAATTGAAGGGCATTCTTGTAGTTTTACTGAGTCCCAATTTTCACAGAGTGCAGAGTCCTCTATTTCTATGCTGTATCAGCCAGTGAACAATGGAGCATAGCCCAAAAGAATGGAGAGTAACTATTGGCATATGTACAGGTACATGGATATTTGATATGTGTAAGCAGTTCTTAGCAGCATGCAAGTTTTGTATACATGCTGGATATGTATGATAAATATCATTGTAAGAGCAACTCATTAGACTGTGTTACATCTAAACAGATATAATCATATAAGTGTGCAGGGGATTCTTCTTCCAAAGTGTTTATCTGATTTCCATTCTATGGAATGTTGTAGCCTTCAATAAATCACAAAAAATGGCCATAACTTACCAGGAAAATATAACTATGGGAAACACTTACACATTATTGATTGTTTTTCTCTATAAACACATGCAATCTGTGACAGCATTTTGCTACATGATCAGCCATTGCCATGGTCACGGTTGTTATTTATATAGATAAGAGAGATTCCAGATGGATTTGGTTTTAAATCTTATCATATTGCTACTAGGGTTGTTATAAACACATGCACTTTTCCGGGTGTTACCGCTTGAACTAGCACCCCTTTGCAAGGTAAAATGCTATGTAGACCCAATGCTAGTGACGGTCAGCTAAAGAGGGGTTGAACCCAATGTCACCACAGTCTAACCTCTCAACACATCGGGTTACTCCAGAACCCAAGGGAAGACCTAATCAATGAAAGATACCTGCAACCACCAACAAACCACAAATACCTTTCACCAAGCCTTAATGGCTATGATCAGTGCCTTATTGGAGTCAAACAATATTAAACAAGACAATAATCGTACAATAATGGAGTTTCCTCTTTATCACAATTCCCAAGAAATTATCAAAGTTCCCAAAACAATTCATGCTTCCCGAGGCAACTCCTCAAAAGGATGCACTCCCTGGGGTTAGAAGATCTCCACACCAAGGCACACTTGTAGGATGAACCAGAAATACTAAACAGCAAGTAATTATTGATTTTAGGCAATTTCAAGTATCCTAATGCACTTGCTCAAAGGAAGGCCCTAGGGTTAGAAGATCTCCACACCAAGGCACACTTGTAGGATGAACCAGAAATACTAAACAGCAAGTAATTATTGATTTTAGGCAATTTCAAGTATCCTAATGCACTTGCTCAAAGGAAGGCACCCTCTAGGGTTTATGAAGAAAACCCTAGGGCGAATTTGTTGTTGATGTTTTGTAGCTTGGATAGGTATTTCCATGGTGTAGGTGTCTTGCCCATGGGAATCGTCACCATGATCTCTCAGGTACTTAGGAAATGCACTTTAATTAAAGGACTTATTAAAGTGAATGCCATTTTATAATTAATCGCGGTTAATTTGGAGAAAAGCCTAAGTTTTGGGGGCTTTAGTGGTTGACCGTTGAAGTTAATCACATGAATCTTGGCACTTGATCTCAAGTGAGTGAGATGAGAGATCTAATCTCAACCATTGAAGGGAGCTAAGGGGAGAGGAGAAAGACTCAAGCAATGAGTGAGAATTAGGAGGACTCTCTGAATTTCAGTCTCTTGGCCGAGGGTGAAGGACTTCCATCCAAGTGGGAAAGAAGAAAAAGGAGTTTATGATTTCCAGGCCAAGGAGAAAAGAATGTTGGGAATGTTATATTTTTTGCATGTAAATCGACTGGCAAAGTCGATAGTTGACTGGAGTCGGAGGCGACACACGATAGAAGTTTGGTCAGCCGACCGACCGAAGTAGTTGTTTGGTCGAAGACAAATGATTGGTAGACAGGAAGTCGATGAAACAATCAAAAGCGCAACCGACAATTGACCAAAGTTGACCCAATCAAGTCAACTATAACAGAATAACTGAATGTGGTTAGGAAGTTATGGATTGTCATTAATGAGCAACTGGTTGTATTGCATCTATAAACTAGATAAAATGGCTATGCACTATACAGAACAATGAGAAGTAGTGTGTAGCATGATAATGTAATGAAGTGTGATGTATGGTCTAGCATGTCACGATTGTAAACACTTGTTTTGAGTGTTTGATTAATAGATAAGCGAGAGCTCACTGGTTTGTTGGTTTTCCTCAAGAGAGAGGTTTCCAGAGTAATTTTTGTGTAATGTGTTGAATGTGTTGTGTGCTATTGTCCTATGTTTAAATTGTATTTAACTATATAAATTAGTT
Source organism: Larix kaempferi (assembly GCA_027924585.1). Taxonomy (NCBI): domain Eukaryota; kingdom Viridiplantae; phylum Streptophyta; class Pinopsida; order Pinales; family Pinaceae; genus Larix; species Larix kaempferi. The sequence continues at coordinate 3,153,376 of BSBM01000262.1, read as the reverse complement.
TGCAAAACTGTTGTAGTTGGTATTCAGACCCAACAATTGGTATCAAAGTTGTATTTTCCTGCAGGGGGGTGCCTTTGTTGCTGAGGGTTTGGCTTGGTCCTGGGTCAAGGTGAATACTTGTTATAGTGGGAGTCTTTCGAAAGCATTGATTTATAGTAAGAATGGCTTATATGTCGAGGATAAAAATTGAAAAGTTTACTGGACAAAATTTTGACTTTATAAGCTTAAGATGGAGGATCTCCTTATAGATCGAGAACAATGTATTACAGAAGACCTAATAACAACTCCAGTGGGTGTGTCGAAGGAAGACTGGCAGAAGATCGACAAAAAGACAAGGAGTACAATTCGACTTTGTTTAGCAAATTTTGTATTGCAAAATGTCTCAGAAGAAGGCACTACAAAGAAGCTATGGGAAAAGTTGGGGAACTTGTACCAATCGAAATATCTGTTTAACAAGTTGTCTCTTCGAAAGAAACTATATCTTCCGAGGATGGGTGAAGGTGACTCAGTTATAGAGCACCTAAATGCATTCAACACTGTTATCAATCAATTGTTGTCTGTGGATATTAAAATCACTAAGGAAAAATGCATCAATTTATACTATTCTTTGTCAGATTATTGGGATAGCATGGTCGTGGCTATTGGAAGCAACAGTACCACATTGAAGATCGACGATGTGGTCACATCTCTATTGTCCAAAGAGATGAGACGAAAGAATATGGAAGGTCTTACGCATCAGAGCTGCAGCAGTGTACTAGCAAGGCTAGACCTGGAGCAGGGGGTCTAAAACTTTTATTGTAAAGGCCAAAGTGGGTTATATTGTATGGATATTTGGATTAGAGGTTGTTGTCCCCTAGATCAGTCATGGCAGGCTTCCTTGGTTTCACTCCTAGAAGTACTTGGCTTTGTGGCACAGCTAACTGCCCCTTCGATGTGTGGATGTCCCCACCACGTACGGCTTTAGGCCCATGGGTTGGTGTCCAAGGCTTCTGGGGGTGACCCACTAGGCCCATGGGTTGGTGTCAAAGGTGATTGTGTTTTGTAAAGGGATGTTATCCCCTATCTAACACACCTCTTTCACCCATTTGGACCTATTTTCAACACTCGAAAACCCCTCCTCTAGTGTCTCTAGCCTATGACGTCATCCTTCCACCAGATGAGCCTACAAGATGGAAAGGGGGGCATTGAGGGGAAACCATCATTTTGGGGTTAGTTGGGGCATGACGCCTCCCTTTGGCTCACTACTTCATTAAGTGAAGCCTTATTTTAGTCTTATTTGCGATTTTATGTCTATTTTAGGGCTTATTCCATAATTTGCAGGAGATTTACCCTAAAAATATTCTAATTTAATGCTGACTTGTAGGCTCAAAAATTAAAAAGGTTGAGGATGAAATCATATAAATAGATCACCTCACCTCATTGTAAAATCATAAGACAAGGGTTCAAATATGTTATTTTCTCTTTTTCTCCTACGAGTTATTGATGTGATGCACACTTCTCTTGGGATGAATTCTTTGGCTTGAAGGTGGATGAATGATGTTTTAGGGCTTCTTGTTACACATACAAATGGTTGATGGTAGACTAGATAAAAAAAGCCATGCACAAGTGTGACCTAAGCTCTCTTTCCTTGCTCATTCTTGTTAAATGTTGGTAAGATATGCTCCTAGCTTAGTTGAATGGTGCTTTTATGGTGCATTTTGTTGATTTGTTAGGGCTTTTGTCAACATTTTGTCAACTTTTGTATGAAGAGAACCTCCTCCATATGAGTTCTCTAGTGTTATTTGGGGCCTTGGACTTCTTCATTTGCCCTAATTAAGCTCTCCTACCAAACCCGAGGTTGTTAGGTATGCCCTAGCTTACAAGTATTAAAGGAATTAAAGGAAATTCTGGTACATTATTTTGTGTTGTTGAAGATCATTTTGGAGCAAATACTTGTCAATTTGTTTATGTTGGAATTATTTTATGGTTTGCATTGTAGGATATCAACTTGTGGAGTGGCATTTAAACTAGTAGCACTGTTAAGAGTTTGATTTGTTAAGTAGCAAAGTTATTTCCTCTTACTCTCCATCTCATAAGCTAAGTGTGTATGTTTTCGAGTGTTGATTTGTAGAAAATAATGCTTGAACTATGTGTTGATAAAACTCCATGAAAATAGATCCATGTGTAGTGAGTGTTTTACTTTTCCTATACGACTTGTTTAATGAAGAATTAATTTCCAATAAGGAAATTTGATGGTAGATCAGATGAATGGTTACATCTCCCTTTCTTCTTACAAGATAACCTCTTTGTAACTTGTTCCTTTATGCCCAATGGTTCGGCATTTAAACTGGTAGCATTGTTAAGATTTTGATTTGTTAAGTAGCAAAGTTATTTCCTCTTACTCTCCATCTCATAAGCCAAGTGCATATGTTTTCGAGTGTTGATTTGTAGAAAATAATGCTTGAACTATGTGTCGATAAAACTCCATGAAAATAGATCCATGTGTACTGAATGTTTTACTTTTCCTATACCACCTATTTAATCAAGAATTAATTTTCAATAAGGAAATTTGATGGTAGATCACATGAATGGTTACATATCCCTTTCTTCTTACAAGATAACCTCTTTGTAACTTGTTCCTTTATGACCCCATATGCCAATGGTTTTGTTACCGCTTGAACTATCAACCCTTTGCAAAGCAAGACTATGTAGAACCAGCGCTAGTGACAGTAAACTCGGGAGGGGTTAAACCCAATGTCACCACAGACTAACTTCTCAACACTTCGGGTAACTCCAGAACCCAGGAGGAGACCCTGATCAATGAAAGATACCTACAACCACCAACAAACCACAAATACCTTCCACCAAGGCTATGATCAGTGTCTTATCAAAGTCAAACAATATTAAACAAAACACAATAAAGGTGTGCTCCCTAGGGTTAGAAGATCTCCAAACCAAGACACTTGTAGGATGAACCAAAAATACGAAACAAGTAATTATTGATTTTAAGCAATATCACATATCCCAATGCACTTGCTCGAAGGGAGACGGCTATAGGGTTTATGAAGAAAACCCTAGGGCAAATTTATAAGGTGGACCAAAAATACCAAATCACATATATTTTTGGATTTTCATATTTATTTAGGTTTTTAGGGGTTTTTTTTGGCAATATATTATTTTTATGTATTTTTTGCATAAAATAAAACATGTAAAAATTTGATAAAAATAGATAAAGAATTTGTTAGGATAGGGCAATAGACCTTATCTCAAACCATAGGGCTATGAGAAATCACGACTAACATCCCTCTTCTTAATATGGCATTCAATACTTGCAACTAGGGATAAACTAGCAACCTCAAGGGTTACATAGTGAAACCCTAATTAGGACAAACAGAGAAATCCAAGGCACGATTAAACAATGGAGAGCTCCTTTGCAAGATGGTCTCCTCAAGCAAGATGACAAAATATTAGCAAAGAAACCCTAACTCATTCCAAAGCACTTCAAGAGCAAAGTTAAACTAGGGTTAGGAGAGAAACTTACCAACATTAATCAAGAATGAGCAAGGAAGTGCACCTTAAGTTACCCTAGAGCATGAATTATTACAACTAGTCTTAGCATCAATTTGTCATGTGCAAAATCAAACCCTAGAAAACGTTCCATTCATCCTTCAAGCAAAAATAGGCATCCCAAGAAAGGTGCGCATAGCTCAAGTACTCCAATATACCAAGAGAAAAAGAAAAGATTTCATGTTTGAACCCTTGTCCGTGTTTTACAAATAAGATGAGGTTGTTTTATTTATATGAGACAACACTCAACCTTTTACAAATTCAAGCCTACAAAGTTAACTAAAAATCATAAAATCTTAGGTTAATGCACCCACAAACTGGGGACTAAAAATGTGCAATTAGGCTCCACCAAGTGCAAGGTGAACCAAAAGGAGGACGTCATGCCCCTACTAACCCCAACAGATGTTTTTCCCTCAACGCCCTCTTTTTTAATGTAGGCTTCTTCTTTAAGAAATGGCGTTTATGGGTCTGGAGACCAGGAGGAGGGGTTTTATATCAGAATAATAGGTCCAAGTGGGAAAAATGAGATGTGCTAAGACAGGTATGACAACCCTTACACACACAATCACCTCTACAAAGAAAAATATGAGTGTGGCCATGTGTCCCAATGATTTGTCTCAATGGCACTAGACACCCACCCGAAGGGTTGTCAGCAGAGCCATGAGGCCAGCACCTCCTTGAGGTAGAAGCCAAGGGGACCTGCTATGACCTAACCAAGGGTATTTATACCCAAAATCAACACTCTACACAATATAGCCCCAAAACTTGGCCTTTACAAAAAAATCCTCTTTGGTACATCTGGAAGGAACACTTCAAACACTGTGGCGTGACAACTGGCTCCAATTAGGGGACATGCACTCTTCTCGAGAATGTATGAGAACCCCCTAGAATCTCCTGGTATCTGTAGATCTACAAACACATCTAACAATAAAGACATTAACTACATCGGAGCCAGACACTTCCGTCCTGCCATGTTCAAAATCAAATGCAATAAAAATCAAATGACACAATAAATGCAATGCAGGGGTCAAAGTAAATATTGAAATCAAATAAAACCCTACCCACCTACCCTAATTATGATAACAGAGATGGGTCAAGTGAATCACACTACCAATGCAGCCACCTGAGCATATTATTCATGCCAAGGTTTCTTCCTTTGTCTATGGAAACAATTCAACACAAAACCACGTCAAAGGCGAGTTGAATAGATGATACTACCTTCGTCAAAATGGTGCTGGAATAATGGACAAGATCAGGAACCTGCAAGCCTTTAAGCTCTTGCCACGGGGAAGGATCGCCTTCACAAGCTTTTTCTATCCATGCCTGAATCTATGGAAACAGTCCACGACAAAACCACATCAAAGGCGAGTTGAATAGATGATACTACCTTCGTCAGAATGGTGCTGGAATGATGGACAGGATCAGGAACCTGCAAGCCTTTAAGCTCTTGCCATGGGGAAGGATCACCTTCACAAGCTTTTTCTATCCATGCCTAAATCTTTCACAAGTAGAAATTGCCTCGATCATATCCCAATTTTCCAGAATCTGTTTGCCCCAAACGACATTCAACAACAAGCCCTGAAAGATACGACTGGGAAAGAGGGCTCAAATCTACCCTAGGGGAGTGTACACTCTGCTACTCTAACCCTGCAAAAAAACCACCTTCTTGTTGTCCAAAACTTGCATCAATTTTTGAGAGACATGGCTAAAACCAATGAGTGAGATCCACCCTAGGAAAAGGTAAACCTAGATGCTCAAGATCTGCAATAGAGTGGTCCATATGCAACCTCGTGGCATCACCACTAGTGAACGAGGATGGATGAACCAAATCATGAGGGATCTCAAAGGTAGGTCTCCTGAGGTCTTCGAAAGTTAGACTTTCTTTACTGGAGGAATCGGGTTCTTCAACCAATTTCCAACAATCCATAACCACATCATCATCGTCATAAGAGAAGTGTGCATCATTACATCCATGGAAACCATCTTCTTTAACTGAAATATCCTCAAACCTCTCATCTTCAAAAGATCTGACTTTACAGGCGAAAGAGAAAGGAAGGTTCACCAAACGGTCATCATCAAAAGGACAAGGAGAAGCATCCACCACACCTTCATCAACCATATATTCATTATCCTTCCTAGCTGGAAGCAATTCTTCGACAAAGACTTCTTCATATTGTTTGAAACCTGTATGAAAATCTGGCTTAACCTAATCTCTACAGTCCCCTTCCTTCTATTCTAAATGGCAAGAACGATTCATAGATTTCTTCTAAATTTTTTGATATAACATTGCCAGGCCTCGAAGAATCATAAGATCAAAGGACCAAGGAACTTCCAATAATCATCGTCTTCAAGAATCCCGCCATTTTCTTTCAAGAGGCCCAAGATATCATAAGAATTTTTGAAATGAGGGTAAGGAGAACTCATCATTTCCTTGTGTTCTTCAATTTCTTCAATCAGGCCTTCTTCATATTCATTTTTATGTCAAAGATATGGATCTAACTAAACTAGCTTACCTATCTATGCAAACAATAACATATCACAGTAAATAAGAACAAAAAGAGAACAAGAGAAAAGAATACACCAGATATACGTGGTTCACCCAATTGGGCTACGTCCACGGGAAGGTAGTCTTCTATCATCTCAAGAATATCTCCCTCAAGCTTACAAGAGAGCAATGCCAATAACCCCAATACAATATAGAAAGATCATCAAGATATGATCCACAATGGATGATCCACACAGGATGAATGGATGATTCACGAATGAATTGATAAAGGTGAAAGACTCCCTTGACTCTATTATATACCAAGAGATGAGGAGGAATTACTCTCACATATTACATGTGGGATAATATAATTCTCCATAATAACATCTCTTTATATAATAATGAATATCAAGAGTATATTTACCATAATGAATATGGGATAAATGTATTACTCTTTTACATAAGATTGTGGATATCTTCCGACATAATACAAAGACATTATTACCTTCCAAGGAATATAAAATATTCCAACACTCCCCCTTAATAATGGTTGGGAGAAAAGCCCACTAACAAAGGAAGGAAGGAGTCATTACTGCTCCCCCTTGATGACAACTTCCAGAAGAACCAAAGCTGCAAATAAGAAGAATACTTCGGCTGATGGAATTTGATGAAGAACAACCGCTTCTCACTGAATCATGAAATTGCACACGAACCAGGTTGTACGATGAAATACTAACAACAAGATGCCCAGATCTAAAGAGAAGCCTTTATGGCTACTAGATCCAACAGATGTCGAGAACATGTGACATAATCCACCAGCAAGGTGCCCAGATCTAAAGAGAAGCCAACATAGCTACTAGATCCACAAGATGCCTAGATCACCACAAGAATCATCACAACCATAACTGATAGCTGAAGAACTCTGATATAACATCCACACCATTGTACAGATATCTTCTGACGGCTGATACAACAGAACATGTGGCTAAGAACACCACAACAGTGTACAAAATACCCAGATGGCCAATGCGCATGTAGATAGCAGATATTCTTCCAATCAAGGTGCAATAGAAATATCTGAAGAAGACTTCAAACATCGAAGGAACAAGACCCCAATGGTCTATACATCGAAAATGATATCATACAGATGAACATCATGACTTTAACAGTAGAAGAAGGTGCTTCATTATTTTTGGAATACAGTGAAAGCCTAAACAGAAAACTGATCTGCACAAGAACTTCCAGATTAAAGCATAGAAAGATCATAGAATAAAATTGCTCATACATAAATGAAAATGCTTATACACCAAAGGTTAGCAAACATCATATAAAAGATGGCAACATAATATGATCAAATAAAAGATTAACTTGCTCATTAAGGAAAATGAAGTTACTTTTACACATTAAGTGTCAGCCACAACATATAAATTGTGAGCCCAAGATTTCACTTAAATATATGAAAATTTAGTCATCAAGCAACAAATCTTAAGCATACATGCATTTCTTATTAGTATGATGTTAATATGCAAAAGATGAATGCCCTAAAAATGTCAATGCTTCCATATATGAACGTTAGAGACAAGAAACACATGTCAATGCTTCCATATAGGAACGTTAGATACAAGTAAGAACAAGATAACCTCTGCAATCATAAGAATAGAAATCTCATTGCAACAAGAGCAATGTGCTCATGACAAATATTTCAAGATTATAAGATTGCTCAAAGCCATATAAAAGTGAGTAAAAGATGATCGAAATAAACATGACATGATATATATGAAAATAAATCAAAATGTTTAATATGATCAACATATAGCAAAGTATGATCAACACGTGATATCACTTATAAAAAATTATGAAATGTCAAGTCACTAATGGTCTTAATCATGGGTTCATTTCTTGTTAACACTGTGTAAATATGCAAGAGATGAAATGCCCTGGAAATGTCAATGCTTCCATATAGGAATGTTAGAGACAAATAGCACAGGAACTAGATACAATCTCTACAATACATGAGAAAGAAATTATATCCCAATTAAATAACTTATGACAAGACAAAAAATTATGATATCACATGGATTCAAAAAATTGACTTTACTCAAGAATTTAATTAGCAAGAGCATAGAATGATCATAAAAACATTACTTATAAAACAATGAAATTGCTTTTACACAAAGGTCAACAATAACATATAAATAAAGCAAATAATGATCAAAAGATAACACATATGAGATTGTTCTTAGAAAATTGCTTTTATAAACATGACATGATTAGAAATCAACATGATTAAACAAAGAAAAGAACAAATTAGTTATTAAGTATCCTGTTAAAAATATTAAGCATTAGACGGTTTATAGCTATCATCATGACAAAATACTAGAGATCCATGCCCTTAAAAGATGCCAATGTTTCCATATAGAAATGTGAGACAAATATATACCAAGAACAAGAAATAATCTCATAATAAACATGATTAGAAGCAAAACCTAAATGCAAAAAGATGAATAACAGAAAACTTAAATACTTTACCGTATTGATCTGAATCTGCAAATAACACAGTTAGAAAAACAGTAAAAGAAATAAACTTTTACTTACAGCCCTTTTGAAAAGTGCCCAGACTTGCCCAGACTTTTGTTCTGTTCGCGTAGGTGGATGCAGCACAGCTTCTCCAGTTCCAAAAACAGGTTATAATAAAAATTCCGAGAAATATTGACCGAGTTATGGTCACTCGCGGGTCTGCCAATAGGAAACCTGCGAATAAACACTGATACTCCCGAGTTCTGCATGGCCAAAGTCGCGGGTTGCGATGTAAAGGAGTCGCGGCTACTCACGGGTCTCTGCACTGTAAGGTCGTGAATCTATCGAAGCATTCGCAAGCTCAGCACGGGGAGGGTCGTGAATAGTCTGAAGCAAACGAGGGTTCGACAGTGGAACAATCGCGAGTATGCCGGAGCATACGCGGGTCTGCGCACTGAGATGCCACCAGTCTACAAAGTATTCATGGGTTCGCAGTAAGAACAGTCACGGTTAACCGTGGGTTCCTGCGAAGAAAAGTCGCGATTGTCCAATATAAGGCCGAAACCTGCGAATAAACACTGATACTCCCGAGTTCTGCATGGCCAAAGTCGCGGGTACTCGCGGGTTGCGATGTAAAGGAGTCGCGGCTACTCACGGGTCTCTGCACTGTAAGGTCGTGAATCTATCGAAGCATTCGCAAGCTCAGCACGGGGAGGGTCGTGAATAGTCTGAAGCAAACGAGGGTTCGACAGTGGAACAATCGCGAGTATGCCGGAGCATACGCGGGTCTGCGCACTGAGATGCCACCAGTCTACAAAGTATTCATGGGTTCGCAGTAAGAACAGTCACGGTTAACCGTGGGTTCCTGCGAAGAAAAGTCGCGATTGTCCAATATAAGGCCGAAAACAATGTTGAATCTACCGAAGACGAAAACCTGCACAAAGTCTACCAAGCTTGGACGAAAATTGTCGTTTTGACAACCGGAAGATATATCTCCTTGAGGAGAATCAAAAAATCGTATAGATCTACAAAAACAACATCAAGAAACCCTTGAAAAAATTCTGCAAAAATCTACACAACAAGGTCTGCGCACTGAGATGCCACCAGTCTACAAAGTATTCATGGGTTCGCAGTAAGAACAGTCACGGTTAACCGTGGGTTCCTGCGAAGAAAAGTCAGGAGTGTCCAATATAAGGCCGAAAACAATGTTGAATCTACCGAAGACGAAAACCTGCACAAAGTCTACCAAGCTTGGACGAAAATTGTCGTTTTGACAATCGGAAGATATATCTCCTTGAGGAGAATCAAAAAATCGTATAGATCTACAAAAACAACATCAAGAAACCCTTGAAAAAATTCTGCAAAAATCTGTGTCAACAAGGTTAGGCTTAGAAATAAAAAACTGCAGAAATATGCCCAGATATGAAGAGAAGCCTAATGGCTACCAAATAGAAAGCAAATCTACAAGAAATAATCAATGCCCAAATGATAAAATATTGTTTGAAAGCAATAGAAGGTGCTAGATCATAGCAACAAGCTCTGATACCATGTCAAAGATATGGATCTAACTAAACTAGCTTACCTATTTATGCAAACAATAACATATCACAGTAAATAAGAATAGAAAGAGAACAAGAGAAAAGAGTACACCAGATATACGTGGTTCACCCAATTGGGCTACGTCCACGGGAAGGTAGTCTTCTATTATCTCAAGAATATCTCCCTCAAGCTTACAAGAGAGCAATGCCAATAACCCCAATACAATATAAAAAGATCATCAAGATATGATCCACAATGGATGATCCACACAGGATGAATGGATGATTCACGAATGAATGGATAAAGGTGAAAGACTCCCTTGACTCTATTAATACCAAGAGATGAGGAGGAATTACTCACATATTACATGTGGGAAATATAATTCTCCATAATAACATCTCTTTATATAATAATGAATATCAAGAGTATATTTTACCATAATGAATATGGGATAAATGTATTACTCTTTTACATAAGATTGTGGATATCTTCCGACATGATACAAAGACATTATTACCTTCCAAGGAATATAAAATATTCCAACATTTTCTAAGCCTCATCATCTTCGTCTTCAAGAGTACCTCCTCTTCGGACATAAGGCCTAGAATGTTATCGATAAGATCTTAAACAATGGTTTCTTCAAGCAAGCCTTCCAAGGCTTGATCATCATCATGGATTTCTTCGACAAGCATGTTTCATGCTCTTCTAGGTTGGAGACGATCTGATCATCTTTACTATGTTCCTCTTCAATATTTTCCTCAAGGACTTGGTCTTCTACCTAGCTTCCTTTCTTGAACAAGCCCTTTACCTTTTCAACGCAGGGCATCCATCTCTTGCATTTTTTGGGGCACCAATAGCTATAGAATACCTCAATCAATTATGAAGAAGAGGATATTGTACCCTTGTTCAGGCCTTTAAACCAAGCAAGAGCCTTGCCACCCAAGTGCAGCACAAATGATTTCATGTAGGCATCCTCATTCTTGATATCGAAATCTGGAGCATTTGCCAGAAACTATTGGACATGGTCTACGAGATAATCACCTCGATCACAAAATGCATCCATGAATGTCTTGGTAACTCATCTGGAATGCTTGACAAATTAAGAGGAGCAAAATGGTCTTCTAACCCTACAACAACGAATGGATCAGAATCTTCAAGGATCCCCTCTTGGACATGCTCCTAGGGAAGGGAAATCATGGCCTCCATAATTTTTTGTCAAGATTAGGATCCCATTCTTTCCCAAATGCCTTGACCAATTGCAAGAGTGAAGGTATCCCCTTACGAGGAAGCTCATCATACCAATCTTCCACATCCTTATTATTCTGTAAATTAAGAGATATTACGAAACCTCTTCATTCAAAGATCCTCATCCACAACAACCCATGCCACAAGAAATTCTCTGAACTTCATAATATGCTAAACAACTGTATCTTCATATTCACGAAATTGTGGGATGGACTTGCTTCAACCACATTTATCTAATTGATTTGGATATCCCGGAATATTTGAGAAATCCAATGGACCATACCGATTATGCATATGTGTTTCATCAAAGGACGCCATATTATCTTCTTATTAATAGTTGAGGTTTATTGTTTTGAATTGCACTTCTTTGATTAATTTTCTTCAATGGAGTCGCCAAACGGAACCTCAAAGTACAAAGCAAAACTTACCTCTTGGACTCATTCTTGTAGAAGTACCTCTTTATTTTACTTTGGTGGAGTCGCCAGGTGGGACCCATCAAGTTGGATCAAAACAAATCTCGCCAAAGTACAAAACAAGAATGTACCTGAGCCACACAAAACATGTTAGATGTATCTGAAAGATAAATGGATTCAACCCGGGAGTCCCTCTTCAATGGAACGTTGTCACTATTCTTTGAGGTCCCAAGAAACGGCGCCAAAACGTTACCACTTGAACTAGCACCCCTTCGCAAAAGGGGACTATGTAGGACCAGTGCTAGTGATAGTAAGCTCATGAGGGGTTAAACCCAATGTCACCACAGTCTAACCTCTCAACACTTCAGGTAACTCTAGAACCTAGGGGGAGACCCTAATCAATGAAATATACCTACAACCACCAACAAACCACAAATACCTTCCACCAAGCGCTAGTGGATATGATCAGTGCCTTATCAGAGTCAAACAATATTAATTAAACAAGACACAATAATCATACGATAATGGAGTTTCCTCTTTATCACAATTCCCAAGAAATTATCACAAATCCCAAGATAATTCGCATTTCCCAAGGACCCAAGGAAAGTCCTCATAAAGGTGTGATCCCTAGGGTTAGAAGATCTCCACACTAGGGCACACTTGTAGGATGAACCAGAAATACTAAACAACAAGTAATTATTGATTGTAAGCAATATCACAATGCACTTGCTCCAAGGGAGACGTGCTCTAGGGTTTATGAAGAAAACCATGGGGCGAATTTATAGGATGGACCAGAAATACCAAATCACATATATTTTTGGATTTTCGGATTTATTTAGGTTTTTAGGTGTTTTTGGCAATAAACTATTTTTATGTGTTTTCTGCATAAAATAAAACATATAAAAATATTATAAAAAGAGAGTTTGTTAGGATAGGGCACTAGACCTTAACTCAAACCCTAGGGCTATGAGAGATCACGGCTAACGTCCCTCTTCTTAAGATGGCATTCAATACTTGCAACTAGGGCTAAACTAGCAACCTCAAGGGTTAGGTAGTGAAACCCTAATTAGGGAAAATAGAGAAATCCAAGGCCTGATTAATCAATGGAGAGTTGCTTTTGCAAGATGGTCTCCTCAAGCAAGTTGACAAAATATTAGCAAAGAAACCCTAACTCAGTGCAAAGTACTTCAAGAGCAACGTTAAACTAGGGTTAGGAGAAAAACTTACCAACATTAATCGAGAATGAGCAAGGAAGTGCACCTTAGGTCACCCTTGAGCATGAGTTATTACAACTAGTTTTAGCATTAACTTGTCATGTGCAAAATCAAACCCTAGAAGAAATTCCATTCATCCTTCAAGAAAAAATAGACATCCCAAGATAGCTGTGCATAGATCAAGTACTCCAGTATACCAAGAGAAAAATAAAATATTTCATGTTTGAACCCTTGTCCATGTTTTACAAATAAGGTGAGATTGTCTTATTTATAGGAGACAACCCTCAACCTTTTACAAATTCAAGCCTAGAAAGTTAACTAAAAATTATAAAATCTTAGGTTAGTGCAACCACAAACTAGGGACTAAACCACATAATGATATAAAATAACAATAAAAATGTGCAATTAGGCTCCACCAAGTGCAAGGTGAGCCAAAAGGAGGACGTCATACCCCAACTAACCCCAACAAATGCCTTTCCCTCCACGCCCTCCTTTATTAACAATGTAGGCTTCTTCTTTAAGAAATGACGTTTATGGGTCTGGAGACCAAGTGGAGGGGTTTTATATCAAAACAATAGGTCCAAAGGGGCAAAATGAGGTGTGATAAGACGGGTATGACGACCCTTACACAAGCAATCACCTCTGCAAAGCAAAATATGAGTGTGGACATGTGTCCCAATGATTTGTCTCAAGGGTAGTCATCAAATCCACAAGGCTAGCACCTCCTTGAGGTCGAAACCAAGGGGACCTGCCATGACCTGACCATGGATATTTAGCCCCAAAATCAACACTCTACACAATATTGCCCCATAACTTGGCCTTTACAAAAAACCCCTCATACTGGTACATCTGGAAGGAACGCTTCAAACACTCTGTGGCGTAACAGGTTACAAGACACTTTCCATCCTTCAACCAATAAAAAATAACACTATATCTTCTTATTTTTTGTTTCCATATCTGAAATTAATCAAAGTTACATCTAAATATTCAGATCTGTAATTCAACTGCTGTTATTCTCTCTTGCTCATTTAACCAGCTGAAAATTTTATATAATCAAATCTAAAATATAGATCTTTGAATTCATAAGACTAAACCAGATTTGACTCAAGCCCTCGTACTCTTTTAAAATCTGTTTGAAGGCCTGCTATAACAGCCATTTAAATCTGATATTTACGCAAGATTTTAACACCTCTAAATTCAAATTTAAATCAGCCCTTCAGCTGAATAAAGCCATTAAAATCAAGCCCAGTGGGTTAGCTCAAGTGGAGATGTGAGTTGTAAGCAGAAGATCTTCGGGTCAAATCCCCGGGTGGCTATGCATAGATATTTAAGGGCCTCACTTGATGTCCCCACCGGGTTAGGCCCCGTAATCAGGGCCGGTGGTTTACCTTGGGTACCATCCTCAAATGAGGGGAAGTACCTGAGGGTTTTCCACGACATGTTCCAAGGAAAAAAAAATAAAAATAAAGCCATTAAGATCTGGAAAATCATATTGTATAATCTCATAAAAACCATAAGTGTGATCAATCTCCCAATCCTTATTGAATCATTATCCAAGGAGTAAGATTATCACCCATAGGGAAGCCTTTCTTGTGCTGAATTACCTCTCAGCCTAAAGAGCAGAAGAGGGATATGTGAGGTGAGTCAGTGACAATGTCCTCCCTCTTAGTTGCCCTTGTCTTTCACCTAGTGAGTTAGGGCTTTGCAACCAAGGGTGTGAAATAACGTTGTAACGCAATCTAAACATCTCAACAAATAATTTCTTAGGTCATGGTAACAATGTTGGAGATGATAGTCATATTTAGAACTTAGACAAATAATAAATGTTCACTAATAAAGTGATACAATGACTAATAATGAGGCATTTAACGTAGTAATTAATATAGAGGTTAATGTTAGACTTTCTGGTTACTCCCAACCTAAAGAGTAGAAGAGGGATAGGTGAGGTGACAGCGTCCTCCCTCTTAGTTACCATTGTCTTTCACCTAGTGAGTTAAAGCTTTGTAACCAAAGGTGTTAGATAAAGTTGTAACATTTGGCCTTGTTGCCAGGGATAAAGTCCAATTCCAATGTCTTGAAGATATGCTTCAATGTATTGATGAACTTTAAATCAAAAGTCTCATTATAAAAATTCATCTAGCAACTCCACAAGAGCAAAACACAACTAGGAGATACTCCACCAAGAGTTCATCTCAATCACTTGTTCAAAGGTTTTCTAATCTAGAAAAGAATTATAAACAAAGATTGAACAAAATTTCTAGAACCTCTATTAGACAAAACCTTGATATTATCTAGGATATAAGAAGCCTATTCACCAAACCAAGAGAGAAACACCCTATACCAGTTATGGCAATCTAGAGAAATGACCTTTTCAAGCTTCTGAATATGATAGCCATCCAAGGCACCCGTCATAGCATGCCTAAGAAATATAGTAAATGGCTACCTAAGTTCTCATGAGATAATGCCATTACTGCATGAAAGACTCAGAGAAATTCTAGGAGTATTGAGGTTGAAGATGATTAAGAAGATGTAAGCCATGAAGATGTTTGCCCTATCATTGGAGGAAGATGAAAGGATGTTCAAAAACTTGGATGATGGTAGTATTAAAACATGGGAGGAGTTGAGAGAAGCATTCAAGGAATAGTAGGGGGTTGAAAGGGATGAGAGATCCCTCATAAATGAACTTCAAGAAATTACGAAAAAAGAAAATGAAATTGTAAGAGAATTCAACTTCCAATTCTATAAACTTCTAGAGAAATTCCCTCTGGCATCATGCCTCATAATAAATCTATCATGTTCAATTATACTAAGGAATTTGATTGTCAATTTGGCTTCTACCTGAGGGATAAGGCCTTGACTACTCTCAAAGCAAATTACGATACTGCAAGTCAAATAGAGGAGAATCTCTCTGCCTCTAGGAGGGTAGATCTCTTTGGCTCTTCAAGGGCTTCTACATAAAAGGCAAAAGTTAAGCCCAAGACTTTCAATTCAGCAAATCCTACTCCTAATGCAGTGACTAGCCACTGATGCAGTGACTACCCCCTGATGCAGCGACAAGATGCGGCAAACACCTTCTGCGGCTTGGAGAATCCCATGAGCTATTGATCCTTAACGGCCTCCCTTGTTTCCCAACATCTCGCTCTTTTACCTGTCAACTTTACATCCCTGCTTACCATTGTCTTTCTCTCCCCTGGAATATAGATCATGTGGGCTTTTGAAGTCTCACCATAACCAACAAACAAACCCTTCTTGTTGGAAGGCTCCAACTTGGTCCTCTTCTCCACAAGTATATGGACGTAAACTGGATAGTCAAAGATGCAAAAATGACTCACCTACAGCTTCACACCAGTGAATGCCTCCTCACGTGTCTTGTCGCACAAAACCCTGTGAGGACACATGTTCTGGATGTAGACTAATGTGTTGCATGCTTCTACCCATACGGAACTGTTATCACATATATAGTAGCCGAGCTACCATACATTATTTTTCTCATTCCAGTACACTATTCAGCCAGTTCCCTTACATTTGAGATGTTGAGATGAGCATCTAGATTGGATCACTATCAGATTGTGGACAGCAGTTGTATTCCCCATGCCATGACTGAGTCTCAGGACACTCAGAGAGATGACCGATATAGCTATTATACCATTTGTACAGAGCAGTCAGTAGTGTTCAGAGTTGCAGCAGCAGTTCCAGAGGACAGGTGATGGTACAGGTTGATGAGCTTTCAGGTATATGACTCAGCAGGTATATCATGGTGTTATGGTTAGATTGCTTTTATACTTATTCTCATAGCATGTCTTAGCACTCAGTGTCATGATCTGGCGATCATATAGATATTTGGACTTGGTCGATCTATTATATATATTACATTGTCCCTACTCAGACTTAGAAGTTCACTATTCATACTCATTGGTTTTACCCTCCTTAGGGAGAATAGAGGTGATCATTCAACCATACCTTGGCTTGCTAGTGTTGGCTCCATTATTCATTGTCTTCATCCATCCATGGCCTACCTTTTAGATTATCACCCTGACTTACTACTTGACTAGTGGCATGGAGGACTTTTCCCCACTGTAGCCTCTGTATTGGATGAGCTTCCCTGTTTATTGTGTCTCGGCTCTGAGTTGGTGACAAAACTTACCTATGGTGAGTTGGAGTTCCTTGTGCCCTAGTCACTAAAGTTGTGTTGGCTAAACCTGAAACTTTTAGTGCTGCCATGAATACAAAATCTGGAAAAATGAAATGCTATATCTTGTATGAAAAGCCCATTCATGCAATGTGTTTCTAAACACACATGAATGAGAGGCATGCCAAATGAACATGGCAATGAAAATAAAATGTTATATCTTTTGGAAAATAAATACTAAGGTAAACAAGCTGTCCATGACACACCTAGAAGTGCTCAGGTAAACAAGTGCCTTAAAAACACACCTGCAGCAGAAAGCCTAAAGAAAAAATGTAAATCCATGCAATGTGTTTATAAACACACATAGATAAAGGCTATGGAAACTTCAGGCCCAAAAGCAATAGAACTTAAATGCTATATCTAAACAATTGCTGGCCTTATTTGTATTATGGATTGTGCGCATCTGTGAAGGTGAATAAACCCTCTTTGAACAACTCATCCATTTGTGAGACACCGCCATTCCCTGTGTTGTTGCTCATTCAGTATATACTATGGTCTGTATTCCCTTTCCCTTGCCAAAGTGTCACAAAGTTAAGTCAGTCAAGTCATCCCTTAGCCTAGCCAATTATTTCAGCCTTCACCCTTCACTAGCAAATTGATCACAGCTATGAAGTGAGTATGATCCTGAAAGTCTAGTCTGAGTAATAATAATAATAATTAACGACACTATATATTTGGATTTAGATCGCCAGTTATGATTACTCTGTGTTATAATTGTTATTTGAATAAGTTGTAGAGCATGTATTAACCTTGACACTTTGCAGCAGCTTTGGATGATGGTCTGAGTTATATTTGGTCTTGGTTAGACCCAGTTTGACCATGGAGGACCATGGGACATGAGATGTTAGACCTTATGATGATATGGATAGATGATATATGGTCTATGTATACATACATGATGATTCTATGCAGCAGCTACAGGGTTATGATGATGATTCTTGGGTTACAGCAGTGTTTGGTCATTTACAGATCATTATTATTGGCCTTGTTCCGGTATATTGGATATTTATTTTGATCATGCAGAGACTCATATGGTGTATGAGTACACATCTTGGATGGATTTGGACCTTCTGAGTCCAATGGGATAGTTTGTTTTCAGTTCCGGGCACTTACAGTGATGATTGAGCCTCAGTAGGCTGTCCCAGTGCAGTTTTGGTCTGTTGGAGGCCTAGTCAGAGCAGATGTGATTTTTATCCGGTTGACCTAAGGTGCTGATGATGGAGGGGGTGGTCCAGCCACTTGTTTTTACCATATTACCCCCCTCCCGGACACACTGGTGCCCTCACCTTGACAGCGCAGGCACTCCAGGAGGCTGTTTGGGGCAATTTCACGCTTCCCGAGGCATTTCAGGATTGGTAGAAATGGCTATTGAGGAAATCGATTTGGGCTACTGAGGCAAAGTTATGGCATGGGATGATCAGTGATGATAGATCGGGGTCCTCCACACCTTCTCCAGCAGTTTCAGCTTCATCGGGACCCGCATCCATCACTTATGGCATTTTCTGTGGATTTCTGAGGTCTTTTTGAGGCCTACGATTTGATTATGGTGGCACGATTTGGTACATTGATGATTATTTATTGATTATTGTGCTATGGGGATTGACCAAGGAGGGATAAAATTACCCCTTGGACCCACCATAAGCCTCTTATGATATTTTGTCATCATGATTTGGTGGGATTCCCCTCTTATAGGGCGATTTTGTCCACTTACATAATATTTTATTAGTGATCCATGTATTTTATTGTTGAGCTCATCTCAACCATTGATTAGACACTTGTATCTTCTAATCTTAGCCACTCATTTAAAAAGTGGTTAGGGTTTTGGTGCCTCTCCTTCCTATTTAAAGGAGAGAGCCTCTCATTGTAAAGGGGACTTTTGGCTCTGGATTATTGGAATAGAAAATTATTATTGCATCCATCTCCAGTGTTGTGGTGAATGTTTTTTGGTGCTCGTTCGTTGGTTCTTCCTTTGCACTGAGTTATTGGAGATCTTGTTTGCCATATCTTTGTACCACGATTTTGCATCTACAGGTGGAGGCCGATTTGCTTGGAGGAGGAGGTATTGGTAGGGGAAGACTCTCCCTACTTCTTCTTTGGAGCTCTTCGTTGGTAACAGGGAGTATTACTGTCCCAGGACCTTCTATTTCATGTTACTATTGCATTTCTCTTGTATTTCCTCCATGCTTGATCTTACTAATTGAATCGCTATTCCTTGGTTTGACAGGTAGAGGAGGTCGCACTTGTGGGCTAGGGCATCAATTCGGCAAGCAAATCAACAATCTCTCATTTGATCTCTGCGGGAATCTTCCTCAATATCAAGGCATCTCATTCACATCACTCAGGTATGATCTCAAGGTAAGTTCTATCTCCATGATCTATCCAATTGTCAAAAACATTTAAAACCCTAATTAATCAAAACCCCATTTTTACATTTTCTCAGATCTACTTAGATCTAGTGGGTTGTTGGGCATAATATTGAAAACCCACCTCTATAGCATCCACGGCATCCCGGATCTATAGTTTGGTGAGGATTGGCGTCCGTTTGACCCCCCTCCCATGCCAACTTAGCTCCTCCCAAGCAAAGCGCACTCCCTAGTTTGAGCAAGTTGACCTAGATCTAGTACATGGGTGTTTGAGATCCCGCTTGATCCATAATCTACACATCAAATAACATACACCCAGGTTGTTACTTTTCTGAAATTCACCTTGTGGGCCCTATTCCACATTTTAAGGGATTTAATCCCCATTTTGGACCATTAGGTGCACTTAAACTCAGATCTAGTAAGATCTAGCCGTTGGATTGCCACGAAATTATAGATCCTCACTCCTATCTGACCAACCTACCCGGATCTAAAGTTTGGATGCCATCCGACTTGTCTTGACCTACCTAACCCTCATTTTTGACCACCTTGGGCAAAGTCGCACCACCTTGGAGAAGTGAGTTAACTCACTTCTAGGACGTGGGTACTTGAGATTTTTGCGGATTTGGAACGGGAATAATTCAAAACCTAGGTCTAGAGTGTCACTTTGTCAAATCTCGCCTTGGGGATAGCATTCTTTGTTTTAAGGGATTGTGGTCCACTTGGGTCAAACCTAGATCTAGACACATTTATCCATTAAGACTTCTATTGCCCACTTGTCCCATGTACTAGGAGTCCAACACCACAAGTCAACCCTACTTTGACTCCACTTCCCAATTCCCAAGGCACTGGTTTCTCTACAAGTTAAATCGACTTTCCTAAATTGTTGGATTGACTTGTGGTTTGACCTATGCATGGTGAACTAAACCCTTGAAGCCATCATGTACCATGGTCAAGCTTGTCATATGTACTAGTTAGCCCCAATTCAACCCTTAAACCACCTTGCATTGGACACGGGTCCCAAGGTAGTGTATTTTCCAACATTGAACTAGTACTCTAACCCTAGATCTCACTTCAGACATTTCAAGTCACTTTCACATCAACCATGAACCAAAGCTATACCCATTAAACCCCTCACTTGGCTTGTGACTTCATCCTAAGGTCTAGGATAAACCATACACCTTACTTCATTTAGAAATAACTTGATTTGGTGTCTTGGTTTTGATCTCTCCTGTCGGGAGTAGATCGGGTCTCCCCCTTTGTTGTCTGGGCTAGATAACATAAAGTGAAGGTTGCCTCGACTGGCGTGACAACCATATATTGGAGGTCGAGGTGATCGTGGTTGCACCTTTTGAGTTGCCCTTCCCTATTGCCATCCATGACTGGATACATCCATAGGGGTAACTACAGTTTAGGTGATAACAGGAACATTGGCAAATCCTAGTCATGTATCATGGCCTTAGCAGCCCCAATGATGGATATGTTATCCCACTTTGCAACCCCATTCTATTGTGGGTTGTATGGAAAAATAAACTCCCTCTTGATTCCTACATCCTTGTTGAAATCATCGAAATTATTGGAGGTGTACTCACCCCCATTGTCCAATCTCAAAACCTTGATCTTCTTCCCTATTTAGTTCTCCACGAGAGCCTTGAACTCCTAAAACCTATTGAAGACTTCATCGTTGGTCTTTAGGAAGTATATCCATGTTTTGCAAGAGAAGTCATAAATAAAGGAAACTTACTACATGCTTCCTATGATTTATGCTACAAACATCAATCCACGTACATCCAAAGGCACCAAATCTAGAATCCCTTTAGATCTGTGCCCACTGCTTGGGAAAGTAGCTTTTGCATGTTTGCCAAGCATGCACCCTCTACATACACCCTGTTGCTCAATGCTGAACTCTGGAAGGCACGTGAAAATCTCCCTCAGAATAATCAACACTCAATGATGCAGGTGCCTCATCCTCTTGTGCCATAACTCACACAAGTTATCTGTGTTATGAACTAGGGCTCGAACAGGCTCAACCTATAACCTGTACAAATTTCCTTCTCTAACCCCGATCACTTGAGTTGATGTTGGGCTAGACTCCTTCAATGTAATGAGGACTTGTCAGTTCTTGAACTCTATTGCATAGCCCTTATTTTCCATGACTAAAACTCAAAGTAGATTCTTCTTGAGACCTGGAAAAAATAACACATCATCAAAGTCTAACAAGTTACTTAACTGGAGTTGGTAAGGAATGGTACCAAGTTCCAGCTACTATTACCAGATACTTGGCATCATCACCAAGCTCAACTTGAATTCTTGAGCCATGCTCTATTAGACTTGAAAATAGTTCTCGGGTTGATGTCATATGCCTCGATGCTCCATTGTCCACATACCATGTGTTCTTCAAAATTGTGCTAGAAGAGAGGCAAGATACCATCGAGAAATCCTTCTCGAACTTAGAGGCATCTACTTGGTGTTGTTGCTTCTCTTCACCCTTCTTCTTCTTCGGACATTGTGATGCATAACAGTCATTCTTATGACATATGAAGCACTTGATTTTACCCAAGTCCTTCCCCAATTGTGAGGCCGACTCCTTACCCCTCATCTTACCCTTGTTGGGTCCTTTACCTCTGCCCTTATTCACTTGACCAATTACGGCATGGTCATTGTCACCTCCCTGTCTACTAGCCTTTGACTCCATTCGAATTTTCTCCTGGATACACTCATCCCACAGTCTCTCCTAAGAGGGAAGGTTCTCCCGAGCACAAACACCCTAGACAAATGTTTCCCATTTAGGTGGAAACCCATTCAGTGCCTTGTTTACTAACTCCTTCTCTTCAACCTTCTTCCCAACTATGCAAGTTGGTCACAAATCTGTGTGACCTTCATCAAGCAACTGGTAATGGTGTTTGATGTGCTCATATGAACAGATTTGAGATTGTTGTGCAATATCATCTTTCAATTAATGTTCTCACTCTAGTAAAGGATAACTAGGGCATATAACATGTCCTTCACTTTCTTCTTCTCGGATATGTGAGGAATCAAATGATCCTTTATAGCATCCATGATCATCCGCTTAGCTCTCACTTCTTCTTCTTGTGAGCTGCCAAAAGTTGTGGATCTGTCGACGAAGCCACCACATCCTTGACAATATTCGAGAGGTCATTGTCTTCTAATAGAAGAGTTACCCTGACTTTCCATGATAGGAAATTCAAGGAACCATCTAATCTATCCTCAAACCTAAAGCTAGTTGATGCCATCTCTGATCTAATGCACAAACTGTCAAATATGGAAATTAGTCCTTATAAGAAATAATGAAACTCTCTAACTATTGGTCCTTCATTCCGGCAATTGATTTACTACTATAAATCCTTGAGAACCTCAATCAGAGAACCAAGCTCTGATACTATGTAAATTTTTAAGCCCTCGGTGACTTTTGTCCTATGTTTCTCTTTAATTAAATAAATCAAAGTTGAACTTATTTAACCATAGAAATAAATATTTATGAAGATGCAACAATCACACATATAGCTTAAAATGAACAACGGAAGCATAAACACGCTACACAAGAATTATGTCCTTCAAATCAGTTTATCATTTAACCACCAAAACTTGCAAGGACACCTCAACTTGAGGTTACAACCTACTAGAAAATAAACAATATGCCTACATAGAAATCTGAGAGGCTACTATACCCTATAAGACATTGTACAGTATTTGCATTCTCTCCTCCTTGGCTTCACTTGTGTGTGTTCCTCACGCAACTAACTTCCTTGGTGTGTTCTACACACAACTTCCTTGGTGTGTTCTACATACAACTCCTCCCATGTTGTCCTATTTACGCTTTGAGAGAGATAACTAATCTCCTCAACTCTAGCAACCAACTTCCTTGATTCTAGCAACGAACTCAACTAATCTACTTAATACTAGTAACCACCTTATCTCCACAATGGGGTGCATGGCTAAGATTATATCAACTACAACTCACTAATATTCTAGAATCTCTAGAATATTTCATTTAGATTTCTAAGACTAAGAGATCAAAGGAATTTGGACTTTCATTTTTATTTATTAAGTGAAATTACAAGATGGTATTATTTCCCACTTTTATTAAGTGGTTATTAAAAAGTTGTCTCAAACTTCTTCTCACACATTCCACCTAACATGTGCAAGAAGCTCCTACTCGAGCTAAATTTTTCAACAATTTGGTTAATATTGGATTATGATTTCATGTTTAGTTAAGCACATCCTTATTGGCTAAATGATTCACTTCTATATAAAGAAATTACTTGTGTAATTTGGTTCCTTTTGCAAAACTTTTCTTTTACACAACTCTTGAGATGTTCTTCGTGTATTTGGAAAATTTATTCATGGAAAAATGGGATATTTTTGTCTAAACTTTTAATCAAAGCATTAGTATTAAGACATTGAATCAATTCCACATTCGCGGAAGTGTTCCTCATCACCTCAAGAAATCTGAAATTTCATCTAAAATCTAACACATTGCTTCATAAAATCTTCTCAAGCAAGGCATCACCTTGGGCCATACTTCATATAATCTTAAGGCATTAATTGGGCAACTTATTACACTTTAATTTTCAGCTTTGGGATGTGTTTATAATATATATTGCAACAAATGAACTCATTCATTGTTTTAAAATATTTGGCATTGATCTATTGCGAGTTATTTTCTGCAAATATCTTTTAATTTCCAGAATTAATAATCTTGATATTCATGGTTTTATATCCAAACGATATCTTGAGTATTTCCAGCTAACTGTTTGATTCATTTGGCATTTCTATTTCTACATGTTCAAGCAGTATTTGGGGAATTTAACTTTGTCTAATCACACACAACTAAGTTATATTTCAATCCCCTTAGCTCTCTTCAATAAATCCACTTCCAATCAACCCTAGGGAAGCCCCACTTGATCTTAAGAGTTGATCAAAACTGAGGGAAATTTTCACTGAGGTGACTGATGCATTCTTCCGAAGTTGCACCTTGATAGCACTAGTGGATTGGGACTTTTTGCACCCAAGTGCTAAATCAAGTTGTAACCATAGAGATTCTTCTCTTTCTTTAAAATGAGATTACTTTGTAATCCTAGATTGAAACAGCATAAAATGAGGGCAAGATAATTCATTCTACTAATGTAGATTCTTGTCTTCTTAGTCTTTCCTTTTTAAGAGATGCCTGGAGGTAGCATTAAGCACTCCCACATTATCAGTATCGCTTGATGTTACTATTGAGCCTCGTCCACCTAATTTGGTCATTTGTGAACATTAATATAAATTATTTCTATCTTTCTTTGTGAGTTTGGGAATGAGGATTTGCCCCAATTCTTCCAATTAATATTACTCTTAATTGAAAAAAAAAATACCAAGTTGGGTCTCTCTTTTAATGAGCACTCTTTATGGCAATCTCTTGCTCTGTTGTACAAAGGCAATGCCCTAGCCAAGAATGCATGGTTTTTGGCTATCAAAAGTTTCAGGAAAGGCATCAACTCATTCAAGGATCTTCGATTCCTAGACCAAATATTGGGTGCTATGGGAACAAAAAGTTAAGTTTAGCTTAGCCAGCACTGACCAGTTGACTCTAAAAAGAGTCAAGGAGCTGATTCATGACTCTCTTCATCAAGTTGGACCTGCAGACCCTCATGCCTGCTGCAAAAATGGAAAGTGGAACAGGCGAATGTAATGTCCCTTTCCGGATGATCACTCCAAGGGGCGACGAATTAGTCTATTTGATTCCCGTGGACAATAGTCAACATGTGAGGGAATTAATTTATTATTTAATGTCACTAGGAGAAAAGGCATTTTTATAAAGTGACGTTGAGTAATAAATTTATAAAGTGACTATTGTAAAAGTCACTTTATTAATTAAAAGGGGAAAAAAACAAAAGTAGCCAAAAAGGGAGTCAAAATGAAGATAAAAGATGAAAATGTCACTTTCTCATTAAAAAATCATTTCATATTTATTAAATGAGAAAAGGAGCAAGGGAAGTCGAAAAGTCACAAAGGTGAAAAAGAATTATAAAAGGAGAAAGCTCATTCTCTCACCCATTCATGTATTTTGCACTTTCGAAATATTGGAGAGCTCTTGAGCTTGCTTTCTCTTGAACGTAGCCCTAAGGGAAAGGAAAATAGTTTCCATGGTGAAGCCATCCACCCTAGCTATCTTTGAGAAGAGATCAGTCATATTTCTCATATGTTCTTCATCGCTGTGTATTGGAGTGGCTTCTTCTTCTCATATCTGAAGAAATAACCAGTTTGTAAGATTTTTCAGTGAGTATAAAGAGGGGCGCACTTGTCTCTTTTGGATAACTATTGTACAGAGAAGGGCGCACCAAATATTGCTCTTAGCCATCATTTACACTCAGATTTGTGAGCTGAGGGGGTATTTTCAGTGTTTTTGTGAAGGGGGGCACAGATGTAGTGAGTCTAAAGTGACTCTAAACACACCTCTTTACTATTCACCAAGTGAGAAAGGTCGTAGGCTTACACAGTCAGAAATCCAGTGAAGAAACATTTTGAGTGTGGAGTTCAAGAAGGGCGTATTCAGTCATAGAAGTGTTGAGTCACAGTCACTGTTAAAGGCATAGCAATCATCACAGCCATATCATGGGTATCCAAGGGAGGTCACTTACTGTTGTACATTGAGTGAAGGGAGTTTATGGTTGAAGACCAACTTCTAAGAGGGCGCACTCAGTCATCTACTGGAGTCAAATTTATGGAGCAAATAGATTTTTTGTTGAGTCACAGTGGGTGGTGTATTGAGGAGGTTGCAAGGTATCTTTCCAAGTAGTCACACACTGCCATCACTTCCAGACATATTACAGAGATTAGAAGGAAGTCTGAGTTCATTTGGTGCACAGAACAATCATCTGCAGCAGCTGCAAATACTCCTTGTTTGAGTAGAATTTAAAGGTACTGTTCAATACGGAGTTCCCTTGTATTTATCATCTCTAAAGAATTCACTGTCATATGTATTCTCCACCAACAGTCACCTACAGGAATTAAATTTATAAATCTGGTTTACACTTTTAATAGACAGTGTTATCAAGCTGAGTTGTATCTGGAGCTTAATACTTGCTTGGAGTGTTTCATATATTGTTGATATGTTGAAATGAGTCTCAAACATAACTCTGAAACCTTACACCAAATCAATTAGTGGAAAAATATCAGTTCCTACAGAAATCAGCAGTGTTCAGTGCCATATAACTTACCTATGCAAATTGTTTGACGGAATTCCTTGCCTAGTCTTTTCAACCAAATAACCAAGGGAACAATTCATATCGGCTTAGGGACTTTACAGTGGTATCAGAGCTGGTGATCTTGCCAGCCTGTGAAAACATGAAGACAGTGAGAGAGATCTTGACTGAAAATTTGAAGGGGATAGCATCACTTCAACACATGCTTCGATAGTTGTTTAGGTGTTTAATTTATGGATATAACTGTGTGGCAGTGTGCAGATTTGAGAGCCCGACGTTTCGGGTGGACAATCCACCCCTCATCAGGGAACATGAGAACTCAATTTCCCATGTTATTGAGTTCTCATGTTCCCTGATGAGGGGTGGAGTGTCCACCCGAAACGTCGGACTCTCAAATTGGCACACAGTTACATCCAGAAATTAAACAGCTAACATGATGAACTGTGAAAATCTACATGCTAACATGCTTCGGTATCAGGAATACCTAGCATTGGGTGATGAGATATGTGCACCTTGCTTTATCCTTTCAAGACTATTACACCATCAAGTACAGAAGCTGGCCAAATGATTTGGAAGAGGATTCTTTGGAAGGAACAAGTCAGAAATTGATGGGAGTTGAGCATGAAGGACAAGAGAATAAGCATGCATCTAGCCATATTGAGGATTTGTGCATAGAGGAAGACCAAACAGCAGCTTATGAGGACGACGACACCAATATAATGGATGGGTATACCTCTGATGTAGTTTCCAAATCAACAAAAGATGAGGAGGCAACAACTTGTCCTTCTTATGGTGGTTGTGGGGATATTGAGGAGCATGGTTACCAACTGAGTTTGGCATGCTCTTCATTATTGACAACAGCAAAGACTCCATCATCTTTGGCAACCAGACACATGAGGGCATGAGTGGCACTCTTGGTTTGAGGGAGGAACCTCTCATGACAATTTTGCATGAGGAGCCGACAAAGTTGCAGGTGCCTGAGGAGAGTTTGGACACAGAGAGTTTTGACCATGCGATTGTTTTGCAGTGTGGGGATCTTGAGCCACTTTTGTTGGAAAGACCACTAGAGGCTCAAGGCTTAGCTACGAAGGAGATGGCTGAGCATACTCCTGGTGGACCAACCAACAAAGAAGTATATGCATACATGGATTGGGTGGGCAGGTATATGACAGATACGAATACGCACTGGGATACAGGCTCAGTTGACATCGGTAGGGTGTTGGATATAGTAGCCCATATAGGATACCGTATGACATAGGAGGCTACAATAGCATACAACAGTATACAAGGGGACACGAGGGCACACAATGGTGTACATTGGAATTTCGGACAGTTTCCTCCAGGGAGACCTCCTGACAGAGTCCTTGAGCATACCATTGATTTGAGGTTACCCAAGATCAGTGAGTGGATGGGTGAACCTCAAGGTGCAGCACATCCCTCGATGATCGATCTTCATCTGAGATATCACCAATGGAGGGGCAGGAAGCAAGATACTCACAAGTCTGCTTCCAAATTTCATTATGATTTTCTAGTCATTCCCTTGGGATTGACCAATGCACTAATCACTTTCCAGGCCTGCAGGCAATTATTCGATGTACTCATAATACACAGCAAGACAAGAGAGGACCACTGGAGCTAGTTGGATGAGACAGGGAGCATTGTGTCCATGACAGAGTTCTTTTATTTTGACCATGTGATCAGTGCACAGAGTGCACAAAAGGAGATCCAAACTCTTTTGGATCGGTTCACAGATATTTTTACAGGCATTGGGAATGGAGGACTACCAATTTGGTGGTGGGATCCTGGCATTCACCGGAGTGATAGACTACATCAGGTGACAAGGCTAATTGACAAGATCGAATCAGTGATGGGTCTACGTCGTTATGGGGATGTGCTGAGAGGAGTTGTCAAGCATTGTTCTATATGGCGACGTAGGTTTTCCCTCACGTTACCCAGGACCGAGTCTGTCCGCAGGTTGGCAGACTATGACTTCAGTGAGTTGCTTTGGCAAGACTTGATCCAAGATAGTGAGTTCAGTTTAGGGTTCCAGGATGGTAGAGCACAATCGAAGCATGGTGATCAAACGATTATGATCAGAGGGGTGCAACGTCAACATTGGAACCCTGATATTACAGCGTTAGATAGCTCAGCAGCAGATACAAATGAGATAGCCAGGATTGGTTGCTTGGAGGGGTGGCCTTTTGAGGAGTTGACCGAGTTTATGTAGCTTATGATTTCCTGGGGTATCAAAGGAAATCAGGTGGATTCTTGTGTTAGCACCTTGCAGACCAGCGCTACGGGTAGAGGGTGCTTCACATCTTACAAACTAGTTTGGGACCCTGGTGACTTTACCACTTATGAGTAGATCCGAGAGAGGTTCACATGGAGGGACTTTACAGACATTGTGTTGGGACATATTGTAGGGTTCGTCAACTTGAGTATGTTAAATTTGAGCATTAATTCACAATACTCTAGGATCTTTACTGAGAGAATAACATGTACAGTATATCAATGCATATCAATCATAACAAGCATGTCAATCATCACAAGAAGCAAAAGCATGAGAGACAAGAGACACAGAGTTTCCATGGGGAAAACCCTAAGGTGAAAAACCCCACAACTTCCTCAGAGATAGAGAGAGCAATGGCTCAACCAAAGTACAACCAAAATACATAGAGATAGTCTCCTAGTAGCAGATGATCCTCCTCACTAGTGCGCCACTTTCTGAGTGAAGGAAGAATGAGTTTTCGAATGATGCAAATAGAGATCTCCCGATCTCTATTTATACTTGACCTGTTTGCCCAATATCCTTATGGGGTCGACTTGTCTAGCTAGGTACATCAACCATATAATATATAAATCAGGGCCAACCCCACACATGGTGGTCTAATAACCCATCAACAAATTCACACACTTGCGACACTTGTCAATACACATGATGACACTTCCATATAGAGGAATGACACATCTCTATAGGAGTACAATAATATATAAATGAAATACATGGATGAAATACATTCCGAAGTTACATATACATCAACACTCCCTCTTAACTAGGAAGGTATTTCTCGACATAGATCAGCTAGCACAAGTCTTCTTCTCTGGATCATCGTCATCGATGCATCGTCCTCGAATCATCGTCATCGTCACTGCTGCTGCTATCTCAACCTATCTCTGTATCTACTCGTCATAGGAAGTTCTGCAGAGCCAGTCCTTTTTCATACTGGATGTAGGCCCACCACCTGCAGGTCTTCATCATCACTGGCCATACTGTGGAATCCTCAGGACTTATTACGTGAGTCAACAAAACCTCGAAAGAGCATCCCAGGACTGATTACGAGCACACAAATCAACCTATCGGATCTCCCAAGACCTTTTACATGCTACTGCACAACCTGTCCACGGCCACAGAGTATCACGAAGCACAACCTAGATGCACACACACAGCACTTACACTCACCGGCATGGGAGGACCAACCTACCACCATCCGTGAAAGCCTCACAGCACTTACATCAACGACCATGGGAGAACACATCTGCCACCATGTCGGAAAGACTCTGCACTTACATCAATGCACATGGGAGAACACATCTACCACCATGTCGAAAAGGCACTACACTTACATCAACGCACATGGAAGAACGCATCTACCACCATGTCGGAAAGGCTCTACACTTACATCAACGCACATGGGAGAACACATCTACCACCATGTCGGAAAGGCACTGCACTTACATCAACGCACATGGGAGAACACATCTACCACCATGTCGGAAAGGCTCTGCACTTACATCAACGCACATGGGAGAACACGTCTACCACCATGTCGGAAAGGCACTGTGCATCTGTGTCTTCGGAACTCATCACACATAATCCAACTGATTATGTAATGTATCCACCTGATACATATGATCATCCTGATCATCATCATAGCATCATCCTGATGCATATCATCTAGAGTATCGTCCTGATACTCATCACTGCATCGTCCTGATGCATATCTGGAGCAACATCCTGAAGCTCATCATCCACGATCATCCTGATCATACAATGCATCTACCTGATGCATACCAAGTATCTACCTGATACATATCACCATACATGATCCACACAATGTATCCACCTGATATATATCGACATACATGATCTACCTGATCATACACAGTATCCACCTGATACATATACAGATACATGGTCCAAGCATCCAACATGATGCATATACAAATACGTATAAATGATCCAACTGATCATATCCAGCATCCAACATGATGCGCACATACATATACATATAAATGATCCCACTAATCATATCCAGCATCATCCTGATGCATATACAGAGCAGTAACTGGAGCATCGTCCTGATGCTCATCATCCAGCGCTTACATCCACAGCCATGTGAAGGATCCTCCTTCCAACATGCTTGGAATGGCTTCTGCAAATGTGTCCATCACTTCTTCCTCGAAGTGTCATCAATCTGAAGAACACCAAGCCTCTCTCTGAAGTACTCGAACTTCACTCTGGCTAGTGGTTTCGTCAGCACATCTGCAATCTGCTCGTCCGTCGCAACATACAGGAGCTTCACTGCTCCTCTCTACACCATATCCCTGATATAGTGATATTTGATCTCTATGTGTTTCGACCTGTCGTGAAACACCGGGTTCTCAGACAACTTCACACAACTCTGGTTATCACAGAAGATACCAGTAGCATCCAACGGGAGATCAAATAACTCAGACAGTAGCTTCTGAAGCCATACTACCTCACAACTAGTCGAACAGGCTGCAACATACTTTGCCTCTACTGTACTCAGTGCTACGCAGGACTGCTTCCTGCTAAACCAAGAGATCACACCTAATCCCATACGGAAGCAGCACCCAGATGTGCTCTTCCTATCTGCAGCACTGCCTGCCCAATCTGAATCAACATAACCCTGCAGGTTAAACTTTTGATTCACTTCATACTTGAGACCATAATCAACTGTACCCTTAAGGTACCTCAGAATATGCTTTACAGCAACCAGGTGAACACTCCTCGGATCCGTCAGGAACTGGCTCAATGTGTTCACCGCAAAGCAAATATCTGGTCTCGTGTTTGTCAGGTACATCAAGGACCCAATCATCTGACGATACATAGAGACATCAACCGGCTTAGATGAAGCATCACAAAGAAGCTTCAGATTCGATGCCATAGGTGTGGCCATGGCCTTGCAATCCATCATCCCGAACCTCTTCAAGATATCTACAGTATACTTCCCTTGTCCAAGGAAGATCCCATCTATACTCTACCACACCTCCATACCTAGAAAGTAGTGCATCATCCCCAAGTCCTTCATATCGAACTCGGCAGCAAGCTTCTTCTTTGTATCAGCAATCAATCTGTCATCTCCTGTTACAAATAGGTCATCCACATACAGGAGCAGAATCACAGGATTCCCTTCCTCAACTTTGTAGTAAAGGTTGGAATCCGCTTTACTCTTGGTAAAGCCCAAGCTAGATAGGAAACTATCCATCCTACCATACCAAGTTCTGGGAGCTTGCTTCAAGCCATACAAGGCTTTCCTTAATCTGCACACATATGACTCCCTGTCATATGTTTCAAAACCGAGTGGCTGCTCCACATACACTTCCTCTTCAACTACACCATTCAAGAAGGCAGTCTTAACATCCATCTGGTGTATCTTCCATTTCATAGCTGCAGCTAGGGCAAGTACTGTTCTAATGGAAGTGTACCAGGCTACAGGAGCAAAAGTTTCTTCATAATCTATTCCCTCTTTCTGAGAGAAGCCACGAGCTACGAATCTTGCCTTGTATTTTTCTATGCTGCCATCTGCAGCATGCTTGATTTTGTAGATCCATTTGGAAGTCACAACAAACTTCCCTTCAGGTCTTGGGACAACATCCCAAACATCGTTCTTCATTATTGATTGGTATTCCTCGACCATGGCATCCTTCCATTCTTTCTTTTCCGTTGCTTCTTCGTAATTGGAAGGTTCTTTGTTCATGATATCACAGAGTAAAGCAACATAGCTGGTATGAGATCTAGTTCTCTTCTTTGCTCTGTGTTTTTCTTCTGGAATGCCAAATCTTTCTGCATCTTGAATGAGCTCTCTCGCCCATGCAGGTTTCCTCTTGTTGAGAGTTGTCCTCATGTGGTGGATCTACAGGTTGTTACGGATCTTCAATTTCACGATCAACATCTGGAATTGCTTCAATCATGGTAGTGTCTTGAAATCTAGTTTCCTTAGGTTCTTCATAAACTTCAACAGGTGTCTTCCTTGATTTGATGAATGCTGAGTTTTCGTCAAATGTTACATCCCTGCTGACATCAATCTTCTTGAACCCTGGAAAGTATATTCTGTAAGCCTTCGAGCTTTCACTGTAACCCACAAAGATGCCCTTCTTTCCTGAAGGATCCAGCTTGGTCCTCTTCTCCTTTGGGACATGTGTATATACTGGACAACCAAATATTCTGAGATGGCTGACTTCAGGTTTCTTACCAAAGAAGACCTCTTCTGGTGTCTTGTTGTCCAATATTTTATGGGGTATTCTGTTCTGCACATATACAGCTGTCCTAGCTGCCTCTGCCCATAAATGCATAGGTAGATCCTGGTCATGCAGCATTGCCCTTGCTGCTTCCATGATCGTTCTGTTCTTTCTTTCTGCAACTCCATTCTGTTGTGGATTGTAAGGAGCAGTCAACTCCCTCTTAATCCCTAAATCACTGCAAAGTTTCTTGAAGTCACCTGAAGTGAATTCTCCACCATTGTCGGATCTGAAAGTCTTGATTTTCTTATCAGTTTGATTCTCCATCAAGGTTTTGAATTCCTTGAACTTATCAAACACTTCATCTTTGTTCTTCAAGAAGTAAACCCAAGTCTTCCTGGAGAAGTCATCAATGAAAGATACATAGTAAACATACCCACTCAGAGAACTAGATGACATCGGACCGCATACATCGGAGTGGATAATTTCCAAGATACCTTTTGCCTTGCTTTCACTGCTTGGGAAAACCTTCTTTATGTTCTTTCCTTTTGCACATCCTTTGCAAACACCTTCATGCTTGGTCTTGATTTCAGGAAGACCTTCTACAGCCTTACTTGCAATTGGTAATGCTCTATAGTGCATATGTGCAAGTCTTCTATGCCAAAGTTCACTTGGCTCCATGGAATCATGCACCATGGCATGTTCAGGTTGTCCCTTCAATTTATACAAACCTCCCTCTTGCTCTCCAATCACTACTGCATCATCAATGGTTTTACCCTTTGGCCACATTAGGACTTGGCCATCTACAAATGCAACCCTCATGCCTTTTGCATCCAATGCAGAGATGGAGAGTAGATTCTTCTTGAGCCCAAGTACATAAAGAACTTCTTTCATCTTCAAGGATTTTCCAGAATCTAGGTTGTAGGAGGCTTCACCACTTCCTTTGATGGGGTATTGATAGTCATCCCCAAGTTTCACTTTATGGGGTGATTCATGTTCAGATAGATTTACAAAAGATTCTTTAAACCTAGTCATGTGTTTAGAAGCCCCACTGTCAATAAGCCAATCATTACAACCATGAGAGATAGTACCTGTGAGAGCAAAGATCAGAACATACTCTTCTTCGCTTGATGAGTCATCATCGTCACTTTCTGCTCTAGCCTTCTTCTTGGGTGGTTCATCATCTTTAGCAACATGAGCATGATATCTTTTCCTGTTGCCCTTCTTCTTCTTGATGTTGTTGTTCCTTTTGGTCTTGGGACATTCTGAAGCAAAATGACCCTTCTCATTACATGTGAAGCATCTGAGATATTTCTTATCTTTATGTTGATGATAGTGTGAAGATTTCTTGGCATGAGAGTGCTCTCTCTTTGACCTTCCTTTCTTGGTGTGTATTGTGAGAGCTTGATCTTCACTTCCCATCTTTTCTTCTCAGGCCACAAGCCTTGCTTCTTCTTGTGAACATTCTTCCCACAGTCTGTTGAAGGAGATCAACTTCTTTCTTGCACAAATTCCTTGAATAAAGGAATCCCATGACCTGGGTAGGCCATTTAGAGTGGTCATGACAACTTCACCATTCTCCACCATTTCATCCACCGCTTCCAGTTGTTCCTTAATCTGAGAGACCCTAGAAAAATAAGATTGAATGGTTTCTCCATTCTGAAACTTTACTCCTTTCAATTGGTTCCGCAGGGTCATCTTCGATTTATGTTATTCCCTTCAAATAACCTGGTCAGAGAATCAAACATCTCTTTGGGTGTGTCTTTAGAGATGACACATGTGGGATGAGATGGTCCTTGATAGAATCAGCAATGATTCTCTTTGCCTTGACCAAGTTCTTCTTATGCAATATCTTAGCCTCTTCATCCTCTGGGATAGGGATGTCTTCTTTTATGTATGAGTCCAACTCATTCTCTTCCAGGATTAACCCAA
The DNA here is from genome assembly GCA_027924585.1 of Larix kaempferi. Taxonomy (NCBI): domain Eukaryota; kingdom Viridiplantae; phylum Streptophyta; class Pinopsida; order Pinales; family Pinaceae; genus Larix; species Larix kaempferi. The sequence goes on along the minus strand of BSBM01000262.1, from coordinate 3,118,248 downwards.
TCCTATACTTCCAAGCTCGGAAGTTATCAGCCCCTTCAAGCTTATCCTCAAGCTTGGTGTGGTGAGACATCTTAAAGAGTACTTCAAATGGAAATAGAAAAGATTTAGGTCTTACCACTTGACTAGCTGAAAAACTGGATCTGGTTCTGGATTAAGGTTTGTCGGAAGAACCCTAAAAATTCAAAATATGAATTTCAACTTTCTGAAAGGGTAGAAAGATGCGCCTTGATGAGCTGATCAGCCTGGTGTATTCAGAATTTGAGATCTGCAAAGCTTCACCCTTCAGAAATGCCTTTTTGTCTTCCCGGGTTCACTAAGGAGGACCCTGAATTACGGTTTGAGCTTCCCGGAGATCTACCCAGCCAAAAATCTCGATCCAAAGCTCTAAACTTCGATTTTTGCAAGGAGCTTCCAGTTATGTCTTCAAATTCCAGAAATTCCTATTTTTGTGGAAACCCTAAGTTTTAGGGCCAAATCTGAAAATGCTCAGAATTGAATTCTGATTGGACAGATAGATTTTCCTTGATGAGTAGAGTCAATCTACTATACTACTTTTCCAAAATCTGTGGAGAGAAACCCAATAAACAAGAAACCCTTGGTTTCCGTCACTGCACAATGTCTTCTTCTCAGGTTAGCTCTGATACCATGTTAAATTTGAGCATTAATTCACAATACTCTAGGATCTTTACTGAGAGAATAACATGTACAGTATATCAATGCATATCAATCATAACAAGCATGTCAATCATCACAAGAAGCAAAAGCATGAGAGACAAGAGACACAGAGTTTCCGTGGGGAAAACCCTAAGGTGAAAAACCCCACAACTTCCTCAGAGATAGAGAGAGCAATGGCTCAACCAAAGTACAACCAAAATACATAGAGATAGTCTCCTAGTAGCAGATGATCCTCCTCCTCACTAGTGCGCCAATTTCTGAGTGAAGGAAGAATGAGTTTTCGAATGATGCAAATAGAGATCTCCCAATCTCTATTTATACTTGACCTGTTTGCCCAATATCCTTATGGGGCCAACTTGTCTAGCTAGGTACATCAACCATATAATATATAAATCAGGGCCGACCCCACACATGGTGGTCTAATAACCCATCGGCAAGTTCACACACTTGCGACACTTGTCAATACACATGACGACACTTCCGTATAGAGGAATGACACATCTCTATAGGAGTAAAATAATATATAAATGAAATACATGGATGAAATACATTCCGAAGTTACATATACATCAACAGAGTAAGTGTTTTTTTTTTTTTTTGTACCGTTAAACTCTCAGTAAGCGTAAGTTATAAACCTAGCTTTAATAATAATAATTCTCATTCGCATTCAATCTTATTAGCAGAATAAGATTTACAATAATCAACCCTGACTCATGGTTTATGTACCCTAACTATAACTCCAACAATTTAACCAACATTTCTCTACTACTTTACTAGCTCTTAGGATCAAAAAAATATATGGAGTGCAATTAGAATTCGAATGAATTTGGGTCTCTACCTAGATGGAGGTTCGTCGTAAATATAAACATTAATTCTAAGACTTCCATTCCATGAAAACATATCTTGACTTAAGTTCCAACATTGCACTTTCAATCTATCATTTAATTCATTTCCAAAAAAATGTAAATCGACCTACAACTCATAGATTACATATCACTTCTATGTTCATTCAATAAATTTCATAATATGATATTTTATTTTGGTTCTTTTGCATTTGTCATAATTCAAATATTCTTTAACTTCTATTGAAAAATAAATCAACATAAATAACTATTTATTTATCAATCCTATTAAATACAAAATTGATATAAACGTCTATCTCATTTCAGTTTCAATAACAATATAAAAATTGACATAACTAGAAAATATGATATTTTATTTTGGTTCTTTGCATTTGACATAATTCAAATAATTCTTTTAACTTCTATTGAAAAATAAATCAACATAAATAACTATTTATTTATCAATTTTATTCAATACAAAATTGATATAAACATCTATCTCATTTCAGTTTCAACTAGAATAAATGAATATAAATCAATATAACTAAACTAAATTACATCCATTTTATCGAATACAGAAATTTACATAATTAATTATCTCATTTCATATTCATTGACATGAACAATTATCTTCTTTTAATTTCATTAAAATATATAAAAATTTGACATAATAAAATGATTTTAAATTTTAACGAAATGTATATCCATATAAATTCTATTTTATGTAAATAAATTATTTACATCAACTTCATTGAATATAAAATCGACATGGATAACTGTTCATTCAATTTCCTTAAATATAAATTTAACACAAAAATAATATAAACTGACGTCTTGATATTGGGGTGAACTCCCAGTTCGTAGCTAGGTCAATCTCATGGGGTTCGATTCAGTGATAAGACAAGCTACAACAAGTATACTAATATTAAAGGAAAACGCCAGTCAACTTCGAAATGAATACACAGAGGATCCTTGCTTATACCTTGATCATCCGGATCTTAGAATGGGTTCATAAAACAGAGCCTGGACAGAGGATTTTTAGAAAAATTTGACAGATAGGGGAAAACGTTCTATTTTCTGCCAGTGGAGATGAACTTAATAATGACAAGTAGTCTTAGAGATTTGATCTAAAATATACTACTTCCAAAAGTTGAGACCGAAATGCAAGGATGAATAATTACATACCAGAATCCTACAAGATCCACAGAGACTTTTAATGAAAACCAATTTCACATACTGACTGAAAACGTCATGAATGTGGAGGTCGATACACAGTAATCGAACCCTGGGGATTCCATCAATCGTCCGTTCTAGATTGTATTGATTTCCAATTTCACGCCACCAGAGAATCACATTGACCATCGAAGAAATAATTCAAGGAAGATTGCAGAGGACAGAAAGGTAAAGATCAATTCGTTATGGGAATTTTTGGAGCTGTTAAACATATATTCGATGTAAAGATAAGAAGGCAAGTCCACTGAATTTTCCGGTCTTGGAAGTATCGAACAAGACTCTGATACAGAGAATGAAGGGGAGAATTCCCTAAGATATAATGAACACTAATTCAGAAATTAAGAAATAAGACAACAATCCAATTCCCGAAGTCGCACTTCCATACTTACTGCACAAATCGGTATTTGTATTATCAGATCTACAATTTTAAGAAATAGTGACAGATCAGAAATCATGACCAAAATTTAAAATTTAAAACAATGATTCGAATCCTGGAATCGGATTTCCCCTAGTCGCTGCACAAATCTGCAATCATAATCGAAATTTTAAGAAATAAGACCTTAATTAAATCTGAGATCGATCTTCTATAATCACTGCACAGATCAGTTTTAATACTATCAAGATTTATGAATTTAAGGAATAATACCAGATCTGAACTCAAGTTTCATGGGGAGGTACACACAGAGTGTTCATGGATCGCACCATGCATGGATCGACATCAATGGTGGTCGAAAATTTAGAGTTTTAACAAAAATGATAACCCCGGAATTGAATTCCAAAAGAAGCACTGGATTTATAATCCATCAACAGGCTTTATAACCTTCAAGAGGGTCAGATCTAAAAAAAATTTACCAAAATCTCAACACGTTCTAAAGAGATGGTAAATTCAAATACTAAAAAAAAAACAAAGTTAAGGACTTCCAATTCGGGTATAAATAAATACCAGAGCGCAGAGTTCAAATCTCATAATAGAACAGAGTTAAAGAATTCAGATTTGGGTATATATAAATACAAGAGCACAGAGTTTAAATCTCATAATAGAACAGAGTTGAAATAGATATCTATTCAGTCTTTATTATTTTCTTAGGAGTAGAACGGAGATCTCTTTTCCAATTTTTAATAAACAGAAAGAAAAACTTTCCAATACATAATAAACAGAAAAATAAATTGAGAACATTTGAACTTGATTCGAAGGTCAAACTTGAAGTCGAGTAGAGGGTTGCTGCTGCGATTGATTCGGCTGTCCTGACAAACTTGACGAGATACCGACAACCCCTCGGTTGACCACCCTACCGCATCGAGGCTACTCTTCTTCACCTCGAACCCCCGAGCTCACAGGGTTGTAAGAACACACACAAATAGCCTCCCAAAAGGATCTCCCAATCCTCGTTCCGGCTAATCCCAACTCCAAGGATCGTCAAAATAATCCGAGATTATGACGACCATCCAGCATTAGGGAGCAAGGGCCCCTTCTCTCTTTCTCCTCCCTCTTTATATAGGAAAAGCTCCTGTGCCATGTGTCTGTCCATGCACATTATTTAATTTAATTTAATATTTTAATTAACAATATTCTCAAATACATGTGTCTCAATGTCTTCAAGGTGCACCTAATTCCCTAGAGCAGTGGGAGTTAGGTGTAGGAGAGTTCTACTTCTCTTTTGATTCTCAATTAGTTTACTCAATATCGTTTAGTAACTAGTTGTTTTTATTTATTTAAATTCTTTAAAATAATAAAAACTTAATAACAGGATTTGTTTCTTTTAATGAAATAGCATCTGAAATTTTTTTATTTTTGAGAGATTAAAAGATTAATATATATATAATTATATATATATTCTTTTAATTCTAAATAAAATATTTTATTTAAATAATTACTTATTCTATTTACAGTCTTTTCTTTTTCTTTTGTAGTAATAAGGAATATTTAAAAATAATTCTTTAGTCCATTTAAAAGAATATTTTCTTTTTGAAGTAATTAACATATATTTCCATTAATTATAAAAGAAGAGAACATTAACTTTTTTTTTTTTTTTTTTTCAAATTCCTTTCTCAACTATAATAACATAATCATCATGATAATAAAATATTGAATAATTTATTATTAAATTCTCTAAAACTTCTACATGTATATTATTTGATTATGCCTGTATGAGTAGTTTTCTTTTTCCATTCTTCTTTTGTCTAGGTACCTCTTCGGCAGGCCCTTCCGACAATATCTTTCTTTCTTCTTATGGGGAGTACTGCGTAGCGATCGGGAGTCGTTACCGCGATCTCTCAACTACGCTCCTTGGAGACTAAGAGATGTTGAGGGATAAGGCTCTCCTTATTGCGCGCCCCTCAACTCATCGCACGCGACCAAATCATTATGGTCTTGCCTGTACGGCATACGCTTCCCCGGGTGAGCTGAAACGGCTTCACCCATGCTTGGATTACTAGTTTAGGGTTGACAATCAGTCGTCGTACCCCTAAGTGTTCTTTCCGTTCTTACGACCCCGATATTTCCTTTGTGAGTCAGTCGGTAAGTCGTTTTACTTGCCACTACACACGCTCAAACGCATATTAGTAGCGCTGCACTAATAAACATTTCAACATTCATCATTTTCATTTTCTCAGTCAGTCAAGTATACACAAATCATTATTTTTCATTTCAAGTAATTCCAATATTCATCATTTTCATTTCACATATAAAGTCTAAAGCAATCATTCATGGTCCATGTTTTATAACTCCAGGTTACTTCAAACCAGTGCCCTCAAATAGTCAAATCAATCGTAGGTCTCAAAATAATCTGGTCAATCATAAGTCTAACATAATCAAAATCAAACACAAGTGCTGAGGCAGGCATTATACATATGGGGGAGCGTACGACTAGTCAGCATAACAGATCAGGACACACTCATCTAGCAGGCTCGATACAGTCTTTGCCCATTTCAAGGCCAAAGTGGGAGGTCAATGTTAGAGTGCATCTCAATTTTACCAAGGGTACAGAGCGGCAGCGCAGATGGTATGTGGACAAGGATTGACCAGTTATCAGAGTTTGTGCACTTCATCGCGATTTCATCGGAGTATGAGGCACCACAGATGGCAAGTTGTTTTTAGGGAGATGCTTAGACTCCATGGGATGCCTGCATGCATCGCCAGTGTTAGGGACAGTAAATATTTTGGTCCATTGTGGAAGGAGTCGATCAGATTACCTGGCACAGGGTTGATCGGGGTAGCACAGTTGGAGTCAGTTGGCATGAGGCATAGTGGACTCCTAGTTCGGATGTAGATTCTGGGAGCTCATACAATTGATCCGCATCATTTCTGGGACGCCTCGAGAGGAGATGATGGGGAGCATACCATACGTCAGGATAGATTCTCTTTTCTGATACTCTAGATAGAGTCCAACCGTGGATTTGCAAAATTTGACTCTGTTACGATGTACCAATACAGCTCACTTTCAGATATCTACCCAGGGAGAGGGGTCGTTTTTTTCCTTCTTCGGGACCAGGATCGGGGTGTTATCTACACCTTTTGAGGGATGGTTATGGTCGGACCCCTTGATTATTCCTTTAGTAGTACTATGGCTTAGTGTCATTGCTGACTACCTCATTTCAGGGTTTGTAGCCCTAAGGTTGGTGTCCGAGGCTCCTAGGGGCAGGTCATTGGGTCACATGACCCCCCTGCTTAATCTCCACACAAGTGACAACGTTCTACTCAAAGGAACTTACCTCCTCTTCCAGTCACCCCAGGCACCCCTCTTGGCCTCCTTTCAGCACAATGCCCTCTCTCTGAGAGCCTGCACCATGATGACATCATCCTTGTTGCCTAGGCCTTCAAGCTTGATTAAGGGGGGATGTTGAGGGTTTTTCAACATATTTGGGGTTAGATGGGGCATGACGTTCCCCCCTGCTCACTCCATCCTTCAGAGTGGAGCTATTTGCTCAGTTTTAGCTATTTTCATCAATTTTTGGTAACTTGGGGGAAAATACCCCTAGTCACCCATGTTTTAGATTATTTTAGATTATTTTAGATTATTTCATGTTATATTTTTACATTGACATTTTACCAGCTTGTCGGCTTGGTTATTTGTAAAAAGTGAGGATGTGAGGCTATAAATAGACCTTCCTCACTCATTTGTAAAGCATAAGACTTGGGGATCAAATATGATACTTTTTCTTTTTATCTTGTCATATGGGCTTATGATGTGATGCACACCTCTTGGAGAGTCTCTTTCTTGGCTTGTGAAGTGAAATGTGGATGAATGCTAGAGTTTTCTTTGCACATACATGTTGATGCTAGAATGGTTGGACAAATTCATGCACAAAGGTGATCTAGGGTTTTGCTTTGTTCATCTTTAGACTTTGTTGAATCTTGGTAAGAATATCTCTATCTCTGTTGAATGGTGCTAGGCTAGTGCAATCTACTTGTTGATTAGAGTTTAATTATCAAAATAGGGACGTTGATCATCGATCCCTTATGCCCTGGGATTGAGAAAGGAATCATATCACTCTTCTTGTTATTTTTTATCCTAAATTTCTTGCATTTACATATGTAATTATTTGCATTTCATGGTAGATTAGGCTAGTATTTTACATCTGCAATTTTTTTTTTCTAACCCTAGAAAATTTTTAAAATTAAAATAATCAGAAAATAGTAATTTTTTGTCAAATTTGAGCCCTAAAAGGGCAGCGGCCTGCTTTAAGTTAGCCACATTCCTAAGGCCGTCAGCCTTAGAACCTCCTCAAACCCTCACCCTGCTCATTTCAAACCTCGGCCTTCCTTTTTTAGCTCCCAAACCTCTTCTCAGACCTCTGCCTGCCTTCTTCTCACCTCGGCCTACCTCCTTTCTCCCTCCCTCTTACTGCGTAACTCTAACCAGACCAAAAGTATCCCTCCTAAGTCCTTAATTCCCTCTCCTAGAACCCTAGCGCTCCTCTCCTTTACCCTTGTTTCCCTCTAAACATTCTCCCAAGGCTGAGACCGAGCCTTTAGGGAGCCTTCTCTTGGTGATCTCCCAACCTTGAAGACTGTTGCTCCTAAACCTGACCTTTAACATCAAACAAACAGTGGTTAATGAACAGGGATAATTGATTAAATTGATGGATCAGACTTCCTTTTTATTCATGCTAGGTTGAATGCTACTGTTGTTTAGTGTTCCTACTACTCCTAGGTACCTAAATCATGTTATTCTAATGCTGCAATATCTATGTTTGGGTACTGATACAACAAATAATTTGAGGTATCTATCAGTTATTTGAATGCCATTCTAATTGGAAATGCTAATCTAAGTAATATTGATATATCGGACTACTGAATACACTTACTGTTTGCAAATACTAAATGATAAGTGACAGCTGGTAAATTTGGAACCATATTCTGTGCGAACTAACTCGTGCATGCTCATCTTGTTTAGTACTGAAGTAATGGTGCCTTGTTAGATAACACATGGATGCTGTTCATAAATATTTTTATATCGTAGGCAGACTCATAGTCCATTGCTACAGTATTTGTTTCAAACTAGTGCCTAGTTGAAATCGTCTCCAATATGTCTTCATCATCCTCTACTTGAGTCCATGAAGGCACTGATCTATGCATGAGGTTGTGGAAGGTGTTTGATATAAATATTGACAGCCACACAGATAAGGGCTATCCCCTTGGAGGTCAAAACTCTCCCAATAAGTTAAAGGGTTGTGATCGAGGTGACATTGGGTCACAACTCCTTGCATGTGCTTACTGGACATTAGCCCTGCTAGTTTGTCCGGTAACAGACTCCACCAAGATACGATTGCAGGATGTGATCCTTGATAGTGGGAATGGATTTTTGAGGCACTACAGCTTGGGGTTCCAGGAGTGGATGATACAGTTTATGCATGAGAGCAGTTATTTCCAAGATTTCCATGGAATGTGCACAAAATCTTAACCTAATTTTAACAAATATAATTGATATATGGTGGTCTTCAGAATAAAATGAATCCTACCTGATATTCCCATTCGGCAGCCACGGCCTTAGCCAATGCCAGCGTAGGCAACTTGAGAGGCTTCTTGGTGGGTGTTTTCAGCGTCCGATAATCCAGCATTACAGTCCACCCATTCCCATCATCCGCTTGCCTTGTGGTCACGTTCTTGTAAAACCTCTTCCCCATGATGGATCCAGCGGCTGCAGACAACGGAATCGTAGCGGATGAATCGCCAGAAGCCGCTGGAGAGGTGTAGATGGTGTCCAAATTCTTGTCTTCCTTTGACTTTTCAACATTTTGATCAGAAGAAGATGATGGCTCTGCGGCTGCTGTGTTGTAATTCCAAGAGTCGAAAAGAGGGAGCAGGAAACGTCGAAAGGGCTTGCAGACTGAGACGTTGGAGAGCTTGTGCGACGCGGATATGGTTCTGATGAGCATTTTGTATTGTGTAAGAGGCATTTACGGATGCCCGTGGCCAAATCAGTGAAAATCCCGGCCCTGGGTTTTAAGGGTTTAAGGATGTTTCTCCCGTGGCGTTTTCAGTTTGTTTTGTTCGACAAACTAAGCGAAACATTGAGCCCTTCACGAGGATTACTGAATATGCCTACTCGAAACCGTATTTACAATCTACATACATGAATTTCGACATTTAAGAATGTTTCACTATGATAATTGGACAGGTTGAGTCAATTGCTTTGATGTTCAGACCCTTTACCCTTGCTTTACGCTTATACCCTCGAACCTTTTGCCTTCAGCACCCTATCTGGAAATAGAGCTTTAGATGGATCAAAGATCCTTCAAAGATATGCATGTTATGAAAAACCTATACTAATAACTCATACTAACAACTCAAACTATGATTAACATTAGAATATAAAGAGGGATTAACATTAGAATATAAATATAAAGAGGGATCCAATTTATTGAGGTATAAACTTTTTATCTTAAAATTCTTATATATCAAGAGGATCACTGAATATGTCTACTCAAAATCGTATTTACAATCTATATACATGCATGTTATAAAAAACCCACACTAACAACCCAAACCATGATTGATATTAAGACCCTCATAAATTCATCTTAAATTCAGATCTATTAAGCATAGAGAGGGATCCAATTTCTTGAGGTGTAAACTTTGTATCTTAAGATTCTTACACATCAAGAAAAAAAAAATCGCACTTCAACAAGTTGGATCCCAATTCATACTTAATAGATCTATGTTTAAGATGGACCTATGTTTATTTTAATTTTTATTTTATTTTGTGAGCCGACATGAATTTTTCAAATTATTTTTTAAATTTTGATAAGTTATGAGCTAATGTGGGAATGTTACATTAAGTAACATGGCAAACGTGACAACATCTCCCCATATTGGGTTGTAAGCACCTCGCTACTCTCAGTGCAATTATTCACCAGCATAGATCCAAATCCTAGGCTCTATCAAGCGCCGAGAGGGATCAAATCTCCTGAGGTGCAAATCTCTCCTTGAATAGCTCATTTAGTGCAATACCTGAGCCACATAATCCTAAGCTCTAAAGTCTCTAGTTTAGGTCTCATATTTACTTTTTACTTTGTATTATTCTTTTTTGTTTATGACCGACATAATATTTATTACTTTTTACTTTGTATTATTCTTTTTTGTTTATGACCGACATAATATTTATTACATTTTACTTTGTATTATTATTTTTTGTTTGCTTTATATTATTTTGTTACTACACAAACACTGGACAAACACTCTAAAGTCTCATATTTACTTTTTACTTTGTATTAAAAGTAAAAAGTAAAGTCTCTAGTTTAAGTCTCATATTTACTTTTTACTTTGTATTATTCGTTTTTTGTTTATGGCCGACATAATATTTACCACCTAATCCTAAGCTCTAAAGTCTCTAGTTTAAGTCTCATATTTACTTTTTACTCTATATTTTTCTTTTTTGTTTATGACCGAAATAGTATCTATTACTTTTTACTTTGTATTATTTTGTTACTCGACAAACTCGACAAACACTCGACTCACAAGATCTCCCCCATACTGGGCTGTAGAGCACCTCTCGGCGCAATGAAGCACAAAGATCGAAGACAAATGGTGACCTTGATCTTTAGAGGTCTCATGCTTTAAACAGCTCTCTTCACATATCCAAGGCACTATTCGAGAGTTGTTTCCTAGAAACTAAATCTAAAGTGAACATAGGATTGTTATTTTGTTTTTAAAATTTCATTTGCGAATATTTGCAACCTATATATGAAGGCTCTCAAATGTTGTACAAGGGTAATTGATCAATATCTTCCAATTATTTTTGTTTGGTTTCAATTGTATAAAACAATATTTATATCAAAAATGATAGGCGTGTATTTATTTACTATAGAGGATTATGTATTGTGTGATAAGAAGAGAAAATTCTTAATTTGATGGGCTAATTCAAGTAGTTGAGTGCTCTAAGTTTCATGGGAGATTTATGGATCGATCCCTTGGACCGGGTGCCTTTATCATGTGTCTTATTCAATATCCCTATCGGGTTAAGCATTGTAATCAGAGCCGATGGGTTTATATTGGGTACCATCCACAAAATAGGGGAAGTGTTGGAGGGTTTTCCCACGAGGTTTTCCTCATATTAAAAAAGGGAATTCATTGTGTTCTTATATATTAATATGGATACATGACACGATGATGTATCTAGTTAAAAAAAACATCAAATCAATCTTGTTAATGAGCTCTTCGATGTCAAAAATTTACTTATCTTGTTAACAACTTAAGTGAACCTAATAGTTAAGAACACGTGAGATTTGAATTTGAAGGAGGGTAGCATACATACACCTCCATAAACTAAGTAGTTAAATCGTTGCATAGAAGAAGTCATTTATCCTATAAACAATAGGATCCCATACATCGATTTGATGTATGGTTATGAAATAATCTTAAAATTATATTTATTATTATTAATAAATTCTCAACCTCGTGTCATTATGCTTTCATGTACTATAAAGTATTTACGATGATTTCTTAAAATGTTATCAAAATCATATTTCATGATATGCAAGTATAATAATACCTAGAAGTGCTCTTGGCAAGTATGCAAGTATTATTATACTTGCATATGGGGTGGTGACCAATGTGATAGTCATGGCCAGCAGTGCTCTTGCGGCCTTTATGGACTACAATTCAAGGAGCTCTCCCCGCCCGGTCACTCAAACCAAATTTAGTTGATCCCTTACAATTCATTTATCCATGCGGATTTTTTGATGGGGCCTCTCAACTTGGTGGGGCAATCAGTGGGGTCGGTGTTGTGTTGTATATCAATGAAAACAGGTTGTACAAGATGTGGATGAACTCGGGAGTGGGCACAAATACGTGCAGCGAGCTCCTAGCTTTATGGATGCTCCTCCGTTTTGTCGTTTCAAAGGAGATTTTTAGTTTACAGGTCTGTGGAGACTCGAAGGTTTTAATTTCATGGGCTATGGGATCGTGTGCTATAAATGTGTTGATGCTCTCTCACTGTCTAGGGGAGACGCGCTCACTTATTGAAAGATTTGATCATATCACCTTTCTTCATGTGCCCCGGGCTTCAAATCAGTTGGTCGATTCCCTCTCTAAGCGTGCACTTCATTCTTCATCGGGCATCATTTTTTGGGAGGACTTGGTCTGCGAACTCTTTGGTTGTTGATGGTTCTTTGGATCATTATTTTCTCTAGTATAGATTATACATTTTTGCAGCTTATATTTTTGTCTCCATCCTCTGCAGGTTCCTAGATCTTTTGGTTGGCCAACTACTGGTTGGTTTCCTGTTATTACTTATGGTTCTATGGTGGCCACAAGTGGTTGAGCTCTCGCTTTATATGTATTTCCTGCACTGCAGGTTCTTTTGGTCGGGTAGGCAGTGGTGTTTTGTATATGCTAGTATTTATACTCTCCTTTTGTTACTGGTCGGATGGACTTTGTCAAGACTTATGTTCCATTTAGCTAGAAGGGTTGCTTATGTTTCTAGTCTTATTATGCTGGGGTCCCATGTTGAACTATATTATGGGACTTATTTTGACTCTGTTGGAAATCTGTTTTTTCTTGGTTCTATGTCTCTATTTGGTTGGGAGTAACCATAAATATTGTAACCGTTAATACCATTTTCCATCTATTTAATAATATGCTATTTTCATTGTGTGAAAAAAATAATAATAATACCTAGAAATAGAGTCACTCGACTTCACAGGGAAATTTATTCTATATTGAAACTTCCTTTTGTATTGAGTATATTACATGAATTGATTTCGAACAAGAGATTTTCTTCCATATGACTCATCAATTGAAATTTTCATCCAACATAAATGTAAACAAATTTTAGCTTTTCTTAACACGAATAAAAATCACAAGAAATATAATTCAATGTTCTTGGTACAAAATTATATTGGCATGGTCTCAAGTAAAATTGTTTTATACATGGAAATCATGTATGGTGTTGCCTTATGAGTATTTCTCATATGATCTTTGTTAGTGGAAGCAAAAGTGACATTACATACTATTTTTAATAATGCGTTCTTTTGTTAGATTTGGTGTCTTTAACATTTGATTTTTAATAATGCATTCTTTTTTGAGATTTCATTTTTACAATCCAAGAAGATAACTCGCTATGGTTTGCACGAGAGGCTTATCCTTCATGCATTAATTCGTTAGTCCTTGCATTGTAATGATTTTTGTTATATATTGATGTGCTGGGCACATTGGAAAACACATATCTCTTTTCCATTGCTTCTATATCTTCACCAAGAGTGTTTTGGTGATCTCTTATCTTTCGAAAGCAATCTGCTATGTTGTAAAAGAAAGACATTCTCTGCTATCCATTATATTATATTGAAAAGAGTTGTTGGGGAATTTGTTCTCATTGTTTTGAGGATTTTCCCTAGCGCATATCTTGTGTTATGCTTGTATGAATTTCATGTGATTGAATTGTCTCATTCTTTTAAGTTTCAACATCTAAAAGAATTAAAAATCAAAGCTCAACCAAATATTAGCATGGTATCATAGCTCAGGGCGTGAAGGAGCTCAGTTTTGCATGCCAGTTAGAGCCTACGTAGATCCTGAGAAGTTGAACACAAGATTTGAAGGCTATGGCATCAATATCTGAATGACCGAAAGACCATCTTGATGGATTCTCAACATCCTAGAGGAACATGACTTGGATAGCTACGTATCCAATGTGTTGGAGGAGCCTGCATCTAATTCAAGGTGCATCAACTTCAAGAAGAATCAAGCGAAGGCCAAACAGATCATCTATGATTTGGTAAAAGATATCTTGATGCCCGTGATCACACCGATGAAGACCGCAAAAGAATGTTATGATACATTGACTAATCTATATGAGAAGAAGGCTCGAATTCAAAATAGGGCATTGAAGAACAAGTTACGAAACCTCAAGATAGAGAAGGATGAGAGAGTGGCCTCCTTCTTCACTAAGATCTCTAAGGTAAGAGATCAGCTTCTTAACATTGGAGTTGTAGTGGATGAAGATGATCTCATCCAAACCATCGTTGATGGTCTCCCATCTTCATGGGATACATTCTTGGATGTTGTCAATGGCCGAGAAGTGCAACTTGGCTTCCAGATATTGTGGCATGATTGTATCCAATAGGAAGGGTGAATCCGGAGCAAAGATATGTGCACTAAAGAAGAAAATCTTTCCCTCGTGGCAAGAATGAAGAAAGGAAAGAAACCCTTCTTCCAAAAGAAGTTCTCTCATCCAAAGAAGGAGTTCAACAAAGGCTTTGACAAGTCAAAAGCTAGATGCTGCAATTGCAACAAGCAAGGCCATTTATCAAGAGAGTGCAAAGCAAAACATAAAGGAAAATTTCATGCTTCTACCGCCATAGAAGATGAAACCACTCAAAAGAATGCACCCTACCGCCTTCAGCACCCTATCTGGAAATAGAGCTTTAGATGGATCAACGATCCATGTAAAAGATCCTTCAAATAGTTCAGTTGATATGCATGTTATGAAAAACCCACACTAACAACCCAAACCATGATTGACATTAGGATCTATTAAGCATAGAGAGGGATCCGATTTCTTGAGCTGTAAACTTTTTATCTTAATATTTTTACACATCAAGAGGATTACTGAATATTGCTACTCGAAACCATAGTTACACTATATATACATGCATGTTATAAAAAACCCACACTAACAACCCAAACCATGATTGACATTAAGACCCTCGTAGATTCATCTTAAATCCGGATCTATTAAGCATAGAGAGGGATCCAATTTCTTGAGGTGTAAACTTTTTATCTTAAGATTCTTACACATCAAGAAAAAAAATCGCACTTCAAGAAGTTGGATCCCAATTGATATTTAATAGATCTATGTTTAAGATGGACCTATGTTGGTTTTAATTTTTATTTTATTTTATGAGCCAGCATGAATCTTTCAAATTACTTTTTTGTTTTTGATAAGTTATGAGCTGATGTGGGAATGTTACATTAAGTAACATGACAAACGTGACAACATCTCCCCATATTAGGTTGTAAGCACCTCGCTACTCTCAGTGCAATTATTCATGAAGCACAAAGATCGAAGACAAAGGGTGACCTTGATCTTTATAGGTCTCATGCTTTAAGCGGCTCTCTTCACATGTCCAGGGCACTATTCGAGAGTTGTTTCTTAGAAACTAAATCTAAAGTGAAGATAGGATTGTTATTTTGTTGTTAAAATTTCCTTTGCGAATATTTGCAACCTATATATGAAGGCTCTCAAATGTTGTATAAGGGTAATTGATCAATATCTTCCAATTATTTTTGTTTGGTTTCAATTCTATAAAACAATATTTATATAAAAAATGATAGGAAGGTATTTATTTACTATAGAGGATTATTATTGTGTGATAAGTAGAGAGAATTATTAATTTGTTGGGTTAATTCAAGTAGTTGAGTGCTTTGAGTTTCATAGGAGATTTATGGATCGTTCCCTTGGACTAGATGCCTTTATCATGTGTCTTATTCAATATCCCTATCAGGTTAAGCATTGTAATCAGAGTTGATGGGTTTATATTGGGTACCATCCACAAAATAGGGGAAGTGTTGGAGGGTTTGCCCACGAGGTTTTCCTTGGATTAAAAAAGAGAATTCATTGTGTTCTTGGATATTAATATGGATACATGACACGATGATGTATCTAGTTAAAAAAAACATCACATCAATCTTGTTAATGAGCTCTTCAATATCAAAAATTTACTTATCTTATTAACAACTTGAGTGGACCTAATAGTTAAGAACATATGAAATTTGAATTTGAAGGAGGGTAACATATATACACCTACATAAACTAAATAGTTAAATAGTTACATAGAAGAAATCATTTATCCCATTAACAATAGTATCCCATACATCAATTTAATGTATAGTTATAAAATGATCTTAAAATTATATTTATTATTATTAATAAATTCTCAACCTCATGTCATTATGCTTTCATGTACTATAAAGTATTTACAGATGATTTCTTAAAATGTTATCAAAATCATATTCATGATATGCAAGTATAATAATACCTAGAAGTATAGAGTCACTTGACTTTACGGAGAAATTTTTTCTATTTTGAAACTTCCTTTTGTATTGAGTATATTACATGAATTGATTTCGAATAAGTGATTTTCTTCCATATGACTCATCAATTGAAATTTTCATCCAACATAAATGTAAACAAATTTTAGCTTTTCTTTACACGAACAAAAATCACAAGAAATATACTACAATTTGTTCTTGGTACAAAATTATATTGACATGGTCTAAAGTAAAATTGTTTTATACATGGAAATCATGTATGGTGTTGCCTTATGAGTATTTCTCATATGATCTTTGTTAGTGGAAGCAAAAGTGACATTACATACTATTTTTAATGATGCGTTCTTTTGTTAGATTTGGTGTCATGCGTTCTTTTGTTAGATTTGGTGTCTTTAACATTTTATTTTTAATAATGCATTCTTTTGTGAGATTTCATTTTTACAATGATTTGTTGTCATTTTTACAATTGAGAATGTGTAATATATTGGTTGCTGGTGTTTTGTATATTAAAGTGTTTTTCTATTTATGGTTATGAAATGTTTATGTAAGCAAGTTGCATTTTGTGCAAATAGGCTTAAATGGATCTGAATGAATGTTTTTTATTGTCAACATGCAAATTATTTGTTTCCAAGTGTCATATAACATAATGTTGTTAAAAAATGTATTAATTGTTATATGAATATGTATAGTTTTCGTGATTTGCTTTTGATATTGAAGTAATCGATTTGTTAGGATTATCCATCACTTTTTTTGTGTTCAGAGTTGTAACGAGTGTTGATTGCATGCATAGTGCGTTGACTTGTTCTCCTCATTCTTTGATTATACTAATTTATGAATAAAAATATCGGAGTCTCTTTCTTTGAAAGTTGTTGATATATCAAAGCAAACCAAGAAACAAATGATAGGAATAAATAAAATTGCAATTTAATCAAATGCAAGAGATAAACATATTTGAACTTATTGTTTATTTGTCTTGAATTTCCATCTTTGATTTCCAAGGCATATTGTGATCATGCCTAATTCACAAAGGTGACAAGTACATTGATTGTTCCAACTGCAAATGTGGTTTTGCTTGTTAAAATTATTTGATCTTGTTGTTGTTACATATATGTAATTTTTGTAAACATGAAGTAATTTGTTTATAGAGTCCACTTCATGTGGGACTAATATACAATTGCACCCATCATGATCATAAGTAGTTATGGGGGGGATTATGAAATATGTGATACATGCCCTTTGACCTTCAACAAGTTTTTCTCCATGTTTTGCGATAACGTTATTTGGTATGCATATCATCACTACCAAATTTGTCATTTTTAATCAACCAAATCAGCATGTAATAGTTGTATGTTATGTGAATTTTCAATAATTGTTTTGTGTGGTATGATCATGTTTCCATGGAAACATTCTTCCAATCATCAAGTTCTTCAAATATTGAATTATTATTGGATTGCATTCGATGTGTTTTGTTTATAAGCTAACATTTAGTGCATATGAGTCGAGATTCAATATTGCAAATCATGTCAAAGTTATCTTAGTTACTTAGATCTCTTTGAGATGTTTCTTCTCCTTGCTCTTCCTCGAAAAAGAAAATACAAGTTTGTTGTAAGTACATGGGAAAAAAAATGGCGTTGAGAGTTATCTCAAGTGGTCATGAGCTATACGTTAGATCTCTTCCCCAAAAAGTTGGGGAGGTCATGGGTTCGACTCTCTTGATCCCCTCAAGGTTAGGCTCTATAATCAGGGCAGATAGTTTACCCTGTTTATCATCCATGAATCATGGGAAACTACTCAAAGTATTTTGTGTAAGGTTGTTCCTTGGAAAAAAAAATCATATAGAAAAATCAATAAAATTGTAAGTGTGAACATATTCAAAATGGAAGTGAAAATCAATAAAATTTGTAATTGTGTGGAAAAAAAACACATTTTTCAATGGAAGTGAATTCGTAGTTCCCCATTTTTGTTTGTTGTGGCAAATGGACTTGGATTTAGATTTGTTGAAAGTAATATGTGTTAAATGTAAAGCATCGGGAGACATTCTCCAAACCAAACTTGTTCAACCAAGATTGATCCTCCTGTATAGAGGTGAGCACTTTGATTGCCTTTTGTGTAAAGGTTATTCCTCTCGTATAAAGGTAATTGATCAAAGTAATGATATTGTAAAGTCTTATTGGAGAAGGCTATGGACTTGTGTGTCAAGTCATGATTCTCATGTGAACCTTTTGTATAAAGGTATCCATGGAATGGACCTCTCGTATAGAGGTGGACCTTCCTCATAAAGGTCATGCTTTACTTCTTAAAAGCATTTAATGTTGTGTGATGTATTATTAACCATGATCACCAGTTGCTATTAAGTCTCCTTCAAAGATTGATCACCTCTAAAGTGAATTACTTTAGCATATGATCATTTGTTCTGGAATACGACATCCAATAATTCTTCTTAGTATAATGTAATGTGATGGATAATTAAAGTTAGCACATATTGACCATGTAGTAAAAGATAACTCATAGAGATCAAGAGAATTCAAAATTGCCCATATAGACACTCTGGCTAATTAAAGAGAACTCGAATCGTTAAAGCTTTAGTTATAAAGCTTCAGTTAAGTAACAATGCATGCCTCAAACAATGCTTCAGTTAAAGCATCAATTAAAGATATGCAATCAGTTAACTAAAGGAGAACTTAGTGATCATTTCAGTAAAATCAATCAACATGATTTCCAGTTAAGAAAAGTTAACTAAAGTGTTAAAAAGGAATCAGTTAACTAAAGTGTTTTGCAAGATGACACTTTAGTTAAACTAAAAGTTAAAAGGCGACACTTAAGTTACAATACTAAAGTTGATCCTATTGCATGATGACACTTATGTGAGCTTGTTAACTAAGTGCTCCTACATCAATTATGAGGCAAGTTCACTCCAAAGTCATTTAAGCATGATTTCAAGTTAAGGAAGAAAGGCATGGCGCATTGTTGGTGCATGACTGAATAAACTAGAAGCACACTGCAACTATCCAAGAAGATAACTTGTTATGGTTTGTATGGGAGGCTTATCTTTCATGCATTGATTCGTTATTCCTTGCATGGCAGTGATTTTTGCTATATATTGATGCGTTGGGCACATTGGAAAACACATCCTATTGATCTCTCTTCTCTATTGCTTCTGTATCTTCACCAAGAGTGTTTTGGTGATCTCTTATCTTCTGAAAGCAATCTACTATCTTGTAAAAGAAATACATTCCCTACTATCCATTATATTATACTGAGAAGAGTTGTTGGGGATTTTGTTCTCACTATTTTGAGGATTTTCCCGAGCATATATCTTGTGTTATGCTTGTATGAATTTCATGTGATTGAATTGTCTCATTCTTCCAAGTTTCGGCATCTAAAAGGATTAAATATCAAAGCTCAATAACATGGTATAAGAGCTCAGGGTGTGAAGGAGCTCAGTTTTGCATGCCAGCTAGAGCCTACGTATATCCTGAGAAGTTGAACACAGGATTTTGAAGGCTATGATACCAATATCTGTACGACCGAAAGACCGTCTTGAGGACACCTCAGACTTCAACACTTGGAAGGCTAGGATTCTCAACATCCTAGAGGAACATGACTTGGATAGCTATGTATCCAATGTGATGGAGGAGCCTTCATCTAATGCAGGGTGCATCAACTTCAAGAAGAATCAAGCGAAGGCCAAACAGATCATCTAGGATTTGGTAAAAGATAACTTGATGCCCGTGATCACACCGTTGAAGACTGCAAAAGAATGTTATGATACATTGACTAATCTATATAAGAAGAAGTCCCCAACTCAAAAGAGGGCATTGAAGAACAAGTTACGAAACCTCAAGATAGATAAGGATGAGACAGTGGCCTCCTTCTTCACTAAGATCTCTCAGGTAAGAGATCAGCTTCTTAACATTCGAGTTGTAGTGGATGGAGATGACCTCATCCAAACTGCCATTGATGGTCTCCCATCTTCATGGGAGACATTCTTGGTTGTTATCAAAGTTTGAGAAGTGCAACCTAGGTTCCACAGGTCGTGGCATGATTGTATCCAATAGGAAGGGTGCATCTAGAGCAAAGATATGTGCACTAAAGAAAAAAATCTTTCCCTCACGACAAGAATGAAGAAAGGAAAGAAACCCTTCTTCCAAAAGAAGTTATCTCATCCAAAGAAGAAGGATTTCAACAAAGGCTTTGACAGGTCAAAATCTAGATGATGCAATTGCAACAAGCAAGGCCATTTATAAAGAGAGTGCAAAGCAAAGCGGAAATGAAAGTTTCATGCTTCTACCGCCATAGAATATGAAACCACTCAAAATAATGCATCCGAAGAAAAGGAGACAAGAAGGGAGTATTACCTTGTCTCATCCCTTTTGGGATTCGTCATCACAAGTGTAGACACATGGTTGATTAACAATGGCGCATCCAAACATATGACTGGTTACAAGAGTGCCATCACTAACCTAAAGGAGAAAAATTTCACATGCATTGTAGAGTTGGGGGACAACTCAACATATTCGAACCAAGGAGTTGGATCCACCTCATTACAGCTGAGCACCAGTGATATTTTACGTGTGGAAGACATTCTATATGTTCCAGGATTGAAGAAGAACCTCCTTTCATTTTTGGCTCTTGAAGCCAAAGACTTCCAAGTTATCTTCATGGATAACAAAGCACTTTTATGGCCGAAGAACAAAATCCTATAATCTGCTCCTATGATTGGAGTTCGAGAGGGAGGACTCTACAAGGTACCCAGGAAGTACACTCAAGCTATGATTCACCACACTATCAGTCCATGCACGCTATGGCACCGAAGGCTTGAACACCAACACTACGAAGCATTACTAGGACTTCAAAAGATGGTAAAAGGTATGCATGTATTTGATTTTGAGCATGATAGTGTATATCAGGGTTCTACACTTGGGAAGAATGTTAAGAATTTTTTTTCCAGTAGTACTACTAGATCTAAAGGGATTTTAGATTTTATACATTTTGATGTATGTGTTCCCATGTAATCCCCCTCCCTGAGTGGCTTCTTATATTACGTATTGTTCATAGATGATTTTTCTAGGAAGTCGTGGATTTATTTTATGAAGGCTAAAAGTGAAACTCTTAGCAAATTTAAAGAGTTTAAATCCCTAGCTGGAAATCATAAAGAAAAGCACATTCATGCATCAAGGTCTGATAATGGAGGTGAATTTGATTTACATGCATTTAATGAGCTATGTATTGATGCAAGAATATGTAGACAGTTAACGGTGCCATACAACCCTCAACAAAATGGGGTTGCTGAAAGGAAGAATAGAACCATATGTGAGGATGCAAAATCCATGATGCATGATCAAGTTATGTCTACCTTATTATGGGTAGAAGCCACCAGTACAACTATGTACATCTAGAATATAATCTCGTATGCCATTCTAGATGAGAAGACACCAAAATAAGTGTTTACCGGTGAGAAGCCAGACCTCTCACACTTGAGGATCTTCGGGAGCCCTGTATACATTCATGTACCAAAATAAAAGAGAACAAAGATTGAGCCTTCTAGAAAGAGAGGCACCTTTGTGGGTTATAGCGAGTCATCCAAATTAGCATACCGAATATATGTACCCGGTGAGAGACACATTGAAGTCAGTTGAGATTTTACCTTCCATGAGGAAGCTGCTTTCAAAAAATCAAAAGAGATTCAATGTGATTCACAGATGGAGGATCCCGAGTCTGATTCTCCCCCTTTAGAGTTTCATAGGGAGAAACCAGAATATGCCTCAAATTCTCTAGCTCCTGAAGAACCAGTATAATTGATTGAGAGGTCACCTAATGAACCTCCCGCTAAAGAAGATATGCTTGGTGTCGAGATGTCTTACAAGATGGAAAGAAATGTGGAGCACCAACAGGCTCATCTAAAGAGTGCAAGCAACCTGGCGGATATTCAGGGTATGTTGCACTAATGAGTCACATTGGTGATTCAGAACCATCCTCATATGAAAAAACTGCAAAGCAACAAGTTTGGGAAGATGCAATGACAGAAGAGTACAACTCTATAATGAAGTATGATGTTTGGGAGGTTGTTCCCAAACCTGATGGGAAGTCCATTGTGATTTCCAGATGGCTTTACAAGATAAAGCATGTTGAGGATGGTAGCATTGAGAAGTATAAATCCATATTCGTTGCCAGAGGTTTCTCTCAGAAATAAGGCATTGATTATGATGAGACATTTTCCTATGTGGCAAGGTACACCACAATCCGAGCAATGATTGCACTTGCATCTGTTCTAGGATGGAAACTTCACCAAATGGATGTGAAGACAACCTTCCTCAATGGTGAGGTTGAGGAAGAGGTTTATATTTAGCATCCTGGAGGATTTTTGGTGCATGGGAAGGAGTCCCATGTTTGCAAGCTAAGGAAAGCTCTATATGGGCTTAAGCAAGCACCCAGGGCTTGGTACTCTAGAATTGATAGCTACCTTCAGAAACTGGGTTTTTGTAAGAGTGAAGTTGATCCAAATTTGTACTTCAAAGTAGTGAAGAACCAACCATTGATATTGGTTCTGTATGTTGATGATTTGTTTCTCGCTAGAGAGGAATATCTAATTGCTTGGTGCAAGAGGGAGCTCACCTCAGATTTCAAGATGAAAGACTTAGGTTTGATGCACTACTTTCTTGGCCTTGAGATCTCGCAAAGAAAAGATGAAATTTTTCTATCTCAAGGGAAGTACACTGTGGATATATTGCACAAGATTCGCATGAAAGATTGCAAATCTATGACTACACCGATTGTTTCCAATTTGAGGAAACTTCATGAGTTAGGCTCTGGATCAAATCCAATAGATCTCACTTTGTATAGACAGCTTATAGGCTCACTAATGTACTTGATACATTCGAGGCCTGATGTATGTTATGCCATGAGAATTATGAGTCAATTTATGTCTGATCCGAGACACGAACACTGGATAGCTGCTAAGCATGTGCTTAGGTACCTTTGAGGTACGATTTCATATGGAATAAGATATGCCTCCAATGGAGGACTCATGTTACTTGGTTATATAGACTCATACTGGTGAGGAAGCATTGTGGACCGTAAGAGTACATCTAGCTACTGTTATAGCCTAGGATTAGCTATGATATCTTGGTCCAACAGGAAGCAGGGCTCTGTAGCCTAGAGCACTATAGAAGCATGATACATAACTACTAGTGTTGCCTGCCGAGAAGCAGTGTGGCTCAGAAAGCCACTTGCAGGGTTGTTCGGTGAAAAGCTTGAGCCTATAGTTATTAAGTGTGACAATCAGAGTTGCACCAAGATTTATGAAAACCCAGTGTTTCATGACAAGTCAAAGCACATTGAAATGAAGTATCACTTCATCCAAGACATGGTCCAGAAAGGTACAGTGAAACTTCACTACAGTGCTACTGATGAGCAGATTGCAGATGTGTTAACAAAGCCTCTGTCAGTGGAAAAGTTCAGGTACTTTTGAGACAAGATTGGTATGGAAGAGAATGCATCCCTCACTGAGAGGGAGTGTTAAACGTATAGCATCATGAGACATTCTCCAAACCAATCTCGTGCAACCAAGATTGATCCTCCCGTATAGAGGTGAGCACTTTGATTGCCTTCCGTGTAAATTTTATTCCTCCCGTATAGAGGTAATTGATCAAAGCAATGATGTTGTAAAGTCTTGTTGGACAAGGCTTTGGACTTGTGTGTCAGGTCATGATTCTTATGTGAACCTTTTGTATAAAGGTATCCATGGGATGGACCTCCCGTATAGTAGTGGACCTTCTGCATAAAGGTCATGCTTTACTTGTTAAAAACATTTAATGTTGTGTGATGTATTATTAACCATGATCACTAGTTGCTATTAAGTCTTCTTCATAGATTGTTCACCTCTAAAGTGAATTACTTTAGCATATGATCATTTGGCATGGAATAATATAATATGATCACAGCATATGATAATTCTTCTTAGTATAATGTAATGTGATGGATAATTAAAGTTGGCACATATTGACCATGTAGTAAAAGGTAAAGAAATAAAAGATAAAGCATAGAGATCAAGAGAATTCGAAATTGCCCATGCAGACACTTCAGCTAATTAAAGAGAACTCGAATTGTTAAAGCTTCAGTTAAGTAAAAATGTATGCATCAATAAATGCTTCAATTAAAGCATTAGTTAAATATATGCAATCAATTAACTAAATGAGAACTTAGTGATCACTTCAGTAAAATCAATCAACATGATTTTCAGTTAAGAAAAGTTAACTAAAGTGTTAAAAAGGAATTAATTAGCTAAAGTGTTTTGCATGACGATACTTTAATTAAACTAAAAGTTAAAAGACGACACTTAAGTTACAACACTAAAGTTGCTCCTATTGCATTATGACACTTATGTTATCTTGTTAACTAAGTGGTCCTACATTAGTTATGAGGCGAGTTCACTCCAAAGTCAGTTAAGCATGATTTCACGTTAAGGAAGAAAGGCATGGTGCATTGCTGGTGCATGATTGAAGAAACTAGAAGTGCACTTAAACCATCCAAGAAGATAACTCGCTATAGTTTGCATGAGAGTCTTATTCTTCATGCATTGATTCGTTATTCCTTGCATGGCAGTGGATTTTGCTATATATTGATGTGATAGGCACATTGGAAAACACATCTGATTGATCTCTCCTCTCTATTTCTTAAGTATCTCCACCAAGAGTGCTTTGGTGATCTCTTATCTTCCGAAAGCAATATGCTAGATTGTAAAAGAAAGACATTCTCTGCTATCCATTATATTTTACTAAGAAGAGTTGTTGGGGTTTTTGTTCTCATTGTTTTGAGGATTTTCCCCAGGGTATATCTTGTGTTATGTTTGTATGAATTTCATGTGATTTAATTGTCTCATTGTTTCAAGTTTCAACATCTAAAAGAATTAGAGATCAAAGCTCAACCAAATATTAACAATATGTAGTTTTTTGAAGCTTTGAATTGTTTCCTTGATTTCAATTATTATGTAAATGTAGTAAAAGCATAAATTATATCATGATCATACCAATATGCACATGGGATGTTAATTTGCATTATTTAGCATGTAGGTTTGTTCAAATGTGGTTGATTATAGTTTTAATCATGGACAAAACTTTTTTGTTGTTTCTTGCATTTGTTGTGATTGCATGTACGAGGTTAGAATTTTGTTTTTTTTAGTATTTTGCTTGGATGTCAACATTGAATTCATCAATACAGGGTGGTAGTTGGGGGGGGGGATGTTCATTGACCCCAAAGGACATCAAGCAACTACATATTTGTGGGGATTAGGAAAAACAACAAAGAATCAAGCATAATCTATAGCCTTATTGCAGGTTCCAAGATTGTCAAACGCCTTAAAATAAAGACATTTCAAGTGAAATGTTATCTAGGTGGAAGGTGTGAATTGACCTCAATTCTAAGACACTTTGCTTGTGTTGATGAGTTTCACTAATTATTTCTCCTATGGTATATTATTTTCTTGTGTGCTCTGATTTGATTTGATAGAGGCAGGCCATCTCAACACATTGAGTGGAGAATACATCATAGAGTCTTAATGGAGGCACACAAACACTGTGGAAAATGTGTAGTGTGTGAGGTGATGGATTTGAGAAAGGATTTGAGGCAAATGGTAAAGCAAATAGATCCTCTTTACGAAGCAATTATCTAGTTAAATCATAGTATTGGTAATCAAATAGAAGCCCAAGAAATTAACTTCATTGATCTGGAAACAAAAATGGAAGCAATAGGTAGAAGGGTGAACACATTGTTTTCTAATGTAGACATGTAGTACAATATGACACTCAGTTTTTTTGAGAGTTCCCATTCAATGTGAGGAAAACACTATTACTATATTATGTTTGTTAAGGAAATCTCCATGGAATATGCAACTATGCAAGAGGATCTTGAAGGCTACAAGGAAGAAAAAAGAAGAAGATGATATTGAAACCTCAAAGTTATGGAGAAATTTCCATGGAAGACTCCCATAGTGGGCTTGGTCCAGCATGGCAATCACAAATATCTCTTTTTTTGTCATTTTATGTTGCTTTGTGGTTAGAATGTTAGGATATATAGTTATCAAGTCTCTAGGATAGATTCTACTTATAATAGGTCAAGTCAATGGCCAGGATTTCTTTATGAGCCGAACTTGGTAATTTTGATGTACTCTGCTTTGATATTTTAGTTCTTCAACACATATTTCAATTAGGTTTAGT
Source organism: Larix kaempferi (assembly GCA_027924585.1). Classification (NCBI taxonomy): domain Eukaryota; kingdom Viridiplantae; phylum Streptophyta; class Pinopsida; order Pinales; family Pinaceae; genus Larix; species Larix kaempferi. The sequence goes on along the minus strand of BSBM01000262.1, from coordinate 3,091,795 downwards.
TCAATTTTATTATTCCCCCCAAAAAAGTTTCCTTGATCATTATAATGTTTTGTATATAAGTAAGGATACCATGAACATAATGTTCTATAATGAAGTTTAATTTGGTAAATTGAATGTTTTTAGTGGAAATTCATATGAGTTTCTTGAAGAGAAGAAACCATATTGCTCACAAAGTTATCATCAATATGTGCATGCAAACTATGTGCATTTAAAGTTGCAATTGATATACTATCTATAGTTGTTAATGGCTTTGTGCATGATGTAGTTTCCATGAAGCAATTGTTTTAGTCATGGCATTTTGCCTTATATTTTTTCTTTGCATGGAATTTTTTGTGTTGATTATCTAGTTAAGTACATAGAAGCAATAGTTTTACTTGTAAAAATACATTATAGACTAATCCATGCTGTGTAACACCAATATGATCAAATGCAACTCCATATAAAGTCAAAACTTGTGTTATAATGTGTATTGTACTAACACAATCTACTCGTATTGGGTATTGCTTTCGTATCATAATTTGAGGCTTGTTACGAATTATTGTTACTGGTGTTGCAACTCAAAGTATCAGTGTCAAAGTTGAAGAAATATTTGTTTCATATAGGTTATGGAATTTGGTTATTTGATGTTTTTTAATGTTTGTATTCAAAAAATTTGATCCAAACAACATCTAAATCTTAATTGTTGCTTGTATATGTTTTAAATATTCCTTCAACACCATTGACTACTCCATCTTCTATGTGTAGTTGCTTGCATATATTTTGACTAGTATATTGTGGTTTATTTTTGTTGTTTATGGCAATCCTATCATTTTTCATAAGTAAAGAATTTTCCTCCAATGCTTTTGTATATCTCAATATCATGAGGAATTATTGGCTTTTCTTCTACTCATACAAGCATTTTCTCACTATGGTTAACGACATCATTGTTTCTATAAAATATGTTGGGGGTAGTGGGTCTGAAGGTAGTGTCCTATAGTAATGATCATTTATGTACTAGATATATTCGACATACTGGTTATTCAATCTCATTGTTTTAGTACCTTAATGAACACAGTCATTTTTACACATTGTGGTATGTAGGTTGTAGCATTTAATATTCTCTTGTCAATGTTGGTATGCAATTTGGCTTTTATTTAATGTTAGGTTTTCAAAATCAAAGAATATCATACAGTTCGTGATGGGTATAAATCTCCTAAGAAACATAATGTAAACATTGCCAAAGTACAATGTTTGGACATACAATATTTGTTGCAATGGTTTAATATGGATTTGATATAAAGATGTTGCACTTACAGGGGATGTCGCATTAATTGGAATGGTATGGATTATTTGCAGAATGAAATGAAGGCAGCAATATAAAATGGAAACACACACAAATGTTTTGCAGAAATCACAGTAGTACAGTAAAACCCAAATTAGATTAATGAATGGAATGGAAAAACACTGTAAATTGCAAAGCAATACAAACTATCTCAAATGGTGCTATCTTATCTTTGAAGAGAGATGTGTGAGCTACACTCATTTGCAAGAGATGATTACAAAGAGATTGCAAATGGACTTTTATCACAAGCATAAAGAGGCAATAATCTTAACATCCAAAAACCTAACCCTATGAGATGAAGCACCAAAAGGATTTGTGGGCCCCGAGGAGGCTAGTTGATACATCAACTTTTCGAGGGTGCAAATTTTACATATGATGTTCGTTTAGGGAATTCAATAGATCATTAGAAAGAACTAAATGAGGATTACAACTTTTGAATGGGGCAAAGGCATACCATGGCAACGCTTGGCCAAAAAACATCATTTAGGGCCTCAAAACGACCCTGGAAGTTTGGGACCTAAAAATCCATAGAAAACTACCAAGAATATGGAGAACCATTGTAACTTGGTGGAACATGTGGGTGGAGACCAGTATCCACTAGGGTCAATCCTCCCCCCTAGGGAGCAATGGTCCCCATTACGTTGAGTTCCTCCATCAAATGAGGGAATTTTTTCTGAATCTAACTCCTGGTGAGCCACTTTCCCTGGTGAAGAAGCTACCATGCTTTGAAGACCCGATACAGTTGGATGTTCTGCTGGCGAGTGCCCCTCATCTCAGTGTGCATGATCTGGTCGACTGTAGCCTTCTCAATGCAATTAGGATTGAGTTATGCATGGACCAAGTGCTGAGCTACCTTTGAGGTGTCCAAGAGAGGTGGAAAATATGGTCGAAGTAGCTCCATATTAAAGACAGGGTGCGAGCCGAGGAAATGGGGAATGCTTAACTCAAAATCATTCTCACGCACAACCTTGGCGATGGTGTAAGCCCCATATCGAAGTGGGTGGAGCTTCCAATGGGCCCTATGAGGTGCCCTTTTTATAAATGTAACCAGTCCTTATTGCCAACTTGAAACTTATGTGGGACTCGATGCTGGTCATGTCGTTGCTTATACTTGGAATTGGATTCCTTTGAGATATCATGAAATTGTTGTTGGATGTGTTGGATCCGCTCAACAAATTTGGATGCCTGATCAGACTCAGTTTGAGCATGGGAGGACTATTCTCGTGTATATGCAATGGGTAGTGCTACATAAATTAGGGCTAATGGATGGAACCCCAAGCATACCTCAAAAGGGTTGTGGCTAATAGAGCTATGAAGGGATATGTTGTAGCTATGTTGAACATAAGGAAGGTTCTCATCCCAAGTGTGGGGATGTTTGGAGTTGTACATTCTCAAGATATGCACAATCATCCTATTGACCACCTTTGTCTACCCATTGGTTTGTGGGTGGAAGGTAATCGAGTTGGTTAGCTTGGTGTCCATCATGGACCACAGGTTGGACCGAAAAGTACTTAGGAACTTGTTATCTCAATATGAAATAATGGTAAGTGGGAGGTCAAAATGAACCCAAACATGCTCGAAGCAGATCCTAGCTTCAATCTTTTGATGACCTCGACCGAGATCAAGTTCTTTTGGATACTACTATAAACAATGAATGTAGTGGACTCCCCTTCACCCACATTTATGAGTGGAAGAGCCACTCCCCTTCCTTTGGCTCTTTTGGCTTGTCTGGTTATATTTTTGCGGTCGCGATGGTGGTGTTGGGTTCCACATCAATGAATTGCTTTCCTTTGTCTTGCTCCACATCAAAGTCTGAATCTAAGGATTTCATCTCAACCAATAGTGATTGCTTCGAGCAACATTCGTCAATGTTGTGCTAGGGGATTTTGTGGAACTCACATCACTTTATAATGTCCTCCTTCAACTTCACGTTACCCTTCTTTGCCTGCAGTTTGGACTAGTTTTCATAAGTTTGGTTATCCTTGCTCTGTCCTTTATTCTATGAGTTAGGGCAACCTTTACCGGCCTTTTGATGCATTTGATTTGCAAACCCAAACTCTCGCTTATTATTCTACTTGAATTTTTGCTCAGTTTTGACAACATATTGATAGGTGACTCCTAGTGAGGAAATGTCCAGGAAATCGATCTCTTTCTATATGTACATGTGTAGGCCATTATAGTAGTTTAGGAACAAGTGTCATTCGGAGTATTTGATACCCAACTTTCAGCACAAGATACGGAATACATTGGTAATCAACTATGGCACTAACTGGTCTCTCTCCTAGTGCAAATTTGTCCATCTCGTATACTAGTCATCATAGTTTCTGACGGGGTAGAAATCCTCCTTGAGGACATCGACAAAGGTTGCCCAAGTGGCTTCTATACCATATGTTGTAGTCTCATCTCCGACATGCCTCTCATAGTAACCATCACACCAATATTTGACATGGGGGAGGGACTTAAGGAGTGTGAAGGTGATCTTTTCAGTGTTAGAAAAAAATTGAATAGAGTAATAACCCTCCTATAGATTTAACCATTTCTCAAAAGCATCTGCATCTATCTAGATTTCAAATAATGGAATGCCAAAGCTAACTTATACCTTGAATGGAATCACACCTCTGAAATAAATGCTCATTGAAGGTTCCTCTGTCACCGTTGTGGAAGGATCTGAGTAAAATTATCCATCATCTCATTCCTTTGTCACGTGAGGGATTCCTCGAGCAACAATTTAATAGGATTTCATGCTCTGTCATCTTTCTTTTCTTCTCTCGCCATGGAGGTTTATTAGGTCGATGAGAGTGGTTGTCCCCAAGATGAACTAGTTCAGGACCCACTCTTGATATTTGGATCTCGATGTGGACATGCATCGAGAAACAACAAGAGCATATTGCTATGATACCACTAATCTGGAATATTTGCATAACAAAATGAAGGAAGTAATATAAAATGGAAACACACACACAAATGTTTTGCATAAAGCACAGTAGTATAGTAAAACCCAAATTCTATTAATGAATGGAATGGAAAAACACTATACACTGCAAATAAATACAAACTAGCTTAGATGGTAGTAGCTTATCGCTAAAGAGAGATGTGTCAGCTACAATCATTCACAAGAGATGATTACAAAGATCGTAAAGGGCCTTTTTATCATAAGCATAAAGAGGCAAAACCCTAACATCCATAAAACCTAACCCTACGAGATGAAGTGCCGAAAGGATTTGTGGGCCTCAAGGTGGCTAGTTTACATGTCAGCTTCCCAAGGGTGCAACTTTTACACAAATCTTCGTTTAAGGCGCTCAATGGCTCATTAGAAAGAACTAACTGAGGATTACAACTTTTGAATGGAACCAAGGCATGCCATGGTAACACGTAGCTCCCTTATTATCCAAAAAGCATCATGTAAGGCCTCAAAACGACCCCAAAGTTTGGGACCTGAAAAGCCATAGAAAATTACCAAGAAGATGGAGAACCATTGTAACTTGGTGAAACGAGTGGGTGGACACCAATATACACCCGGATCATGGAACTACACAAAGTTATCAATATTGCTTTTCTAATGTATCTAGTTTTTCATTGTTTAGGGGAAGGCATTTTGTTTTTTCAAATGGCAAGTAAAACGTTGTGTGCGATGTAACACCTTATGCAATAAAGTTTCATTTCATGTGTAAGGATTTGTGAGTTTTAGTTGCAATAAATAGTAGCCCATTATATTGTTGTACATACACATTGGGGATAAGAAAATTGATTTGATTGTGACTATTTTCTAGTTCCCCCCCCTTGTTAAGAATAATCTAGTTCATTTGGTTTATTTTCTTCGCTAATGCATCTTTTCTTGATTAATTATCTCCTCATGTTGTAGAATTTTGTGTAATCTAGTATATTTGGTTATTTGACAACTTCAATAGATATTTTGATTGATATCTTCATGTTCTTTGTACGCTAAAAAATTGCAAATTAGTTTCAAAGTCATATTTTCACAGTGCTTAGTCATCTCTAGACATGTGTTTACATTATGATTAAGCATTGTTGAAACTATTTATTTTGAATAACTACTCGTCTTTGGTTTCTATTTTGTTTATTGTATATTCATAGTTACACCATGTAGTGGTCGTTTTGTATGTGAACTTTCATTTTTTATGGTTTTTTTGAGTGGTATGTAAACATTTTTCCAACTTGAGTATTGTTGCTTGATTGCACTCTCATAATTTCAATATGGGAAACATAACATCGATTGTTCTCTACAATAATTATTAAGTTTATTAATTGCATGTTGTATTTTATGTATCTAATAACATATGGTTTTTTATTTCCTTTTATGGGATTTTTATGTATAGCTAGATGCAAATTGCACTTGGCATATGCCATCAATAATTTTAGGATGACAAATGTAGTATTCAATCATTTATGAATATAACAAAGCGAAGCTAACAAAGCAAAAAAATGTGAAAACAGACTCCACATTTGCAAAGGCTACAACTGCAAAATAAGGGGTTTCTTCAACAGCTATACACTTGAAAAATGTTTCAATCCTAGCATTTATCTCAACAATTTCAACTTCTCACTATAAAGTGATGTGTCGTATTGAAAATTTGAAAGGATTAAAACAGAGAAATTTTCTCTTATAAAGAACATATATCTAAAACATTTTATAGGGACCCAATTTTCATTGACTTCTTAGCTAATCCTTAGAGGAATGTGATTCCACAGTCTGAACATCTAAAAAGAGATCATTTTTCCCCAATATAATTTTTAATAATGCATATTTTGCAGAGTTTTCCCCAATTTGCCCCTAAATCTAGCTTGTTGAAATTAGCAGAGATATTAGTGCTAAATATGCAGTTTTCATTCAGGTCTTCTTGAATTTCAATTCTAGAAGAGCAGATTTTCACAAGTTGTTCAAAATATGATGCCAATGGCTGCAAAACATGCAGGATTCTCATAGGATGCTCGAAATTGCACAAAAATCAGTATGAAACAAGTAGATTTTTTGCAGTACATGCCAAATTTTTAATAGGAACCAAGTCATTGTCGATTCCTTTCTTCATCTCGTGGAGAACCACTCACATCGCTTCTTAATCCTTTCTCTTCATCTCCACATTTCAAGTCTCAAATATTGTTGTAGCCTTGAGCCATATTTAAAAGAGATTTTATAGGCATAGTGAAGTGAATGAATAAATGCCATGATGAAATTTTTCAACATCTTAGCAACCCAGGTTAGAAAAACACAATTACCAGTGTGTGAAATCGATTGATAATGTGTACATTTTAAGTTGTGGTTACAAAATTTGCTTTGCGTGAAGGTACAAACGTGATGTAGCCAGTTTTCCACTAGCGTGAGAGGCAAGATGCACAATAGTTTTGCATTGGCATGAGAAGCGAGGAATCTACAACAATGTCTTGAAATTGTATCGGAAGAGAATGCATTAAAGGACACCTTCAAAGTATAACTAGCTTTATTATTGCTATGTTTTGGAGTTGAGATTTGAATTGGAGAATTTCTCTAAGAGTCTAAACCCACATGGCACTATAAATAGGTTTCACACATATGACACACGACAATATAAAATATATATTCTAGCAAAGCATTTGATTTAAACGAACTTCTAATTTTTGAAACTTGTTTTTAGAGCTAAAAGGTAGTGTTGTATATATATTATCTTATTATACCTATCGTGAGGCAATGTATATATTGTAATTGATCTTCGGTCAAACAATATTATTTGGTGCTTTGACTAAAAAGTTATCAAAATTTTCCTAACTCTTACATTATAGACTTTTTTTTCCAATTATTTTAACTCATTTGTCTAGCATGACATTGGATGATCACTTGGGGTCTTATTGCCAAGGCGGCAACAGATGGATTTCTTGGCATTGAGGAAATATTTAATATCAAACTGTATAAACACATCCCAATGAGTTTGCCTAGTCTTCTGAGCTCATTGTCATTGCATCCATTAGTTTGCTTGGTCTTTTAGCTCACCACCATTGCATCCATCGTCTATGTCAATGCCATCATCGTCGTTGTGTCTGTCATTGACACCTCCTACCGCCTTTGTCACTACCACCGCCTTTTCACGCTTTCAGAGCATTGAATCATCTCGTGCTCACCTTGTGCTCAACCAATATGCATTCATCCTGTGTGCAGTCGTTATGTTTTGTACCTTGATTCTTCCCTTAGATATCAAATAAAGGAAGAAAACACAAATTGGGAGTTGGTAATCAAGTGACTCCTCTTCTCAAGCTCATTGCAGAGCCAACAAGTGCTCGCTTCATGTTGTTTGTGGTAAACCATGAGTATTTGGAACCATAAATTATCAAAGGAGAAGTGCACGATAGCATGAACTTATGTTTGGAAAGTCGCTATTCAAATGATCAAGCTTTCTTTTTTCGGGGGCGTCAGTTCCATGTCCTTCAAAAAGGAGGATTGTTCGCCAGTTTCCCAAATCACCCACTGCAAGTTTTGCAGCCAGAGATTTGATCATAGGATTGCTGGTAAAATAACCTCAACATTGCTTACTGGTCAAGCAAGGAGCAACTAAAATCAAACAACACCCTTCCAAAACCAGAGAGCGCACTTTTCCAAGAGTGCAATCCTCAAAAGTAAGTGATAAATACTTTGCATAGCTTATTCAATATTCCAGCATTATTCGTGCAATTTGGAATTACTTATGTGTTTCAAATGGCCCAATAATTTTTACATGTGTGAGCAATTCTATGAAGATGGCCCTATGATGTTGATAAACAAATGGACTCAACATTCCAGAAATTAGCATACATGATTAAGAAATTCCTTGTACTAATTGTCCAAGTTATCAAATGACTTAAGCACATTTACATCATACACAAGAACACAACAATTTACTTGAAGTGGGTGAATGTATTCCTAACCCTAAGAAGGAGGATGGAATACCTGGTTGGATGGAGGCAAATTCTACCCCTGTGAAACCCTAACTAGGTTTGTTTATGGGTGGTAACATTGGTCCCGGAGTCAAGTTTTCCACTTGGGGGCAAACCTAGTACCAACCAAGCTAAAACAGTGGAAATCAACTATTTAAAAATCCAATGTTTACTATTGTTCATAGATTAGTTTAAGGGTTTTACATCATTTTCGAGGTTTTACAACGTTTTTCTACTAAGTTTTACAGTCTTTTACTGGGGTTTCTTCCTCATTTTACTGCTTTCAGTAATGGAGGGTGGTTTTCGTAGTGGTGACCAAGATTTGGTCCTATCAGGCGGAACTGAGGCAGGGTGTACTCCTCTTAAGCCGTCCTTGTCGAATTTTCCATGTGATGGTTGTATGGTGACGGGTACTCATTTCTCTCCACGTGGGGGGACTACATTCTCGTTTGTCAATACTAATCCTGTGGCTAAGGTTATATTTGAACCGCTGCCTATTTCATTGGAAACGAGGGTTAATAGGAAGAAGGGTGGTTCCTGGACTAGTTCGCAAGAAAAATTTCCAGGTAAAAGGCGCTCGCGGGGGGTTAAACATTCTACTTTAGGGGAGAATCTTATATTCAAGAAGGAGAAGAAGGGCAGACCCCAGTGCGTATTGGGTAAGGACATCACATTTGATATGGTTCTGGCATTGTCCCAAAGGGATCTGGTTGGGAAATTTGAGTATATCAAACTCTCCTGAGCTTAGGTTTTGAGTTGGATTTGGTAGAATTGGAAGCATTTCATTGACAATATTCCACGAGTTCTTATGCTAGTAAACGGGTGGATGGTTTTTCAATTTCTTTATGAGGAGGACAGATAAAACATTGAAGAGAGATTTTGGGTTTTACGGCATGGGTCTCTTGTGCTTTCGCATTGGCATTCTGGTTTCGATCCCCACATAGAAAAGATCCCCTGTATACATTTGTGGGTTATGCTCCCGAGGTTCCCACTTCAATACTGGAACCTTAAAGGCTTTATGGCAGTTGCTAACTCCATTGGTCGTTTCATCTTTATAAAGGATGAACATCTATTAGGGTGTGAGAGAAAAACGCCTCGTATTCTTGTTGAAATTTATTCGGTAGGTGGTCTTCCGAGGGAGTTGGAGGTCATTTGGGAAGGGGGCTCATTTATTAAACGTTTGGATTATTGGAGGGTACCATTTCGATGTCACCGATATAGGGATATCGAACATTCCCGAGCTCATTGTTTGGCTAGGGTCTCGAAAGGTTCGAAGGCTAGGGACGACCTCTCTCAGCAAGACCAGGAGGTCTCAGATGATGGACACCTATTCCCTATACCTTGGCATAAGAGTTATGCTACCGATTTTGTTAATAAGTTTGTCGAGTCATTACCTGTTTTATTAAAATTCTTACCTATAGAAGATATCATTAAAACTCTTTCGGTTATGAATGATTATAATTTAGATAATGAAATTGAGTTGGATCCAGATTCTAAATCTAGGACTGCCCTGGCTATGTGTTCCGCTAATAAGAACTCTCCTTCTCTTGGTTCTGATTTTGGGACCCTCTATGGGGTAGGTCAGGTGATGACTTCCATGGAGCCCTTGGTCATCTCCCCTGTTTTTAATGGTCGGGAGGGTCTGCTTGAGAAGTGTCCCTCTGTTCCAATTGAAGACATCTCTTGTCCTTTTGACCTTAGGTCTCTTAATAATTTGGATTTTCCTCCTCTTTCTAGGGAGAGGCCTAATTCCCTGGGGATTGAACTCTCTCCTTCCTCACTTTCTGACTCTGCTCCTCCCTTGATTGGCGATTCTGAGGACTTTAGATCTCCTTTGACTACCTATTCCTCGGGGGCCACAGATTCCCCTGTTGTTATCCCCATTTCTTATATCTTTAATGGGAATGTGACTATCCGTAAGGCTAAGAAAAATAAGAAAGGCAAGGGAGTTTCTGTGCAATCTGGGGATCCGATGGTTTCAAAATCTACTAATGTTAACCCTAGGTTTCCTCTTTATTCGATAAGGGTTTATCTAGGATTACCTCTCCTTCCTCTATGAGTTCATCTGGGGATCTTAGAGTTTATGCGGCCCATAACAAGGTGGTTTAATGCATATTGTTTCTTTTAACATCCGAGTTCTAGGCAGTGGCCCGAAGAGAGATGCCTTTAAAATATTTATGGAGGTTGTACATCCGAGTATTGTTCTTGTGCAGGAGACTATGTCTACTTCCATTGATGCTTGTAGTTATTTTCTCAAAATTAATCCCAATTGGTGTAGATGTGCCTTGGATTCCTCTAGTCTTTCTGGGGGTACCCTTATTGCTTGGAATCCCATTGATGTTGATTTGAAAGCTTACCATACTCCTGTAGGCATTATGGTGGAAGGGAAGCTTAAAAGATTTCAACGAATGATCAGAATTCTGAATATATATGGTCCCTACCGAAATCGAAAACCTTATTGGGACCAGCTGGTATCTAAAGGTATTTTGCATGATGTTGGCCTAATTTTGGAAGTTGATTTTAATTTTACTATCTCTACTGAGGAGACTTGGGGATCTGGCAACATATTTGATCCGCTTGCTATATATTTTGTCTCCCTTTTCGAAGATACCAGATTGGTGGACATTGTCCCTAACATCCTATTCCCAACTTGGTCGAATGGAAGATGCGGAGGTACTGGGATTGCTAAAAGACTTGATCTATTCTTCATGTCCGAAGACTTATGTGACTCTTTGGGCCATTATTGGTCTTGGTCTTATTCAATTGGTATCTTTGACCACAAGGTGGTCATCCTTCAGCTGAATTTCGATAAAGGTTTCAATTTTTATCCGTTCAAGTTCAACCCTTGTTGGTTGGATGAACCTTCTTTTTGTGATATGGTCTGGTCCCAATGGAGTATTTTATCCCAGCAACTAGATCTCCCACCTCTACAAAGTTTGATTAAGAAACTCTCATTGCTACGCGAGGTTGTTATTAATTGGGAAAGGGAGAAAAAGGAGGAGAAATCCAAAGTTCTGATTGAGATTGAAAAGGAAATCCAATCCATTTCGTGCAAATTGGATGATCACTTGTTCTTAGTGGAAAGAAAATAATACCTTATCAGTCTGGAGACGAAAAAGCATAAGATTTTAAATCAGATTGAAGAGTCATGGCGTCAAAAAAGTAGGGTTGTTTGGTTGAAGGCGAGTGATAAAAATACTAAGTTCTTTCATCGCTTTGCTAATCAAAGGTGTCCGACGAATGATATTTGGGATATTAAAGATGACTAGGATCGGGTTTTTACTGACAAAGCTTCTCTCAAAAGTGCAACTATCAAGCATTTCCAAGGCGTTTACACTAATAATAGGGCCTCAAATTTGGTAAGTCAGCTGGACACTATAAAAAAATTTCCCAGCTATTTTAGTGAAGCTGGATGTCAAGAAGTGGGCAAACCAATCTCTGAGGAGGAAGTTCATAATGTCTTAAAATTATTCACCAAAGATAAAAGTCCTGTCCCAGATGGGTGGACTGTGGGGTTATACCTACACTTCTTTGATCTTCTAGGTAAAGAAATTACGGAGGCTATAAATGAATCACGGAGAAAGGGTCAGGTTCCTTGTAACTTGAATTCTACTTATATTACCCTTATTCCTAAAAAGGATAAACCCTCTGATTTTAATGATTATAGACCTATTTCGCTATGTAATCTGCTCTATAAGATTATTACTAAAATCATTGCTGAGAGATTAAAACCTTTCCTTGGAAGGTTTATTTATAAATAACAATTCAGTTTCCTTACAAATCGCTAGAACCTTGATGTGGTTGGTGTGACTCAAGAAGGCTTAAATTCTGTGAAAGTCAAGAAGCTTATGCTTTTATTCTTAAGATGGATCTTGTGAAGGCTTACGATAGGGTGGATTAGACCTATTTAAGATTTATAATAATTCAAATATGTCTTTCAGTGGAGATCATGAATTGGATTATGGCATGTATCAGTTCAACAAGGTATGCTGTGTTAATCAATGGTTCCCCTACTTCCTTTTTTAGTGGTAACCGTGGACTTCGTCAGGGTTGTCCGCTCTCTCCATATTTGTTCATTTTGGCTATCGAAGGGCTCAACATATTGATTCATAAGGCGAAGGAACAAGGACTTATCTCGGGTATAAGGGTTGCTAAGTCCTTTCATATCTCTCACCTTTTATTTATTGATGACGTCCTCTTGTTCGGTGAAGGATCTATTTTAGAATGGCGACAATTCCATCGGATTATTACTATTTCCTATGAAGCCTCAGACATGACTATTAGTATACACAAGTCCTGTTTCATCTATCAATGCCACGATCCCGGTGTTAAGGAACAAATTGGGTCTTTATTCCCTTACCAGATGTTAGAATTGGGAAAGGGGATTAAGTATCTTGGCTTCCTACTGAAGCCCAATGATTACAAAATCTCATAATGGAATTGGCTTATACAAAAAGTTTAGAGGAAGATAGGGTAATGGACCTACAGGTGGTTGTTTTTGGGGGGTTGTCTCACCTTGGTCAACTCAGTTCTGTAGAGCATATCGGTATACTGGTTCTCTTTATTCTTGGTTCCCAGTTCTGTGATCTTGGTTATTAGAAGGTTTATTTTTCAATTTCTTTGGGATGGCAATTTGGCATCTTCCAAATTTCACCTTGCTGCTTAGGAGAATATTTCCCTGCCTAAGTACCTGGTAGGTTGGGGCATCAAGCACCTCTCTCAATTCAATCTAGCGTTATGTGCTAAAAAAATTTGTTAGAGTCTTTTTTATGCTGGATTATGGGGAATAAAAGTTGTTAAATCCAAATAGCTTAAAAGGTTACTTCTTGTCTTCTGGTTTTGATCTGTTAATAAAACTGTCTGTGGTGGTTCAACCCTGTGGAGAAGTTTGGTAAAGTCGTATCTTGTTATTAACCATGCCATTTTCTAGGATACGGCCCATGGAACTCAAATTAACCTGGGTGTTGATCCTATACTCGATATGGGAGAGGTATACAAGCTTTATTGGGAACTTATTGATGCATTACACAAGATTGGTATTTTTGTACTAAAGCAGGTGGTGATCTCTTAGGCGATCGGGACTGTTCAATGGAGATCGGCTGAAGATTTATCATTAGTAGAATCCCTTGCTCTTGAATGGGATTCCTTTATTGATAAACTTCGTCATGCAGGTATTTATCTTAATCAAGAAGAAGATAAGTTAGTTTTGTCCTACAATCGTTTCAATGGCTCGATCAGTGCTTGTTTGGCGTATTCTTGCGTGTTGGAAGCGGAGATGATGGCAGGCCCTCTGTGGTGGTTGAAGCAAGTGTGGGTTGGAAAATGTCAATTGAAAATCTGTTGTTTTATTTGGCTCTGCTTACATAATAAGATATTAACTTGGCATAATCTACAATGACAAGGTTTTGTAGGACCGGGCATTTGTTCGTTGTGTCTCTCAGATTTTGAGGAGATAAATCACTTATTTGGCAGCTGTTGTTTTTTTCAATGTGCGTGGGTCGAATTGACTAAGTTTTTTAACTTATATGTATCTTGGCACCAACCTTCTTTTAATGAAAATCTACTCCATTGGTTCTCGGATCAAAGAACAAACCACTGCCTGATCTTTATATTATCTGGGTGGTATGGAGAGCTCGTAATGGTCTCCTTTTTCAAAATGTGAAGCCACAGGTTTCAGTGGAATGCACCAAAATTATATCGAGTTATTTGGTCAGCAAGGGTGTTGTTTCTGATAAGGGTCCAAGAATGCTCAATTCAATGAATCAAAGTTCACCTATCCTTTGGGTTATTTCGATGGTGCAGAATAATCAGGATTTTGTGGGGCAAGCATGGTCCTTAAAATTAGCCACTGTCATGTTTTTTGTTTATCGTTAAAAGCTGGTAAGGGTACCAACACGAGGGTTGAGCTCGTTGCCTTATGGGGCTTACTGTGGTTTTTCAGGATCAAAGGACTGTTGCATTTACGGGTGTTTGGCGATTCACAATGTATTGTTGAATGGGAAAAAGACAGATATACTCTACATTCATTACATCTGGTACAGTCGATGAGGAGGATTAAATCCTTGATTACAACTTTTGAGCAGGTTTCCTTTGGGCACATCTACCGGTCTTTTAATGTTGAAGCTGACACTTTATCCAAGCTTTCCCTTAGCAGGATGGATGATTGTCTTATCTTAGAAGATTTTTAGGGATGGAGTCGTGATTGGCTCAGACTGTTTTACTTTTTACTGATGAAGTTTGCCTTATTGTCAGTGGTTATTTTGTAGAGCTGAGCTAGTAGTACTAATTTGACATACTTTATGTTGGTAACCCTTGTAATCTGGGATGTATTTTCATCTGATAGTCCATTTCACTGTAGTTTTTGAAAAAAGAGAAAGCACCTCGATTCTCTTCGTTTGGATGTAATAGTGACACAACTTTGTGCCTAGTATAAAGTTGGTTTTTTTCCAGTGTGAACAAAAAATCAACATTTTACTCCTTTGTAAAAAGCAACAACCAGACTTTGAAATCTTTCCTGCCAAACTGTGTCCCATATTTGCCATAACAGACAAATTCACACTTAGTCTCAAAGAATATTGAATGGGGCAAACATTGAACATCTAAAGCTGTTTTACGTGAGGAATACTAAGAAACAAAAATAAAAAAATAACAAAAGATGCACGACAATTAACCCATTACAAAGAAATTGGAGGCAGCCAACGAAATAGAAATGTGTACATGATGTAACAAATTGATGACTTATTTTTCAGTTTTATACCATTGATAATAGATGCATGATATGCTTGAGCAGAGAGTAGGGAATCGAGATGGGCCTGCTCAAACTAAAGAGGACGCTTGGGTTGGGAAGGAGCGGCAAGAGCGGGCCCAGGCACTATTATTCTTCGAATCCTCGCTCCATCTACTTTGTTGCTCAAACACTTCCGAATAATCAAAGAATGCTTGGAATAATTGGCTTGTAGAGAGAGAGAATGGTATATTCAAAATACAATTCTAACAATTTGAATCCAATATTACCATTACTACAACGCCTGAACAGTCACAACCTATGACAATACAAAGCAGAATATTAGATACAAACACAAATGTGCAAATGTCTCTGCGCATAGGGCATGTCTGCATACATAAAATCTATGTCCAATTCAATAGACTAAAGTTAAGGAAAGCCCAAATTACGTCGATTGAAGGATTTACTCCTGGAAACAAGGAAGAAAAAAAATTACATTTCCATTTCACTGTAGTTTCATCTGATAGTCCATTTCACTGTAGTTTTTGACAAAAGAGAAAGCACCTCGCTTCTCTTCATTTGGATGTAATAGTGATACAACTTTGTGCCTAGTATAAAGTTGGTTTTTTCCGGTGTGAAAAAAAAATCAACAGTTTACTTCTTCGTAAAAAGCAACAACCAGACTTTGAAATCTTTTATGCCAAACTGTGTCCCATATTTGCCATAGCATACAAATTCACACTTAGTCTCAAAGAATATTGAATGGGACAAACATTGAACATCTGAAGCTGTTTTTCGTGAGAAATGCTAAGAAACACAAATAAAAAATAACAAAAGATGCATGACAATTAACCCATTACAAATAAATTGGAGGCAGCCAACGAAATAGAAATGTGTACATGATGTAACAAATTGATGACTTATTTTTCAGTTTTATACCGTTGATAATAGATGCATGATACGCTTGAGCAGAGAGTAGGGAATCGAGATGGGCCTGCTCAAACTAAAGAGGACGCTTGGGTTGGGAAGGAGCGGCAAGAGCGGGCCCAGGCGCTGTTATTCTTCGAATCCTCGTTCCATCTACTTTGTCGCTCAAACGCTTCCGAATAATCGAAGAATGCTTGGAATAATTGGCTTGTAGAGAGAGAGAGAATGGTATATTCAAAATACAATTCTAACAATTTGAATCCAATATTACCATTACTACAACGCCCGAACAGTCGCAACCTATGACAATACAGAGCAGAATATTAGATACAAACACAATTGTGCAAATGTCTCTGCGCATAGGGCATGTCTGCATACGGAAAATCTACGTCCAATTCAATAGACTAAAGTTAAGGAAAGCCCAAATTACGCCGATTGAAGGATTTACTCCTGGAAACAAGGAAGAAAAAAAATTCCCAACACAAAGTCTACAAAAGGATGAGGAATTGTTCTCGGCTTGAATTCTATCCATTGCAGTTCAAGCTCGAAAGAACCAAACTACAAGAGAATGCCATCCATGGTTATGAACATAATTTTTTAACACAAATAAAAACATGGGAAGGAAATCATAATTAAATTTATGCATTAAATAAAATTCTTCAAGGCAAGTGATCAATCATGAATCACTTGAGAGTTGGACACAAATGCATTTGAGTGTCTTTTGGATTGATTCGGAAGCAAGCTCACCTAAATTTGACATGGCATCTTACCTTATGGATTGCATGTGTACTTGTATGGATTTATTAGTTTAAATACCACTTGGAAACTTACATTTGTACCAGTATACCTAATGAGGCAATGTCATCAGGTCAACGTCAAATCTACAGTATTTAAGTTTTTTTATTAAAAACTATGCAGCAGGTATCCGCTACCACATAACCTTGTTAAAATTGTATAATCTAGTGATATCACGTAATGTTAGGCTAAGTTACTTTCTTGACATATTAATTTTGTTAATGTGTAATTGTCATGTAGTATTTTGGAGATGATACAACGTAAAGAAGGTATAGAGCATGTTCACATATGATTAAACACTTTTACTTGAAACAATAAGCATATTCAATATATATATATATAATTGGTGATTAAATTGTATCATCTTTGTAAATCATTTTATATAACTATGAAAGACTTTGGTTTAAATTAGCATGGCACTTTAGCATCAGGACTTTGGTTCAAAATTAATATGTGGTATGGCCAAAATGGATGCAAGTTAATTTAGATATGCCGATGTTAAATACAATTATATTATTATAATTTATGATATATATATATATATATATAAGCATGCAACATGTAAATAATAATTGATACGTCATAGATGACAAATGCATGTATGTATATGTGTGTGTGTGTGCGTGTGTGTGTATGTATGTATGTATGTAACATATATATGTGTGTGTGTGTGTGTGTGTGTAGAGAGAGAGAGAGAGAGAGAGAGAGAGAGAGAGAGAGATTGTCCTAGGCTATTTGGAATGTCCATCCCAAGTTCAGATCCGTGAGATTCGAAATGATTGTAGTCCTAGAGTGGTGATAGGTTGGCAATGGCAGTGATGTTGGCCTAGCGGGCTTGGTGGGTTGTGCCCCGCCCATGAGAAGTGGGATGAAGTTTACAGTAAATGTCACCTAGTTGCTTGGATGCACATGGACATGCCATGTCGCATTGTCCATGTTACTGGTCTTGAATGTTGCGTTTACTACAATGTCTTGGGGATTTAGCCTTGTTTTCTCGGAGGTTCTTCGTTGTTCCTGGTTTGGTCGTGGTTTAAGGGTTTCATGTTTTTTAGTGGCTTGCTTCTTGTGTGTTTTAGCTTGGCTCTCTGTTCGTGGAATGGGACCAAAATCAGTGACTGTGTGCATTAAATTCCCGTTCGTGCGTGGGGATTTGGCCCTTAATGCTTCGATGGAGATTTTTTATATGGCGTTCACGGTTTGTGTTGCTGGTATTTTGTTGTATTTAGTTGGTACTTGGGAGTGTCTCGGTGTTCACGTGGCGTTTGTTGATGTGCATTTGATGGACAATGCAAAACATTTGTATCTTGTCAAGATTCTTTGTCGAAATTGTTTGTGGTTGAAATTGTTTGTAAGTTTCATTCCTGGCATATGTTGTGGCTTGTTTGGGTCTTTGGTTTGCATGGTCTGGATATAGTCACAAAATTCGGAATGTTATTCGGTTTGGGGTTTGTTGTTTGCACTTCATTGTTTTTTTGCATTGGCTTGATGGACCGATATCAATTGTTATACAACTTCTGTGTGCGGAATTGTTTTAGGCACTTTTAATAGGCCTAGGGCAATTATGGCCTTAGGTTTTGTGGTTTCCACGACTTGGAAATGTTCAAAGGGTTATGTAGCTTATCACTTTAGGTTTTGTAGATTTTGGAATATGCATTTTTCTTAGCGAAATCATTTTCCCCATGTCTCCCTTGAACAACTTCCACGTAGTCGGGAAATTGGAAATGCGTTTAGTTGCTTTCCCTGGGGATATTTTTTCATAGGGGTTAGTTGGCATTTGCCCCGTGTCTCCCTTGAACAACTTCCATGTGGTCAAGAAATTGGAAATGTGTCTTGCTGTTTTGCCTGGAGAGGCTTTTGCATAGGATTTTGGAGCTTTGTCTTTTTCTTGTACTAGGCAATCATTGCAAATGCATTCCAAACTAGATTTCATTGCTTACCAAAGACCGTTATGAGATTGCAGTCCTTTTTCTATTAAAAATTGTAATGCTAGATGGACATATTTCCCTTGTTCTAGTTTTGGGAGGTTGTTGGGCCTCTTATTCTAGTCAAGGTATTTGTCTTGTGAGCTTTGGCCTCTTTCTTTTTTCGTCATTAAAATGAGCTGTTGAACCTAGTATTTTGGTTGAGGTCTCTATATTGTCAATTGTTTCCCCCTTTTTTTGTCATTCAAGTAATATCCTTTTAATATTTGTAAATTTTAGAGTAAATTACAGGGTCCTTCGTTTTTAGGAGCAAGGCAATAGTATTTAATCCAAGTAGGTTTTAGATGTTGACTTCCTTGATATTTTTAAAAGTTCCTAGTGTTGATAACAATTTAATTATGCATATTTGATGCATTGTTTTCTAATACAAAACATAGAGCTTTGTACTGGATCTTTGCAACAGAACATCCATTTGCATTAGATAATATATTCACGATCAAGAGTACTTTAGCATTTCTCCAAGATTTGCGTATTGTCTTGCGTGGAAATGTTTGCAATACCTAAGGTCTCTCACCAACAAGTTGCTTAGCTTGTACTGCTATTACCTAAGCTACTCTTCTGCATGTTGATAATTGTTCTAACTCCTAATATATATGAAATTCTAGGCATGTCAGTTTGTTTATTATTTCCATTTTTCTCCAACAGTGTGTTTTTTTGTTTTCAGTCCATGTCTTCTTCCATGGACAAATCCTTTACTTTCTATCCATTAAAATTGGGAGACAGATAGACATGTTCACAAGCTTGATGGATGGTCATTCACTATACCAAAGATGTCATATAACATACAAATTTCAATATTCGAATTATGTTCTTAACTTAATGGCATAATGATTTGTTATACTAAAGAGATCTATCTGGTTTGTTGCTACCACACAAAGTCGCATATAGATTCTATAATGTTTTAAGGGCTTAGTTGTTGTTGGATTTCACATAGAAGCTAGTGCCTTTGATTGCTTAGCTTGTATTGTTATTACCTAAGTTACTCTTCTGCATGTTGATCATTGTTCTAACTCCTAATATATATGCAATTCTAGGCATGTCTATCTGTTTATTATTTCCATTTTTCTCCAACACTGTGTTTTTTGTTTTTAGTCCATGTCTTCTTCCATGGACAAATCCTTTCCTTTTTATCCATTAAAATTGGGAGACAAATAGACATGTTCACAAGCTTGATGGATGGTCATTCACTATGCCAAAGATGTCATATAACATACAGATTTCAATATTCGAATTATTTTCTTATCTTAATGGCATAATGATTTGTTATACTAAAGAGATCTATTTGGTTTGTTGCTACCACACAAAGTCACGTATAGATTCTCTAATGTTTTAAGGGCTTTATTTGTTTTTGGATTTTACATAGCAACTAGTGCCTTTGATTGACAATGATCCCAATATAGTATTTTTTCAAGAGTTTGACATATCATGTCTCCATTATATTTCCTTGTACAAATTGTATTTCTCCCTTACAAACTCATATAATGTGTATTTTATTAGCATTTGTGTCACCTCTATATGTAAAGTATATAATGTATTCTCCATTTTTCCAATCATGTATTAATTGTTCCTATTTTCCCCTTTGATGCAAACACACATTGATCCTCTACAATCACCAGTTTTCTTCTCCATGATAGTATTTTTGTTGGATGTATAGTACAGTCATGCATGCTTGTGTATGTGTGCATGTGTATAAGAGAGAAATGTGAGTTGGTTTTAGCATAGAATGCATGACTTTGTTTTCAAGACCAAATTTACAAGATTATGTTCACAAACTTGTATATATGGTACTAGATATTGATCTTAACTCTTCTATCTTATTTCATATGAATGTCTTTTTATGTATTTTGTTGCATCGATTGTGCTGTAGCAAAAATGTTGTTTTTACTTTTATAGATTTCTAGATATTCCTAATGTTGATATCAATCTAATTATGCATATTTGTGCATTGTTCTCTAATACAAAACATAGAGCTTTTCTCTGGATCCTGCTAATAGAACATTTATTTGCATTAGATAGTATTGTTAAATGTACAGCATCATGAGACATTCTCCAAACCAATCTTGTGCAACCAAGATTGATCCATCTATATAGAGGTGAGCACTTTGATTGCATTTCATGTAAAGGTTATTCCTCTCATATATAGGTAATTGATCAAATTAATGATGTTGTAAAGTCTTGTTTGACAAGGCTCCGGACTTGTGTGTCAAGTCACGATTCTCATGTGAACCTTTTGCATAAAGGTATCCATGGGATGGACCTCCCGTATAGAGGTGGAATTTCGGCATAAAGGTCATGCTTTACTTTTAAAAGCATTTAATGGTGTGTGATGTATTATTAACCATGATCACCAATTGTTATTAAGTCTCCTTTAGAGATTGATCACCTCTAAAGTGAATTACTTTATCATATGATCATTTGGCCTAAAATAATATAATATGACCACAACATTCGATAATTCTTCTTAATATAATGTAATATGATGGATAATTAAATTTAGCACATATTGACCATGCAGTAAAAGATAAAGAAATAAAATATAAAGCATAAAGATCAAGAGAATTTGAAATTGCCCATGCATACACTTCAGCTAATTAAAGAGAACTTGAATGGTTAAAGCCTCATTTATAAAGCTTCAGTTAAGTAACAATGTATGCCTCAATCAATGCTTTAGTTAAAGCATCAGTTAAAGATATGCAATTCGTTAACTAAAGGAGAACTTAGTGATCACTTCAGCAAAATCAATCGGCATGATTTTCAGTTAAGAAAAGTTAACTAAAGTGTTAAAAAGGAATTAGTTAACTAAAGTGTTTTGCATGATGACACTTTAGTTAAACTGAAAGTTAAAAGACGACACTTAAGTTACATCACTAAAGTTGGTCCTATTGCATGATGACACTTATGTTAGCTTGCTAACTAAGTGATCCTACATCGGCTATGAGGCGAGTTCACTCCAAAGTCAGTTTAGCATGATTTCAAGTTAAGGAAGAAAGGCATGGTGCATTGTTGGTGCATGATTGAAGAAACTAGAAGTGCACTGCAACTATCCAAGAAGATAACTCGCTATGGTTTGCATGGGAGGCTTATCCTTCATGCGTTGGTTCACTATTCCTTACATGGCAATGATTTTTGCCATGTATTGATGTGCTAGGCACATTGGAAAACACATCTTATTGATCTCTCTTCTCAGTTGCTTCTGTATTTTCACCAAGAGTGTTTGGTGATCTATTATCTTCCGAAATCAATATGTTATGTTGTTAAAGAAGGACATTATCTTCTATCCATTATATTATACCGAGAAGAGTTGCTAGGGTTTTTTGTTCTCATTGTTTTGAGGATTTTCCCCGTGGTATATCTTGTGTTATTGTTGTATGAATTTCATGTGATTGAATTGTCACATTGTTTCAAGTTTCAACATCTAAAAGAATTAAACATGAAATCTCAACCAAATATTAACATGGTATCAGAGCTCAAGACGTGAAGGAGCTCAGTTTTGCATGCCAACTAAAGCCTACGAAGATCCTAAGAAGATCCTAAGAAGATGAGCATAATATTTGAAGATTATGGCATCAATCTCTGTACGACCAAAAGACCGTCTTGAGGGCACCTCAAACTTCAACACTTGGAAGGTTAGGATTCTCAACATCCCAGAGGAACATGACTTGGATAGCTACGTATCCACTATGCTAGAGGAGACTACGCCTAATGCAGGGCACATCAAATTCAAGAAGAATCAAGCTAAGTTCAAACAGATCATCTATGATTCGGTAAAAGATAACTTGATGCCCATGATTACACCGTTGAAGACCGCAAATGAATGTTATGATACATTGACTAATATATATGAGAAGAAGGCCCCAAATCAAAAGAGGGCATCGAGGAACAAGTTATGAAACCTCAAGATGGAGAAGGACGAGACAGTGGCCTCCTTATTAACTAATATCTCTTGGGTAAGAGATCAACTTGTTAACATTGGAGTTGTAGTGGATGAAGATGATCTCATCCAAACTGTCGTTGAAGGTCTCCGATCTTCATGGGAGACATTCTTGGCTGCTAGCAATGGTCGATAAGTGCAACCTTGGGTTCAAAATATTGTGGCATGAATGTATCCAAGAGGAAGGGAGAATCCATAGCAAAGCTATTTTCATGTCCCCAATTAAATGGTTTTCTGATAAATAATTAAGTTGGCCTACCCAATTCCTAAGGGTTATGTGGAAGAATTAAAATATTGACATTTAACCCCAATATCTATAGTTTCTCATGAAAATTCAATATCCTAAATTGATGATGGAAAAATAAGCCAATAAATTATGGAATAGATGTCAAGTGCTCCAAAAATAAGTGGCATTAGGTCCTAGTTGGACTTGGGGGTGCATAAGTGGACATGTGGGGTCCACATGAGAGAATATTCCTCCTTTAAACATGGAGCCATCCCCAAATTCGAGTTGGAAGGGAAGAGGTAACATTCATGAAGGAAGAGGAAGAGTCGTAGGGATAAAAATAGGCAATGACAGATTCTATGACAACTATGACAAGCATTATGACACTTATGACACCTATGACACTTATGACAGATTCTATGACACCTATGACACTTATGATATATGACATCTATGACAATGTAAGAACTAAAAATAGACCAAGAGGGCCCATGAGAGGAGTTACACATCTCTAAAGCATCCAAAGGATTCCCCAATTCGAATTCATGGAGGAGTTGGAGACAAAAGATGAGCTAAGTGTCATGTGGGGCCAATGAAGGGTCATAGCTCCCACTAATTCTAATTTCATGAGTAATTAGGAGATAATTTGAGTTATAAGGAGGTAAATGAGTCAAATAAAGTTATTAAAAGGATTCCAAGTCGAAATGGAGCAGCTTTTGGTCATTTTTTATTTGCATCTTTGCAATTGGGGAGAGATTCAAGCTTATCCTTGCACGGTGGATGCTCATCCTCACTGCCTTAGAACCAATTTCGAGGGTGCAAGATTCCCATCCAAGTTGGTTGATGGAGAGGCCATTCAGACCTCTCAACAAAGCTTCATGGAGATGTTTTGATGCAGGTTCAAACCCCAACTGAGTTCGAGTTCATCTTCTCTCATTCTTCTCTATGCCTATTCTACTATCTTTCTCTCAATGTCATGTAAATGTGCAAGGGCGCACTTCTTGTTGCATATAGTTAGTGGAGGATTGTTATTTAGACTTCAAGGACATGTTATTTTCTTCATATATCTGTAATAATCATATATGAAAGCCACAACTCGAAACACCATGTATTTCAAGTGATATTTTCAATCAAGAAAGAGATTCGAGCCATTTTCCCCATAGTGATTTTGGAATGATGTTGTACATGTTTTATATTAGAGTTTGCTGAGATATTTATCCATGTTAGGAGTTGTATATGAAGTTACTTTGATGGCCCAAATAATTTTTGCATACCCCTGAAGTGTCACTATAGTTTATGATTAAATTCGAGACTCCTTGTCCATCATTTTCACCACAAATTCTAGACTCCATAAGCTGATGTTCATTGGGACACTTATTCGACCCTAAAACCAAATCTAATGTTGCACACATATTGTACTTAATGTCCTCTAACAGAGCCAAGTCTTAGACCAATAATTAGTGAAGGTCGTACAGTGTTTGGAAGAGCATTTAATGGAAGACCTAGGGGGGATTTCCACTTCTCAAATTAACTAGTCTCGTCCTGAAGCTTCTTTCCTTGCAAATTGCAGACCATGGATGGGTATATCAGTTGTTTGGGTGTCTGATAGATGTATTCATGTGTCTTATTTCCTCCTAATTCCCTCCATACAGAATTCAAAACCATTTGGGATCATTTGGGACAGTTTAGGGTTTCACTAGTCCAAGATTCAAAAGTTGGCCAAATTGTGTAAACTTTCAAATTAGGGATATTACAGTGGTATCAGAGCATGGTCCTTGCACCTGTGCATTAATATCATACATTGAAGAATAATTTTCAGCCATGTCTTACTATTATGATGACTCCTATGAGTACAATGCTTATGAGCAGTATGAAGATGATTGTGAGCAATATGAAGAAGAATGTGAATGGTATGAGGAAGAGGTGCCATCATGCAACACTTCTTACAATTTCATAAGGAATGAAGGTTATTCTTATGACCCTATGTATGTGTTGAACTACCAAAGGATAATTCTATGAATGAATTACAAATATTGAGAGCAACATGTAAAACCTTGCCCCAACAATATCAGGCATATCTTGATCTGTATAAGGGAGGTACACAAAAGGCCATTCCTTTGGAAGAATTTTTTGATTGGGTGTTTGGACATAGACCCAATAATGAATATTTGGAGTTATTGAAGAAAGGTATATGCCCTTCTTGCAAAATACCTTGGAGAGCAAATCATATATGTTTGAGTGAAAAGGAGGAGACCCATGAGCCACCTAGTTCTGAAATAGGTAAAGTAGAAGAAGCATTACATGAAGAGGGTCGAAAGTCACTCCTAAATGACTCTAAAAAAGATGAAGAAACATCACATGAGCATGAAGAAGATTCCATTGAAAATACTGAAGATCATTCTGAGACACACTCTACTTTGGACATGAATCAAAGAGCATCGAGTTATGGATGCTTGAACTATGAAGGAGTACCTACTGATGGGTGCTCACACGTCTATGTTGGTGACATAGAGATAACTTTTGAAAGTGTTGCTGCAAGAAAATTTTCCATTAAGCATGAAATTAAAGGCCTTGTATCAGTTGAAGAAGAACCAAGATCAACTTCCCCATCACCACTTGAGCTTAATGAAAATGGTCCAAGCAGAAAGTACAAAGAAGAGGAGGTCCCTATACAATAACCTATTTTTCTTGAAGGGTCATCAAAGATGAATGAAAAGAAGATCCAAGAGACCCCTATCATACTCCATGACACTCAAGAATTGGTGTCAAATTCTTATTGGAGAGTTTCTTCATTAAAGGATCCTTGCTTCCTTGAAGACATGGAGAAGATTCAAAGAGCAATGTGCAACATCGAAGGTAATGTCATATCTTTGCTTTTTGATAGAAACAATTTAGTTGAGCTTAATGAATGGTTACATGGAGCATACTTGAAGAATAATGAGGATATTCATAAGCTCAAAATGCAAAATGAGCAACTTCTTGATAGGTTTCAAGATACTTGTTCTTCCTCCTATGTTTTAGATTGTCAAATGGTAGATTGCTTTGAGGGTTCTCATGACATGATGGATCATGAGAAACATGGCAACTTGCATGTGATTGATGTGTTTGGAGATGAGATTGATGAGATCCAAGCACTTGTTGTGGTGAAAGAGGAACTTGAGTTGCCTCTTGGAAATGGTTACACACTTTTTGAAGAAGTGTATGATTCCACAACCTTGGAACCAACCTACGAGGAAAGTTTTGCACTTTTGAGGGAGGTGCATGATCCTACCCTTATGGATCCTTCACATGATGACACTTTTCATTTTCTGATCACTTGGGTGAGTTGGTTCATTCTCCTATATCCCACACTTCCATATTTTGCAGCATTCATCCTAATGAAGTATGGGTGAAAGGTTTCTTTTTGAAGGTGCCACATGAGGAGTATAAAAATCCTATCTCCCCTTTTGAGGATGACATGAATAGAGCACTTTATTCTTTACATTTGCAGCAACATCCTTTGTTACTTTACGATGGTACACATCTACATGGATGCGCTTATGATGTTCACTTGAGTCACTTGAAGACTCATGATTTTCCTTGCTCCTTGCTTAGTTCAATTGATGTTGGAGGAACTTCATCCAATACTTGGGTGAAGAGATATATGATTGGAGCACATTTTTTTTGGAAGCAACATCCTTTGTCATTTCTTGATGACACACATAT
This sequence comes from Larix kaempferi, assembly GCA_027924585.1. Classification (NCBI taxonomy): domain Eukaryota; kingdom Viridiplantae; phylum Streptophyta; class Pinopsida; order Pinales; family Pinaceae; genus Larix; species Larix kaempferi. The sequence continues at coordinate 3,065,284 of BSBM01000262.1, read as the reverse complement.
ACATGGATGCATAAATGGTACTTCTTGGATGAAAGAACACACGGTTGATTATTTTGTTGTATCTTACATTCTTTTGGAGCAACATGGACATATTTTCTTGTGGGATGATTCCTACTCTTTTGGTGATGAGACATGGGACTTTCAACCTTGTCCTTTGAGCTTTAATGGTATCACTCTTGATTCTTGTGTGCATTTGGAACATGAGGACTATCTGGTTGATTGGGGGAGAATTGTTTGCATTCAACCTCACTTCAAGGATATGTATTTCATGATGGAGAGTCTCTCTTGGTCTCGGCCCAACCTTGAAGCAACTCATATTTTGATGCAGGGGCCCTCAAGGTTTCAATTATGCATTGGAAATGTTGAACTTCCAGTGTGGTGGTACGATCTTTACATCCTTCCTTGCATTTTTCATAGTGATGAATTTTTATTGTTGTTAGTGATGTTTGGAAAGATGCAGATGAGACAATGGGATCCTGGAATTCTTTGGAATGTTGTTTTCCACATGTGAAACTGCCACTCAAACATTTGCAACTAAGGCAGTGGGATCTAGGCAATCTTTTGCCTGCAAGTTTTTGTGGTAGAGCATGCCTATCTTTTGGAATGCAATTCAAGCAATGGGATCCTGATGTTGCTTGGTTTCAGCTCACTTGGAGTAGCAATTCGATTATTGGTTTGAGAGAGAAAGCCAACCTTCAGTTGTTTGAGTTCATCTTTGCAGAGCAATGTTCCAATTTTCTATGTGGGATACCTTTTGAGAGATGGATTCAATCTTCACATGCTTGGTGTTCATGGCATTTCATACTATAAATTTCACACCATGCATGTATTAAGATCATTTGGGAGCCTGTGATAATTTTTGGTCTCATTGGTTTCAATTTTTGGGGGCAACAAGTAGTATGGGAGATTGAGTCACCACTTGAGAAGGTGATTGTAATCAGAGTAGTGCATCAACAAGCATGGTGGTTCCTCTCTAAAATTTTCATGGAATCTTAAAGACACAAAATTGGGAAACTCAGTGGCAACTTCAAAGAATTATACAATGAGAAAAAGGCTTGAAAGTTCAGAAAGGGTTTCCAAAATATCAAAGAGTACATGGGTGCCACTACTTAGAGTTTTGGAAGGAAATTTTTGGAAGAAAAGTTTTGGAAAGAAAGTAGGTTCTTCACATCCATGTTTGAAATTGCTTGAGGACAAGCAATATTGGGTGGGGAGGATTGTCATGTCCCCAATTAAATGGTTTTCAGATAAATAATTAAGTTGGCCTACCCAATTCCTAAGGGTTATGTGGAAGAATTAAAATATTGACATTTAACCCCAAGATCTATAGTTTCTCATGAAAATTCAATATCCTAAATTTATGATGGAAAAATAGGCCACTAAATTATGGAATAAATGTTAAATGCTCCAAAATGAAGTGGCATTAGGTCCTAGTTGGACTTGGGGGCACATAAGTGGACATGTGGGGTCCACATGAGAGAATATTCCTCCTTTAAACATGGAGCCATCCCCAAATTCGAGTTGGAAGCGAAGAGGTAACATTCATGAAGGAAGAGGATGATTCATAGGGATAAAAATAGGCAATGACAGCTTTTATGACAACTATGACAATCATTATGACACTTATGACAGATTCTATGACACCTATGATTCTATGACATCTATGACAATGTAAGAGCTAAAAATAGACCAAGAGGGCGCATGAGAGGAGTGAAACATCTCCAAAGCATCCAAGAGATTCCCCAATTCGAATTCATGGAGGAGTTGGAGACAAAAGATGAGCCAAGTGTCATGTGGGGCCAATGAAGGGTCATAACTCCCACTAATTCGAATTTCACGAGTAATTAGGAGATAGTTTGAGTTCTAAGGAGGAAAATGAGTCAAATAAAGTTATTAAAAGGATTCCAAGTCGAAATGGAGCTGCTTTTGGTCATTTGTTATTTGCATCTTTGCAACTGGGGAGAGTTTCAAGCTTGTCCTTGCACGGTGGATGCTCATCCTCACTACCTTGGAACCAATTTCGAGGGTGCAAGATTCCCATCCAAGTTGGTTGATGAAGATGCCATTCAGACCTCTCAACAGAGCTTCATGGAGATGTTTTGATGCAAGTTCAAACCGCAACTGAGTTCGAGTTCATCTTCTCTCATTCTTCTCTATGCCTATTCTACTATCTTTCTCTAAATGTCGTGTAAATGTGCAAGGGCACACTTCTTGTTGCATATAGTTAGAGGAGGATTGTTATTTCAACTTCATGGACATGTTAGTTTCTGAATATATCTGTAATAATCATATCATGAGAGCCACAGCTCGAAACACCATGTATTTCAAGTGATATTTCCAATTAAGAAAGAGATTCGAACCATTTTTCCCAAAGCATTTGCATAGTGATTTTGGAATGATGTTGTACGTGTTTTATATCAAAGTTTTATGAGATATTTATCCATGTTATGAGTTGTATACAAAGTTAATTTGATGGCCCAAATGATGTTTTCAGACCCCTAAAGTGTCACTATGGTTTATGACTAAATTCGAGACTCCTTGCCCACCATTTTCACCACAAATTCTAGAGTCTAGAAGATGTTGTTCATTGGGATACCTATTCGACCCTGAAACCAAATCTAATGTTGCACACATATTATTCCTAATTCCCTCTAATAGATCCAAGTCTCATACCAAGAATTAGTGAAGGTCGTATAGTGTTTGGAAGAGCATTAAAGGGAAGGCTTAGGGGGGATTTCCACTTCTCAAATTAACTAGTCTTGTACCGAAACTTCTTCCCTTGCAATTTGCAGACCATGGATGGGTATATCAATTGTTTGAATGTCTGATAGGTGTCTTAATGTGTCCTATATCCTCCTAATTCCCTCCATACAGAATTCGAAACCATTTGGGATCATTTGGTACAGTTTAGGGTGTCACTAGTCCAAGATTCGAAAATTGGCCAAATTGTGTAAACTTTCAAACTAGGGATATTACAGCTATGTGCACTAAAGAAGAAAATATTTCCCTCATGGGAAGAATGAAGAAAGTAAATAAATCCTTCTTCCAAAAGAAGTTATCTCGTTCAAAGAAGGAGTTCAACAAAGGCTTTGACAAGTCAAAAGCTAGGTGCTACAATTTCAACAAGAAAGGTCATTTCTCAAGAGAGTGCAAAGCAAAGCAGAAAGGAAAGTTTCATGCTTGTACCACCATAGAAGATGAAACCACTCAAAAGAATGCATTTGAAGAAAAAAAGACAAGAAGGGATTATTACCTTGTCTCATCCCTTTCGGGATTCATCATCACAAGTGTAGACACGTGGTTGATTGACAGTGGCGCATCCAAACATATGAATGGTTACAAGACTGTGATCACTAACCTAAAGGAGAAAAAGTTCATATGCATGGTAGAGTTGGGGGACAACTCAACATATTCGATCCAAGGAGTTGGATCCACCTCATTCTAACTGAGCACCGATGATATTTTACACGTGGAGGACATTCTTTATGTTCCGAGCTTGAAGAAGAACCTCCTTTCAGTTTCGGTTCTTGAAGACAAAGGCTTTCGAGTTATCTTCATGGATAACAAAACACTTTTATGGAAGAAGTACAAAAGCCTAGAATCTGTTGCATGATTGGAGTTCGAGAGGGAGGACTCTACAAGGTACCCAAGAAGTACATTCAAGCTATGATTCACCACACTATCAGTCCATGCGAGCTATGGCATCAAAGGTTTGGACACCTACACTACAATGCGCTAGCAGGACTTCAAAAGATGGTAAAAGGTATGCCCGTATTTGATTTTGAGCATGATATTGTATGTCGGGGTTGTGCACTTGGGAAAAATGTTAAGAAAAAAAATTCCAACAGTACTACTAGATCTAAAGGGATTTTAGATTTAATGCATTCTTATATATGTGGTCCCATGTCATCCCCCTCTATGAGTGCCTTCTTATATTATTTACTATTCATAGATGATTTTTCTAGGAAGTCATGGATTTATTTCATGAAGGCTAAGGCTAAGAGTGAAACTCTTAGCAAATTTAAAGAGTTTAAAGCCCTAGTTGAAAATGAGAAAGAAAAGCACATTCGTGCATTAAGGTCGGATAATGGAGGTGAATTTGATTCGCATGCATTTAATGAGCTATATAGTGATGCAGGAATATGTAGACAATTAACAGTACCATACAACCCTTAGCAAAATGGGGTTGCTGAAAGGAAGAATAGAACCATATGTGAGGTTGCAAAATCCATGGTGCATGATCAATATATGTCTACCTCATTATGGGCAGAAACCACCAATACAATTGTGTACATCCATAATAGAATCCCACATGCCATTCTTGATGAGAAGAAACCAGAAGAGGTGTTTATAGGTTAGAAGCTAGACATCTCACACTTGAGGATCTTCGGGATCCCAGTATACATTCATGTACCAAAAGAAAAGAGAACAAAGATGGAGCCTTCTGGAAAGAAAGGCACGTTTGTGGGTTATAGTGATTCATCCAAAGCATACCGAATATATGTACCTGGTGAGAGACACATTGAAGTCATTCGAGATGTTACCTTCCATGAGGAAGTTGCTTTCAAAAGATCGAAAGAGATTCAATGTGATTCAAATATGGATGATCTTGAGTATGATTCTCCCCCTTCTGAGTTTGAGAGGGAGAAACCATAATATGTCTCAGATTCGCTAGCTCCCGAAGAACCAGTAGAACTGATTGAGAGGTCACCTGATGAACCTACCGCTAAAAGAATATTTGCTTGGTGTTGAGATATCTTACAATATTAAGAGAAACATGGAGCACCAACAGGCTCATCGAGAGAGAACAAGAAACCTAACAGATATTCAGGGTATGTTGCACTGATGAGTCACATCCGTGATTCAAAACCATCCTTGTATGAAGAAGTTGCAAAGCAACAAGTTTGGGAAGATGCAATGACAGGAGAGTACAACTCTATAATGAAGAAAGGTGTTTGGGAGGTTGTTCCCAAACCCAATGGGAAGTCCATTGTGACTTCCAAATGGATTTATGCTTATGAATGCTACCATATGCAACATGCTTTACCTTGTTAATAGAATTTAATGTTGTGTGATGTATTATTAACCATGATCACCAGTTGCTATTAAGTCTCCTTCAGAGATTGATCACCTCTAAAGTGAATTACTTTAGCATATGATCATTTGGTCCGGAATAATATATATGACCACAGCATCTGATAATTCTTCTTGGTATAATGTAATGTGATGGATAATTAAAGTTAGAACATATTGACCATGTAGTAAAAGATAAAGCACAGAGATCAAGAGAATTCGAAATTGCCCATGCAGACACTTCAACTAATTAAAGAGAACTCAAATTGTTAAAGCTTCAGTTATAAAACTTCAATTAAGTAACAATGTATGCCTCAATCAATGCTTCAGTTAAAGCATCAATTAAATATATGCAATTAGTTAACTAAAGGAGAACTTAGTGATCACTTCAGTAAAATCGATCAACATGATTTTCAATTAAGAAAAGTTAACTAAAGTGTTAAAAAGGAATTAGTTAACTAAAGTGTTTTACATGACGACACTTAAGTTACAACAATAAAGTTACTCCTATTGCATCATGACACTTATGTTAGCTTGTTAACTAAGTGCTCCTACATTAGTTATGAAGAGAGTTCACTCCAATGTTAGTTAAGCATGATTTCAAGTTAAGGAAGAAAGGCATCGCGCATTGTTGGTGCATGATTGAAGAAATGAGAAGTGCACTGCAACTATCCAAGAAGATAACTTGCTATTGTTTGCATGGGAGGCTTATCTTTCATGCATTGATTCATTATTCCTTGCATGGGATTTTTGCTATATATGGATATGTTGGGCACATTGGAAAACACATATTATTGATCTCTCTTCTCTATTTGTAACATCCCGATAATTTCATAAAAAATTAAAATTTTTAAAGCATCATTAAATGCCTAAATTACCAATGCGAAAATAATAATTGTTAAACAAAGTAGCATTAAATACTGAAATTACTATTACGGAAAATAGAATAATTACTAAATCTCTTAACTAATAACATTTTAACAAAAGCAACACATCATAAATTTTTTTTAAACAATTACAACATTAGTTTTGCTTGTGTTATCTGTAATTAATCTTCCTTGCGATAGGAAAATAAATCATCTAGACATAATATTGATTGTGTTTTTTGGATGATGATGAAAGGGGTCCTACGAGGTACCTTGAGGCTTACTTAGCTATGTTAGCTAAAGCATTTAAACTTGTTCTTTTTGCACAGAATCGCAGGTAAGAGTAATATGACAATTCAAATGTTAAGAGTAGTTATGTTTTTCAGTTAGTCATCAATGTTTGGTGAAAATTCTAAGTACTTCCTTGCTTTAGGTATGGATCTTTGTCTAAATTCTAGATGTGTTAACTTGGCCATAATTACAAGTTGCAGAAGTCATATTTATTAATATTTTCCTAGACTTATTAGTGAATTGTCAAATTCTTGTCATATTTAATTGCATAAGTATTATTTTGATCCTGTCGTCATTTCTCCAATAGCAAGGAGTAGTAATCGTATGTACATTTTACTAAAAGAACTTTTTCAATTTATATGTTGCTCTTTAAAGTAAAGATATGAGTTTAATAGCTATTTAAATTTACGTGGATTAGCTTGAAAATAATAACTATAACTATAGTAGCATTTATAGTTCTCAATTTGTAATTCTATAAAGAATCATATTAAAATCATTTATAATTTCTATTATGTGTTGTAATAGATAAGGCAATGTACCCATTGCGATGATGTGCCTAGTATTGAACCCTAAACTAAACACTAAACATTGGATAACTATTATGAATGCGATTTACATAATTGTGAAGTCATTTATTAAACTCTACGACCATATTAACGTTGCAGGCTATGATTTACAAATAATGGAAAAACATTACAAAAATGAAAGTCGACTTTATACATTTGAATGTCACAATAACATACATTCGATTTACCAATGTATTGGAAATGCAATGAATTAAACGTTGTAACCCTAGTCTTGACACTGGCAGGTGATATGATGGGTAATGAATGTTTGAGTACGAATGTGCTGGCATCATTAATAAGACTGGCCTTGACATTTAAGACACCTGACTACTGCAGTGAGTGTAAATATTAGTGGATGCTCTCGTTGTTGAATAATATGTGAAGGATTTCACAACTTGCAATTTAACATTGAGTTGTAATAGGCTTTTCCTTTTGGTCTACCGAGTTGGCATCACAGTGGATGAAATAATAAATGAAGAGTTTAATGCAGTGGTTGCCCGATTATCAACATATCTGGTTGGCACCTCCTCCATCGTCGATCTCAACAGATCTTGGACGTTGATAGGAAACCCTAATCCTTCGTCGCAAGTAGTGTTGGAGTGTTTCTTGGCTTTCATTTCACCTGTTAGCATTGAGGTAGTGAGGCCGACAGCCTGCTACTATGTAGGGTTTGGGAGAGTGCTTTCCGGAGGGTTATTTCCTTGGTTTCGAACTTAAGACCTATGGGTAAGACCTATTAGTTCTTGGTATCATGTAAATTGTAGTGCCGAGCCACCAGGCAGTCTTCGATGATGTTTTAAGAAGTGGTTTCAGGGTTTTCTTTCCTATCCGGAAATGGAGTTTTTCTTCTAATTCGCTTCGTTTACAAGATGGTGCTATCGACGAATGTCATCGACGTATCTACTCCTGGAGTTACAATATACTGGTAACGTTTCAATAATGAAATCTTAATGCATTATGTTGTGTCTAAAGTTATCTCTGAAATTTTGTTCTCATTTAACCTCTAAATTTTGTTGTGGCAGGTATTTCTTCGTTGAAGGGTTCCTCGTTGGTTGCTTAGTGGATGGAATTGTTCGATTTCTTGGTAAGTCTCGGAGGTTCCCTCCCTCGTAGGTTCTCCTAGCCTAGTTGGGCCGATGTTAGGTTTTTAACGAGAGTTAGTTTTAGTTCCTGGCAAAGTTTTGGCCGGTGATAATGTTTTGAGAATCCAAAGATGAAATGCCAGAGGATGAGATCCTCGACTCATCTGGTCAATCTGCTTTGCATCGTTTAACTGAAATTTCTTTGGTTGAAATGTAACTTGTTTAAGATTGTGAGTACTAAGGGACGAACCCTAAGTGTTTTAGGGATCTTTTAAATTTTTGGTTCAAACTCTGTCTATAAATGGACTATGATAATATAATGTAGATGATGGTCGAGAGCTAACTCGTTTCTACGAAGACATGAAAAGTCTGGCTTATATTGTTTACAAATTTATTTGAAGTGATAAGAAATTGATTTGCAGAAAAGAATGGGTTTCCTGTACTGCTTCTATGTTGATGTTTTGGTTAGAGATACCAATGTTGATTTCGGCTGAGAGCCGAGGCTAACTTAAACATTGAAATCGCAAAAACTAGGTTGAAGTTGGAATGATAATGATAAAACTTGGTTTCTGGTATTCGAACCCTACTAAATAAAATAGTTTGGTCTATAATAATAATAATAGAAACTCATGTATGTACTCAAATTGTTTGAATTGATAGCCATCATGAAAGTGATAGTAGAACATTGAGGATGCACTTGATTTAGCAATCCTATACGTTAACGATTTTTAGTGTAGACTGTAAACAGTTGAAAGTTTTGTTTCGCAACTTCGGTTTGCAGAATGATAATGTTTTTGTTTCGATGATGAAGAACAATGCTAAGTTTTCAATTCATGATTATTATAGTTAATAAATATAATAACACTCTGGTTTGTGTTTGACTTGAATAGTTAGCTATTGTACCTGCGAAAGTTGAAACGCAGTAATGTTTTGGGTTTTGAAAAATCCAATGAAAAAGAATTTATGTTTAAATTTCTTAATGTTCAGCCAATAACTGGTTCTTAGATAACTCTAGGTTATCCAAAACAAACCCGCAGGTGCATGCAAACCCTAAAAGTGTCGAAGTCAATCTTGTGAATTTATGAATGATGAGAAAACATTACTGTACATACTAAACTTACAAGTTTAGAAAAATTATTTAACTGTAAACAATAAGGAAGAACAGTAGAACCTGATTGACTGCAGGAAAACAAACAACCCAAGGAGCCTGTTCCACCCAACCTATTCCTGAACACAACCAAATTACTTGCCTTAGGACCCCCGAGCCTGTTCACTGAACCACTAGGAAGAAGAATCTATAGAGGCTTTAGGTCAATCCACTTGCAGCAGCAAAGTAGTTCCTCCAGTCATATAGACTTAGCAGTCAAAGAGACCTGCACTAGCACCTCTAGTTATTTCAACAGCCTCACAATGCACTTCCACTTAGCCTCCCTATTCGAATCTCTCAGTGATCACCTGATACACTTGAGGAATTATTTCTGCAGAAAATAATGTAGGCTGCATGCCCAATTCAAATTGCCTTATCTAGGATGCCTAGGCCTTTTAGTGGTTAACCTGGTCATTAATGAGCCATCAGCTCCCTTCCACCCACTTGGGGGATAATACCATAAATTTAGGGGTAGTTGTCCCATAACCAACAGCTAGTGGTGGAGTGCAAATGTTGCCATCTGTCCCATGCCTTATAACAGCTTCCATTCCTCCTAGTGGGTCGGTGAACACTCATTTAACAGTTCCCTTAGGTGTTTGTCTCCTGTTTTAATTTATTAAATAATAATAATCAGTCATTACAATCATCCTTAACCAATATTTGGTCATAATTACAAAACTTTGTAATTATAATTTAATATAATGTTTTTGCAATAAAATAAAAAATCTCAAAATTTGGGTAGGTGACACTATTGCTTCCATATTTTCATCAAGAGTGTTTGGTGATCTCTTATCTTCCGAAAGCAATCTGCTATGTTGTAAAAGAAAGACATTCTCTGATATCCATTATATTATACTGAAAGAGTTGTTGGGGTTTTTGTTCTCTTTGTTTGAATATTTTCCCCCGGGTATATCTTGTGTTATGGTTGTATGAATTTCATGTGATTAAATTGTCTCATTGTTTCAAGTTTCGCCATCTAAAAGAATTAAAGATCAAACCTCAACCAAATATTAACAAGTATAGCCACGGTCAAGAGTACTTTAGCATTTCTCTTGGATTTGCATATTGTCTTGTGTGGAAATGTTTGCATTTTTTATTCTCCACTGATATGGGATGATTGGATTTGTTTTCAAGGCCAATTTTACAAGATTATTATCACAGACCTGTGTACATGGTATTGGATATTGATCTTAACTCTTCAGTGTTATTTCATAGCAATGTCTTTGTATGTATTTTGTTGCAACGATTGTGCCATATCACAACTGTTGTTTTTAACTTTTTAATGAAACTAGTAATGCTAATAGCAATTTAACTATGCACATCTTGTGTGCATGCCAACAAAATTGGTGTCTATTAAGTAAAGAGTTGATTCCTTTCACATGTTTGTAATTTTTATAACTCTATATTTCTTTATATTTAGTCCCTTATATGTCAGAAATTAAATTTGATTGATCTAATACCAATCATGGACCTTTGTATTAGATATTTCCAATCAATCTTGTAATTTAAAGTTCAATTAACTGTTCATGGCGTTTTCCATGGAACTGCAAAATAATGCATTCAAGGCATGTGCATTGTTTGGAGAATGTAGTGTTGCATTCAACATCAATTAGATCTTGCCAATGAAACACATAATTTAGGGAATAAAATAGTTTCATAATATCTTCATTGAGACTGAAGGGGAGATAGATAATGTATGGGCATGCAACTTGAAAGCTATAAATGTTTTTTTTGTAGTTTTGCAATATGTTCATTGACACTAATTTTGATATAAAAATTAATAAACCAATTACACTAAAACAAAGAAAGACTAGCCAATGCATACTCATGTGTCTCAAGGACTAAAGGATAGATTGACAATGCATCAACATTTAACTTGAAAGCTAAAAGTTCAATTAACTATCCATGGCAATTTCTCTAAAACCGGAAGAAGAAAAAAAGCTACATTCAAGGCAAGTGCATTGTTTTGGAGAATGCAGTGTTGCATTCCACATCAATGGTTTTGATCAATTGAGTCAAAAGGATTAATAAATGAATGGCCTTCTTCCAAATAGGCACTGTAACAACTTCTCAGATCCATATTTTGCTCTTGTTTTGGAGTATGGTATGTCGGCATTAAAAATGCTTATATGAGCACAAGAAACATGCTTCCACTTTGGTAATGACTAACTCTTCTATTTCTAGCTCCCGCCTTGGCAATGACTAATCATTTATTTCTAGCTCCAATAATATCTACTTGCATTAGATAGTACGACAATGGTTAACATTGCTTTAGCATTTCCCCTACATTTGCATAATGCCTTATGTGGAAATGTTTCTAATGTCGATCCCCAATTGTTGTAGGATGCCTAGCCTTTTTGCCAAAGCTAGGTTTAAGTCATTGACTTCGTAGAGCTTTGCTCCATGTCGACACATTCTTGAATTTCCTCTATACTTGTCATATTTTGTTTTGGGCATAGTTAAAGAATGCGTGCTTATTTGGATTCTTGTTCCACCATCCTTTCTCTAGGTTTTCTACTTTTTAATTTTCATGTCGTTCTTATTGCACTCTTTTTCCCAGCAATATCAGGGCTTATATTGATATATAGTCCTCCTATTTTTAATAATGTTGCATCAATGTCCATAACTACATCTCTTGATTAGATACAATGAATTTATCTCTCTCCCTCTTTTATCATCGTTATTGTTATTATTTTCTTTGTAATGCTAGTTTCTCGGGGTTAATTCCCTTAGGTACACTTTCCTTCTTTCCTGCCTTCCTTGCTACGGGGGATTCATTGATTTATATGATAGTTTGCAGAGATTCAAACTATTCATCTCTAAATGTAAAAATAATTTGCTAAAAAAATGTGTGGTTGCCTTTCCAAGGAATCATGGATTATCAACTTCGCAAGCCCATGATGGAATAATGCTATTGGTTTCCCTCCTTTAACCGTAATACTAAGCTCTTTTAGGGGCTTCATCAAGAAATGTTGAATTGTCAAGTTTTATTCACGTTTGAAATCTGAAAAATACCTTAATTGCTTCATAATGTGAAATGCCAAGCATGCAGTAGGTTGTGGCTTCCTTCAATTGGAATATACATTATTATATGAAAATCCAGCTCATCACAAGGGTTTAGTGGTATGTTTATTTTGACGTCTTGCTTGTTTTCCTCCATTGCCTTATATGCTAAAATGGATTCTTCCTAGCTTGGTCTTGTTCTTTGAAATAATCTATGTTTTAGACACATGGAGTGGTGGCATCTGTTCTTTTCTCATTTTCTATTGTAGATGTATTTAATAGTATGTGCATTGCATAGTTTTTTTCCCTCCTTTTTTCTTGTAGCATGGTTTTGTGCATTTTAGGAAAAAGAAACAAAAAAAAAACATATACATATGGACTAGTAGCTTATACAAAGGTCAAAACATTGACTAGTAGCCTCTGTTTCTTGTGCTCTTGTTCTAAGCTTTTTCCACTGGGCATAGAGCCATAGAACCTAATGCATTATGGTAAATGTCAAACATAAAACATGGATCTATTGCAATAGAATTCTATTGTGCAAAACAACTTGCTTATTCAATAAGAATTAAGTTGCAAAGGTACATGTTGCAGGGACCTTACACTTTTCATTTAACAATTTGGATGAAATCTTTGACTGTTTTTTGTTGCTATTGAGAATCTTTGTTTTATGCAAATTAGGAAAGCTACAAACAATGATAGTCAAAGCTTATTAGAAAACTAAACTTTCTCGTGTTCAATAATACAACTTTTTTGCAATTGGAATTGATTTGGAGTATGATTTCCCTGTTGGACCAATGATCTTTATGTTCTTTTCTTTGCTATTGTTCTAGGTTGTTTCCATTGGGCATAAAGCCATGGATTGTAATGCATTTCGGTAAATGCCAAACATCAAAACATCGATCTGTTTTGCTAGAATTATGTTGTCCAAAATAGCCTTGATGTCCAGTAAGGATTAAGTTAGAAAGCTAGATGTTGAATGCACCTTGCATTTTCCCATTGACAATTTGAATGAAACCTTTGACTATTTTGTTGTTATTGAGAATCTTTTCTTTATGTAGATTGGAAATCTTTGTTTAAGGTACAATGTTGCAATGTCCATGGCTATATTGTTAATGAAATGTTGTGGCTTGAGATCTTAGGAGTTTGTCTTGTCTATTTTCATATGCCTTTCGTTGTTGCAACAACGAAAAAAAGAAGGATAAAATCCTCATGTAAATTAGTTTTGCTTTTTTTTTAAACATCTGCTCTATCTAGATTGGCGCTTTGTTCTTGAAAAAGCCATGGTTCTGAAGCAGTGTATGATGTTCACTGCTTTGTAGTTTTAATTGATATTTTATTTTTTTAGTGCATTTATGCCCTAATTAATAATCTCATAACAAATGTTATAGGTTTCATCTCGTGGTTTATGCAATTAATCTCTTTTGCTATATCGTATTTTTGCAAAGGCTATTTATATTATAAATGGATTGCATCACCAATGTAACAGATTCCCTACATGCATCTAATGCTTTTGCAATTTTAGTTCACGTAGCTAGGAAATTGATCATGTATTGGAAAACTCTGATCTATTTCTCCTAAACAATTTTCATTATGAACCAGGAAACTATTTATTTGTTGCATTGGTTGTTTTGATACATTTTTTATACATTGCAATAGAAATAAGACAAGGACTTGTAAATAATTTATGGTATTCTTTGGAGAAAAGAGATCCTGTAGCATTGTTGTCAATGTGAACAAATTTGATAAATGCTTTCCTATTGGAATTGCATTGAGTGGACAATGTTGCTACATACTTGGATCAAATTCAAGTGTCAGCTTCAGATCCAAATAAACATAATGTACATGGGCCATGGGGTGATCATTTTTGCATCAAATGGTTTTCTAAGTGGTTGAACCTTCCAATTGTTGTTTGGTCATTGACAAAAGGAAAAAAGTATTTGCATTTCAATGCAACAAATACACAATACACTTGCAATCTCCTATTCCATGACCAAAATCTAGCTCATGGCCACTTTGAACCACTTATGTTGTATAGGCTCTTAGATACTATAGAATATAGACGCCATCAATATTTTAATTGTATATCTGGATATCGGTGTTCAATTTGTCAAATTGACCTCTCTTTTATCAAAGAAGCATTATTAGAGCAAGATTTATGTATTTTTGGTCCTATTGTTGGTGACTGCCATGATTCAATTTTTGAATCTATTTGCAAATTGACATCGCTTTTTTATACTTGTTCACTAATAAAAGTAGTTGCGCAGACCTTCTGCAATTGCTTCCTTGCCAATGACTATAGAGCTATAGAATGTCTAGACATATACCTTAGTGAAAGTGCAATTAGGGAAAAAGCACTAGTATCTAATTGGCAAGGGTACATTATAAACTTGGCAAGGCCATACTTCTTTGGTCTTGTAGAAGAAGAAAAAAATCGCAATTGCATGGGTTTCCAAGTTACTAGATACGGATATATTGATATGGAGTACTAGCTTCAAAACGATAGTATTAATATTTCGACCAACAAATACTTCATCACATGTTTTGTATCTAATGAAACATGCCTTCAGTCCATTGCATTCAAACTTTTATCCATTACTAAAGAGACATTCAAGTGAAGGGCATTTGATATGTTTCCTGTGACACAAGAGGCTTTCTTTAGTAATCCATTGGACAATTGCAAAAACCGCAAAGCAACGAATCCAAAAAATGCTAATTTGAATCGTGGTGTTCATAGAAATTCAACTAACCAATTAAACAAAAAACATGCAATGAACAAAGTCCAACGAAATAGGAAGTTTGTTAAGAAGAAAACAGTTCAAATAAATTCTATCTAAAGAGAAGAGCCTTTGCAATCATAGGAAAAACAACTTTGCTGCGATGCAAGATGTCGAACCTTACACCCCTAACAATAGAGACAAATATTTATTGCGGCTTAAACGAAGAATACGAGAGTAGGGAAAGCATGCTAATCAAAGAAAAAAACAACATGAGAAAGCAATTAAATCGATCCAAATATATCTGGATTCTACTCAAGACACACCAATTTACACATGTTTTATATGTGAGTGATTGCAATTTCAAAAGGACATTAACACAACTGAAAATAACATGGCCTTGGCATTTAGATATTTTGAGACTGATAACATTATAAAACCTGTATACCTTGAAGAATAGATTTCCAAATCTTGCAAGAAAAACATTGTCAAGTGGAAAGATGCCTCCTTTACAGCGCCTTTGCAAATTTACCTCAACAGTGAATTGCCAATTGTGATAGTTTTGACATCATTGGAAGAATGTCTAGTGTCGCCAAGAACAATTTTTCCACAAATTCGACAAATTGGCTATAAAAGAGCACAAATTGGCTTGAGTGGAACAATTATTAATGTCCCATAGATTTGGATAAGATTCAAATGGCATTGCCTAAGAGCCTAGATGACTCTATGACAATTTTAGTTATGCTAAAATGGAAATTGGAATACAAAATGCCTTCCTATCTCGAAACGTGTGACCAAAAAAAATTATGGCTGCTTTAAATGACCTGTGCAAAACAACACTATACAAAAAATAAGGCATTGTAATCAATAGTGATTGGGAAAAGCTATTCAATGCAACTGTCCAACGAGATTTAAATGCTTCACCAAGCCTAGAAGACTCAGAACCTATAGACACTAAAGCATAGATTGAGCCAATAACTGAGACATTGGTCCATGGATATGTACAGACTCATTTAATAGATGACTTGGATAACATAATCATACAAATTGCACTTTTTGAACAATTTCGACCATTGAGCATTTTCCAAGACAAGTTTTTCGAGGAACTGAATTTTCCAAAGCTTTTTTATGGTTGCAATCAACCTGAAGACCTTGAGGTTTGATTTCCTTATTATCAAATAGCATCATGGGAGCTTACACACGTGTTTGGAGACTTTGACAAACATAGCACAACTATTTTTTTCAAAGCAATCCGAATTATTAAAAAATAGGTATCGGACTTTGCATGGATCTCAATTCGGATAGGAGAACTAAACGAAAAAAAATTGTTGGCAAAAGATGTAAAATCTAAAAAAACCTTGAGAATATCTGTAAATCACCAATTGCATATCACTCTTAAAAAGCAGTTTGCATCACTATATTATTTTGGGAACATGAAAAAATACCTCTTTGCATCGATACGACAACTTAGCCCTTCGACATTCTTTGTAACTTTCACTATTGCTAAGCATCTTTGGCCCTCACTATGTGATCCACTTCAATATATTGAAAACCAAGATCCAAATAAGCATTGCAACAATACATATGACGAGACAATTGATGGATTGATAAGAAGACATCTAGTTCTTTGTAGCCGTTACTATAGACATAGACTAACAGCTTTGAAAACTTTAATCCTAGGTAATGACACATTGTTTGGAAAACTGTAAGACTTTTTCTTTACAATTGAATTCCAAAATAGAGGTAATGAACACGAACATGGATTATTTTGGATAAAAGATGCACCAATCTATGGAGAAAATCCTAATAGCGATATTGCAAATTTGTTGATGCTATATATCCACTAATTCACTATTGCTTGGTGAAAACCTTCTAGAGATACAGACTCACCATCATACAAGAACATGTAACAAAAAATACTCACGCTAGCTATGGATTCAATTTTCCATTTCCCCCAATAGATAAAAGTATTATCTTGGATCCATTGGAACAAGATGTTAATGGCATAAATGGAAAAGAAAAACAACTACTTTGTTAATGTAATTGTAACTTCGGAAGATATTCACTTGTATATTTTATATTGTATTTGTATTTTATTATTGTACCTCCGACGGAGATGTTTATTCCTCTGGTCAGAGAAGTCATTATTGTATTTGGGTCTTGAAAATTCATTGAGGTAAACCCTCCCATGTAAGTCGGGGCATTAGCTCCCCTAGAGTCATTTGTATTGGGGTTTTTAAGTCCCCTGAAGGAGTCAGCCCAATCAAATTTAGTTGAGGCCAACTTGTCAAGTGGTAAAGGTAAAGTGAAAGGTAAAGTATAAATAGAGAGCTAGGCTCTCTATTTATTCATTCACTCACTCACTCAATTCGCATTAGTGAGAGAGAGAAGGAGTTCGCACAAGTGGAGAAGAGAGCAGTTGTTGAAGACCATCTCTATATTTGGGTTTTACTTTTCTACTATTGTATTGGTGCTCATTATATTTATGGGGAAGTTGCGGGGTTTTCTCCTTTATGGTTTCCCCGAGGAAAATCTTTGTGTCTATTGTCTCTTGTGTTTATTGTTGTGCATGTTATTCTCTCAGATAAGATCCTAGATAATATTGAATTAAATTGTGAAAAACTAACATGGTATCAGAGCTAACATGAGAAGAAGACACTCTGCAGCTGTGGAAGCTAGGGATTCTTAATTTTTGGATTTATCTCCATAGATCATCAACAAAAAGAGGCTAGGATAACTCGCCTTAGGAGGGCGCATCTTTTGGTCGAAGCAGAATTTGATTCTGAGCATTTTCACTTTTTGGCCTGTCACTATTGCGGGAAATTAGGGTTTTTCACAGAAGTGGAATTTTGGAGTGCAATCAGCATAGGGAGGTTCTCCTCATCAAAATCAGAATTTAAAGACTAGGATGAAGTTTTTGGTTGGGTAAAACTCCCAGAAAGTCAAACCCTAATTTGACTCTTGATCAGAAAAACCTGAAAACCAGAAAGGACCATAAATTGCAGATCAGAATTTCGCAAGTCATTTTTCAGGGGTGATTTTTTGGAATCTTCAAAAACCAAGTGTACCATCTTGCTCGCCTCAGTCAAGCACATCTTTCCATCCAGATAGAAGTTTCAAATTCCAAGTTTGAAATTTTAGGGTTTCTTTATCAAACCCTAGCCAACTCCAAAACCAGTTTCAGCAAATCAAGTGGTAAGACTTAAAAGCTTTTCTATTGCCATTTGAGGTTCTCATTAAAGATGTCTCAACACACCAAGCTTGAGGATAAGCTTGAAGGGGTTGATAACTTCCGAGCATGGAAGTATAGGATTAGACTAATCCTTGAAGAGAATGAATTGGACACATATGTAAATGAAGAAGTTCCAATTCTAGAGGGAGATGAGGCTAAAGCCTTAAACAAGAAGAACTTGGTTAAGGACAAGAGGATAATTGTTGATTCTATTAAGGATCACCTCATCCCACACGTGTCTTCCTTAAAGACACCTAAAGAGATGTTTGAATCCTTGACCAAGCTATTTGAAGGAAATAATATAAATTGGAAGATGACCTTGCGAAACCAGTTGAAGAATGTGAAGATACAAAATGCAGAGACCATGCAGTCCTGCTTTACAAGGGTCTCTCAAATCAAGGAGCAACTTGAAGCTGTGGGAGAAAATGGAGAAATTGTGATGACCACCTTGAATGGTCTCCCTAGATCATGGGACTCTTTCATTCAAGGGATATGTGCTAGAAGGAAGTTAATCAAATTCAGTAGGTTGTGGGAGGAATGCTCACAAGAAGAAGCTCGACTTATAGCTCGAGAAGAGAAGTTGGGAGCAAATGATGATCGAGATCTCACAGCTCGCACCAGAAGAATCATAACATGAGCGAGCACCATCATCACAGTAAGAGGGAGAAACACCATCAAAATCAGAGGGAGAACTATGATAGATGATCCAGAAAAGATCTATCCAACATTAGATGCTATACATGTGATGAAAAGGGACACTATTCCAGAGATTGTCCCATAAACAAAAGTGTATCCAACAAGAAGAAGGCCAATAACAAAAGACACCATGCTCACATCACGGAAGATGATGAACCTATAAGAAAGAGAACCAGAGAAGAAAGTGAAGGTTATTCAAATGATGAAGAATATGTATTGTAATGAAGTTGGACTCTGGAAAATAAATAAAGATCAGTGCTCTATGGAAGAACCTTTCATCCATTTCAGCATTGGTTAAGATGCAGAAGAAGGAGAACACAGAGCACACTCCATTAGTTCCTGCAAGGAAGCAAAGATCAAGAGGGAGCACACTCCAGTAGTTCCTGCAAGGAAGCAAAGATCAAGAGGGAGCACACTCCAGTAGTTCCTGCAAGGAAGCAAAGATCAAAAGGGAGCACACTCTAGTAGTTCCTACAAGGAAGCAAAGATTGAGAGGGAGTCCACCCGACAACCAAACAAAGATAAGTATTTGAATTGTCATTTCTTGTATATATGATTACTTAAATGATGTTGTTCAACCATGTGCATATTTATGTTCCTAGATTTAGGATGTATATTATGCATGTTAGCAAAGTTGCATTAATGAACAAGATACTACTAATATGCAAGTAATGGTTAAGTAGCCTATGGTACTGTACAACATTCCATTGCTACTTATCTAGATTGAAACCTCTTTGCTGACATGTTGGGAGTAGTGCACACTCTTAACAATGTTCTGGTAGAGATGGAAGGCATCTAGGAAGTTACCGTATGAATACGGGAAATGGCTGAATGTTGTGTTGAATCATTGGCTAAGATAGTTGCATGACTATGTGACCTATGTCTTTATGCATAAGAATTTGTTTTGGAAATTCTGAAATGTTTCTAATCGTGCAACTAAATTGACTTGTAGGAAAGATCTTGTACTACAAGAGAGACTTGTTTCGAAAAACAAGTGACGATGATTCAATTATAACTTTCAAGAAGATTTATGAAGTCAAGAGAAACTGAACAACCTGAACTAGAGACATAGCTATGGAAGAAGCAGTTCCAGAAGACCATGAATATCGTGAAATAGAAGAACCACAAGAACCTGTAGATCCACCTTGTGAGAAGAACTCCCATAAGAGGAAACCAACATTGGTACGAGAGGCAATACAAGACGCAGAGAGGTATGGCGCTCTAGAGGGGATGCACAGAGAAAGCAAGAGACCTAGGCCATACTCCAACTATGTAGCTCTGCTATGCGACATCATTGATAAGGAACCTACCAACTATGAGGAAGCGACAGAGAGGAAGGAATGGAAGGATGCCATGATCGAGGAGTATCAGTCGATCATGAAGAATGATGTTTGGGATGTAGTTCTGAGACCAGAAGGGAAGTCTGTCGTGACTTCTAAGTGGATCTACAAAATCAAGCATGCTGCAAATGGTAGTATAGAGAAATACAAGGCGAGGTTTGTGGCACATGGCTTCTCCCAGAAGGAAGGCATAGATTATGAGGAGACATTTGCACCTGTAGCCAGATACACTTCCATCAGATCAGTACTTGCATTGGTTGCAGTAATGAAGTGGAAGGTACACCAAATGGATGTCAAGACAACGTTCTTGAATGATGTGGTAGAGGAGGAAGTGTACGTGGAGCAGCCACTCGGATTTGAGACACATGACAAACATACTCATGTGTGCAAATTTGTACGGTTTGAAACAAGCTCCCAGGGCGTGGTACGACTGAATAGATAGCTTCCTGACTAGTTTGGGATTTACCAAGAGTAAAGCGGATTCCAACCTTTACTACAAGGTTGAGGAATGAAACCCAGTGATACTCCTACTCTATGTAGATGACCTGTTTGTGACAGGTGAGGATGGGCTTATTGCAGATACGAAGAGGAAGCTTGCTGCCGTGTTCGAGATGAAGGACTTGGGTATGATGCACTACTTTCTAGGCATGGAGGTGTGGCAGAGCGCAGATGGAATCTTTCTTGGATAAGGGAAGTATGCAGTGGAGATCCTGAAGAGGTTCAGGATGATGGACTGCAAGGCCATGGCCACACCTATAGCATCGAACCTGAAGCTATTGAGTGATGCTTCATCAGAATCGGTTGATGCCACAATGTATCATCAGATGATTGGATCTTTGATGTACCTGACGAATACGAGACCAGATATTTGCTTTGCGGTGAACACATTGAGCCAGTTCCTAACAGATGCGAGACATGTTCACTTGATTGTTGCAAAGCATATTCTGAGGTACCTGAAGGGTACAGTTGGTTATGGGCTCAAGTATGATGTGAATCAGAAGATTAACCTGAAGGGTTATGTTGATTTGGATTGTGTAGGTAGTGCCGCAGATAGGAAGAGCACTTTGGGGTGCTGCTTCAGTATGGGATCAGGTGTGATCTCCTGGTTTAGCAGTAAGCAGTCCTGCGTGGCACTGAGTACAGCCGAAGCAGAATATGTCGCAACTTGTTCGGCTAGTTGTGAGGCAGTATGGCTGAGGAAGCTACTGTCTGATTTGTTTGATCTCCAGTTGGATGCGACTTGTATATTTTGCGACAACCAGAGTTGTGTGAAGTTGTCTGAGAACCCACTGTTCCACGACAAGTCGAAGCACATAGAGATCAATTATCACTATATCATGGACATGGTGCAGAGAGGAGCAGTGAAGTTCCAGTATATTACGACGGACGAGCAGATAGACGATGTGTTGATGAAGCTGCTAGCCAGAGTGAAGTTTGAGTACTTCAGAGAGAAGCTTGGTGTACTTCAGATTGAGGTTCCTTCCAAGGCGAAGTGATGAGTCCGGAAGACGTAGATGCACATGAGCCATTATCACATGGTGGTAGGTGTGTCCGCCCATGGTGTAGATGTAAGGGTTGGAGCCATTCTCACATGGTGGTAGGTGTGTCCTCCCATGGTGCAGATGTAAGGGCTGGGGCCATTCCGACATGGTCGAGGTTTGTCTTCCCATGGTCGTTGATGTAATTGCCAGGGCCATTCCGACATGGTTGAGGTGTGTCTTCCCATGGTCGTTGATATAAGTGCCGAGCCATTCCAGCATGGTTGAGGTTTGTCTTCCCATGGTTGTTGATGTGAGTGTTGATCCATTCCAGCATGGTTGAGTTTTGTCTTCCCGTGGCTGTTGATGTAAGTGTTGTGTGATGTGCATCTGGGCTGTGCTCCGTGTGATGATGAGATGATCTAAAGACGATGAGGTAATAGTAGGAGATGCAGGTTTTTGCAGAGGAAATATAATAAGTCCTAGGTTGTACCTACTTGATGGCTTGCTCGAAGAGATGATGAAGACCTACATGGAGGCTAGGTCTACATCCAACATGAAAAAGGGTTGGCTTTGTAGAACTTCCTATGATGAGTAGATTCGAGAGATGTCACCATTTGATGATCGAGATGATGACGATAGCAGCAGCAGTGACGATGATGATCCACTGTTGATGATGATCCAGCATTGATGATGATTCAACGTTGAAGACTTGTGTCTATATGTATTGATGTCTGTGTCAAGAGAATACCTTCCTAGTTAAGAGGGAGTGTTAATGTAATTGTAACTTCGGAATATATTCACTTGTATATTTTATATTTTATTTGTATTTTATTATTATACCTCCAATGGAGATGTTTATTTCTCTGGTCGGATAAGTCATTCTTGTATTTGGGTCATGTAAATTCACTGAGGTAAACCCTCCCATGTAAGTCGGGGAATTAGTTCCCCTAGAGTCATTTGTATTGGGGTTTTTAAGTCCCCTAAAGGAGTCAGCCCAGTCAACTTTAGTTGAGGCCGACTTGTCAAGTGGTAAAGGTAAAGTGAAAGGTAAAGTATAAATAGAGAGCTAGGCTCTCTATTTATTCCTTCACGCACTCACTCAATTCGCATTAGTGAGAGAGAGGAGGAGTTCACACAAGTGGAGAAGAGAGAAGCTGTTGAAGACCATCTCTATATTTGGGTTTTACTTTTCTGTTGTTATATTGGTGCTCATTCTATTTATGAGGAAGTTGCGTGGTTTTCTCCTTTATGGCTCCCCGAGGAAAATCTTTGTGTCTCTTGTCTCTTGTGTTTATTGTTGTGGATGTTATTCTCTCAGATAAGATCCTAGATAATATTGAATTAAATTGTGAAAAACCAACATACTTTCCCTATTGGAACATAGAGAATACCTTGGAAACATGTATTTCCTTGCATGATCCTTGCTTTAGGGTATACCCTATAACATAGAGAATGCCCTAGAAACATGTTCCTTGCTCGATCATCCATGCCTATTACTGAAAAAGATGACATCCGATATATGGATCAATGCATTTGCTAAGTCGATTATGCAATTGTGGTAAGCAAATATAAATGCACAAAACATCTTGGACGCCTATGCTGCAACAACATACATTAGCTCATACTTAACAAAGATAGATAAGACTATGACCAATGCCTTCAAGAAAATCAAACAACAATGTCTTTTTGATAATGAAGGAAAATTTGAAACAATTCATAAACTTGGAAATGTGCTTTTAAGTATGCAACAAATGTCTAATATACAAGTTGTACGCATCTTATTTTCATTGACTTTGCATACTTCTTCAAGGAAAACAGTCTTAATCAATATTGCACTAGAAGACAAGCGGACATTTGTGCTTAAGAAACCAACACTTTTGCAATAAGAGCCCGATGATTCTAAGGAAATTGTCTATGCTTCACTTGTAGACAAGCACATTCCATGCCCTCTTGATCTTAAACATGTCTGTCGAGCCGAATATGCCTATTCCTACTCAGCTAGAAATAAAACTTCCAAAAAAAGAAAAAAACAATGCATGATACGATACATTCAATATAGCTAGGGAAAAGACCCATACAAATTTTGCAGGGAAAAATGATGCTATATTTTCCACATAGAAGCAATGGTTCTTTTCTAAAAGGAAACTATGAATCATGGTCGCAAGCATATCTATCTTGGAATGAAGAAATAGACATTGTTGAACAAAAGTTTTTACCAAAAATAGACACAAAGTGGGGCAATATTGATACTGCATCTGAAGCAATTAGCTCTCGACTTAAAAATGCATTTGCATATATTGTGCCCACTAAAGAAGAGTCAAACACACAAGTGTTTGAAAAATATGACATTCAATGCGACCTGGTACAAAAAAGGGCACTGCAACAAATGCAAAACAATCTTCCTATGAAATTTGAAAAAAAAAATTGTCGTAGACATAGCTGAATACCATGAAACTAGGAAAAAACTTAATCAAAAGCAACAATCAATAGCAACAATCAATAGTCAAAGGAATCATAATGAAAAAAGAAAAACGATACAATAACACTAATGTACTTGTTCTTTATTGAAGGCACCGGAACAAGCAAAACATTTACTGCGAGAACAATCTATGATGCACTATTACAATTCTACAATAAATAAATTTAAAGCGACCCTCTTAGAAAAAAAGGAATCATAGTCGCATTCACTAGAAAGGCCGTACACAATACAAATGGAATAACAACTCATTAAACTCTATGTCTTCCTCTAAATTCGTCGAACATGCTTCCCCTAAACTCAAACACATTGGACCTATTAACAAAAGAGTATGAACAACTTCGAGTATTGCTCATAGATGATGTGTCATTAATCGATGCACAAATGCTATACAACACAAACATAAGACTATGAGAAATTATGCATCCACCAACAAAACCATTTGGAGGACTAGACATCATATTCTTTGGTGACTTCTGCCAAGTGCAGCTTGTTTACGACTTTTGAATCTTTGAGCATCCAACCTTTCAACAACAAACAATTCCATATAGCTTTTGGCCATATAAGATAAGGTTTTTCGAACTAAAGAAGGTAGTGAGGCAAAGAGGTGAAGCGTTTGCCCAAATACTAAATAGAATGAGAACATGCTCCCAAACATATGATGATATTAGGCTCCTAAACAAGCATTGCCATAGACTTATAGCAAAGGATCCAATATTTCCATACCTTTTCTATAGTAACAAATATGTTCAAGAACACAATAAGAAAATGTTATTTATTGCACAAACAAAGGCATTTGCTCTAGTGCACAAGATAGAAAAATCAATGCAATTGAACAATAGACAGCTGGACATAGAACAATGCAACTACCTCCTACAATAAATTTGAAAAAAAGCATGCTTGTAGAATTGATTGGAGGAAACTATTCAACTGAAGATGGACTGGTGAATGATGCAGAGGGCATCTTCAAAGACTATACACAAGAAATAACCAATATAGTGTGGAAAGAATTTGCAAATCTGACAATTGGAGCTATACAACGAGTTGTTATGCAACATCTATACACTCCTTCCATTTTGCATAATTGGACACCCATCAAAAGAATCTTTGTACAAATGATGACTGGGAATAGAAAATTGTGCATTAGAGGACAGTTCTACGTCCAATTGGCATGTGCACGAACAATACACAAAGCACAAGGCTTGACAATGGACAAATTGTCATTTGATCCAAAAGGAATTAGAAGGCATGGACTTGTCTATACTACACTTTATCGTGTTAAAGACATGCAATTTATCTATCTCATTAACAAACTAGAACATAACAGTTTCTCAATTTCCCAGAAAGTTGGTATTGAAATAGATAGTCTCGAAAATAATGGACGCTTGCAATTTTAATATGGACTTCAATGCATAGAAAAAACAAATCATTTGCTCATATGTTCATTGTAGTGTTTTATTGCATCTAGAAAATATCACCAACGACATTGACATATTGCACATAGACATTGTCTATTTACAAGAGACTCATGTGAGCTTAGCTCTCGAAGAAAGTCTCCTTGCAATCAACCTATTGGTACTCAAATTTACCACTAAAATTTTCACACTTGCCCGAGCTAAAGCCTTTTCCTTTCTAAAACCTATTCTTGTTGACCCTTTTTCTAGGCTAATTCTTTACCTTTGATTATCTGATTTGCTTATTATTTGTTAATGCTTGTTTAAGTTTGATTGTTTTGACAAGTTGATTGATTGTATGATTTATGGAAGTTTCATAGTCTGTAGAGATGTTTTGTTACGCTTTGATCATGTGTAGGGGATGGCTCTCAAAGTTATTTTTTGTTCTTCCAAAATTCAAGAGTTTCACAATTTTGTTGCAAAATCTTGAAGTTCCACATGTATAGGCACTACAGAATGAGTTCTTATTCTTCAGCACACTACAAAATGAGCTTCAGTTCCATAGCAGAAGGTTATTTTGGTATATTCAGGCGTTGAAGAATCAGAATTAATCATGTAGCGAAGGATTAATTTCGTTGGTGTGATGTTGCTGCAGAATTTTGTCAAAATTAAAAGAACACATGTTACATTAAAACTTCCCACCACCTTTGAATTCAGTCTTCGTGGCCATCAACCTATGCAAAAGAGACTTTCATGGTTTAAAATATGTGTCAGCTGTCAGTTCCCATCATTATTCTAGGAAGTAAATTCTGGGCTCCATTTCTGGTCGAACCGTAAGGAATCTATCAAAATGGTTAAAAACCCACTTATGGAATGGGTCGATTTAGTCTGTTCTGTGAGTGCAGGTTTTCAAAATTTTGCAACGGTTTAAGAGAAATATGCATCTGATCAAAATGGAATTTCACATAATACTATTGCGACCGATTTGCAAACGCCCAGTAAGCACTCAACAAAGTCAAAACAACTCCAAGTGGATGCCCAACCATATCCAACGCAGATTAGATAAGAAAAGGGATAAATTTCAGTTCAAAATAATCAGGAATCATATTTGAATGTATATTTTTTTATAATAAGGAATCCAAATTTTCAAGGTATTCGATGTTATCCCTTTAGAAATTGCTTCCTCTATTATGTAATATTATAAAAGACAAAGGTGTATATCGTATGGGGGGGGGATCTTCCTCTGAGAAGAAGTAGGGGTTCGAAAGGAGAGAATACAAGGAGACCTTACTCATCTATATTTTGTTTTGCATCTAATACAAATGGTGAAATTTCAAGCTTCATGATCATTTGCTTATTTTAAGGACTGTGGTTTTCATTTTCATTGTTGTAAACTGTTGTTTTAATACATAAAAACTTCCTGCATTGCAATAAGTGACCTTTTCTAGTTCAGATCAATGCACAGTTAGAGCTTTTTGTTGATTGCTTGAACCAACAAGTTGTATTGGAACATGCATTTTTAGATTTAAGAATGATACATTGTATTTGATTTTAATTTCTAAAGACATGACTGCCTTCCTATGTGTTTATGTAATTGGATCTTTTTTGTATCTTAATATTCAATCTGTTCCTTGAGTAAGATGCCTATGAGTTTTGAGATTTCATCCTAAGTATTAGACACTTGTAAAGCTTTAGACCTACAGCCTTATATCCTTGAACCTTTCCTACCAGTCCTACTTTTAAACTTGAAAAACATAACCTCAACTATCTCAAATCTTTAAGATGTGCTAAACTTGCCCTTGAAGTAGTCAAAGGACAACTTTTAGCGCTAACACAACCAAAGGAACCACTGACAATGGCTCCACACTTGATCATTTTTGGATGAATTTGAGAAGCACATGAAACATTTACACTTTGTGAAGCACATGAAAAATTTACACTTTTCTTTAATAACAATGGAATCTATATATTTCAAGATTTCAGAAAATTGCAAATTGCATTTTCCAAGAGGGAAAAAACTTTGATGCTTTACTATACTATTTCTATATAGCTACTTGACCATTGGCAACATTCCAAATTTGTTGTGCACATGTATCGACATACCTATGCATGGTCCAATTATGCAAATGCCTCCAAATCATTCTTGATTTTTCTCCTGTTGTCCATGGTGTCAAATGCACACTTTGCTAAGCAAAAATTAACCTTCCCATAATGTTAATACATTCCAAAATATACACATATGTTGTATTGTGAGCAATCTGTAAAATAGGGAGAAACCAATGGCTTTGTTTTGCAATCAACCAAAAGAACCACTGGCAATGGCTCTATCCTTGATCATTTATGGATCAATTTGTGAAGCACATGAAACATTTACACTTTGTGAAACACATGAAACATTTACACTTTTCTTTACTAACAATAGAATCCATATATTTCCAAATTTCAAAAAATTGCAAATTGCATTTGCCAAGTGGATAGAAGATTGATGCTTTACCAAACTATTTATATATAGCCATTTGACAATTGACAACGATCCAAATTTGCTATACACAGGTATCATCATACCTATGCATGGTTCAATTATGCAAATGCCTCGAAAGCATTATTGATTTTTCTCCCGTTGTCCATGGTGTCAAATGCACACTTTCCTAAGCAAAAATCGATCTTCCCACAATGCCAATACATTGCAAAATATACACATATGTTGTATATGAGCAATCTGCAAAATAGGGAAAATGGCAAAAGTCTTATTGTTTTTACATACCTCTAGTAAGCATTGTAGAATTGCATTGTGATAGTTCACATATCTAATACTGCTATAAATATCTTGTGTTCATTCTTCAATTTTTCTTGTTCTGATATCCTAATATGCTTTTCGTATTGGCAATTGATTTGTTTGCAGTTGCAAACTCTTAAGCAAAGTATCAAAACAAATTTGGGTAATAGCATGGCTAGGAAAATACAAGATAAAATGGAAAAACCAATCAATGTTGCTAAATAATCAAGGTAAAAAACAATGTCCCTTCAATTGTTTTATGCAACCACCGTTTTCTTGTAATAGTAACATTGTACATAAACCTACAACAATTAGATTCCTCTCCTTACAGTCATTGCTTTTGAGACATTTCAGAACCAAACAACCAACATTGCATCCATCGTCGATCATCCAACTTTGCTTAAGTGAATACAATAATGTCTTTGAGCGAGATGTTTTGGCGCTATATGGACCTACACAAAGCAAAACACAAAATTGATCTACAAAGCCACAACTATTACATGCAGACCTAGTTGACAACGACAACCAAATGATAATCACGGTGTACATAAACAACAACGTCATCAATCCTTTTCTTGATCTATTTGCACCAAGAAAAAGTGTCTAAATCACTGGCTATGTACAGAAAAAAAGGAGCAATATGATAGAGGTGAAACAAAAAAGTTCATCCTTTTATTGGAAAAAACTATTGTCGAAAGCATACAATAGGTTTGTAAACACCGCAAACTTCCACTAGATACAACTATCAATTAATTACAAAAATCAAATGAAGCATATTATGTTGGTTCCATTGCGGCAATTGTTGTTGCGTGCAACCAAAACAATAGTCAAATTGAGCTATATATCAATGATGGGGGAACAACAAATGACTATGCAACAGTGAATTTTGTAATTCTTGACACAAACTGTTTTTACTTTTATCTTCTTGCTATTATGTCTTTTTTTCTATTGTTGAAATGATTCAATTGGCATCAAGCATTCTACAATTCATAGAAAAAAATGATAATCTTAATGCAAAATTGCATCAAGTGCATCTTAATGAAAATTACAAAGATCTCATTTTTCAAACATAACAATAGCTGGCATCTAACAACCCACCATTATATCTATTCAAAAATATTGTAATAATTGGTCCGAAAGGAAGCCAAATGTTGCGTGCTTCATCAACGACATTTGTTGATGTCCTCAACGATGAGTTCGTGAAGCAAAATCTGCTTCAGGTTCTCCATTCAATGATCCAGGTATCTTCAACATCATAGTCTTTGTTGTGATGATTGGGAAACTCTGCTTTTTAGGCTTTTTTGTTATGCTTCATTTTTTCCAAATGGTAATTGCAAACAAAAAACAAACATAGATACAAACACACACACACAAAAAATATGCAATTGTTATTTACTATTACCCTTTTCTTTGTTACTTGTACCTTTTTTGGGGTCTTTTAAAGCAAAAGGAAAAAAACGAGGAATAGAAAGCATAATTTGGCAAACAACACTAGGTCAACTAATAATTGCAATCCAGATAGATAATGTGTGGGCATGCAAATTGAAATTTGGAAATGCTTTTGTAGTTTTATAATATGCTCATTGACACTAGTTCTGATATAAAAATAATAAACCAATTACCCAAGAGTCTCAAAGACTAAAGGAAAGATGGACAATGGACAAGCATGTAACTTGAAAGCTAAAAGTTCATTTAACTATCCATAGCAGTTGCTCTAAAACTACAAAAAAATGCATTCAAGGCAAGTGCATTGTTTTGGAGAATGCAGTGTCGCATTCCATATCAATGGTGCTAGTCAACCAGGTCAAAAGGATTGATAAATGAATGACCTTTTCCCAAATAGGTACTATGATAGCTTCTCATATCCACAATTTGCTCTTGTTTTGGAGCATAGTATGCCAGCATGGAAAAAGCTTATATGAGCACAAGAAACACACTCCCACCTTAGAAATGACTATACTCTTATGGTAAAATGCCTCTTCTATTTCTAGATCCAATAATATCCACTTGCATTAGATAGTACAACAATGGTTAACACTACTTTGGCACTTATCCTATATTTGCAGATTGCCTTGTGTGGAAATGTTCCCAATGTTGGTCCCCGATTGTTATAGGGTGCCTAGCCTTTTAGCCAAATCCAGGTTTAGGTGATTGCCTTGGTAGAGTTATGCTCTGCCAATAGGTCATTTTTAAAAGTTACCTCTTGATTTCTATCTACACACAGACCTGTTTACATGGCACAAGAAATTGATCTTATCTCTTTTGTCTTACTTGATAGCAATGTCTTTTGATTGAGTGGAACTTTAGGACATATATTTGCTCATGCATATTTTTCTTGGGAGAGCCATTGTGAATACGATTTAAATCACACATGTTTATGTCTTCAAACCTATTTTCCAACTAGTGACTGTCTTTTTTGAAAAAATGCTTTAGAGTAAATAGTGACATCCAAACTTCAACCTTCTAAGGAATCTATTCATAGGCTTTGTTGCATTGTCTCATAATGTAATAGGTTAGAAAGGATTTCTAAGTTCATTATGCAGTAATTGTGGGCATTGTTTTTTGTTGCACTCTGCTAAAGGCCATTAGCCATTTATAGAAAAAGCTCACAACTTTAGAACAATATGTTATGAAATGGTTCTTGCAATACAACATTATAACTAATATAAAAACTTGTTAATAATTAATATTTTTTATGCCCGCTTTTCTGATTTTCTATTGCAGTTGTATTTAGTAGTATGCACATTGCAAATATTTTTTTTCCCTTCATTTTAGGGATAAATCTTTTGCAGATGATTTTCAATATGATTAAGAGATTTTACCCACACCCAATATCCATGGACAACTAAATATAAAATTAGTACTTTTCAATTGAGATTCTATGTTGCTTGTTTTTCAAAAGTCATCAAAAAACATTTGTAGGTCGACAAGGTAAATCCAAGTGCATGTTACCAAACTAGGTAGAGGCATTAAATGCCCTAAAGGGAGTTTCTAAGGCATTATCCCATGGTAAAGATAATTTACTATCAGTTTCCCTATAGGTCACATGTAATTAAAAGCAAACAATTATAATTATTGCCTTTACAAAATTTAGAGAGGTTTATAGCAACTTACATGTGAGTAGCAGACCTCCTTGAACTCCCCGAAGTGTGAAGCACATCAACCATTTCCTTCCCAATTGAAATATTTGTTACCACTCAGCTCCCAACCAATCCCCTTAGCTTCAAGCTGAGAGCCCCCGAGCCCCCAACCAGTAAATTCCCCCCCCGGTAAAATCCTAGTACAGTAACTCCTCCTCTTCTCACTGTTTCCCTCTATAAATTCCCTTCATCAACCAAAACCCAATGATTTCCCTTTCCTATCAAACTCCTTTGCCCAACCCCCCTGAGAAAAAAAAAAAAAAAGAAAAAAAAAAAACCCTTTTTCCTAGGAAAGTGATCTCCTTAAATGGAGTTATCTGCCCCTTGCATGGATGACTCCACTTGCCATCGATGCGGGGGGTCTTTTCATGTATAAATCAAGTTTAGGTGATTTTTACTTACAATCCCCAACTTTGCTAATTTAATTATTGTATACATTATTATTATATTTATTATATTATTTTTTTACTTCCGTATAAGTCATGTCCCTGTCACGTCCCTGTAAGCCTCTTTGGTCGTTTTGGTTTCCTTGACAACGCGTGGCATGTTTGTGAGTGGGCTCCTTCGTGGAGACTGTTGGACAAGCATTTTACCTTAACCATCTTGCAGAATCCCAACCAGTAATTCACACTACATGCAAGAACTCACGACCAATTGTTTATCCTAGCGAGAACAGACAGGCCAAAACCAAAAGGTGAAGTCAGCTCAAGGTCCTCAAGCTACCACTTTCCTTTTCCTAGTAACTGAAAAGCCACATAACCAGGCAGAACTAGATGAAGATAGTGATGAGTTACCTTTCTTGAATGTAGTCGATGTAGGTTCATGGCTATTGGCACATTCTATTGAACTAAAAGGACCTCCATAAGCCCGATCCTGTCATCCACATTAAGCCCTTTGATAATGCCCACAAGTTGCGTAGCTGAAGCCATCATTTTTCCCTCCGTCGACGGACAATACTGATTCCCCACGCCAGGTCTCCACTGCCTGACATTACGACCTCCATTACCATTCATCATGCTCAAGTTTTCAACCTCGCACATGCAGGAGGGCCTTTGGTGATGCCAGTAACCTACCTCCGCTTCCATTCGTACTCCCATGAGCCCCAAGTGTCCCACCCTCCTCGAGCAACTGTACACTCGTCAAGTAGGTCCTATCATATCCACTGGCCACCCGTTGTGGGGGTTGGAGGTCTTGCATGGCCAACTTGAGGCAATAAATAATTTATTACTATTATAAAAATGATTTAAAAACAATCAAAACTTAAAACCTAATAAGTTTTATGTGATTATGCCAAATGCAAATTAAGATCATATGACCTTTTTTAAATAGAAGTACTCTAATCATTTATATAGTTTGGATTATTTTTTTGAGTTATTATTATTGGATTCCAATTATAGAATATTTAGTTAAATTGGAAATTTTCATTGTTGAAATTACGTTTTTAAATACATGAATGGATTCAACACCTTAAAACACCTCTATTGCACTCCGATTATGCAATCTCAACAACTTATATATGCAATTCCAACAGTTCCTTTGAATTTTTCATTGGATTTTAGGCAAAAATGGTTGGAAAAACACAGTCGTAAAATGTCCAAATTGTAGCATGTTTAAAGTACTATGTTTAAATATCAGTATGGAATTTCATCAAGATTTGCATGTAAAAATAATATGTTTTTGGCACTACACGGAGTTTTAAAATGATAAAATGGTGAATGGAGTGGTTAAATGAGCAATTTTTTGCATTAAAATCCAACAAAACCAACACAATTGCATCGTTTGAATTCAAATTACGAATTATAGTTACTATAACATATCCCTGTTGAGAAGTTGGAAACTAGATTAAGATACAATTGCATATTTTATGACCTGTAGACAAAAGAAAGTAACAACTTTAATGCATGTTTTATACAACACAAAAACCTTCTAACCAACTGTTGTGCTAATTTTTGGAATTCAATATGTTTTCTAGAAGGCTTGTATAGTTTCAAAGCTTCAACAACATCCACTATAAGTGTGTTGGCAACTGCTTTTGAAACAATGAGACAAACTCTTCTCAATATTTGCACAACAACTCACCTCGAAGATCGGTGTTAGATCTCATTATGCACTATGTACATGGTCACTGGAAAGTACATTCTCAACGGCTAGAATGCCATTGCACCCATATGGTATCTCTATTAAGGAGTAAAAAACTAGATTAAGATATAATGCATATTTTGTGAGTTGTAAGCAAAATAAAGTCGCAACTTTCATGCATATTTTACATAATCGAAAGGCCTTATAACCAACCGCTGCATTAATTTCCAAAATTCAATACATTTTCTAGAAGGCTTGTATGTTTTCAAGGCTTTAACAACGTCCAATATCGCTGCACTGGAAACTGCCGTTGAAACAACGAGACAAACTCCACTCAATAGTTACACAACAACTCACCTTGAGGACCAACGCTATATCTCATTTTGTGCTTTGTACATAGTCACTGGAAAGTATACTATTAATGGCCATAATGCCATTGTGCCTAGAGGTCCTACACCATTATTGAGGAACGAAAGCAACATGCAAATCAATGCAGTTCTCACAACAAAGTATGTCCTCCACACTAGCCTGAAGAGATTCACCTTAAATGGCCATTAGAAAGGTATGGGTAGAGTGTATTCCTTGTTGATGAAGTCATTATGTTGCCGATTTCATGCAAAGAATGGTAGGCAAAAGATCTGCAAAGATAGACAAAACAATACAATACATGAACATTTGTCACCCATCTACACTCCAACTAATGAAGTTGTTAGTAATAAACATTGGTTGTAATATGGTCATATCCTTCATACAATCAACATGTTTAACAACTCTATAATGTAGAGAGAAGCATCACATTCCGGAGGTAGCAATTTCAATCTCAATATAGAAAAAACATTTCGTAGCACATACGCAACCGAGTAAGCTATTTGTGTAGTTCGACGAGAAATAGTTCAAAATTTGAATTTTCAATTTTTGGAAGGTGAGCTGTTTGAGAAAAGTGTTATAATTGCAAACACTGTGCAATAAACTTGCAACATGTCACCCCTGGGCCCTATGAATGACAACCGAATCCAGTGGGAGATTTGGATCGCCGAAAGTGTGCACTCGAGCATCATCATCGGAGATGTGGATTGCATAATGTGCATTTGGTGTGTGGCAAGCAATAGCATGCATGTTGACAGAGACTTA
Source organism: Larix kaempferi (assembly GCA_027924585.1). Taxonomy (NCBI): domain Eukaryota; kingdom Viridiplantae; phylum Streptophyta; class Pinopsida; order Pinales; family Pinaceae; genus Larix; species Larix kaempferi. Next base: position 3,030,797 of record BSBM01000262.1, on the reverse strand, counting down.
GGGCAATGATTAAGGAGTAAGCTAAACGTTGGATGTTTTGCATAGTTTTTTCCGGTGTATTTTTTCGCTGAAATCATGTTAGAATTGTTAAAATTGTAGATTTACATGGTTGAAATTGCATAACCGGGGCGCCCAAGGGTTTTGGAAGGCATTGAATCCACCCATGCAATAAAAAATGCAATTTCAACAATGAAAACTCGTGATTTCAACAATGAAAACTCGTGATTTCAACAATGATTCATCGCTAGATTCTGACAAAAATAACCCAAAAAATACAAAACATCTAACGATTAACTTACTCCAATGATTAATGACTTACATGGTGCATATCGCTCGCTTGCATAATGTGCATTGGGTCATTTGGTGAACATTCAGACTATGTGGTGAGGGATGACATGCATGGTGTCATAAACTTGCACTTAGCATAATGATTGATGTCTTGCATAGTGCACATGGCTTACCCTATACTCCTATCAAAACCCTGCTTCGCCCATAATAACACAAGAATTTAAACCAATTGTACAATTAATTTTGTTTTTTAATACAACGAAAAGACAAAAATTCATAACTTCACGTAGGCTATCAATGGTAGTCCCCACTTGGCTCACTAGAAGAAATGGATATATATAAACACACGTTGGAATTGGTCTAAAACTACCAACCTGAACCAAATCGAATAGTGGCATCATTTCCCTGGGAATATAATCGATAAATTTTGTGCGAATATACTCTTCGGGTCACACCAGCTATTATAAGTGATGACAACAGAGGACCCGACTTGGACACGATGATGTACGAAAGGTGAAACGCCGCGAATCGATCCTGCGACTTCGAGAATTCCTGGATACCCAAATCGCTTGAACTACTCGCCAGCACGGTGGATCGATTCCAAAGATGGGTGCGGGAAGGACTAGTGCTTCGGCGTGCTCTCGTCTGAGGACTGCATACAATGACTGCTTTAACCGGTATGTTTTTCAATCCTCCTCCTCTTTTCACATTTTCTTCTGTTTTGCCCAAAATGCCCCGGTTCGAGTTTCTCCGAATTAATTTACAGTTGCTGAATTCTTGTTCCCGATGTCGTCATGGGCGTTGGGGCTAAGGATGTTTAGTCGATTGTGGTTTTATGAAATAAAGGAATCGGAGTTTTGTTTGCAATGTTCTGTTTACAGGTGGTACACAGAGAAATATCTGAAAGGTCAATGGGACAAAGAAGAGTGCAAGTACGAGTTGGAAGCATACAGGGCATGCATAATGGTAAGATTTTCGAATTCAATCTCTGTATGGAAAATATCGGGACATTGGGCTGGGACTTCCAGTCCAGACAGAGAAGCAATTTGTGATTTTAGTGATAACTGTTAGGGTTAATTCCTGCTTTTATTGGCTACTTTTTTATTCTTTCGACATCCTAAAATACAACAGTCCATTTATGACTTTCATTTATTTTTCTTCTTTTTCTTTCGGTGAACATAACTCTATCCTTATCAGGTACTCAGGTACTCACATTCTCACCATGAGTTGGGATGTCCCCCTGTAGGTACCCACATTCGCACTTGGGAAGTCTGCAGCGGCCACCTATAAATTTAGGATCGTTTGATAATAATGGTCTATTCTAAAACTAGCCTAAACTTACTCAAGTGACCTTAAATGTATCCCCAATCCCTTTCTCTCCCCAGAATGTATAAGATAATTTTATTATTCAACGAATGACCACAATAAGTAGGTTAATGGTAATGAAAAATACTTCAGGACATAGTTGGTGTGGGAAAGCAACCCTTAAAACAATGCTAACAAAGACACAGAAATCTAAGAAGTTAGCTAAAATAAGATGTACAAGGTACATGCAAATGAAAATGAAGAATGTTAAAACTAAATGAGTCTATCCTCAGTATAAAAGAGAAAGTATGTGTCTGCTGGTGGATGGTCGGGGCTGAATAGTTACAACTCAAGGGGGGCTGATGTATCAAAGTGCACACTAGGACTATTAGTTACTTGTTTGAAATTGAGTGAGGTCATGGAGAAGTAGCCTCCTCATCGGTGCCATCAATCATTGTGAAGGGGCTAATGCATTGTCGGATAAGGTCATCTGGATCCACAATCGAGGTGCCTTGGTTGCTTGATCTTGGGGAGGGCAAAAGATCTAGGATGTCGAGTTTTTCTCCTAACTTCCAAGGCCATGGGGAAGAAACCCTTGATGGAAGACTAGCCATTGGACTTGATCCTACAAATAGTACTTTGTGTGGGGGAACCTAACTTTGTGATCTCCTAGAGCTAATTCGTCTATAGGATTGGTGGTAGATGTCTTGAGGTTTGGAATGACGATTCCAAATGACTTTTGAGGAGGTTGATCAACCTATCGAGGGAATGGGTCGAGATGCAACCCAAAGGTCTCATAGACTCTTTGTTTGCCACTTGCTCGCTTGTGTTGTTGAGACAATTGGGAAGAAAGAGGTGATACTCCTGATAGTCTCTAGTTGGGTCAGACCACAAAGAACTACGATCTATGTCCAAAAATCTCTCGCATGAAGAGAGCGAGGCACCTTTGGTTTGGATGGTGGAAGAATGTGGAGAGGGAACTTTCTTTATTTTGGTAAAGGAAATGATGCCTCCCTTTGATCTGTTAGTAGATGAGATGCTCCTCCATCTTGGTCTCTTGTAAGTGACATTGTTGGGAAATTTGATTTGATTGTGGGATGTGGTGGTTTATCTCAACTTGGAGCCTATGAGAATTCACCTTGAACTAACCAAGGTGGATCCTAATAGCACGCGTTACAACAAATCTAGTGCCCAGAAAGTGTAAAGTCCCAAGCACCAAAGTGTTAGTTTTGTCTAACTTGGGAAGGCTACACCTTGTCACCTTAGTAGCTCTTCTTCTCACTTTAGGTTAGCTCTTCTCCAACACAAGCGGGGTATCCCTAGGTAGGATTGTTACGGCTATGGAGTGGGGGGCTCAAGGTGATGTTTGAAGAGTAAGTCTCAACAAAACAAGTGGTTGTTGTAGTAAATGGAAATGGAAATGGGAAATGGGGATACGGAAAAAAGGAAAAGAGGAAGGGAACAAGGAAATGGGATGATGTGAGACTAGTGCATTCACATTCATTACACCAAAAATAATCCTCTAATACAACATTTTAAATTATTCTAGCAATAAGGATTGTTGTTTTATCATAATCCCATTGCCAAGCCTTTTCTTAAGATCAATGAGAACTCTTTCTACTTGGGCAACAAAGTATGCTTTTTCCATATCTTCAATGCACATCCTCTTTAAGAAAAATGATATCTTTGAATCCAATGCATTGACATAAAATTTTGTAAGACAAACCTTATTTACCCTTGAAGATGGATGGATCGACTTGTGTGCCTTGATAAACCTGAGATGAAATTTCCAATGAGTTTCATGTTCCTTTTGTTGATTTTTGAGAAGCATCGAGAGCCATTTTGGAGAATGGAGGCACCTGGTTAGTTACTGGGAATATCATTTAGTCTGGGATTGAGGCACTTGTTCAGTTACCAAGTTGTTGACATTGGTCAACTTGATTTAGCCTAGGGTTGAAGCACCTAGTCAGTTACCAAGAACATGATGCAGTCTGGGACTGAGGTACCTGGTCAGTTACCAGGTTGTTGACTTTGGTCAACTAGATTCAGACTGGGGATGAGGCACCTGGTTAGTTACTAGGTCATCACTAGAAGCCCTAGACCGGGTCTAGGCAAGTGATGTGTGATATAGTCCTCTCCTTGGTCACTGGGCTATGGGACCTCTTCAAGGGACTGGCTACCCCTTGTTGGAATAACTAGCCTGGGACCTTGGTGTTAGTTGGGAGAACAAGGCACCCAAAGAATAATCTTCCTTATATATGATGATGTACTTGAAGTGGCACGTGTGGATCATGGATACCAAGAGAAGGGGCTAAGGATTTGTCTAGACTCTAAAGGTGACTTACCCAAGAAGAGTGGGTAAAAAGCCCACATTGAACTTAAAAGGGCCCCAACTAATGTATAAAGTGTTAAAAGCCCACAATGAAATTAAAAAGCCCCAACCAATGTATTTTATATTATTTATTGAACTCCTTGACTTATGGAAGTCACCAAATGATGGAATACAAATGAGGCACCCTCTCAAGTGAAAAAGACATCAAGCACCATTCAATCAATCACTCATCTTTTTCCAAGAATTTGTTGGGTATTTTTAGCTGCTATCTTCTTTATCTCAGCTATGTTTTTGTCTTGTGGGTTTGGATTAGCTAGCAGGAACACAATGGGGTTGTTTTCTTTTTCTCAAGGCTTCCAAGTACCTGTTCTAAGGTCTGTTACAGCCCTAGAAGGGCTTCTTCCACTCAGCCGTAGCCCTGTTAGGGCTTGTTCCACTCAGCTGCAGCCTGTTAGGGCTTGTTCCAGCTAGACGCAGCCCTATTAGGGTTTGTTCCACTCAGCCACAGCCTGTTAGGGCTTGTTCCAACAAGCAGCAACCCTGTTAGGGATTGTTCCATCAACAACCACCGTGTTAGGGCTTGTTTCAGCCAACAACAACCCTGTAAGGGCTTGGTTCAGTCAGTGGTTGCCTTAGAAGGGTTTGGATCAGTCAATGGCAACCCTAAAAGGATTGATCAGTCAACAACAGATTGTAAGGGGTTGGATTAGTTAACAGTTGGTAGCAATGTTGCACGACTCAGACTCGACAAATACTCGGCTGGCATATGACTCGTAGACTCGGGAAAAACTCGGGAAAGACTCGGCAATAAGAAACAATATAAAAATATTGTACATTTTATTAATTATAACCAAAAAAATTAAAAAAACTATAATTTAATAATTTATAAAATATATATATATATATATATATATATAATATAATATAATGCATTCTAAATTTACTATATTAAAAATTAATTTATAATCAAAAAATAAAAATTTGCATTTTATAGTTACCATATTAAAAATTTAAAAACATTACACATTGCAATTATAACCACAAATATTTTACAAAATGCTATACTATAGCATTTTTTTTTATGTTTTTATTATAAATTATTAAAATTTTAATTTTAAAGTTTAAAGTTTAAGGTTTTAAACTATAGTAGCTATAATTGCTATAGTTTAAACCTTAAACTTTAAAGTTTAAATTTTATTAATTTATAATAAAAAAATTAACTCTGTCCACTGCAAAACTCCGCTCCGCTCCAGGTTTAGCCGACCTCAACTCCTCTCCGTTGCAGAACTCCAGCTCCGGTGACCACGACCTCGGACCACGACCTCATACCACGATCACAACTTCACCACGACCATGACCATGGATGAACGAGAGGGACGGATCATCCCCGCGAGCTCATTTCCCTCCAATGCTCAACCAGTGAGCATAATGACTTCGCGTCCAACAAATTTTCGAGGGTTTTTTTCTTTCCTGTTGTGGCGAGTTCGACCGAGTATGGCCCGAGTTTGACCCGAGTGCGCTGATTTTGTGAGTTTAGGCGAGTTTCAACTATTTGCCGAGTTTGTGGGCGAGTACGAAGCGGTTACTCGGGGCTAGGGTTCACTCGTTGAGACTCGCGAGTACCCGCGAGTCTCAACCGAGTCATGCTTCACTGGTTGGTAGTCAACAATTAGCAGCAGTCATCTATTGAAGGGCTGATGTCATTAATTAGGGCTGTCATCATCTACGGAAGTCATCAGTGGGCTACATTCAGATTATAGTGGGTCCATCTTTTTTTCTCTTGGTATGTAATAAGCCCTAGAGGCTTCTTTGTAAAGTCTACTCAAGTAAAATTCAATCATCTCATATTAAGGAAGATTATTCTTTGTTGGGGTTTTATTCCTGAAAAGGTATCCCTAGGGTAAAACTTTTGTGTTTTTGTGGATGGTTGCTTCTTCTTTACTGGTGGTTATCTATTGCTGATTTATAATCTCAAAATTATATTCTAAAAGTCTACTAAAAATGAAAAAGACTGTTACTGCTATCAAATCAGATCTACATTATAAAATTTAACACGGTATCAGAGCAGAGGACGTGAAGAGCACAGTTTTTGAGCAGGTTACTGTTGCCTACGTGATCTTGGTACAAATCTGAGAAGGTTAAGAACTTTGTAGACTTGTTTTAGCAGACTTTTCTAATGGCTTCAATTTCCTTCAGACCAGAAGACAGACTTGAAGGGACCTCCAACTTCAACTCTTGGAAAGCTAGGATCTTGGCTACCCTAAACGAAAATGATCTTGATGACTTAGTCATCAATGTCGTAGAAGAACCTACAACAAATGTAGATAGAGCAACATTCAAGAGGAAGCAAGCCAAAGCAAGAAGAATCATCTATGATTCAATCAAGGACAATTTGATGCCTGCCATAACCCTTTGAAGACTGCCAAAGAATGCTTTGATACCTTGACAAATCTGTATGAAAGAAAAGCTCCCAGTTAGAAGAGGGTCCTGAAGAATAAGCTTCATACTTTGAAGATGGAAAAGGATGAAGGTGTGGCTTCATTCTTCACTAAGATTTCTCAGGTAAGGGATCAACTCTTAGCTATTGGTGTTACAATAGATGATGATGATCATGTCCAAACTACGGTTGATGGTCTTCCAAGTTCATGGGAGACATTCCTATCTGTTGTAAATGGTTGTGAAGTCCAACCAGATTTTGAAAGACTATGGCATGATTGCTTACAAGAGGAAGGAAGAATGCAAAGTAGAAATGGTGGTCATAAGGAAGGGAATCTTGCCCTTGCTGCCAAGACAAAGAAAGGAAAAATGTTCTTTCATCAAAAGAACAAAGGTAAAAAGCCTCAAGGTAAGCACATTGATTTGTCAAAGATAGAATGTTTCAATTGTCACAAGATGGGACATTATGCCAGAGATTGTAAAAAGCCAAAGAGAGTTCAAAGGAAAATTTCAAGCATCTGCTGCAGAAGAAGAAGAACCTAAGAAGAAGAAAAACAACAGGTCTTCCAAAGATCAAGAACCAAGAAGAGAGTACTATTTGGTTTCACCTCTCTCCGGATCCATTACCAATAGTGCTAAGTCTTGGCTGGCGGACAGTGGAATAATGCTTAAGTCTTGGCTGGTGGATAGTGGAGCTTCTAGACATATGATAGGCTTTCAAGGAGCTCTTACAAAGTTTAGAAAGAAGTTTACTGCTCAGGTGGAACTTGGAGATGATACCACCTATGAAATTGAAGGAGTCGGTTTAACATCTTTTCAACTTGACTCAGGGACTACCTTGCATATCGAAGAGATATTATATGTTATTGGCTTAAAGAAGAATCTCCTCTCAGTTGCAAGTTTAGAAGATAAGGGTTACAGAGTAATCTTCATGGATAGAAAGGCCCTCTTGTGGCCAAAGAACGAAGAGATGAGTTCAACCATGGTGATTGGAGTTCGAGAGGGAGGCCTCTACAAGACATCTGGGCATTCCATTCAGGCATTGGTCCACAATACAATCAATGCTTGTGAGTTATGGCATCGAAGGTTTGGACACCTTCATTACAAGGCTCTTACTGGTCTACAAAAGATGGTAACAAGTATGCTTGGGTTTTCTTTCGAGCATGATGGTGTTTGTAAAGGTTGTTCTCTTGGAAAAAATGCCAAGAAATCTTTTCCTAACAGTAGTAGTAGATCTAAAAGGATCTTGGACTTAATTCATTTAGATATAGGTGGACCTATGATTGCACCTTCTATGAGTGGTTGTTTATAATATATATTATGTACTTTTTATAGATGATTGCTCTCGCAAATCTTGGATCTACTTCCTGAAGACTAAGAATGAAACGTTTGATAAGTTCAAAGAGTTCAAGGCACTAATTGAAAACTAGACAGGAAGGCACATCTGTATCTTGAGGTCAGATAATGGGGGTGAGTTTAAATCTCATTAGTTTGATGATCTTTGTTGAGAAGCAAGGATCAAGAGGGAGCTAACTGTGCCTTACAACCCTCAACAAAATGGGGTTGCAGAAAGAAAGAACAGGATAATATGCGAAGCTACCAAAGCCATGTTATGTGATTAGGATCTTCCGCTATCTCTATGGGTTGAGGCTGCCAGTACTGCTGTATACATTCAAAACATAAGCCCTCATGCTATTTTGGGGGAAAAGACTCCAGAAGAAGTATTTGCAGGTAAGAAACCAACAGTTGATCACATGAGGATTTTTGGCACTCCAGTCTATATCCATGTGCCAAAAGAAAAGAGAACAAAATTGGAGCCTTTGGGAAAAAAAGGTACATTTGTTGGTTACAGTGAAAACTCAAAAGCTTATCGTATCTATGTTCCTGGTCAGAGATACATTGAGGTCAGTAGAGATGTGATATTTCATGAAGAAGCTGCTTTCCGTCATTCTAGAGAGCTTCCAAATGATTCAGAAACTTCTTTAGAAATTCCAGATTCTCCTCTTTTAGATGATTAGAGGGAGGAGGATGATGAGCCTTCAATTCCAGAGGCTTCCATAGAACCAGAAAAGCCTACCAAAGAATTGCTTGAGGCTCCTCCTACCAAAAGAAGACCTGCTTGGTATCGTGAAACTCTTTAGGAAGCAAAAAAACATACAACTCCTTCAGGAACTTTTAGAGAAAGCAAGAAGCCTCAAAGGTACTTTGGTGTTATAACTCAGCTGGGCCACATCATCGCTGCAGAGCCTTCCACTTATGAGGAGGCAGCTAGACAGCAGGTATGGAAAGATGCAATGATAGAAGAATACAACTCCATCATGAAAAATGATGTATGGGAGGTGTTATCACCAAACTTGTAGGTGTCCCTAGAGATGAATCCAAGATGGATGGCAGAAGGGAAGGGCAACCAAAGAGGTGCAACCAAGATGGCCTCGACTCCCAATAGATGGTTGTCACGCCAATCGAGCCAATCTTCACTTTATGTTATCTAGCCCAAGACAACAAAGGGGGAGATCCAGATCTACTCCCGACAGGAGAGATCAAACCAAATCACCAGATCAAGTCAAGTATAGTTGAAGTACGTAAGGTGTATGGTGAACCCTAGATCTATGGAAGAAGTCACAAGATGAATAATAGTTTGGATCAAGGGGTTTAAACAGTGTATCTCTGGTTCATTATGGGTGGAAGAGTGACTTATGATGTTTGAAATAAGATCTAGGATCAGGGTACTAGTCAATTGTGAGAGAATCCACTGCCTCGGGAACCGTGTCCAATGCAAGGTAGTTAAGGACTGAATTGGGGCTAACCAGTACCAGAGATGAGCTTGATTGAGTGATATGACAATGTCAAGGGGTTCAAGCAACCAAAACAAGGATCAAACCACAAGCTAACCCAACAATCCAAGAAAGTCGAATGGGCTTGGAGAAAGATCAGTGCCTTGGGAAGTGGGCCAAATGGAGTCGGATGTCCACCAAATTACAGATCTGGAATGTTGAGGTATTGAGGTAGGTGGATCTAAAAGATTAGGGTCATCCAATGGCTGGATCTTAGTAGATCTGAGATTGAAGTATGCCACAAAGTGACCCAAGTGGGGCACAACCCTCAAAATGAGGAATGGGGCCCACAAGGTTAAAATCACTGAAGTGACACACTAGGGGTATGTTATTGAATGTGTAGATTACAGATCAAGTGGAATCTCACCTACCCAAGTGCTAGATCCCTGCAAATATACCTCTCCCAGGAAGTTCGACCTCCCTTGGAGAGGCTTCTTTGCTTTGGAAAGTGGGTCAAATGAAGGCCAAATCACACCAAACTACAGATCCGAATTGTCGTGGATACTATAGAGGTGGGTTTTAAATTTTATACCCAAACACCAAGTGGATCTTACTAGATCTGAGAAAATGTAAAATGAGGGTTTGAAGCATGAGATAGCTATGCCAATGGATTGGAACCAAGACAAGAAGAACAAACCTGTGGATCTTACCTAGATAACTTTGTAGATGCCTTGATGATGATGATCTATGCAAATCCGATCAATTTGGAGCGATTTGATGTAGTTTTCTATGAAGTCGAATTGCCCAAGGAAGCCAATGCGCCCTCTCTCCTGCACAATGAACGTCAACAATATCAGATTTACTGTGAACAAGAGATAAGACTAATGCCACAAGAGAAATAACAGAAAGATAGCATAGATCACAATGATACTAATGATAACCCCCTGATACAAGCAAATGCCAAGTGGAGCGAGTTGAAGAAGCCTTGCAAAAACGCCTGTTGTCCGCCAAACTACACACCAGCAGCAGAAATCTTTCGAAAGCTGTCTCCCTCACTGGAAAGTGGGGAGAGGTGTGGCCTTGGGGGCAAGCAATGAGCCAGGTACTGTCACCTGAATCCCAGCTCCTCCGTTTAGGCTAACTCCTAACGAAGCCAAGGGGGGTAGTCCCTACAAAGAGTTGTCTAAGGCTCTTGTGTTTTAAATGTTTTTTGATGTTGTGATGTGGATGGGTGTTGTTTAGGAGTTTTGAAGGTGAGAGACACAAAAATGTTTTAAATGAAACCAAGATAACGCAATCCACGTTGCAAGAGAAAATGAAAGATACACTGAATCAGAAACAAATCACTCTTTATATGAAAATTAACACAAGTACTCCAGATTGATAATAAGCAAAATAAAATATGTGATAAAGGACCAGTGCCTTATGGAGTCAAATAATGTCTGAGTGATTGAGTTGTTCGATACAAGTGTTCGAGAAAAAGGTTCTTGAGATCGTTTTGCAGCTTATCTTGGTAAATTAAAGATTTTAGTGGTCTTGATTATTAAGGCTAAGATCAAAGGTATCAAAAGGAGTGGAACCTTAACCAAGAAAAACACTGGCAACCTTTTAGATGATAGGTCGGGAGCACCTAGATTCAGAGAACAAGTGTTCTTACGGCTTGACCGCCCTCGAGTCTGACAGTGGATTCCCGGCACCACCTGTTTCAGGAAGAACTCAGTGATTTTGTCTTAGTTGGGGTTTTGGGTAAAGTTTTAATTAATGTTATCACTTATGAAATTAACAAGTTTTCCACCTTTCTGAGTACTAGCCCAACCGTTTCTGGTTGGCAGAGCATACGGGTGTAGGACAAAAGACCAAGATAAATTAATTAAAAGGGAAGTATGGGTTGAAAAGTTTTATTATTAGAGCACTCGTTCAACTCTCCGACAGAGAGTGCTATTGACTTGATCTTATGACCACAGTTCAAGAGACTTGCTAATTTAAAATGCCTAATGCAAGGAAATATGCAAATCTAACAATGCTCTCCGATAGAGAGTGCTCTTGACTTGGATTTGGCCAAGTTCAAGAGGCTTTGTTCATTTTAAGAAGCAAGAAACAGTTGTGATAACAAGATATTGAAAAATTGTAAAACTCAAATCATATGATAGCTCAAATCAATGGAAATACTGCTAACATACTACTTGCAAAATAAAATGAGATACCGGAAATATCTAGTGTTCTACCAAGCAAGAATTTACACTACAGGTGGGATCAACCTCCGAACAAGGTCAACCACTAGAAGCCACCAGTCTTGGAAACCTTCCAGCTAGCTGGATGTCCACAAGAAGCTGATGGGGGAATGAGAAGCTACCACAAAGTTATGTGGCCTTTGGGATGCAATCCCAAAGTTAGCTCTTCTCTGGTCAAGGCTTGAAAAAGAAGCGACAAAATAAAAACAAATTATTCTAAAACAAGAATTGAAAAGATCTAAGCTAAGCAAACCCAACACTCTTCCCCAAATGGGGAAGAAGACCAAAAAGTGGAGCCTCCTCCACTTGAAAATTTTATTAAATGGTTACAAGTGCCTTTGGGGATGAAGCCCTTGAAAGGTCTTTTGAGAGAAAAAGAACTACTTGTGAAAACAATACTTTGTGAGGCCTTAATGGCTAATTACAAAAAGGAGAGTATACAAGGTTTGTCATTTTGGTTCAAGTCTTCTCCTTAGATGCACTTTGCTCTTCTTTTGAGTATTGCTCTTATCAAGCTTTTCTCCTCCTTCAAAAAAAGATCTACACAAGCTCAAACTCACTTCAACAATGTACCCATTAGATGTTAGTCAAAATCCAACTTTGAAACCAAATGGAAAGACTAAGATCTAACCTATTTGCAAAGATTTTTTCCAATGCAAACTATTGAGATTTATGACATGAGATTTAAGGCCCTAATGCTACTTTTCAAAGCATAAACTAGAAACTACTAAGTAAAATCTCTAGAGATCCAATCTATTGCAAAGAAAAACAAGATCTATACTACGAAATAAATCTAGCATTAACCAAAGTTTAAACTCGTTTTTGTTTTGTGTTTTTTGTGTAGGTGGACGAAAGGAGGAAGGGAAGACAAGGAGGGGAGGAGCAAGATGGGAGAAGAGGGGAGAAATGGGACGAGAAGAGGAAGGAGGAATGGGACGAGAGGAGGAAGGAGGAATGACGAGAGGAGGAAGGAGGAATGACGAGGAGGAAAGGGATGGACGAGAGGAGGAAGCTAGGATGGACGAGAGGAGGAAGCTAGGAGAAGAAGTGGGACGAGAGCAAGGTGAAGGGACAAGCCAAGTGGGACGAGAGCTAGAATGATAGGAAAACAAGAGGGGCAAAGCCAAACAAGCCACAAACCAAAGGCAAGCTAAGCTATAATCTCAAACTTGGAGAAGAGTAGGGCTTTGGATTTCCACAGTTTAGATGGGTAGAACAAATAACCGATTGAAAATTTGTTTGAAGATGCTTGATGGAAAGAAAACACATAAGACTCCTTGTTTCTTGATTATTTAAAGCAAGACCTCTTTGATAACCTGCAAAATGAAGATGTAACCAAACAAGAACCCTTGCACTTGGGAGAATACTTGAAAAGCCACACACTTAAGAGAAAAGCATAGATCTATAATATTTGTGCTAGATTGTTAGCCCTCTAAATCATAAGAATCAATGCTTAAGAATCAAAAGTATATAGACAAAACATGATATCACCTCATACAAGATGAAGCATGGCACATCAAGAGCTTCCACATTGACCTCCAAAGTCTCACTTTATTCAAATACTTAAACAAATTACAAATTTCTCCAGAGTTTTGATGCTTAAAGATCCATCCCCAATGAGGCAAAATGAGCCTCATTATATAGCAATAGAAGACTACCTAAAACCCTAAGTCGAATTGGCTTTCAAAGGGAGCCAACACCACCTAACACAATTCGACTTTCAATCAAGAGTGTGTCTAAAACCAATCAGCGTGGAGCTTGGAGCTCATCTCACCAATGAACTCGAGTTTGTAGATGATGTGGATGGGGAGGTGGCCTCCACCTTGGCAAGGCGCCCCCCATCTCACTTTGGAACTATCACCAAACAATAGTGAGCTGCCATGTGTAGAACTCGAGCTCAAGAAGGAGGTTGACGTGAGCTAAGAGGTAGGTGCTTGGAGTTTAAACAAGATTCGATTGCAATCAAGGTAGGTGGGAGTGGGAGGTGGCCTCCACCTAGGCAAGGCGCCCCCACTCCTTTTAATGCAACTCCATACCAACCAAAAAACCAATTAATACGACCTCCACATCACTAATTCGTTTTTGCATGCATGGAGGGCGAATTCACTTGAGGAGTTTTGTCTTGTGCTGACTGTATGGTTGACTGAAGCTGCTTGGAGATGATTGGAATCTTCATAAATGCTGAGTGCCATGTCATTTAGCCTTTTACTTTATTCCATTTGGATTATTTTGGAGAGATTTGGATTATCTCCGAAATAATCATTTTTATTATTTTAATTAATAATTTCTTTGTAAATGGCTTTTCAGAGAAAATATTAATTATGAGGCCTCAATGACACCCGAAACTTGGATCTAACTGGTCCATAGGTCATGTGTGATTTTTGGCTTATGAAACGAGCCATCAATCACTGAATTCGGACCCCGGACGACTGACATATTACAAATTATTATTTCTCTATTTAAACTATAGAGAAATTTATTAAATTTAAAAAATAATTAAAAACCAAAATTCGACGGACCCGGTAAAATTTTTTCGAAATTTTTTCTGAGGGTTTTATGGACCTAGGACATGACCGACACCTATTCTAACAGTGTCTAGTAGGCTTATATACATTAGTTGGCCTCTAATAACCCCCCATGGCTAAAATTTTCAAAATTGGGCATTCCAGCTTTGGAGGAGCGGGAGAAAACCTCATCGATTATACATCCCCTTAAGCAAAGTATAATTGTCAAGGGAAAAAACTCCCTGGAATACCTTAGTTGCTTAATCCAGTCATGGGGAACCGAGACACTCAGATCCTACTAGCACACTTTATTACAAACCCCCATGGGGCCATGGTCATGTCGACTCAAAAAACAAAACAGGCTAACCCAAACTGGCTAGCCACAAATGCTGAATCATCTGATACACTGGAGTCAAACACTTATCATGTTTGTCAAATGGCGGCTCTTCAGATAATCCAACTATGGTACAAATAAGTTGGTAACAACGCCCAAGTGAAGTCGCCCTGCTGTAGACAAGACAAAGTTTCCATAAAAGATAGATCTTACCACAAATACCCAAATGCTAGGATGCAATAGACTTTCCAATCACCATCGAAGAACACCAGATTCAGAGGAGACTACAAAAATTTCCACAAGAAAGTTTTTCTATATCAAGATTTCAAGAGCCAAAGACCCCTTTACAATGAGAAGCTCTCTCCTTTAAATAGGAAGGAGAGGCACCAAAACCCTAACCACTTTTTGAGTGAGTGGCTAAGATTAAAAGATTAAAATGTCTAATCAATGGTTGAGATGAGCTCAACAATACAATACATGGATCACTAATAAAATAATACAATATGTGGACAAACTCACCCTAGAAGAGGGGATCCCACCAAATCATGATGACAAAATAATAGATCTAGCTTATAGTGGGTCCAGGGGGTAATTTTAGACACCCTTGGTCAATCCCCATAGCACAATATCAATAAAATAATCATCAAAGTACCAAATCGTGCCTCTATGGACAAATCGTGAGCCTTGGGAGGCTCCAAATATCATCAGAAAGTGCCATAAGTGATGGATGTGGGTCCCGATGAAGCTGAAACTACTGGGGTCCCGATGAAGCTGAAACTGCTGGAGAAGGTGTGGAAGACATCCCACTCATCATCGCTGATCATCCCATGCCATAACATTGCCACAGTAGCCCAAATCGAATTCCTCTGTAGCCATTTCTACCATTTTTGAACTGTCTCGAGAAATGTGAAACTGCCCAAACTGCCTCCTGGAGTGCCTGCGCTGTCAAGGTGAGCTCACCAATGAGTCTGGGAGGGGGGTAATATGGTAATAACAAGTGGCTGGACCACCCCCTCCATGCATAGCGCCCTAGGTGAACCAAGTAAATCTCATCACTGCTCTGACAGTGCCTCCGATAGACCAAAACTGCACTAGGATAGCCAATTGAGGCTCAATCTGTTTGGGTACACAGGGTACTACCAAAGGACCGAACACCAAGAGCAACCACTTCACATAAACAGATCACAGATCAACACACCGATGTTTTGACGTGATTTAAACCCTCTTGAGGGAAACACTCCACGACCCCGGCCAAATAGCTTCTACGGGACAATTTATTATGTAAAGAAAGAAAGTTACAAATGAGCTTCTCATAATCGATCAACTAAACAATGACCCTCCATGCTCTTTAAATAGAGATCATGGACCAATCGGGTGTTAAGCCACGGATCAAGGTTAGGTTTGATCTATAAGAGAAGTTGAGCCGTCGGATCACTCTATGTCGGGAACATATCGTGACCGTCGGATTAAGTATTTACAAATGCATACTAATGCATACTAAAGAAACACACTATCCCTAACGGATATATTACACAAGTTGATCTTAACTAACTCCTAAGTGTCTAAATATCCTAACATCCCCTCTTAAGAACAACTTGGGATAGGATTGAAGGATTTACAAAAGTGACGCTATTAGGAGAAGGAAGGAGGCATTAGAGCCTATCCCCCCTTAATGACAAGTTCCTGAACTCCTAACATAGATCG
This sequence comes from Larix kaempferi, assembly GCA_027924585.1. Classification (NCBI taxonomy): domain Eukaryota; kingdom Viridiplantae; phylum Streptophyta; class Pinopsida; order Pinales; family Pinaceae; genus Larix; species Larix kaempferi. The sequence goes on along the minus strand of BSBM01000262.1, from coordinate 3,014,889 downwards.
AAGTTTAGAAAACTTTGCTTCTGTAAGCGACTTGGTGAAGATGTCTGCAACTTGATCATCTGTAGGGCAAAAGAGCACTTCAAGAACACGATCATGAACAAGATTTCTGATGAAGTGTATATATAGCTCAATGTGTTTGCTGTGTTGATGTAGAACTGGATCTTTGGCAAGCTTGATGGCACTTTGATTGTCGCACCAAAGTGGAGTAGGCTGCTGCTGCTCGAATCCAAACTCTGAAAGGATCTGTCGAAGCCATAAAGCTTCCTGACTGGCATTAACTGCTGCTCGATATTCTGCCTCTGCTGAAGAAAGAGCAAGACCTTGTTGTTTCTTACAAGCCCAAGTAATAGTTCCAGATCCCAGACTGAAAACATAACTTGTAGTAGACTTTCGATCATCAGGATCGCCAACCCAATCTGATTCAGTGAAACCAACCAACAAAGGTTTCCCCCCTGTACTATAATGAATCCCAAACTGAACTATACCTCGAATATATTGAAGTATTCTTTTAGCTGCTTTCCAGTGACTTTCATGAGGTGTCTGCATATAACAGGCAACACGACCAACGGCAAAGGAAAGGTCAGGACGAGAATGAGTCAAGTATAAGAGACTACCAACAAGCTGACGATATAAGGTGGCATCAACTTCAGGTGAAGTACAAGTGGCAGAAAATTTGACTCCAGACTGGAAGGGAGAAGGGGCTGGTGTACAATCTTCCATGTGAAAGCGACAAAGAAGGTCACAAGCATACTTAGACTGAGAAAGAAAGATTCCTTCTTTGGTTTGCAGGACTTGGAGACCAAGAAAATAATGCAAATGTCCTAAGTCTGACATTTCAAAATTTTGTTTAAGACTGGATTTCACATGGGTTATAAGCTTAGGGTCACTACCAGTAAGAATAAGGTCATCAACATATAGAACAAGTATGATGAGATGGTTTCCTACTTTCTTGGTATAAACATTGGGGTCAGAATGGCATCTAGAAAAACCAGTGTCAAGGAGAAAGTTATCCATTTTGGCATACCAAGCTCTAGGAGCTTGCTTAAGGACATATAAGGATTTGTTAAGGTGGCAGACAAGGCTAGAGTTATCTTGAACATATCCAGGAGGTTGTTCCATGTAAATTTCCTCCTGTAAATCACCATGTAAGAAGGCAGACTTGACATCCATTTGATGGACTTCCCAGTTATGTAAGGCTGCAAGGGAAAGAACAAGGCGGATGGAGTTCATTTTTGCGACGGGAGCAAAGGTTTCATTGTAGTCAATCCCTTCAACTTGGGAAAAACCTTTGGCAACTAACCTTGCCTTAAGTCTTTCAACACTTCCATCTGATGCATACTTAGTTCTGTAGACCCATTTACATCTGACAAGTTTTTTTCCTTTTGGAAGAGGTACAAGATCCCAAGTATCGTTCGCCATTAAGGAACGATATTCTTCATCCATGGCTGCATCCCAATCTGGATTCCCTGAAGCTTCGGCAAAAGTTTCTGGATCATGATTCTCGGAAACTTGAGCCAAAAGAGAAGAGGCTCGTTGAAACTGAGAACATGTTTGACGTTGATCTCTAGGATTATCGGCAAGATCACCAGCTGCTTCACATGTTGAACGGACCCATCGAGGAAGCACTTGTGTTGGTGCAACTGGAGGAACATGAGCAGGCGGAGGTGGATTTTCATCCTCACTGTCATCATCAGAAACTGGAGTTGGAAACCTGTCAAGGAAGTTGGAAGAAGAAGAAGAAGGCACAAACGCCGAATCAGGCTCGCAGGCCAAAGATGGCACAATCGCCGAGTCAGGCTCGCAGGCCAAGAGATCTTCATCAAATTTAACATCTCTTCTAATGATTATATCATGAGAATGTGGTGGAACAAGTCTATAACCTTTTACATCTTCAAAATATCCAACAAATATGCACTTTTCACTTTTAGGCTGCAATGCTTTCCATTTTTCATCCGGAATGTGAGCCCATGCTTCACTACCAAACACACGGAAGTGACTTACATCAGGTTTAGTTTTACTCCATGCTTCTTCCGGTGTTATACCTTGTAATGCTTTAGTGGGGGTGCGATTAACTATGTAATTTGCACAATTAATGGCTTCAGCCCAAAATTGAAGACTTAGTCCCTTAGATTAGATCATACAATTAGCCATTTCTTTTAAAGTGCGGTTCTTCCGCTCAGCTACACCATTTTGTTGTGGTGTATATGGAACAGTGTGCTGTTGTTGGATGCCTTGTTCAGTGCAGAAAGTAGTGAACTTATTGTTAACATATTCTCCTCCATTGTCAGATCTTAACTTAAGAATTTGATGACCAGATTGTTTTTCCACAAGGGCCTTGTAGGCCAAGAACATGTTAAAGACTTCGCTCTTAAGTTTTAGGAAATAAACCCAAGTGCGTTTGGTGTAATCATCAATGAAAGTTAAGAAATATTTGAAACCAGAAAAGGAAGCAGATGGAAGAGGACCACACAAGTCACTATGCACAAGCTCCAAGGGAACCGAGGCGTGCCAAGAGGCACGTTTGTCAAAATTGTCCCGATGATGTTTTCTGAGGACACAACCGGAACAAACACCATCCTTGCAAGATACCATCGGAAGACCTATCACCATATTTTCTTTACATAGTTGTTGCAATGAGCGATAATTTAAGTGATCAAATCGCTCATGCCAAAGTTTGCTCAAGTTATCACTATGAGCAACAAAAACTGAAGGGAAAGGTGATGACCCAAAGTTGTTAAACTTGTACAACCTGGTAATATCATCAACAATCCCGGTAGCTAGGACCTGTTGAGGATCTTTAAAATCCTTGATTACAACTTGGTGATGTGTAAAGGTCACAGTTTTACCTTCACCAGAATGAGTGATCTGATAGACTGATAACAAATTGCAGGAAATTCTTGGAACACATAGTACATCACTAAAATGACCATTATCTACTGAATCTGTTCCAGCTCCTACAACACTTAGAGATCTATCATCACCAACAAATATTTGTTTGGTGTTACATTCATGCATAGTAGAAAAGATGGCTTGATCCTTAGCCATATGATAAGATGCTCCAGAATCAATGAGCCATTCATTTGAAGTAGAAGAAGAAGATGCATTATAAGAATAACCAGAAGCACAAAGTGCATGTCCATGAGAGGCAGATTCTGAAGACGAATCTAGGCTGATGTGGTGCTTCTTCATTGCTGCTTCCAAGGCTGCCATCTTCTTGAAACACTTAGATTCATCATGATTATCTTTCCCGCAATAGTTGCAATGATGCTCAGTCTTCTTGCCTTTTGGCTTGGATCCTTTGTCATTTTTTAAAGGAGCTGACTGAGAGGGTTTTGGACCCTTGTTTGACTTATTATTGCGAAAATTTTGTTTCTTGGGAGGCTTGGACTTTTCTTTCTATTGGGACAATAAGGCTTTCCCAGATGTATCTGCATTGTTGATTATTCCAAGATGAATGAGTTTATCTTGTTCTTTAATCAAGGAATCACAAAAGGATTCAAGACTAGGCTCTTGATAGCTAGCTGCATTCAATGATGCTTTCATGGAGTAAAATGTAGATACAAAAACAGAATATGCAAGTCCAAGTTTGGAAAGAATATGATAAATGCATTGTTTGTCTTCCCTCTCAATCTTACATTCTGCACATAAGAGTTTAAGAGTTTTGTACTTAGATAAATAATCTTGAATGCATGAAAAGTCACTTGGATTTAAAGAAATCAACTCATTTTCGAGTTGGTGACCTCGAATTTCATTGTGTTTACCAAACACAGATTCCAACTTGTCCCAAGCAGCATTAGGTTCATCAATTCCAGATATGTGGAATCGCAAATCAGTAGAGATTGACATCCCAATCAATCCACGAGCTTCATCACATCTATTTGCCCATTTTATTTTTTTATCATCATCAGTGGGTTCTTTTTCTTTCCCCGAGGTAATTAGGAAAAGTCCCCTACTTCGTAGAACATCCTCCATACGAGATTTCCATGAGAAATAGTTGGAACTGTTAAGTAGAATATCACAAGGGGCGGCCATATTTGTAAATTAATGGCTGTAAAAGCAGAAACCAATAGTTTGGATGTGAAGAGCTCGAAAAAATAGGCGGTTTAAAAAAAAACGGCACTGAAAACTGACTCTGTATGATGAAGTTATGCTTGAACAAAGAAACTGTTGAAGATGTCCCCAATAGTGACGTGGCAGCTAGAGAATGTCTAGCAAAAAAGAAGAACCCCCCTCTTCCCAAGATGAACCTTTTGACAATCACTTTATAAGAAAGTTGCTTTAAGTGAACCACTTTTGTAAAATAAGTGATTTCACTTTTACAATTATATTACTTTTAAATAGTGCAACAATAAAAAAAACTTAAGTGACTCACTTGTATTTTTATTTTTTATTATTTAAGTGAGATGCACTTTTACAATAAAATAACTTGAAAATAGAAATTGTATGCACTTTTTCTTTTGAAAGTAACTTCCTAAGACTTGAACTCAAGACCTAGTAAGGAATAAAGCAACTTTGAACCAAGTGAGCTAGATTAAAAGGTATGTAAAATATGGGAATGAGGAAGGGTTTTTTCTTTTTTTTTTTACTTTTCTACACTTATGGAGTTAGACCTTGTTAGCTTGCTCGGAAAGTCTACGTTTTCTCTCTGTTTCTGATTTGCTGAGATCGCGCAAGGTACACGGCAAAGAGCATACGCAGCCGAGAAAAACCCTTCCCCTTTTTGTTTCTGATTTGCTGAGATCGTTCAAGGTGCACGACAAAGAGCATAAGCAGACGGGAAAGCAACAATCCGAACCCAAAAAAAATCTAACAATAAAAAATGATGAAATATGAGATTTTCTTTCTTTTTTAAAAAAGAAAATAAAAAAATGCATCACTGTAACATTATACCTTCAGATCTAATGAAATACGCGTTTCTGGAGCAACCGGGAACCGTTTTCAATCAAACGAAAACTATTTCCCAATGGAAACGACGCTCCGGACGCAATGGACCACCTCCCACAACCCAGAAATGCACAGAATTACCAGAACTAGAAACCCTTTCGAGTTTCGGCAACAATAGTTCAAGATCTAGATCATAACCGGAAGCGACACTTCATAAAAGCTCTGATACCATGTTCGGATACACAGGGTACTACCAAAGGACCGAACACCAAGAGCAACCACTTCACATAAACAGATCACAGATCAACACACCGATGTTTTGACGTGGTTTAAACCCTCTTGGGGGAAACACTCCACAACCCCAGCCAAATAGCTTCTACGGGACAATTTATTATGCAAAGAAAGAAAGTTACAAATGAGCTTCTCATAATCGATCAACTAAACAATGACCCTCCATGCTCTTTAAATAGAGATCATGGACCAATCGGGTGTTAAGCCACGGATCAAGGTTAGGTTTGATCTAATAGAAGTTGAGCCGTCGGATCACTCTATGTCGGGAACATATCGTGACCGTTGGATTAAGTATTTACAAATGCATACTAAAGAAGCACACTATCCCTAATGGATATATTACACAAGTTGATCTTAACTAACTCCTAAGTGTCTAAATATCCTAACACAATCATCACTGTAACTGCCCGGAACTGAAAACAAACTGTCTCATTGGACTTAGAAGGTCCAAATCCATCTAAAGTGTGTACTCATACACCATATAAACCTCTGCATGGTCCAAAATAAATACTCATCATATCCGACAGACCAAATAATAATAATCTGTAAAAGTGCTAAAAAGCACAAATCATCATCATAAGCCTGAAACCACTGCATAAGCCCACCATGGTGACCTGTACCAGACCATATATCATCTATCTGTAACATCTGAGGTTTGCCACCTCATGTCCTGTGGTTTACTTTTGGTCAAACTGAGGTTTGACCAAGTCAACATGACCAAAATATGACTCAAACTGTCATCAAGCTGCTACAAGGTGTCCAAGGTTAAGACATGCTTTACAATCCATTCAATTAGCAATTATAACAAGAAGTAATCATTACTGGCGATCTAAATCCAAATATAATATGTCATTAACTATTATTAATTACTCAGACAATACTTTCAAGGTCATACTCACTTCATACTTGTGATCAATTTGCTAGTGAAGGGTGAAGGCTAAGGAATACATGGCTAGGTCAAAGGATGACTTACTGACTTAACACTGTGACACTTTGGAAATGGAAAAGGGAATACACACCATAGCATATAGTGGACAAGCAACAACACAGGGAATGGCGGTGTCTCACAAATGGATAAGTTGTTCAAAGAATGTTTATTCACCTTACACAGATGTGCACAATCCATAATACAAATGAGGCCATCAATCTTTTTGATATAGCATTTAAGTTCCATTGCTTTTTGGGCCTAGAGTTTCCATAGCTTTTGATCTATGTGTGTTTACAAACACATTGCATAGATTTACATTTATTTAGGCTTCTTGCTGCAGGTGTGTTTTTAAGGCACTTGTTTACCTGAGCACTTCTAGGTGTGTCACAGACAGCTTGTTTACCTAGGTATTTACATTTCACAAAAGATATAACATTTGATATTTCATAGCCATTTTCATTTGGCTTGCCTTTCATTCATGTGTGTTTAGAAACACATTGCATGAATGGGCTTTTCATACAAGATATAACATTTAATTTCCATACTTTGTATTCATGGCAGCACTAAAAGCTTCAGGTTTAGCCAACAACATCTTTAGTGACTAGGGGGAATTCACAAGGAAATCCAACTCACCAAAGGTAAGTTTTGTCACCAACTAAGAGTCGAGACACAATAAACAGGGAAGCTTATCCAATATAGAGGCTATAGTGGGGGAAAGTCCTCCATGCCACTAGTCAAGTAGTAAGTCAAGGTAATGAATCAATTGGGTAAGTCATGGATAGATGAAAACAGTGAATAATGAAACCGACACTAGCAAGCCAAAGTATGGCAGGAATGATCACCTCTATTCTCCCTAAGGAGGGCAAAACCAATGAGTATAGGCCAAGAATTTCTAAGTCTGACTAGGGACAAATATGATATATATATAATACAACCAGGTCCACATATCTATATGATCGTTAGATCATGATACTAAATGCGAAGACATGCTAAGAAAATGGAAATAAAAGCAGTATAACCACAACACCATAATATACCTGCTAAGTCATATACCTGGATGCTCATCAATCTGAATCATCATCTGTCCTCTGAAACTGCTGCTGTAACTTTGGGCACTACTGACTGCTCTGTATAAATGGCTAAATAGCTACATCGGTCATCTCTCTGAGTGTCCTGAAACTCAGTCATGGCATGGGGAATAAAACTGCTGTCCAAAATCTGATAAGGATCCAAAGTAGATGCTCATCTCAGCATCTCAATGCAAGGGAACTGGCTGAATAGTGTACTAGAACCAGAAAAATAATGTATGGTAACCCGGCTACTATATATGTGATAACAAGAGGTGGTCCCAAGACCAAAAGGGAAGTCTGTAGTGATTTCTAAATGGATTTACAAAATCAAACATGCTGCTGATGGAAGTATTGAGAAATATAACGCAAGGTTTGTGGCTCACGGTTTCTCTCAAAGGAAGGTATAGATTATGATGAAACCTTTGCTCCAGTTTTCAGATACAACTCCATTAGAATGATTATCTCCCTTGCTGCAGTTCTGGGATGGAAGCTTCACCAAATGGATGTGAAGACAACTTTTCTCAATGGAAAAGTTGAGGAAGAAGTCTACCTAGAGCAACCTGAAGGTTTTCTGATCCATGGGAAGGAATCCCATGTTTGCAAGCTGAAGAAAGCCTTGTATGGGCTTAAACAGGCTCCAAGGGTCTGGTATGCAAGAATTGACAGTTACCTTCATAGCTTGCGTTTCTCCAAGAGTATTGTTGACTCCAACCTGTATTTCATGGTTGTTCAGAACCATCCCTTGATCTTGGTCTTATATGTTGATGACCTGTTCCTTACTAGAGAGGAACAATTGATAGCTCAATGTAAGAGGCAGCTCACCTTAGAATTTGAGATGAAGGATCTGGGTCTTATGCACTATTTTCTTTGTTTAGAGGTTTGGCAAAAGCCAGATGAGATCTTCCTTTCATAAGGGAAGCATGCGGTTGATATATTACGAAGATTTGGGATGCAAGACTACAAGCCCATGAGCACACCTATGGTGTCAAACTTGAAGAAGCTACATGAGTTAGCATCTTGTTCAAAGTCAGTCGATCCTACCTTGTACCGTCATCTTATTGGATCATTGATGTACTTAGGACATGCTAGACCAGATATATGCTATGCAGTGAGTGCACTGAATCAGTTTATGTTTGAGCCTAAGCACATACATTGGGTAGCTGCGAAGCATGTGCTTAGATACCTGCGGGGCACTATTGCTTATGGGCGCAGATACACTTCCAACAGTGGAGTGATGTTACTTGGTTATGCTGACTTTGATTGGGCAGGCAGTGCAGTGGATTGGAAAAGCACATTCGTTTATTGCTTCAGTATGGGATCAACCATGATCTCCTGGTCCAGCAGGAAGCAGGGTTCTATAGCCCAAAGCACAGCAGAAGCTGAATATATAGCAGCCAGTGATGCCGATCAAGAAACAGTGTGGGTTAGGAAGTTACTTGTTGATTTGTTTGGTGAAAAGCTTGAGCCAACTATTATCCATTGTGATAACCAGAGTTGCATGAATCTTTCAGAGAATCCAGTGTTTCGTGACAGATCGAAACACATTGAGATGAAGTATCACTTCATCAAAGATTTGGTCCAAAGAGGTGCCATGAGACTTTAGTACATTTGTACAGATGAGTGTAGATTGCCGATGTGTTGACCAAGCCTCTATCATTGACGAAGTTTGTGTACTTCCGAGACAAGCTTGGTATTGCAGAGAATGCCTCTCTTGCTGAGAAGGAGTGTTGATTTTTGAGCAGCATTGAGAGCCATTCTTTGGGAGAATGGAGGCACCTGGTTAGTTACTAGGAATATCATTCAATCTGGGACTGAGGCACTTGGTTAGTTACCAAGTTGTTGACATTGGTCAACTTGATTCAGCCTGGGGCTAAGGCACTTGATTAGTTACTAGGAACATGGTGCAGTTTGGGACTGAGGCACTTGGTCAGTTACCAAGTTGTTGACTTTGTTCAACTAGAATCAGCTTAGTGCTGAGGCACCTAGTCAGTTACCAGGTCATCACTAGAAGTCCTAGACTGGGTCTAGGCAAGTGATGTGTGATGTACTCCTCTCCTTGGTCACTGGGCTATGAGACCTCCTCAAGGGACTAGCCACCCCTTGTTGGAATAACTAGCCTGGGACCTTGGTGTTAGTGGGCCCAAAGAATAATCTTCCTTATATACGATGATGTACTTGAATTGGCACGTGTGGACCATGGATACCAAGAGAAGGGGCTAAGGATTTGTCTAAAGGTGACTTACCCAAGAAGAGTGGGTAAAAAGCCCACATTGAACTTAAAAGGGCCCCAACTAATGTATAAAGTGTTAAAAGCCCACAATGAACTTAAAAAGCCCCAACCAATGTATTTTATATTATTTATTGAACTATTGAACTCCTTGACTTATGAAAGTCGCACAATGATGGAATATAAATGAGTCACCCTCTCAAGTGAAAAAACACATCAAGCACCATTCAATCAATCACTCATCACTGTCCAAGAATTTGTTGGGTATTTTCAGCTGCTATCTTCTTTATCTCAGCTATGTTTTTGTCTTGAGGGTTTGGATCAGCTAGCAGGCACACAACAGGGCTGTTTTCTTTTTCTCAAGGCTGCCAAGTACCTGTTCTAAGGTCTGTTACAGCCCTAGAAGGGCTTCTTCCACTCAGCTGCAGCCCTGTTAGGGCTTTTTCCAGCTAGACGCAGCCCTGTTAGGGCTTGTTCCACTCAGCCACAGCCTGTTAGGGCTTGTTCCAGCTAGCAGCATCCCTGTTAGGGCTTGTTCCAGTCAGCAGCAGCCCTGTTAGGGCTTGTTTCAGCCAAGAGCAGCCCTGTAAGGGCTTGGTTTAGTCAGCCGCTGCCTTAGAAGGGTTTGGATCAGTCCATGGCAACCCTAAAAGGCTTGATCAGTCAACAGCAGATTGTAAGGGGTTGGATTAGTCAACAGTTAGCAGCAGTCATCTATTGAAGGGCTGATGTCATCAATTAGGGCTGTCATCATCTACAGCAGTCATCAGTGGGCTGCATTCAGATTACAGTGGGTCCATCTTTGTTTCTCTTGGTATGTAATAAGCCCTAGAGGCTTCTTTGTAAAGTCCGCTCTTAAATCTACCCATGTAAAATTCAGTCATCTCATATTAAGGAAGATTATTCTTTGCTGGGGTTTTATTCCTGAAAAGGTTTCCCCAGGGTAAAAATTTTGTGTTCTTGTGAATGGTTGCTTCTTCTTTACTGCTGATTTATAATCTCAAAATTATATGCTAAAAGTTTTGCTAAAAGTGAAAAAGACTGTTACTGCTATCAAATCAGATCTACATTATAAAATTTAACACCTGTTTGACATGAAGGAATTTGTCCACAAGTACTTAACATAGCCTTTATTATTTGCCATGGGATCATCTTTTTTGCTCATTCTTCACAGGATATGTTTTTGAAAATTTTGTGGAGGCACTAGATGAAGAGAAAAATGTTCAACAAGAACTCCTAAAGATCTTCAACAGCAAGACCTCATCACATTACTGTAGCATGTCTACTGAATCCGGGAACTAGACTTGATCTTTGGCAACAATGCCATCTTGTTACCTCTAAAATGTGCACTTCAAAAGATAAGTCCAATCATCAAGTACAAACCCTAGGGCAACTTGAGGACACCACTCACTGTCACCTCGGTGGTTACCCTCCTCACTTAAGGCTGGCTCTTCTTTGGTTCAAGGGGGGAATTCCTAGTAAGACTACAAATCTGTCTTTCAAGTGCTGGTATAATAACCAGATTTGTAGAATGAAATTATTTTGTCTTTTAATATAATATGGGAGAAGCCAAGCAAGACCTAGTGCATTTTTCTTTGGCGAAGGAGTCTAGGTAACAAATGGAGCTTGAAAGTCGATGGAGACGACATCGTAAAATCACCAAGAAACAAGTGGCATCAGTCATAGATATATTTGATATATATGTAACAGCCATGCGGAATGTTTAGGAGAGACACAACAACACATCCATTAACTTCTTGCGGCCACATAAGGTATCAAAGATGAGATTAGAGTAATAGAGACACCCTTCTATTCAAGAACAACCCCTTAATACATCGTAGCTCAAATCTGATATCAAAGAAGTGAAGAGAGTTAGAGACCCCACTTCGGCCTCGTTTTCTAGCAAAGAACAGCCTACTATGATAAACAAAAGCAACCCTTTATACAAAGATCTGGAAGCAATACATAAATGCAGCCTTACATACACATGAGAGCTGCGAGAAAGAAGAAGATGGAAGGTCTAATTCATCAAACTCCTTCCTCCCTTCACCTACAATTACAAAACCTTTGGCCTTAGGGGAATTTTCATCCTCTTGAACTTCTGCCATTTAAATGAGTGTTCTCTTCCTTTTATAGAGTTTCATTTCAACCAATCTACATTATAATTTATTGAGAAACTCCTAGATCCATCTTTTTCCCCATTGGAATGATTCAACGCTTAAATAAAATATTTCGAAATTCCCTTGGAATTTTCCCCAAGGGAGCACTCCTCTTCTAGAGTTAAAAATGCCTTGTTTGAAGGGTTCAATGGGTCCATATGTGCATGTCTTCCTCAAATGCAAAATGCTCATTATTAGGAGGTCTCTTGAACCAATATTCCACATGAAACATGCTCATCTCTTCATCGAAGGTATGGCGTTCCTTGAGATAGCTGGAATTTTCCTTAAAATATACCTTGAGGCCTTCAAAATCCTCACTATAGGTGGAGTGCTCTTGTAGGATAGGAGTTGTTAAGCCTGTCTTCTCCATAAAACATGCCCCAAGATACTTAAATAATTATTAAGTGGAATGCTACTCAGGGAAGATGGATTTCCACTGTTTTAAGGTGGGTGCAAGGTCATGAGTCCACATTTCATCTCCTCATGCTTGTGAAGTATAATTGCACTTAGATAAGTGCAATTATGCTTGTGAAGTATATCTGGTGGTGAAACACACCTCCAAATATGTAGAAAATTAGAAATGCATTGGCCAATGTGAACTGACATCCCAAGGTGAGAAATGCCCCCAAATATGTAAGTCTTGTCATGAACAATGTGAAAGGTATCCTCAATGATGGAATTGCAAATATGTAGAAATGTGTTGGCCAATGTGAAACGACACCCCAAGATGAGAAATGCCCCCAAATATGTAACTCTTGTCATGAACAATGTGAAAGGTATCCTCAATGATGGAATTCCAAATATGTAGAAATGCGTTGGCCAATGTGAAGTGACACCCCAAGGTGAGAAATGCCCCCATATATGTAACTCTTGTAATGAACAATGTGAAAGGTATCCTCAATGATGGAATATACATCAACACATGCGAATTTGTCTCCAAATATGTATGAATTGTCTCACGAAATGTGAAAAGCAATCCCAATGCCAAAATATCCTTAAAATATGCTGAAAGGTACCCCAAAGGTGAGATATGCATAAAATTATGTAGCAACCACCTCACATAGTCTAAAGCTCCTACAAACTTATGAAGAATGATGCAATAGCGACCTCCCATTAATTCTCCAATATCTCATTCTAACCACAATAATGGAGACGATCATGCTTTGACAAGGTAGACCAAGAGACATTCATGCCCTCATCATCGAACTGCTGAAAAAAGAATACCTCCGAAAATGCAAAATGTAACTTGCATTTTTAGGTGGTAATAGGCACTATTCATGTTCGTTTTAATAAACGTGGATAGTGTTCAAGATGAATTGGTAGATGAAAGTCTCATCTCTTACTATCTCAATTATGCATCTTCATAAAGCTACTGCTAAAATTATTGCTATAAACTACCTCTGAGTTCTAACCATTTAATCAGTGTGACTATTTCTCACAATACCATGCTTTTAAGCGATTCATGGGATTTATCCAAGGAGGCAATGGTAATTTAGTAGGTGGAGTAATCTGTAAATTTTCCTTACCCTAGTTGAATTCTGTCCTTATGTTTTCAAATAAATAAACTGATATTTAATTCGCTGAAATTAAAATTCACACACATAGTAGGAAAATGAACAGTGGAAGCATAAAACAGTATACACACATGTACTCCTTCAAATCAGCTTATCATCAATACTTCAAAGTTTACAGGGAAACCTCCACAGCTGCCAATAACATGCAGCTGTACGGGGACACTCAAGAAAAAACAGATCTGCAGACTAATAGGATAAATCTGCCCATCGAAACTGAGGAAAACTGTCCCCATGAGACCAGAAAACTTCCTGGCAACCTTATGGCCGTCTGCACAGCCGTCCATACAACTGCACAGAACTGTTCCATACTGTTGTATGGGCTCGTCCGTATAACTGTACGGAATCCATACAGCTGTACAGATTGACAGTACTGATCTGTACGGGCTGTACGGATCACTTGTTCCTACTGCTGCATGTTGAAATGTGCTGGCTGCGAGTTGAATTCTGCCTTGGGCTTCTCTCCGATGCTCTAACTCTGCTCTTCTGTTGAGCTTCTTTACCTTCCAACCAACCTATCTTCGAGCAAAGAAATCAATGTGTTTTTACCCTTTACTTTGACCTGCCTTTATACTTTAGTTGAAGACCTAATCTACCAAAACCATAATCTCTTGGTGAGATCGATGGTTGAGATTAGTCTAAATCACTAATGCATTAAAATGCACTTTATTAGACTCAACAACTAATTAAAAAACTTTCACTTTATTACTAAAGTGAATTACAAAATAGATTAACTTGGATGGCTTCATGCATGTTTGACACCTAACCTATGTGGAAGTTCTTGTATGAGCTACAAAACATCAACACTCCCTCTTAGTGAGGAAGGAATTTTGCACCAATCCAAGTTTGTCTCTGAATGCTTCAAACTTCCCTTTTGCTAATGGCTTGCTAAGGGCTAAACCCTTTTTGTTGGAAGGCTCCAACTTGGTCCTCTTCTCCATTGGGTATATGAATGTAAACTGGACAACCAAAGATGCGGAAATGACTCACCTTCGGCTTCACACCAGTGAATGCCTCCTTTGGTGACTTGTCTCCCAAAACCTTCTGAGGACACCTGTTTTGGATTTAAACTGCTGCATTGCATGCTAATGCCCTTAGAAACATCGACAAATCTGGGTCCTGTATCATCATATCTTGGCCTTAGCAGCCCCTATGATTGATTGGTTCTTCCACTTTGCAACCTCGTTCTACTGTGGGTTGTAAGGAACATTGTACTCCCTCTTGATTTTTGCATCCTTGCAAAAATCCTTGAAACCATTGGAGTATACTCAACCCCATTGTCCGATCTCAAAACCTTGATCTTCTTCCCTGTTTGGTTCTCCACAAGAGCCTTGAACTCTTGAAACCTACTAAAGACTTCATCCTTGGTCTTCAAGAAGTAGATCCACGTTTTGCGAGAGAAGTCATCAATGAAGGAAACATAATACATGCTTCCTGTGATTGATGCTACTGACATCAGTCCACACACATCCGAATGCATTAGATCTAGGATCCCCTTAGATCTATGCTCATTGCTTTGGAAAGTAGCCTTGGCATTCTTGCCAAGCACACAGCCTCTGCACACACCTTGCTGCTCAATGCTGAACTTTGGAAGACCTGTGACAACCTCCCTTAGAATAGGCAATGCTCGATGATGTAGGTGCCCCATCCTCTTGTGCCATAACTTGCACAAGTTCTCTATGCTATGAATTAGGGCTTGAACAGGTTCACTTTGTAAAATGTACAAGTCTTCTTCTCTTGTTGAAAAGATAACTCTAGAGGTCCTCCCATATTTTTGGTGTGGGCGTGATGAGGAGGACCAAAAAGTTGTCCTTTATGTATTTATGTAACAAAGTGACGTTTATGTAAATAAAGTGAAAGTGATTTTGTACTTTAGAAAAGTGGGTCACACTTAAGTGATGTATTTAATAATTAATGATTTCAATTATTAAAAGTGAATTAAATGTAGATCCTTGATTTTGTAATTAAATCTCAACCCTATATTAGGTAGTTGATGGAGTTAGTTACAAAAGACAAGTATAAAACAAAGTGAGAGAGACAAATGAAAACACATCATTAAAGAGAGGAAGTGGAAAAATTTGAAGAACAAGAAGAGGACCAAAGGAAGGGCACGATTTTCAAGAAAGAAACAACACAGTTCCCAATGTAGTATGTACAACAACATTAAATACAGCCACATGTGTGGGCTCGAATTCCTAGAAAGTGGCTTGAATCCCAAGGCTGTGAGCAGAGAAATTAATGCAGACCATACAACATTAAAGCAACACATGCAGACACAGATATCTAGGCAGAAAGTACAGTCCGTACAACATAAAGTACAGTCAGTACAGTTTCGTACAACAGGCTGTACAACAGCCCTTGGCACATAAATCGAGGTTGGCCCAGATTTCAAGGTTGTCTAATTTCTGTAATAAATTGCTGTTTGTGGATAATCTGTCAGTTAGGGTTGTAAAGAAATTCCAAGACTTTGAATTTCTGTTCTCTTCTTAAAGAATAAATTTTTTCTTAGGGTTTTCCCCAAGCTTGTGGGGTTTTGCCTGGTCTTTGACCAAAGTTTCCAGTGTTCATTTGCTTATAGTTATTTTCAGTATTGGAAGCTTTTTGGTAGTGTTTGGAAAGTACATTTTGAAGTTGTGGTTTTACTTTCTGAAATTCAAGTTAAAACCCTAGTTTTCAAAGTGTTTGACTAAATGTGTGAATGAGCAAACTTCATATTTTTAAGTCAATTTTCTTGATGGTATCGGAGCTCATGTTATCAGAGCGATACTGAAAAAGAAAGTAAGCAAGTGTTCTTTAAAGTGCAGAAGAGTGTTAAGATTGTCTTTTAAGTTATGTTTTGGTTGCAAGTATTTTCCATGATGAGCATTAGGTATGAGAATAGGTTGGGTGGAGTATCCAACTATATCCCATGGAAAGTAAGAATCACTGCTGTGTTAAAGGAACCGAGGGTTTGGGCATTTACTAACAGTGTCATGACTAAGCCAACAGATAAAGATGAGCTTGAGGAGTAGGAAGCTCTTGAAGCTAGATCCCAGAGAGTCATACTAGATGGGGTTAAAGACCATCGCATCCCACATTTAGCAGAAAAGAAAATTGCTAAAGAGATGTGGGACACATTGAACCAGTTGTTTGAAGCAAAGAACGAGAACTGGAAGATGGCCCTAAAAGACAAGCTACCCTGTATCAAAATGAACAAAGATGAGGGTGTAGCCTCCACTTGACTCGTGTCACACAAGTCAAGGACGAGTTGGCAGCAGTAGGAGAGACTATCCCTAATTCAGAGTTAGTGAGGATATCCCTGAAGGGCTTCACCAAGAAGTGGGATGTCTTTGTGAAATGTACTGTGGGTAGAGAAAAGCTTCCCAGTTGGTCCAGATTATGGGATGATTTTACCCAGGAGGAAATCCGGGAAGGGCCATAGGTTGGTCAAGCTAGTGAGGATGCTGAGCAGGATGTGGCACTTGCAGCCAAATCGAAGAACAAGAAGAAGAAAGATTTGAGTTAGATCAGATGTTATCAGTGTGGTTAGTTAGGACACTATGCCACAAAATGTCCTGAGAAGAAGAAAGGGAAGACAAAGAAAGATTCAGCAACAACTGCAATAGATGAGTTTGCAGGTGAGTTTGAGAATGAATTTTCTCTAGCCTCTTTTGACTCTAGTGTAGGAAGCTCAGTTTTTGAGGATGTCTGGATTGTTGACAGTGGGTCAACCAGACATATGACTGGAGTGTATGATGCATTCCTGATTATCATAGAGTTGGGACCAGGACACTACATTCAGACATATATTGATAGTCCATAGATAGCTATTTGAGGGGTTGGAACAGTTAGGTTCCAACTAGACCTTGGAGAGGTCTTGGAGATACATGGAGTCCTCTTTGTACCTGGGATGAGAGTTAGTAAACTCTGAGTGTCATCTTTTGAAGATGATGGTTATGGGATGTTGGTCAGGGACGGTCATATCTTCATCTATCGTAGAAATAATCCTGTCAGGACCACTATCTTACTTAGTGATCGCAGGGACAGATTATATATTTTGAAAGAACATGTTGTACGTCCATGGACAGGTGGATGGCTGTCAGAGTCAGAGGATGGGGCAGAAGATACAGTTGATCGACATGTTAGTTACATTTCTTCTGATGTGGAGAGTGAATCTCTCCAGAGCATTGGCAGAAGACTCAGCCAGACAAGTGATGGTGATGAGCAGGTTGATGAGGTTCAGGTAGAATCTCAAGAGTCAGTTTTATTTCAGTGGTGGGCACTTCTCTCCAAGAGACATTCCAGAGCAGAAGGGAGCTGCGTCAGGAGTCATAGGCAGAGATTTGGATGGTGCCAGAAGGACCTCCCTCGTCAAGAGGGAGTGTTGAAAAGATAACTCTGGAGGTCCTCCCATATTTTTGGTGTGGGTGTGATGAGGAGGACCAGAAAGTTGTCCTTTATGTATTTATGTAACAAAGTGACGTTTATGTAAATAAAGTGAAAGTGATTTTGTACTTTAGAAAAGTGGGTCACACTTAAGTGATGTATTTAATAATTAATGATTTTAATTATTAAAAGTGAATTAAATGTAGACCCTTGATTTTGTAATTAAATCTCAACCCTAGATTAGGTAGTTGATGGAGTTAGTTATGAAAGACAAGTATAAAACAAAGTGAGAGGGACAAATGAAAACACACCATCAAAGAGAGGAAGAGGAAAAATTTGAAGAACAAGAAGAGGACCAAAGGAAGGGCACGATTTTCAAGAAAGAAACAACACTACAGTTCCCAATGCAGTCCTTACATGAGCATTAAATACAGCCATGCACGTGGGCTCGAATTCCTAGAAAGTGGCTCGAATCCCAAGGCCATGAGCAAAGAAATTAATGTAGACCGTACAACATTAAAGCAACACGTGTAGACACAAAAATCGAGGCAGAAAGTACAACCGGTATAGCAAAAAGTACAGTTAGTACAGTTCCGTAAAGTAGGATGTACAACAGCCTTTGGCACAGAAATCGAGGTTGGCACAGATTTCAAGGTTGTCTAATTTCTGTAATAAATTGTTGTTTGTGGATAATTTGTCAGTTAGGGTTGTAAAGAAATTCCAAGACTTTGAATTTCTGTTCTCTTCTTAAAGAATAATTTTCTTTAGGGTTTTCCCCAAGCTTGTGGGGTTTTGCTCGGTCTTTGACCAAAATTTCCAGTGTTCATTCGCTTAAAGTTATTTTCAGTATTGGAAGCTTTTTGGTAGTGTTTGGAAAGTACATTTTTGAAGTTGTGGTTTTACTTTCTGAAATTCAAGTTAAAACCCTAGTTTTCAAAGTGTTTGACTAAATGTGTGAATGAGCAAACTTCATATTTTAAAGTCAATTTTCTTCATCTCTAACCCCATTCACTTGAGTTGATTACGGGCTAGACTCCTTCGGTCTAATGAGGAGTTGCTAGTTCTTGAACTGTACCGCAAAGTCCTTATCTTCCATGATCGAAACTGAAACCAGATTCTTCCCGAGACATGGAACAAATCAAGCATCATCAATGTCTAAAGAGTTACCTGACAGGAGTTGGAAAGAAATGGTACCAACTCTTGCATCGTTACCAAGCTCGAATTGAACTCCAGAGTTGTGCTCTTCAGGACTTGAAATTAACTCTCGGGATGATGTCATATGCCTTGATGCTCCACTGTCCGCATACCATGCGTTCTTTGGAACTGTGTTGGAAGAGAAGCAAGATGCCATTGAGAAATCCTTCTCGAACTTGGATGCAAACTCGTTCATCTGAGTTTCAGTCGAGGCTGCTACTTGGTGTTGTTGCTTCCCTTTACCCTTCTTCTCTGGACATTGTGATGCATAATTGCTGTTCTTATGACATATGAAGCACTTGATTTGACTCAAGTCTTTCTTCCTTGGTTGTGAGGTTGACTCCTCACTCTTTGCCTTACCCTTCCTTGGTCCTTTACCTCTACCCTTATTTGCTTGATAAATGAGGGCATGGTAACTGTCACCTCCTTGTTTGCTGACCTTTGACTCCATTCGATTCTCCTCCTAGATATAGTCATCCCATAGTCTTTCCCAGTTGGGAAGATTCTCCCGAGCACAAACATCTTGGACAAATGTTTCCCATTGAGGTGTGTGTTACGAGGTACCAGTACCAGCGCACCTTCAGATGTGTCCCCACGGAGAGGGTCATTTTTATTCAGACTAGGAGGGCCTTTAGCAAGCATTTTGTGAGTGGAGGTCATGGCCAGACCTTTTGGTCCTTCTCTTAGGAGTATTATGGCTTAGTGGCATTGCTGACTGCCTCATTACAGGGCTTGTAGCCCTGAGGTTGTTGTCGAGGGCTCCTAAGGGTGGGTCACTGGGTCACATGATCCCCCCACTTGTTCCACTACTTCGGTGATAGTTCCGTCTACTGTGAGGCTCTTGCCTCTCTTCCAGGTCACCTTAGGAACCCTCCTGGTCCCTCTGTAGCATAATGCCCTCTCTCCTTGGGCCTCTTCCAAGGATGACGTCATCATCCTCACCAAGCCATACTGCTTGTTCTGGGGGGGGGGGAGTTAAGGGATTATCAACACTATTGGGGTTAGATGGGGAATGACGCCCTCCCTGCCTACTCCAACCTTTAGTTTGGAGTATTTTGCTTAGTTTTAGCTATTTTAGACATTTTTGGGTGAACTCTGGGGAAAATGCCCCAAGTTACCCACAGATTTGATTGTTTTATATTATTTTATGTTATAATTTTAAGTTGACATGTTATAACTTTAAATTGACATTTTAAGGCATATAGACCCGGTTAATTTGTAAAAGTGAGTGTGAGAACATATAAATAAATTCTCCTCACTTCATTTTCAAATCACAACTTATGGGATAAGATTCATTATGTTACATTTGTACTCTAGAAAGGGCCTTATGAAGTGATGCGCACCTCTTGAAGTAAGATTCTTTTTGTCTCTTGGATGAAGTTGGATGCACTCTTTGTCTTGCTAATGCTATGTGGATGCTAGAATAGTTGGAATAACTCATGCTCAAGTAAGTCTTTTACATTTTTAAGTCTTACTTGGTGAAAGGTAGGGATTTTTGCTTCTTGAATGAATGAATGGTAGCCCTAGGGTTGCATTCTTTTTGAATAGGGCCTTTATCTACTTTTCTATCCCTTTAGCATAGTAGAAACTCTCCCAAGATGAGGTTTTTAAGTGGTTTTGCCTTGGAGCTCCAACTTTGCTCTAGTTTAGGCTCTTGAAACGAACCCTAGGGTTTTTTTCAAGAAACCCTAACCTAGTTGACAAGGAGAATTACCTCTAAGAGGAAGGCTGGTCACCTTCCTCTAAGGCTAGGGTTTGGGGTAACATCCATTAAAACCCAAGTTTGTCCATTTTCCTACATCAAACCCTAGTTTGTACATTTGTAATTATTATTTTTGGTTTAATCTTTGTGTTTATTTTGTAATTAGTTTTATTTATGTTTTGGACATAATTAAAAACCCTAAAATCTGAAACCCTATCCCTAGAAAATAAAAAAATATTTTTCCAAAATTTCGGCCTTCTTTCCTACAAATTCGGCCTACCCTATTTATCCATAGAAACCCTAAAACAAAATTCCTAAAGGCCTAAAAACCCTAAAAATTGAAAATTTATCAAAATACCAAAATTTACCCTAAAATCTAGCCCTAAAACAGTCGCTACCCTCTTTCTCTACCTCGCTCCACCTCTCTTTCTTCTTCATCTCTTCTTTCTCCATTTTCCTTCTCTTCCCATTCTCCTTCCTTTCCCTATCGATTCCTTCTTCCTCCATCCTTCTCCCCTTTCCTTCACCTTCTCCTTCACTTGCTGCCCTCTTTTCCTTCATCTTTTTCCACCTTCTTTCCTCATCTTCTCTTTTCCTTCCCCTTCTCCTTCTCTTTCCCTCCTCTCCTTCTTTCCTCCTCTATTCCTCCTTTCTTTTCATCCTCACTGCTATTGTGTACCACTACTGGTGTGACTGCGATAACACTGTTAATACCTTCAATACATAGTCTGAAAGGTGGTTTCATTTGACTGTCAAAAGGGTGGTTGATTTATTGGTCTATGACTCTATATATATTGATTGCTCATATTTGCACTAACCTTACTGCTGTCTATAAGGTGTGTTGGCTTGCTATTAATCAACTGTCACATAAAATCTGAAATTGCTCTTACTTGATTGTTGGAAAAGTGGTTAAGTGTTGTAAGATACATTGAAAACACTACTATACTGCTGCTAATATCTTCTCATACAGATCTGAAACAAGTGTTATTTGCCATACTCAAAGTGGTTGATATTTACATTTACTTGGTAATCTATGTTATGTAGTGAATGGTTGAACATTGATGCATGGTCTCGCTTATGCACTAAATTGCTATTGGTGATTATATTTCCTTGTTATTAAAAGATCTATATTACATGGCGATGTTAATCATCGCTATGCCAACTTGTCATTGACTGTTCTTGCTCTTACATTGACTTGATATATTGAGTGCATAATTATATAGTATGTCTTCCTCATTCACACAAGAATATATTGATTAAGGCACTGGTCACTAATTTGGTCTTCTAGAAGACATAGCTTTTGTTGTCCTAAGTGTTTGCAGATTATTGAATGGCTCTCCCCTTGTAGGTTCCGACTCTCCGAAGCAGTTTTGGAGGAGTGACTAAGGTGACAGTGGTCACTTGTTCCATACTTTGTTCATCGGATCGACGGATAGTAGCCTTGCTAGTTCATCCGGTAACAGTGGGAACCCATTCAGTGCCCTGTTTACTAACACTTTGTCTTCAATCTTCTTCCCAAATGTTGCAAACTGGCCACAGATTTGTGTGACCTTCAATAGGTAATTGGTGACGGTGTCTAATCTAGTCATCTCAACACATCTGAGCTTGTTGTGCAAAATAATCTTCCGGTTAATGTTCTCACTCTATTATAGGCTAACCAAGGCATCGAACATGTCCTTTTCCGTCTTCTTCTAGGAGACATGAGGGAGCAGATGATCCTTTATTGCATCCATGATCATTCGCTTGGCTTTCACTTCTTCCTTCTTGTGAGTTGCCAAAAGCTGTGGATTTGTTGATGAAGCTACCACGTCCTTGACGATATCCCATAGGCCATTCTCTTCTAATAAAAGAGTTACGTTGACTTTCCATGGTAGGAAATTCGAGGCACCATCCAATCTATCCGTGAACTTGAGGCTAGTTGATACCATCTTTGAGATCTAAAGCACAAACTCCCTAATCTGAAAATAAAAAATAAAACCCTCATTGCTGCCTAGAAAGGATCTATCCAAAGATAAATTCTCGAGAGTCTTAATCAGAGATTTGCTTGATACCATGTAAACTTTAATTACCCTAGGTGAATTACGTCCTTATGTTTTTAAATAAATAAACTAATATTTAATTCGCTGAAATTAAATTCTTCACATAGCAGTATTCACACACAGTAGGACAATGAACAACGAAAGCATAAAACAATTTACACACATGTACTCCAAATAATCTTGTCATTAATACTTCAAAGCTTGCAAGGAAACCTCCACTGCTACTAATAACATGTAGTTGTATGGTACACTCAATAAAAAGCAGATCTGCAGACTTACATGATAAATTTTCCCATCGGCCCACGGGGTGTAGAATAGACGGTGAATGGGTGTACTGTTAAGGCACACCTTGCATAAGGTCACCGGTTTGAAACTCCATGGGTATGAGTCTTACAAAAAAAAGATAAATCTGCCCACCAAAATTGAGAAAATTGCCCCCTTGAGACCATAAAACTTCCTGGCAACCTTACGGCTTGTTGCACAGCCATCTGTACGACTGTACAGAAATGTTTAGTACTGTCGTACATACATGTCTGTACGACTGCACATTTGTACAGAATCCTTACAGCTGTATGAATTGCCAGTAAGGAACATTGAAATGTTTCGTACGAGTTGTATAGATCACTTATTCCGACTATTGCACATTGAAATGTGTTGGCTGTGAGCTGAAATCTGCCTTGGGCTTCTCTCTGATGCTCTAAATCTGCTCTTCTGCTTAATTTCTTCACCTTTCGACCATCCTGTCTTCGAGCAAAGAAATGAATGTGTCTTTACCCTCTACTTTGACCTACCTTTATACTTTAGCTGAAGACCTAATCTACCAAAACCCTAATCTCTCGGTGAGATTGACGGTTGAGATTAGTCTAAATCACTAATGCATTAAAATGCACTTTATTACACTCAACATCTAATGAAAAGACTTTCACTTTATTACTAAAATGAATTACAAAATAGATTAACTTGGATGACTTCACGCATGTTTGACACCTAACCTATGCGGAAGTTCCTGTCCGAGCTACAAAACATCAACATAATCCATACATTGCTATCTAAACGAGATTGCTAGGAAGAGGATCAACCAACAAGGTCAAGGATTGCTAGGATAGTACCATACAATGTCATACAGGGTATAGCAGTTTCTTAGATCTTTGTAGGCGTTTTGTTTATTTTCTAGCAGGTTGTAAACCTCAGGTTGAGATGTCCTTGTAAGTTTTGATTATTAAATGATAAGCTGATTTGAAGGTCAAAATTCTTGTGTACTGTGTTTATGCTTCCATTGTTCATTTTTTAGCTATATGTGTGAATCTGTGGTTGTTGCATGTTCATAAATATTTATTTTTATGGTTAAACAAGTTTAGATTTGATTTATTTAATTAAAGAGAAACATAGGATAGTAGTCACCTAGGGCTTGAAAATTTACTGTCTCATATCTTAGGGTATTTGGGAAAATGAAGCTTTTACTTCAGGGAGACGTAGATGTTTGTGCAACTCATATCAACAATCAAACACCTAATCATTCTTTTAGAGTTATGACTCTTTATGAAAAATGGTATGGAGACAATGTTACAAACCTTCTATTTCGCATTTCATAATTTTGGATCTAGAGCATGGGCTCTTGCTCCTAATGAAAGGTGTATTGTATTAGCATCTCCAGACACTCGCTACACTCTAGTTGGCTACAATGAAACTTCTTAGGGATATTGTCTTTATGACCTCATCACTCACAGAGTGGTTGAATATAGAGAGGCTGTTTTTGGTGAGGTTCCTACTTATGGTTTGCCAGTATATGTCCCATTACATCTTTCAAAAGATTCTTTAGATGGATCTCAACATGCTTTGATGGAACATGCTTTTACTCATCACCATGCATGTCCTCTTCTAGATGATTCTTGCCATGCTTTAATGGACTCTTCTCCTTTACAGCATGATGTTGGCCTTCTCTCTACTTCTAAAAATATTGTCTCAAGTACTCCCTCTATAGTAATTGGGCAAACTCCTATGGTTGATCTGGACCCTATTGATGAATCATCCAACTCCTATGGTTGATCTGGACCCTATTGATGAATCATCCAGTCTTCCTATTGTAGACATGTCTTCGCTTTTTCCAGTTACTTTTGTCACTATCTCGTCTAGTGCTCGTGTTGTAGATGACGCTGCTTTTGTTAGTGTTTCATTTGATGCTCAAGGTGTAGATGACAATGCTCTTGTTGATGCATTAGATTTTCTTGTTGGTCCATCCACATGCTACTAGGAGGAATCTCCTCCAAGGTGAGCACTTCTTGCTCATAGTACTGATTATTTTCATGATGGATTTGATGTAGGTGAGTTTCTTGTTGGCTCATTTGAGCACTAGCAGGGGGAATCTTCTCCACCATGGGCCATTCCCTGGTCTTTTGTTGTCCCTACTGATCTATGACATCTCCCACCTAAATTACTATAGATCTTAATGTTGGCCGTTGGTGATCTTGATTGTTTTATGTAGTGATGTGGAGTTTGGGGGGGGGGGATCTGTCTTTCTGCTTAGCATTTAGGAGGAAGTAAATTTCGTAATCTTGTATTGTAGTGATTTCTCTTTGTGGCCCTTTGCTCAACCCAAGGAGGGGTGTTGGAATTATTGGTTTAATTTGTGGAAATTTCTTGGAATTCAAAATTCAATGCAAAACAAAAATTTCAGCTCCAACCTAGAAGGTTTCTTGGATCTTAATCCTGTGAATTTGTAGCCTTAGGGTTGTTGGAAAACAAGGTACAAAACAATAGAGGAAAGACTACAATTTTTATGTAGGGAAAAATCCCTGTTTCCATCGATGGACAAGTATTTTTCCAAAAATATATAAGAATATATACTGAAAATAAATGATTGATATGAATGCTGGTGTACTTGCAGTCTTGCACTATTCTTTTCTATTTCTAGGGACAAGAGCACTCCTATTGGAGTTCTTTCCTTGTATTTAGGGTTGAGGGCACTCTTATTGGAGTTCTTTCCTTGCTTTTAGTATGAAAGGCATTCTTATTGTTGTTCTTCCTCTTTTTTAGGGCTAAGTGCGCTCCTAATTGTAGTTCTCCCCCTTTTCTAGGGATAAGGGCGCTCCTACTTGAGTTTCTCCCCCTTTTTTAGGATAAGGGCACACCTACTTGAGTTGCTCCCTATTTTAGGGTTTAGTGCACTTTAGTTGGTAGTTCTAGGTCCAGTTAACCCTAGTTGCTCATGCATGGCTTGGTAATTCGAGGTCCAGTTAAATCTGAGCCTTAATCAAGTTCCTCATGCTCAATTACCTATACAATGTCTGGTTGCAATGCATACTTGGTTGCCAATTCATAATTGGTGTGTCTTATTTAAAATTGACTTGATTTTTCATTAAATGATGATTTTTTAAATGAGGTAGGCAGAAGATCCAAGAACCAATGTTCATTGCTTGGAAATCAAGTATGAGTTCAAAGTCACATTCCTCATAGTCGTTTACCCCTAAATCAATTGGTTACACTCCTCATAGTCCATGGCGGCCTTGGTTATTTGCTTGTTGATTGGATTTATTAAAAAACGTTGATGCGAATTTTTCAATTAATGAATTAAGTAGGATTTCTCTTGCCACAACTGATTGAAAGCTATTAGGATGACATTGTGCATTCATAAGAGGGAAAACAATCTCACCTTGCTTTTATTCATCAATTCAAACTTTGTTATTTTGATTCTTTTCGATTTATAGAGCATGTATTATCCTCGTTAAACTAGTTATGTAGTTTCATTGTTTTAATTTGTTCACTACATAACTTAGCCACTAAGGTAGTATGTTAGTAGCATCATAATTTGGGCATGATGTTTTGTCACCGGCTTATGCAAGCTTTCATGTGCAAAGAATTCAGTGAAAAGAGAAGATTCATGAGTGGAGGTGAAAGAGAATGAAAGTGAGCTCAAAGTGCTAATGTAATTTCATGCAAATGCAAGGAGTAAGAAGATATCTAGATCTCCACTCCTTAGGCAAAGAGGGATGAAGCGAAGAGGATGAGGAATACTACTTGTTACCCCATTTTCAACAAGGAGTATATGTTGATCATATGTGGTTTGTGATCATGTTACATACATTTGTTCTCAAGTTGAGATCTGTGGCTTCTCCATAGATCATTGGTCAGAGGTCCTTCAACATGGTCAGATGGTCCATATGCCTTGGATGTGCCTAGCCAGAGACAGTGTTAGATGTTCTATTTGTTGTGATATCTTGAAACCCTCATAGACACTTATAATGTCTTCTTATATGACGATATGTTTGCATGGGATGTGACATCAATGCTCGTATAGTAATTCCTAACACTTAAAATAGTCACTCATGTCTTAGTCTAACTTTGGTGTATTCCGCCTTAGAAGTATGTTTGTAATACCCCCATTTTGACCCTTAGGATATATTGGATTTTAATGTAAATATTGTATACATACGATGTATGTTTTCCTAGCGTGGAGCTCAAGGGCAAGGCTCCGCTAGTGTATGTTCTGATTTTATTAAAAAAGACAAATATTTGATATTATGTTATCCATGTGCTATTAAGCCATGGACTTTTGTAAATTGATGTAAATATTAATATTGCAATAAAATACCAAAAACTGGCTATGGAAGCAACTAATAAGATGGGGCCATGTGTATCCACTGGGGAGTGGTGAGGGGGATTGTGGGGTTGAACCATATGCTGCCAAATGTCATCTTGAGAACCCATTTGACTTCCCTTGCTGACATTTAATTATGTTGTAAGGAAGCAGTTGAAGAAATCAATCCATGGCTTCAATGGAGCACGGGCAGAGCCCAAAAATTCGTCTGGCAGGTATGGGCTCTGTTTCCTTGACCCACAAGTCACTCTACCTCATGGGAATTCGTTCTTCCTCATTCCCATTCCATTGTTGAACATCTAATCTTTAGTTTTCATCCATTGCACATTGCCAACAGTGAGAAAAACCAAAAACCGCAACTTGGCATTAATCCACGTTTTGAAGTGCCATAAACGCCCATAATTTCGTGTGGACAGTGAAATCCGATGGGGGATCCATAGACATGAACCTTGGGGTGAATTTGAGAGTGTTAGATGCCCAGAAATCCATGGGAAAACCCAATTTTGATAGCCCAAAAATCCAATTACGGGATTGAGTCATTTGGTCACCGAATTGTGAGATCCAAGTGTGAATGACAGAACAAAGGATAGAACAGAGGTTGGGATTGCCTGATAAACCTAGTGAAGGCTAGAATCTCAAGGATTTAGCAGCTTGGACCTTTCTATGTCCACCCTGAAGAGCACTGGAGGGAAGGGGTGCTTGAGGGACTGTGTAGTAGAGAAGGGGACCTTCCTTGTGTTGGGTGTGGTAGGTATTGTGGGTGCCAAGGCTGTTTGGATTTAGTTGAGATGCCTGTAGCTCTGTGGTTGAGCTTACTGGCTTAGTATCCTCCTCCTTTGTCTCTTGCATGATTGATAAACCCAACTCTGAGTTGGCTTAGCATGATTGTTGTGTGGAACCATGGCTGTGAGTGAGCCTGCCTAGTTCCTTCTTAGTGGATACACATCCTAGCTCGGGTGTGGTCTCTCAGCTGAAAGAATATAGGCTGGACAAGGACCTATGGTTGGGTGGAACGTTGCTCTCACATAGCCAGTTGTTTGGATAGTTTCATCTTAAAGATAAGTATTCTCTGTGGTTTAAATTATGTTCATTTTGTGTTCTGCAATGTTTAATTTGATGACTGTTATTGGTATGCTGAATGCATGATGTAGTTGTGTGTGGATGACGTTTAATTCCGCTGTGATTGTTTGAGTATGAATGTGCACACATAAGGTTTTAATTACTGTCAATTTATTTATTTGTGAATGGGCTGAGTTCTAATTAAGCCCAGAAAGTCAGTTGCATTCCCTTCTTGGCATCGGATAGATGGGAGGGGGATGTGACAATGTTTTTCGAAGGTTAAGTTGTGCCCTAGTGAACTAAATTGAGTGAATTCATCCATTTCATAACATTTTTCCTAGCCAGTTTTCATTTCGCTAGCCAACACATCCATCCCCTTCACTTTCGCCTTTGTAAATGATCTATCATCAGTAACAACCTAAGGTCCCATAATTATTCCCATGTATGAATACCTCAATAAAACTAAAAGAGTCTAGTAATATAAGGTTGATGTTGATAAATGTAAATGGAAAAATATGGGAGATACTCCCCTTGCAAAAAGCCAGGTTCCCTTTTTCCAGGTTATCAAAGACAAATCTAAAGCAAAAGGGACTAAGACAACGAAAGGGCTAAGAAATGCAAATAAATGAAATATCAAAAAAAGAAAAAAGAAAAGGGATTGCAAAAGAGGTGCAAGGATGGATGACCCATAGCAACACTTCCTTTGAAGGCACACATGTGGAAGAATCATATTAAACCCTAACTCTCGAAAGTTAAGGGTAGACCTATCACACTTAGTTGCTATGATGGTTAATTTGCGAAGACCTCTTTGTTTCCCTAAGTTCATATCCACTTTATGTATCTGTTATCACATAGATTGTAGATGCCACTAAAGGTATCCTATCCGGGATGGTAGAGGTGGGGTAGCTAAACCAATGACACTGCAAGGGCCTCGTCCACCACTTGATTGGAGTGGCTATCACACTGGACGAACTCTTGTCACTTTAGGTCAAGCTAAGAGCAAGATCAAGGGGGAGACCCTAGCCAGCCAATGAAGGCTATCGAACTAATACAAGACACACAAATAAATATGAACCAAACTAAAACAATGATGCCTTGAATTGATTACTCTAGATCTACAGGATGACTGTGGGATAAAGGAGTTAAGGACTAGTTGAGAAGCTTTAACGATGTAGGAAATGTTCAACATTAAGGATTTATCACCACAGTGAAGATTATGGACTAGATCTAGATAGATTAAGTGCCAATGAAAGATACCCAAGTTGCTCCACCTAGAGTTTAAACAATAAAATGTAGGATGGCTACAAATGGGGGTTTTGAGAGATTAATGGCACTTAGATTAGTTGCTTGAGGTTAGATATGAGCTTTGGAAGAGAAACAAGCAACACCCAAATCACCAATCGGGACAAATGATCAATTTCCTAAGGAGGGCAAATTGCCCCAAAGAGGACCAGTGCTTGATAATGGGTAAATGGAGTCGGTTTAAGCTCAAAATTGGTCTCTAAGGGTTTAAGAGGATTTCCAACTTGGGTTCTAAGTTATAAGCCCAAAAGGTGACCTGATCTACTACTACTAACAAACGAGGGTTTTAAACTTTTGATTTTTAATGCGACTAATGGAATAGAAATTGGAACAAGAGAAAACTTGAAAGATCTTGTAAATCTTGCGGTTGCCAAATACAATGATGATCCTTTCACCTAGTTACAATTTCAAGCCCTATCCTGTGAGTTCCAAGCTAAATCGATTTTCCCTAGTGGAGGTGGCATGCCCCTCTTCCCTGCAAATGCAAACAACAAGAGTTAGATTTGATCTACAAGAAAAGAGAAATATAAATGCAAGACATCTCAAGAAATAAATCAATGAACCAAAGCACAATTGGATACTCCCTGAGATGAAACAATTTGGAGAGAGAGAGATGGCGATCCCTCACAAAATCGCCCTCCACCAATTCGCTACCCTGGAAAACCAAATCGGCTCCACAAAAACGTCTTGAAACCACCACGATTTTGATCAAATGTCTAAGAGAAAGGCTTTGCAATCAAGTATAAGAACATTCATCAAATATTTGCACAAGTTTTCTTCAAAAATTTATCTTTA
Organism: Larix kaempferi; assembly: GCA_027924585.1. Lineage (NCBI taxonomy): Eukaryota > Viridiplantae > Streptophyta > Pinopsida > Pinales > Pinaceae > Larix > Larix kaempferi. The sequence continues at coordinate 2,984,709 of BSBM01000262.1, read as the reverse complement.
TTGCCAAAGATCCAAGAGCCAAAAGTCCCATACAATGAGTGAGAGATCGAATAAATAGATCCTCACAATACAAAAACCCTAACTCCAAAAAGGAGGGCTAGGATCAAAAGATAATACATCAAGATCAACGACAAATAATGTGCCAGACAATATACATGAGATCGCTCAAAAGAGGGGGATGCACTTTCCTCAATGATGCCTAGGGGGAACATAACATAAGATATGGCATGGTACAACATAATAACATAAGAGAGGGGGTGCTAAGAGGTCCAAAGTCTCCATTAGCACCCCCTAGTACATCAACATAAGGTATAACATGTAATCATCATGGTACAACTAGGAAGTGCGCCCCCTCTATTGAAGATGACACCCCCAAGGAGAAGAATAAAATGGTGTGGACCCTAACACTGATCTAGACCATGTCGGAAGGTTTCTAGAGCATCAATATAATCCATCGAACAAAAATCATGCCATTTCCTTGCCCGATGTAGGCAAATCGAATTCTTTGCTAGACATTTTCACCATTTTTATGCAATTTTTCCATGGTACTCTGCTGTTAGAAAATAAATTGGCCATATCATGAAGTATTTGTGCTCAAAACTAAGATCCGAATGCATCAATAGTCTCAGAATGTCCAAATCTTCTAGGAATGAGTACTCATACACCATATGTCCATCAAGAAATACATCTGGAAGCTCATCCATGCCAAAATAATAAAGATATGGCTTGTAAATGCTAATAATAATAAAAATAATGCAAGCCACCATGAAGAATCACTGGCTGAAGCATGGAACCACCTAATGGACATCAAAGGGCTTTGAAAAACCAAAATCAAACTTTGTCACCCAAACTCATCCTGGACCCTGCTGTTAACTTGGTCAAACTGGTTTGACCAGGTCACAAATGATCAAAACAATGACCTAGACTGAAAATAACTGATCCTACATGTACAAATGGATGAAATATGCTCCCTTATTTATATTAGGAGCAAGACTAAAGCATTAAGTGGCTTTATAATGCCAATCATAAATAAAAAATCATCAACAGTAAGTCTGGATCAAAGCAATACATCACTCCATGTAAAAGCCTCAAGTGTATACTGATTTACAGATTTGACCATTTTGCTAGCTATGGATGAGGTGGATGAAACAAGGCTAGGCAAAGGGATTTGACTTGACAACCTCAATACTGTGATCTCTCGGACGCGAGGGAAAAGGGAAACCACTTAAACATATGCCAGATAGAAGACACTAGGGAATGGCGGTGCCTCACAGATGTGTAGAGTGCTTAGAAGCCTTCCATTAGACTCTAGACAAGCATCCATATTACATTTAATTTATTGCCAGCTTTTTGCATATTTGAAATTTAACATTTAACATTTAATACTTTGATCTATCTTTCACTAGCCAGCCTCCAAGAGTAGGTGCCTTGAATAGCCTTGCATGCTTCAGATAATGACTCGGTCTTACCACCATCGCCCACCACCATCCATAGGTGCGATGGAGTTACGACCTTGTTTCCCTGGAGGGGCAAACGACCTTATATAAGGGATGAGTGCTCGTCCCTTGGCCACTGACTAGCTACGGAAGATTTTTTTATTTGCTTTTGTTAAAGTTAATGTAGCTGCGAGAGCCATTCTCTGGGAGGATGGCACCCTAGTCAGTTAACTAGGGTTCTTGGTCAGTTAATCAAGCAGAGTAAGTCCCTAGAAGGTACCCTAGGGCCCCCGGCAGTCTACTAGGGTTCTTGGTTTGGGACCAGGCAGGTTGGAGCCATGGCAAAGTCCCTAGCATGTGGCTAGTGCCCCTATCTGTCTCTAGGGAATTTTGGTCTGGGACCAGACAGTTTCTTGGTCACGAGGACCAAGCAGATCCTGCATGCTGAGACAGAGACATCCTGGTTTGGGACCAGGTAGATTCTTGGTCTGGGACCAAGCAATTCTTGTAGGTACATACCTGGTCAGTTAACCAGGTGGATCTTGGTCAGTTAACCAAGATGATAATGTGTGATGCCCTCCTCTCCTAGGTCTTCGAGATGGTTGAGCTAGGTTGTTTCATCAAGGGATTGGCCACCCCTTGATGAAGTCACTAGCACTTGACCTTAGGAGCAGTTAGGAGGACCACATGATCACATCATCCAGTGTGGGCCTTCCTTATATGGTGATGATGAACTTTCAATTAGTGTATGGAACACTTGTACATTTGAGAGAGAGATAAATTGGTTGTATCCCCACCTTGTTATTTCACCCTTGGTCCTGTGATTAGAAAGGTTGTCTTCCCACCTTGTGGTTCTTATGGGTAAAAAGGGTTGTCTTCCCACATTATGGTTACATCCTTGGTCTTGTGGTTTGAAGGGGTGTTTACCCTTATGGTGGTTAGCCTTGTGTCTTGTGTTGACCCTTTCTTATTGATCCTATGTGCTAGTGCCCTCCTAGAGCATGTCACCCTACCTTTTATCTTGACCCTAGTAGCCACTCCTAAAGACATTAAAATATTAAATTATAACTTTACGTTTGTTAACCCTCCTAAAAGAAAGGATGTTTTAAGAAACCTTAAGTCAATGAAGAATTAGGAGGATCCTTCTAGAAGACTTTAAGCGGTTATAAATGCAAACCTAATTCTTCATTCAGAGTGCATCTTAAAGTGGCAATTCAAATCTGATTTTTCTGTGTGTTTGATCTATGGTTTCCAACATAGTGGTTTTTGGATGACATCAAGGGTTTCAAGTTTGGACCATCTTCATAGGGATGCCAATTTCTTCTTGAGAATGTTTTCCAGCTATTAGAGGGTTCATAGGGCTTGCTGTCCTCAGTTTTGCCTTGTCTAAGAGGGTTGGGACCCTTCTAGAGTTATGTTGCCTATGCCGCCACCTGTTTTGAGGGTATTACAACCATTCTAGGGCTGCTTGGGACTGCCGCTGTCAGTTGAGGAGGTGTTGCTGCTGTTTAGGGGTTGCCTGCTGCCTACCGTTGCCCATGTGTATTGTATAAGGGCGTCCATGTGTCATTTGAGGAGGCCGTTCCTTGCTTGGACTATGTTTGGTTCTGATCTAGGGTTTTAGGACTGCCTCTTATTGATAATATCTGATCTGGGGCTGTGATCCATTTGCTAAGGGTTACCATCTGTCACGAGAGTTGTTTTTAGGGCCACCACTTCATCTTAGGGCTGCCAACTATCACGTGGTCTGTTTCTTAAGGGTGCCGCTACCTTGTTGTGGCTACTGCTTGGTGGAGGTCTGATTTTTTGAGAGTTTTGAGACTGCGATTAGTTACAGGCCTGCTGTACCCTCTCCTGTACCTGCCTAACCTATCCTACAACCTTTACTGTCTCTCTCTCACAGGTATGTACAAAACCCTCAGGTAAGGGTTAGTTTGTGTTCCATTTGATTGACTTGCCTCTGAGAGGCAAAGTCGGATCTGAAAGTTAAATTTTTGAGTATAAGGAAGTTCCATTTCTTTGAGTATGTTTTCAAACTTGTTCTTTAACTGCTGCTATACTTTTGTTTAATTGTATTTCTGCATCTACTCTATTGATTATATATTTGCACTTTAACACAGTGATCCTTGGGGATTGTTAAAGTTCAAAGAGATGAAAATTATGTCTTAATTTATTAGATCTAAATTAGTCTTGTTACAACTGTACTGTTTTGTTTTCAGTACTGGTTTAGTAATTTATTTTTGCATTAAAGTATACAAGTTTTAATTTCTGCTCAAAACCCAAACATAACCGTAATTTTAACATGGTATTAGAGCTTAGGGTTTGTAGCTAACTCTATTTTGCAGGCTAACATAATCTACATAGATCCTAAGGTAAGGGTTTGCGCTTTAACCAACTTGATTGTAGGAAGTTCTTGGCAAAACTCATCAAGTTGGCAGTAAGGGTTTGAAGATGGTTTCTGCTTCAGTTAAGTCAGAAGATAGGCTTGAAGGAGCCTCAAACTTTAATGCATGGAAGGCCAGGGTTTTGAATATTCTAGAGGAGAGTGACTTGGATGATTTGGTTACTAGGGTTGTGGAAGAGCCCACAACAAATCAAGGAAGAGTAGCATTTAAGAAGAAGCAAGCCAAGGCAAAGAGAGTCATCTTTGACTTAGTTAAAGACAATTTGATGCCTGTAATAGCCCCTCTAAGGACAGCTAAAGAATGTTTTGATTCCCTAGCAAATCTCTATTAGAAGAAGGCTCTTACACAGAAAGGGGTCTTGAAAAAGCAGCTTCGTTCATTGAAGATGGAGGACTAGGAGTCAATTGCCTCTTTCTTTTCAAAGATCTCTCAGATAAGAGATCAGCTTATGGCCATTGGAGTTGAAGTAGATGATGATGACCTTGTCCAAATAGCAATAGATGGTCTTCCTGCATCTTGTGAGACATTTCTTGCAGTAGTAAATGGAAGAGAGATTCAGCCAAGCTTTGATAGGTTATGGCATGATTGTTTAGAAGAAGGTAGGATCCAAAGTAGATTCTGGCCTCCCACTGAAAAGGATCATGCCCTTGCTGCCAAGACAACGAAGGGAAGAAGATTCCCTCAGCACTAGGACAAAGGTAAGGGACCTCAAGGTAAGCATTTTCATAAATCAAAGGTAAGGTGTTATAACTGTAGCCAGCTTAGTCATTATGCAAGAGACTGTAAGAAACCTCCTAACAAGAAATGACATAGAGGGAAGTATCATGCTTCAACTGCTACAGAAGAAGAAGAGCCACATCAAAAGAAAACTAGGGCTGAGACCAAAGAACAAGATCAAAGAGAATGCTACTTGGTTTCAACATTCTCAAGTTCCATCTCCAACTCAGCAGATTCCTGTTGGATAGATAGTGGAGCCACCAAGGATATGACTGGATTCAAGAAGGCTCTTGCAGATTACAAGGCCAAGAAGTTCAATGTGAAAATGGAACTGGGAGATGGTAGTACCTATGCCATAAAAGGAGTTGGTTCAACTTCCTTACAACTTAATTCAGGGACTTTGATTTGCATTGAGGAAATTTTATATGTTCCTGGATTAAAGAAGAATATTCTTTCAGTGGCAGTTTTAGAAGACAAGGGGTTCTCTGTAGCCTTCTTAGATGGAAAGACTCTAGTGTGTCCTAAGGATGGAAACATGAGCTCAACCATTGTGATTGGAGTCCGTGAAGGTAACCTTTATAAGGTTTCAAACTTTTAGGACATGTTATTAAAGCTCTTGTTCATGATCCCTGTCAGAATTCAGAGATCAAGAGGGAGCCAACTGTGCTCTTCAATCCCCAACATAATGGGATTGCAGAAAAGGAAAGTAGAGATGTGACCTTCCATCACTCCAGAGAGTCTTCCAGTGATTCAGAGATGGAAGTACAAGAAAATTCAGTCTATGAGCCATCTCGTTCAGATTAACAGAGGGAGAAGGCCAAAAAGCCTTCAGTTGATCTCATTAAGGAGCCTATTGAGAGGCTTCGAGGGTTCTCCAGTGTGAGCCACGTCACTGATGCAGAATTCTCCACTTATGTGGAGGCAACCAAACAACAGGTTTGGAAAGATGCTATGATAGAAGATCTCCAATTAATAATGGAAAATGACGCGTGGAAAGTGGTTCTCAGACAACAAGGGAAGTCGGTTGTAACTTCCAAGTGGATCTATAAGATCATCCAGAGCTGTTTGAAGCTCTCAGAAAATCCTGTATTCTATGACAGGTCGAGACACATCGAGTGGAAGTATCACTATGTCAGGGACATGGTACATAGACATTAGTATGTTCTGTTAGATGAATAGATTACCGATGTGTTGACTAAGCCTCTGTCCACGACGAAGTCTGGGTACTTCCGAGACAAGCTTAGTGTTGCTAAGAATGCCTCTCTTGCTGAGAGGGAGTGTTAAAGTTAATGCAGCTGCGAGAGCCATTCTTTGGGAGGATGGCACCCTAGTCTATTAACTAGGGTTCCTGGTTAGTTAACCAGGCATAATAAGTCCCTAGAAGGTACCCTAGGGCCCCCAGCAGTCTATTGGGGTTCTTGGTTTGGGACCAAGCAGGTTGGAGCCATGGCAAAGTCCCTAGCATGTGGCTAGTGCCCCTATCTGTCTGTAGGGAATTCTAGTCTGGGACCATATAGTTTCTTGGTCACGAGGATCAAGCAGATCTTGCAGGCTGAGACAGAGACATCCTGGTTTGGAACCAGGCAGATTCTTGGTCTGGGACCAAACAGTTCCTGCAAGTACATACCTGGACAGTTAACCAGGTGGATCTTGGTCAATTAACCAAGATGATGATGTGTGATGCTTGTTATCACATCTATGTTAGCTGGAGCTACCATACTGCAGACTGTGCGGCCGAGGACCGCACGGTACTTTTTTTTCCAGATCAGAGATCCGATACCTTCAGAGGAGGCATACAGTTTTGTTCAGATTGCCCCGAGCAGATGTATCAGAGGGGACAGATGGGTGTACAGTGGTACATACATGTTACTTAGCATTTACCACAGGGTCACCCTTCCATGCCAGGCTTTGATATAGGCCCATTGAGACAGTTGCCTAGTCTTGTTTTGATTGAGACTATCACAGAGTATTGCTGGTTTACTATTTGTGCCCGGATTCATCAGAGATCCAGTTCAGAGATAGCCTTAGCAGCAGGTATATGGTGCGGCAGGTATTGCATTTTATATATACATTGCTCATGATTGTTGCTTAGACTTGTTTATACATGGTAGTACACTAACTCTACATGTGATGATTGATTTGGTGATCTAGTCTTATGATATGTGATTGGGCCCTTGGTGATGTCAGTCTACCCCTTCCTAGTAGGCTCCTATTATATGCACACCGGGTTACACCCCTTTTTTGGTATAGACTTGATCATTTAGTTCCCCTAGGCAGCTGACTTTGGATCCACCTTCACCTTCTCCATCCATTCGACTCATACATGATATTCTTTCCCGACTTGGATTCCGATTTGTGACCTTGAGGATCCCCTTCCCAACTGATCTCTGAGTATGCCATGACTCCCTATCTATTGTGCCTCGGCTCTTTAGTGTGTGAGATGCACTCTCAAACCTGGGATTTGCTCCTGTCGGTTGCCCCTGATGTTGCAATGCAGTTACGATTGTGTAGCCTCACCGGGTGTTCCCCATTGGTCATTGAAGCATGTATTGCTCACCCCCATTACTTTGCAGTATGAGCACCATGATTATATCTATTGAGATATGTATGTAGCCCAAAAGGGCCTTGATGTAAAATGAAGAAATGAAGAAATGTAAAGCAAGCCAAAAGGCTTTTTGTAAATGTAATTCTAGCCAGGAAAGGGCTAAGTATGAAACTCATTGTAAAATCCATGCAATGTGTTTATAAACACACATGGACACAAGTCAGCCATACATGTCAGCATTTGTAGTGGTTTTTTCCTCACCTAGTCTTGCGGGGCAGGGAGGTGAGAGGGAGCAAGGGACAAGCTCAAGATTGTCCCCTAGAGTCTCAAGTTACGGTTTGCCGGACAACCAGTTTGGCGGTTCTAGAAAAGAACCTCATAGAGTCTTTGGGCACGGATGTGAGTTGTGAGATACCTGTCAGATTACCAGCGGCGGTTTCCCCGCATTATACCCATTTCTGAGGCACCGCCCTTCCCCGTGTTTTGTCATGGTATACTTATCTAAGTGGACCCTACTTTCCCAAGTTATCCAAATGGTCACATGATCCTCATCCTTGTCATCCCTTATCCGTCGCCATGTTTTCCACATCACCCAAAGTCAGGTAGGTGGTCAAGTCTATAGGTTGTGCATAGCAGTTGAGTCTTTTGGATGTGGTGGTCCCACCTCACTTGGGGCCTTGTATTTTCCGGGATTTAATGCAGTTTTTGATCACCATATTATTATCATGATGTTTAGTAATGTACTAACTTGTATAAGAAAGCCTTTCGCTTCATGATTGCATACAGGTATTCAACCAACACTATTGTTGACCAGATTTGACTTGGTCAAACTAGGTTGACCAGGCCAAAAATGGGCCCAAAAAAATGTTGCGACCGGAATTTCGATTTTGGTCAATTATTATCTACAGGGGACCCATATGAGCCTCCAAGTTACAGAATGCAAAAAGATCGAGGCGTTTGTGAGATTTTTAATTATCACTGGTCGTTAATGACCTGTTTTAATTAAAAATCATGGATTTTGGGCAAATAATGCCTAAGTGATGGATCGAGGTCGTTTGAGTGGTCATTCCTACTATTTTGGGGGTCCACGATCACATTGCAGCAGACGGTTCGGCAATCCGGGCACTCTAGATGGGTCAAAAGCCCAAATTTCATCTTCAGCAGCAATAAAATACATGGAAAATCAGAAATTGACAAAGGCAACTATAGCAAAGGGCAAAAATCAATGGTTGGAAAATAAAGGGGTGATTCCTAAGGTAAAATGGTAATGTTTAACATGGTATTTGTGCATTGTGGGTCCCTCCATTGGGCCAGCTCACTACATGGGTCGAATTTCCCCATTGGGGGCGTTTTTCCTCCTTTGCATTTTCGATTTGGTTGATGTGTATTGTGTGGGACCTTGTTGTATTGAGTTGGCGGGATAAAACATCCCATAGGTACCCCCCAACCTTGGATTATATGTTGTAGGGGCCCCACAAGGGGACCCCCCTCTCCACAAGTGCGCTACACATGGGCAATTCGCACCCCCACTTGAGCTGATCTCCACCATTCGATTTGGCGGTTGGGGATTAGATCCTAGCCCTCCATTTTGGGGGGAAACTAGCTTTGAGGAGTGGCCTTTCTCTATAAGAGAAGGCACTCACTCCATTTGTATCTCTCTTGGCATTTTTGGGACTTGAATAGAAGAGAAAAACGTTGCTCTTGCTTGGCTCTTGTGTGATATTCTTGTGAGATTGTTGATTTCCATACCATCTTGATGCACTAGTGTATATTGCAGGTTGTTTCCAACACTATTTCTCACCATTGTTTTGTAGCTAGCACAAGTCTTGGAGGAGGGCGCACCATTTGGCTGCCACTGCTGCTCCATTCTTCATATTTGGTCACAAAAGGGAAGTGTTTTTGCCATTTTCAGCCAAACATTTCTCTCATTTTTATTTGTGTTGCTGAAGATTTCACTTATTTGTCAATACTAATTTGATCTATTTGTCCATTGGTGTTGGCAGGCAAGGAGGACAAGTTGGTGGGGACTGAGCAGTTCGATTTCAGCTGGGGACTTCTACAATACGCTCTATTTGATCTTTGGGATGTACAACCTCATCAAAATCCAAGATATCAGCTGGTTCCAAGTAGGTGTTGTCTCTTCTTCTCTTGTATTTCAATTTCTAGTTTGCTGAAGAGAGAAAATTCACTAAAACCCTAAAAATTAAAATCTTTAAAATCAATAGTTAGAATTAGTTTTCCTTTAAAACCCACTAATGATATATGCTTAAATCTCCATATCGCAAGTTTCATTTAATTCCGACCCCGTTTACCCTTAGAACTAGGCACTGGTCTCCCACTGATTTCGCCCTCCTTGGGCATTTTAGCCAGTCACACTGTTGGGTCATTTTCTAAGTTGTGGGTATTCTTGATTTGAGTCTAGAATGTAGTTTTATCATAAGAAATCAAGTGCCGTTGGCTGGAAGTGAGTATAAACGCTAATTTTTCTCTACCCTAGGTCCATTTGACTCACTGCTTAACCATTTCCTTGGGCAGTTTTATTTCAGCACTTCACTTCCATCTTAGGTAACTCCCTAGACTATTTCAACCATTAAATCACTAAGCTAATCCTATTTTCTAATCATACTTGATTTCTGGTCACTAATTACATCACTCTTATTTCACCGTTTGTGTCTATCAGTTGGTTGAATTTAGACTTAGGAGTTCACCTACACTCATCCCTTTGCTTTATCTCTTATTCTTTTGGGTTTGGGTGTATTTTTGTCTCTCAACCATCACTAGTTGAGCAGGGTCTCCCCCTCGACTTGGCTAAGTGCCTCGTCGAAAGTGACAATAGCCTTGTCCGGTGTGACTTCCGTTCATTGAACAGAGGACTTAGCCGTTGCTAGTTACACCTTCCTAGCTGTCCATCCTCTACCATCCCTATTGGGACACCTCACTTCAACAACTAGAGTTTGTGTGATAATAATGCCCTCCTCTCCTAGGTCTTCGAGATGGTTGAGCTAGGTTGTTTCATCAAGGGACTGGCCACCCCTTGATGAAGTGACTAGCACTTGACCTCAGGAGCAGCCAGGGGGACCACAGGATCACATCATCTAGTGTGGACCTTCCTTACATGGTGATGATGAACTTTTAGTTAGTGTATGGAACACTTGTACATTTGAGAGAGAGATAAATGGGTTGTATCCCCACCTTGTTATTTCACCCTTGGTCCTGTGATTAGAAAGGTTGTCTTCCCACCTTGTGGTTCTTATGGGTAAAAGGGTTGTCTTCCCTCATTATGGTTACATCCTTGGTCTTGTCTTCCCACACTTTTTGCATCCATTTAGATATAGTGTTTATGCGTTCCGATGCTTTTGTGGGAGTACTTGTTTTTGAGGAGCAAAGGAGAACATTTAGTGACACTAGCCACACAACCGATCCACCTGGCATCATACAAGCAGACTAGAAGGGACTAGGTCACACACTCTAGAGCTGAGACACAAGGTAAACATGGAGTCTATCCAACACAGAGGCATAAGTTGGGGGGGGTCCTTGATCTCACTAGTCAAAGTACAAGTCGGGATTAAACCAAAGAAGGAAGATAACGGATGGATGTAGAGAAATGAAGGGGGGAGCCTTGACTAGCAACAACACTAGGGGATGACCAAGTCCATGGTATGACAAGGGAAAATAGTATACACAAGAACCTCTCACTCAAAGAGAATCAATCACTTCTACTGTAGACCATCAATAAGGAACAAATATAGAAGATCACCAATGCATAGCCACTATATACCTAGTCCAACTGCTAAGATAAATAAACGAGCAAAATAAACATCCAAGTACAAGAACCATATACCTGCTGGGTCATATACTTGTAACTGCAACTGTAAACATCTGAGAGGAACTGAAACACTGCTACTGTGTGTATCCTAGGGCACCATAATCATCCATATCTGATCTATCAAAGTGAAAAATGGCTAACTCAACCTCTGAGCTGGGGTCTTGGGACTCAGTCTTGACATGAAACTGACTGCGTATATGCTCTGGGGCCACTGAATATAAGAGTGATCATCATCAAAATGCTCATCTGCTACTGATCTCGTGCATAGGATAGCATAGGACTGGCTCAAAAATGTGCTGAAAACTGGTCTGCAATCATGGTAGCTCCTTGCTACTATGGATGTGACAACATCTGGCTCCAATTGGGACAAGTGCTCTAAGGGAGAGAGTGCTTGAGAACCTCAGAAATCTTGGGCCACAACACTGCTCACATTAATCCACGAACATGCACTTGAGCGTCTGTATCATCTTCCAATATCAACCTATCACTTGCACAATGCCAACGCTATACGAATCTCACAAACCGAATGTCACTAGCCTGCATATAACATATAAAATCATGCTGAAAATAAAATACTATTCTAATCACTAAAATAAAATTTATTTAACTTCAGAAAAGAAAAATAAAACAAACAAACATACAAGGTGCCAAACTCAATAGCAAAAACAACTAACTACTGCTCGAGTGAGCTTATTCGTTATCCTACCTACCCTCCACAGATTACTTTCAATAGCAAAAACAACTAACTACTGCTCGAGTGAGCTTATTCGTCTACCTACCCTACACAGATTACTTCACCCCGTGGTGATAAGTGGGAAGTAGTGTTTCAACAACAGCCCATTCACTGGAAACTCCAGTTCATCCCCGTCCAATGCTTCTAACCATACCGAACCTTTGCTAACTATCCTCCTCACTCGATAGGGGCCCATCCAGATTTTTCAAATTTCCCATGGTTTCCAAGTTTTTCTTTGTTTTTATTGCAAAGCAGCACTATGTCACCTACCCCAAACTTTACATTTCTAATCCTTTGGTCAAAAGTGCCCTTGATTCTTTCTCATTCTATGACGGTTCTATTCCAAGCTTTCATTTTGACTTCATCCAATTCTACAAATTTGTCAATTCTAGCTTGCATGGCCTCTTGATCAGAAGAACATTGATGTAACAATTCATAAACAAGGATTTGAAGATTTATGGGTAGCCTACAAATTTGGCCATAAACTAATTCGAAAGGGCATTTGCTTGTTATCCTTTTTACTGTTGTCTTGTCTGCCCATAGAGTGTATTTAAACTTGTTATCCCAACTCCTCTTGTTTTCTCCTACGATTCGTTTCAGGAGTTTGATTAAATTTTTATTGCTCGATTTAGCCAAATCATATCCTTGAGGGTAGCAATTTGATGAATGAGATAGGGTAATGCCATGATTCAAACAGAACGTGGACATTTCAATCTTGCTAAATGCTTTTGCATTATCCGTGGTGATCTTTAATGGACAACCATATCTAGATACTATGTTTTCTTCTAAAAACTTCACCACCACCTCCACAGTTGCCTTTTTAGTAGGGACCGCTTCGACCCAATGCGTAAAATAATCAGTACAAGTCAAGATGTATTTATATTTGTTAGTAGAACTCAGATCGAATGGCCCAACAAAATCCATTCCCCATTGCTGGAAAGGAGCCTCTATGATGACCGGAGACTAAGGGAGGGTTGGTAGTCTTGGCTTCTTAGAGAAAAATTGACATTCTTGGCAAACCTTGACGAAAGCATGCACATCCTTGAACAAGGTAGGCCAATAATATCCGGCGCGCATGATCTTTGCAGACATAGTTCTAGGGGCATAGTGACCACCACACAACTCCAAATGCATCTCCCTTCTAATCTTCTGGGACTCATATGGGTTTACACATTTTAAAATGATCCCATCTTGATTTTTCCAACCCAAGCCATCCTTTGTTAAAACATACTTGGATGCTTTTAATCTCAGGGCTCTCCTTTGGTGATCTAGTAAATGATCAGGACACTTAAGGTTCTTGAGGTAGAAAATAATATCTTTATACCACTCATGCTCCGCATCCACATTGAAAATCAAGGCGTTATTACCTTCCACTGTTTCGTGATTAACTCCGATCTGCACCTTAGTCTCAGTCAAAAGTTGGGCTATTCCTTGCCCTTTTACTATCTTGATCGGTTTGATCTCGATATCATACTCATGAATTCTAGATATCCAATTCTCTCTAATTCCAATACCGTCATGCTGAGACAAAACATCCTTGACTGCCTGATAAGGGACATAGGCTATGATCTTAGAATATGCAATGTATGTCCTGTAATGTTTCAAAGACTTGACTAGGGCGTAGGCTTGCTTTTCAGTCATCATCTCTTAAGTTCTTACTCATAAAAGCAACATGTTGTTCATGATTTTCCTCATTCTTTTGTAGTAAGACACCCGCTATGGTATCTTCAGATGCATAGGAATAGATCAGGAAGTCCTTATGATAATTCAGGCACACTAACACAAGAGCAGTGGAAATGGCTTTCTTTAACCTATCAAATGATGTGGCACAACTCTTATCCCAAAGGAACTTTACGTTTTTCTTCAATAAGGCATTCAATGGTTTTGCTAACTTGGCTAGATTAGGGATAAATCTCCTCACGAAATTGATTTTTTTGAAAAAGGAACAAAGGGAACTGACATCATGAGGGGGAGGGATAGCTTGAATAGCTTGCACTCGCTCGGGGATTCCATGCTTGGATACTACATGACCCAACAATTTTCCCTCATTGACACCGAAGGTGGACTTCTTAGGATTTGGAGAAATATTGAATTTTCGGCATCTATCGAATATTTTCCTTAAATGACTGAGATGATCGCTTCTCTCTTTAGAAAATTCAGTTAAATCATCCTCATAAATGATAATGATTTTGCCAATAAGATCACTAAATGCCTGGTCCATGGCTCTTTGAAATGTTGAACCATCATTCAACAATCCAAATGGCATGCGGATGTACTCATACATTCCCTAAGGTGTAGTGAAAGTTGTTTTCCCACAATCCTCTTTCTTGATTTGCACTTGGTTATAACCAGAGAAATTATCTAGCATTGACAACATCCTTGCACCAGTTACACTTTGCAAAAGGTTCTCCATGTTGGTCAATGGATAATTATTTTTTAACGAGGCTTCATTCAAATTTCTAAAGTCTATGCAAATCCTGATTTCCCCACTGTTCTTTCTCACAATTATAGGATTTGAAACCCATGTTGTATGTCTAACAGGTCTAATGATCCTTACTGCCAACATCTTTCCAATTCTTTCTTAACTAATTGGGCCGGTTTTGGTTTGATATTACGAAGTTTCTATTAGTATGGTTTTGCTCCTTCCTTAAGGGGAATAATATGTTCAATGACAGATTGATCATATGTCTTCAAGTCATCATACGTCTATGCAAAAACATCCTTATATTCCCGAATCAGATCCTCGATTTTTCTTCTTTCTTCTTTAGAGGCATTCTTCCCAATTTTGATCATTTTTGGAGAAACAGGGGAACCAATATTAATTTCGATTACTTCATCAACTGGCTCAGCCCTTCTTCCTTTGCACTCATCATGTCGGTTAAAATTCTTCTCCAAAGGAAAGCAACTTCCATTATGTCCATGTCTAAGATAGATTCTCCTTTCAGTTGACCCTCAAAACTAACCATAGGAGTTTGATGAGCACTCAGGAATTGGATGATTTGGGCATCATTGTCAAAGACTTGCCAATGATCTTTGTTATCAGGAACATAAGGTCTGGAAAGGACCTCATCCTTGCAATTTCTTTGAGACAAAGATTTTGTGACTTGAAAAGTACTGGCCGTGACAGATAATTCATCAGCAAGAGTATTTTGTTCACGCGGCACAACTTTAATACCATGTTAGATTTTATGGTATCTCGGGATGTCCTCCATGGTTCAGATGCCTTACATGGAGGTACAACAACTGTATAGGCATCAAGATGGAGTAGAGGGTGAGATACACTCTACTGAGTGGCATGAGTCCATTGGGGGCTGCATGCGGACCTTCCGGGGTGTTTTGACCTTTGCATGACTTGTCAGTGATCATAGGATGCATGCAAAAGTTATTTTTTGCATGCGCCGAGATTAGCTTTTTGGTAAACCTAATTTATTGGTGAGGTTGTTTATAGAGGCAGTGGGTCCTCGAATGAGGTTACTCAGTGGGCATTTCGGAGATTGATTGATCCAAAGTGAGGAGGGCGCAGCAGTGCATGCAGGGCGACTTTCTGAGAGAGGAAGGAGCTACTGCAGGAGTGAGAGTGATCATATCTGAGCTGGATCAGTGATCACTAGCTTCGGAGACACTAGGCGCCCAGTTCTGTGGACTGAGATAGTCCATCAGTGTGGATTCAACTGAGATTTGCGGAGGACGTGTTCCAGAGGAGGAGGGCGCATTTCCTGAGGAGAGGAGCTCATTCAGAGCCTGATCGACCGATTCAGAGTCTGAGACTTCCAGGATAGCCTTGCCTCAGCATTCGAGGAAGGTTAGGGACGATCAAAGCTCAGATGTATTGAGATCTGGTCCGATACGAGCATTAGACATCCAGAGGGGAGGGCGCACTTCTGCATGCAGTGGAAGTTGCATTCTTCAGAGCAATAGTTTGGTTGTCTTCAGTTGCAGATCAGTTAGAGCAGAGGGTAGAGAGTGGCAGTGCAGTCTTGGCCACCTGCAAAGTGTCTCAGATCCAGTTTGACAGTTAGGGCACATTCTCCCAGTGCATGCATCAGCTGATGCATGCAGATCTAGGGTTTGACCCATTCAGGGATTGAGTTACTTCTAAGGTAACTTTGTTGTACTTGTCTATTTGATATTTATGCTCTTGGCTTAAGAGAGAAGATAGCCCCATAGATTGTTGGTTTTCCTCGGTTGGGGTTTCCAGGGTATATGCAGTGTTTATGTGTGATTGCATGTGTTTAAATGTTGTAAAGAGATCTAGTTGTTGAGTTTATATCTTTATGAGTATGTACTGATATCGAGACTCAAATCACTTGAGATCTCAGGGCTATCCAGAGGGAGTAGTGATCTCTGGATTAATTAAAATTTACATACCAAACGCATCAAAGCACTCAATTGTGTCCCAAACAACATTTCTATAATCTCCAAGTCTATTATTTTTATCGACAAATTGATTCTTGACTTGGGATACCATGAGGTCAGAGTCTCCTATCACGGTTATAGATTTAATAATTTTTTCCCGAGCGATTTCCAGTCCTAAAAGTAAGGCTTCATACTCCGTCACATTGTTTGTGCAATTGAATTCTAATCGAAAGGAGTATAAATTTTCCTATCTAGCAGGTGAAGTTAGAACTATACCAACACCAACACCATGTCGAGACTTGGCTCCGTCAAAGTGCAGTTTCCAAACTTGGCTCGGCGGGAAAGGATGTTGCCTTATGTCTTCCCAGTAATTTTCCAGCACCATAAAATTTCCAATTTCGTCACTTGAATACACAGCCTCGCTAAACAAGTGCTTGAGAGTCTCTACATGTTCACGCATAAGAGGTTCATTAAATAAGGTGATAGATGAATCATTACCGATGGGAATAGTGGCGTACGTGAGATCCATCTGAACACTTCCCCCAAGGCTAGTTGACCACTCTCTAGAGAGTAATGTCCCCCAGATGTCAGGGACATCTAGAACCAAGACATTCATAGAGAGTTCAACGCTCAAGCAAGCGACTAACCTTACTTGCAAGTTTTCAATTACCCTTGTGGCTTTGACCGGGCAAGAATCCATACCACATACATTCCTAAAAGGCCTCGTAGGGGCAAGCTCAAGTTGTTCCATCACTCAGAGTGGCATAACATTCACCAAAGCACTAGAGTCTAGCATGCAATTATGCAAGATTAAACCATTGACTTCAAATGCTCTATAAAACGGCGGATATTCCCCAAAATTTGCATCAGAGACGCTTTGAATCATAATAGGAGGATCCTTGGGTTCAATCGGAATTTGCTTTTGTGGCTCTTTCTTCGGTTGAATTCCCAAATGATCAGTAGCCCTTTTGTAGAACGAGGGTATTACCGTTCAAACTAGCAGGCTAGCTTCCGATGACAAATATAAGGGAAAGTGACCACTGTCACCTCGGTCAATTCCCTAACTTCTTCGGAGAGTCGGAACCTCCAAGGGGAAGAGCCCTTGTGTTACCTGCAGGATGACCTAAGCACAGGAAAAGTTATGTCTCTCGTTGATAAGATTATTAGTGACCAGTGCCTTTTAAGCAAATAGAAGAGACATACTATTTAGGTTCGGTGCTTGTATATGTAAAAATGCAAGTATTTAGCCCAATGACTAATAATAGAAACAACCAATCGTGCTATAGCATAAGAGAAAGATCATTCATTGATAACATAACCATGCATCCTCCAATAACTTGTAAGAACACTATCCAAGATGAGAGATTATTTACCAACATTTATCATACAAGTGTACGTCATAAACGAATGTAATCAATCCCAATACCCAAGCAACTCTATGGCAATGAAAGAACACCTTGTATCACATGAGGTTTCAATGAATACTAAAGTACAACATAGCAGCATATATATATGTCAAGACTCAAGATATATCTTAGGAGCCAAGAACAATGGTATATATGTCCTGGGAACAAACTTATCACCAAATGTAGTATACAGAGACACTTGTATTATTGCAGCAGTAGATCAGAGTTATAGCAATATACCAATGAACATGCCAACCAATTACATTACAATATCCAACGATGTCATCACCTCAAAGAAAACCCAGAAGTACTAGTTTCAGGTCTGTATCTTAGTACAGTATAGCAGCAATAGTAACATGTCAATAATACACATCAGCAGTAGGGATACCTTTTGATTTGATGTCAATTTATAGCAATGAAATTTGTAAAAATACATGCAAAGAGGTAAGTCAGATTTTGAGCAACCACGTCATCAAATAGCAAAAAATATACCAGGCTGTAATACGGCTTTTTTTAGACCTCTGTACGAAAAAATTCAGATTTCCTTTTATTGTGAGGCAGCCTTGCAAAGGTTGTTAAATTATCATTAATTTCTAACCTTTTCGTGGTTTTATGTTGTGTAGGTAAAGAGTGTAGAAGAAGTTGACTATAAGCCAGGCTAAGTCTGCTGCTATGGCAGATTTGTTTACATAGCAGAGAGAGAAGGATCAGTAAAGGGAGGTAGGAAAAAAGTGGAAGGAGGAAGGAAAAGGATGGAGGAAAGAGGAGAGGGGAAGGAAAGGAGAAGGCGGAGGATGAATGGAGGAGAAGAGGATAGGAAAAGAGAGAGCAGTGAAGGGATAGGAGAGTGGACAGCGAAAGGTTAGGAAGATGGAGAGGAGGGAGAGTGAATGAGAAGGAAGGAGGATCGAGGGTCTAGGATAGGAGAATGATGGAGGGCGAGCTAGAAAAGAGGTGGAGTGAGGGTAGGAGAGGGAGAGAAAAGGAGCCGCTAGGGCCAAGAAATTCTGCAGGTAGGGTAAAGGTACAGAATTTAGGGCCCTTTTTTAGGTTTTAAAATTAATTTTACA
Organism: Larix kaempferi; assembly: GCA_027924585.1. Taxonomy (NCBI): domain Eukaryota; kingdom Viridiplantae; phylum Streptophyta; class Pinopsida; order Pinales; family Pinaceae; genus Larix; species Larix kaempferi. Next base: position 2,966,215 of record BSBM01000262.1, on the reverse strand, counting down.
ACAAAATAAAAGTAAAAGGAGACCTAAATTACAAGAAATAAAAAATCTAATCTAACATAATATATACAAAAGAATACAAAACTCAGAAATTAGGTTTTTAAAAGAGCAACCTAGGGTTTTAAGAGGTTTTACCCTAACCCTAGGGCATCAAGGAGGATGGCCCTCCTATTGAGATGGCACTTGGCAAGTTTGACAAACTAGGGTTTTCGTCAACAACCACAAAGGTTGGTTGAAGAGGCCCTAGTTAGGGCAAACCTTGAAGACCTAAAGCTCAAGCCTTACAATGTTAGGGTAACTAAAGGCTGAAAATGACCTAGTTAGGACAAAATGCAGCATTAATGGCTACCATTCAACCTTAGACAAGCATCACATCCAACATTTAACAAAGAGAAATCAAGAGAAGAAACTTAGATACCTCCTTGTGCATGTGTTAAGCAAACAACTCTAGCATCACCTTAGCAAAGAGCAAGAACAAAAGATACTTCAAAGATTTGCCTCCAAACAAGAAAGTACATCGATCCTCAAGAGGTGTGCATCACTCAGAGAGACCTAAGAAGGATAAAAAAGTAGCATAGTGTTTTATCCCATAAGTTGTTATGTTAAAATGAAGTGAGAAGTGTATTTATATTTTTCTCACACTCACTTTACTAAAATAAAAAAATGTCTAGGCCGACATGCCTTTTAAAATGTCAACTTAAAATTAAAACAAAAATAATATAAAATAATCAAATCTGTGGGTAATTTGGGGCATTTTCCCTAGAATTTACCCACACATGACTAAAACAGCTAAAAATGAGCAAATCATTCCGTTTTGAAGGCCAGAATGTGGAGGGGGGGGGTCGTCATCATCAAGAGGAGCCCAAGGAGAGAGGGTGCTGGTGAATTGGAGGACCAGGAGGGTGTGGATGGTGGCTTGGAGTAGAGGCATGAACCTCAACGTTGAAAGAAAATGACACCAGTATGATAAATTAAGGTGGGGGTCATGTGACCCAATGACCCACCCCTGGGTGCCCCAGACACCAACGTCAGGGCTTCAAGTCCTTTTATGAGGCAGTCAACAATGCCACTAAGCCATAGTACCCCTAGGAGGGAACCAGAGGGTCTGGCCATAACCCACACTCTGCAAAAAGGCTGGAACACATCCCTCCAGGTAAAAAAATGCTCCTCTCCCTGGGGCATATCTAAAGGTGCGTTGGTACTGGTACCACGTAACAGAGGGGGTTTTTAAAATTTCACCAAAAAGAACTGGCATATTGATTTTAGCAAGGAACCCTGATACATCAATCTTCAAGTCATAGGGATTCTCCTTATCCTTTTCATTTACCGCCAAACAGAAGAATTTCATAACATCATACTTAACTGGAGGAATTTTAATCAAATCCCTTAACGAGACTAGAGCAGATGAGTTTGATAATTTTCCAGGTACATTGGTTCTCAATTGCTCTTGGCTACATGAACTTGTCACAGGGGCATCCTTAACTTTAATAGGCCCAGATTGTTTCATCCAAAGAGTTGCCTTAGGAATGCTAGTTTTACGTAAAGGTTTAGAGTTTGGGATGGTATTTTGGGTGGCTTGAGGTTTTTGATCAAGCTTTTGCTTTGCGGGAAGTGGGGCTCTTTTCTGAGAGTCATCATTCGCTTTAGGGGATGTCTTAGAAGGCATTATTTTAGGTGGAAGCTGCTTGGACATAATCCTTCGAACTGGCTGACTACTAGGATGAACAAGGTGATTAGGTTGGGCATCAACTGATTTATATCGTTGAGGTTTAACTGGATCGGATATTGGAAGAGCAGTATAATTGTAGATACTATTCATCATGGATTTCATCGGTTCATCACGTTCCCTATTGTCCACGTCATGATTTTTAACTATTATAGCCATGTTAGTAACCAATTCACACATTTGTGCCATGAATTCCATGGTCATACCATGCATATTGTCTTCTTGAAAAGACATATTGTCTTCTTGTCGTTCCTCAACGGAGTTGTGTCGTGGAGTCGCCAAGTGAATTAAAATTCCTTATTCACCAAAAGGTAAGTCTTTGGGAAGGGTAAGTTATTGTGCGAGATAAAACTGGTGACTGTATAGATTTATAAAATAATGAAAAGCAATCACCCAAATCAAGTCTGTATGCGATATGATGAATGTTTAACACAATGAGGAATAACTCACAAACGCCAGAGGTAAGCCTCTACCTCCCTGGAAACGACGCCGAAGAATGTTATCACATAGATTGTAGCTGCCACTAAAGGTATCCGATCCAGGACGGTAGAGGTGGGGCAGCTAAACCAGTGACATCGCAAGGGCCTCGACCACCACTTGATTGGAGTGGTTGTCACACCAGATGGGCTCTTGTCACTTTAGATCAAGCTAAGAGCAAGATCAAGGGGGAGACCCTAGCCAGCTAATGAAGGCCATTGAACCAACACAAGACACACAAACATATATGAACCAAACTAAAACAATGATGCCTTGAATTGATTACTCTAGATCTACAGGATGACTGTGGGATAGAGGAGTTAAGGACTGTGCAATACATATCCTATAGGCCTCATGGATTATGTATTTTATTCCAGTTCCAGTCTCCTAGATATGTATTGCACAGTACACTTTGTGCCATTTTGATATATTGACTCTTATATGGTATATACATGAGCAAACATTGGATATTTTGTTTCTAATGCTATGGAATCATGAATTAGAATCTTGAAAATGTTGTTTTTCTTAAAAATTTAAATATTTTATGTATTTTTGAGCAAACCGATTCATTAAATTCAAATCGACCAATTTATGACCGATTCATTACCGATTCTGATTCCGATTCCGAGTTGACCCTCGATCGATTCCGAGTCCGATTTCGATTTTCCAAACATTGCATGAAACTAACTGCGTATATGCTCTAGGTCCACTGAATATAAGAGTGATTATCATCAAAATGCTCATCTACTACTGATCTCATGCATAGGATAGCATAGTATTGGCTCAAAAATGTGCTCAAAACTGGTCTGCAATCATGGTAGCCCCTTGCTACTATGGATGTGACAACATTACCCTCACTTACTTTAAGAATATAAGCTCTGCAACTTAACTTAGAGTTCTCACTTGTAATAACGACTTTAGTAGTCACACTGATGTTAGATTGGATGAGTAAAGGTTAATTAAGTCATTGAGTTGTTAGAAAGGTGCAATTGTAACTTAATTTCATGTATTGTTTTCATATTTTTGACATTTCCTAAGTTATATGTTGGTTTAAACTTTAGCACTAGGACATTCACTTATCTACACATGCTATGACACTTGAAATGGTATGATACAATGTCTATTAGGTGGATCATATGGAGTGCTACAATTGGATATACATACACTTGATGTTTCCTAGCATATAGATGAGGTCGTTCCTCTTTTTCATGATGGATACACCTTCTCTTGGCATGTGGGACATTGGAGATGCTTCTAGACCCTTCCTTCACCACATTTTGACCTTGCTACATCACATTTGGACCATGGGAGATAGACATTGGGTTTGATTTCATGGAGTTGTTCCACACGTGACTTTGAGGATGAGGTCGTGGGAGTTTTAGGAGGAGCATTGTAGGGGTTTGACTCTCCTATGACCCCTTGCACCATTTGGACATGATTTGAGTAGAATCCTCCCATGATTAAGGAGGTTTGTTACTTGTTAGGCCTCCCTTGAGGGTTGACATCGCCTTTTCATGATGTTTGGACCACACTTGTAATCATTTTGAGGAGTGGGCTCTAGTTGTTGAGCCTTGCTTGTTGTTTATGGTTATCTCTTGGACCATTTCTAGGGGAGCGCTCCCTTTCTTGAGCCTCTATTGCACCATTCCACTCACATTTGACCTTGACTAGGTGGTGTGCTCCCTCTCTCTTGGGGTTTTGGTTAGGAATTTGAACATTTTGCTCTAACTCTCTCATTTGTTTAGTATTTTTAACCATGTCTTGGAAATTCCCTATGGTAGATCTAGGGTTTTGAGACATTTAATATTATTTTATTGAGAAGGAAGTTGGGCTTTTCTCCTATATAAGAGAGTTCACTCCTCATTGTATCTTGTTGTTGAGTATTGGAGAATAAATTTTTTCTTTCATCTTTGGCTCTTGGCTCTTGGCCCTTGGAGATTTCTTTCATTGTGGCATAGCTTGTGGATTTAAATCTTGAGGTAACTTGTGAAATTTTCTTGCATTGTAAGGTTAATTTATCTAGTCCAATAAGGAGAGCAAATTTGTTCCATTGGATCAAGTAGGGAAGAATCTCTTTGGTTGTTTTGTGCTTTAGTTTTGCATCTCACTTGTATTTGGCATCTCACTTGTGTCGTGGAGTCGCCAAGTGAATTAAAATTCCTTATTCACCAAATGGTAAGTCTTTGGGAAGGGTAAGTTATTGTGCGAGATAAAACTGGTGACTGTATAGATTTATAAAATAATGAAAAGCAATCACCCAAATCAAGTCTGTATGCGATATGATGAATGTTTAACACAATGAGGAATAACTCACAAACGCCAGAGGTAAGCCTCTACCTCCCTGGAAACGACGCCGAAGAATGTTATCACATAGATTGTAGCTGCCACTAAAGGTATCCTATCCAGGACGGTAGAGGTGGGGCAGCTAAACCAGTGACATCGCAAGGGCCTCGACCACCACTTGATTGGAGTGGTTGTCACACCAGATGGGCTCTTGTCACTTTAGATCAAGCTAAGAGCAAGATCAAGGGGGAGACCCTAGCCAGCTAATGAAGGCCATTGAACCAACACAAGACACACAAACATATATGAACCAAACTAAAACAATGATGCCTTGAATTGATTACTCTAGATCTACAGGATGACTGTGGGATAGAGGAGTTAAGGACTGGTTGGGAGGCTTTAACGATGTAGGAAATGTTTAACCTTAAGGATATATTATCACCACAGTGAAGATTATGGACTAGATCTAGATAGATTAAGTGCCAATGAAAGATACCCAAGTTGCTCCACCTACGGTTTAAACAATACAATGTAGGATGGACACAAATGGGGGTTTTGAGAGATTAATGGCACTTAGATTAGTTGCTGGAGGTTAGATATGCGCTTTGGAAGAGAAACAAGCAACACCCAAATCACCGATTGGGACAAATGAACAATTTCCCAAGGAGGGCAAATTGCTCCAAAGAGGACCAGTGCTTGATAATGGGTAAATGGAGTCGATTTAAGCTCAAACTTGGTCTCTAAGGGTTTAAGAGGATTTCCAACCCGGGTTCTAAGTTATAAGCCCAAAAGGTGACCTGATCTACTACTACTAACAAACGAGGGTTTTAAACTTTTGATTTTTAATGCGACTAATGGAATAGAAATTGGAACAAGAGAAAACTTAAAAGATCTTACTTGCAAATCTTGCGGCCGCCAAATACAATGATGATCCTTTCACCTAGTTACAATTTCAAGCCCGATTCGGTGAGTTCCAAGCTAAATCAATTTTCCCCAGTGGAAGTGGCACCTGCTCTTCCCTGCAAATGCAAACAACAGGAGTTAGATTTAATCTACAAGAAAAGAGAGATAGAAATGCAAGACATGTCAAGAAATAAATCAATGAACCAAAGCACAATTGGATACTCCCTGAAATGAAATGATTTGGAGAGAGAGATATGGAGATCCCTCACAAAATGGCCCTCCACCATTTCGTTGCCTTGGAAAACCAAATTGGCCTCCACAAAAATGTCTTGAAACCACCATGATTTTGCTCAAATATCTAAGAGAAAGGATTTGCAATCAAGTATCAGAACATTCCTCAAAGATTTGCACAAGTATCAGAACATAAGAGAGGGGGTGCTAAGAGGTCCAAAGTCTCTCCACTAGCACCCCCTAGTACATCAACATAAGGTACAACATGTAATCATCATGGTACAACTAGGAAGTGCGCCCCCTCTATGGAAGATGACGCCCCCAACGAGAAGAATAAAATCGTGTGGACCCCAACATTGATGTAGACCATGCCGAAAGGTGTCTAGAGCATCAATATAATCCATCGAACAAAAATCATGCCATTTCCTTGCCCCATGTAGCCAAATCGAATTCATTGCTAGCCATTTTCACCATTTTTATGCAATTTTTCCATGGTACTTTGCTGCTGGAAAATAAACTGGCCATATCATGAAGTACTTGTGCTCGAAATTGAGATTTGAATGCATCAATGGATTCATAATGTCCAAATCTACTAGGAATGAGTACTCATACACTATATGTCCATCAAGAAATACATCTGGAAGCTCATCCATGCCAAAATAATAAAGATATGGTTTGTAAATGCTGATAATAATAAAAATAATGCAAGCCACAATGAAGAATCACTGGCTGAAGCATGGAACCATCTAATGGACATCAAAGGGCTTTGAAAAACCAAAATTGAACTCTGTCGGCCAAACTCATCACGGACCCTGCTGTTGACTTGGTCAAACTTATTTGACCAGGTCAGAAAAGATCAAAATAATGACCTAGACTGAAAATAACTGATCCTACATGTACAAATGGATGAAATATGTTCCCTTATTTATATTAGTAGCAATACTAAAGCATTAAGTGGCATTATAGTGGAAATCATAAATAAAAAATCATCAACAGTAAGTATAGATCAAAGCAATACATCACTCCAAGTAAAAGTCTCAAGTGTATACTCATTTGCAGACTTGACCATTTTCCTAGCTATGGGTGAGGTGGATGAAACAAGGCTAGGCTAGGGGATTTGACTTGACAACCTCAACACTGTGATCTCTCGGACGTTAGGGAAAAGGGAAACCATTGATACATATGCCGAATAGAAGACACAAGGGAATGGCGGTGCCTCACAAATGAGTAGAGTGCTTAGAAGGCTTCCAATAGACTCTAGACAAGCAACCATATTGCATTTAATTTATTGCCAGCTTTTTGCATATTTGAAATTTAACATTTAACATTTAATACTTTGATCTATTTTTCACTAGCCATCCTCCAAGAGTAGGTGCCTTGAATAGCCTTGCGGGGCTCAGATAATGACTTGGTCTTACCACCATTGCACGCCACCGTCCATAGGTGCGATGGAGTTACCACCCTATTTCCCTGTAGGGGCAAACGACCTTACATCATACAAGGGATGAGTGCTCGTCCCTTGGCCACTGACTAGCTATGGAAGATTTTTTTATTTGCTTTAGTGTTTAAAAACACCTTTGTTGCTGACTTTTTGCATCCATTTAGATATAGTGTTTATGCGTTCCGATGCTTTTGTGGGAGTACTTGTTTTTGAGGACTAAAGGAGAACATTCTGGTGACACTAACCACACAACCGATCCACCTGGCATCATAAAAGCAGACTAGAAGGGACTAGGCCACACACTCCAAAGCCGAAACACAAGGTAAACATGGAGTCTATCCAACACTGAGGCATAAGTGGGGGCGGGGGGCTTGATCTCACCAGTCAAAGTACAAGTCGGGATCAAACCAAAGACGGAAGATAACAGATGGATGGAGAGAAATGAAAGGTGGAGCCATGACTAACAACACCATTAGGGGATGACCAAGTCCATACTATGACAAGGGGAAAGACCAATGAGTATACACAAGAACCTCTCACTCAAAGAGAATCAATCACTCCTACTATAGACCATTAATAAGGAACAAATATAGAAGATCACCAATGCATAGCCACTATATACTCAGTCCAACTGCTAAGATAAATAAATGAGCAAAATAAACATCTAAGTACAAGAACCGTATACCTGCTGGGTCATATACCTATAACTGCAACTGTAAACATCTGAGAGGCACTGGAACACTGCTACTGTGTGTATCCTGGGGCACCATAATCATCCATATTTGATTTGTCAAAGTGAAAAATGGCTAACTCAGTCTTCGACCTGGGGTCATGGGACTCAGTCCTAACATGAAACCATAGTTTTAAAAATTGGCCAAATCGGAATCGGAATCGGTCAATTCATCGATTTAAGGCCAGACCGGTTCAAACTGGTCTCCAAATCGGATCGAAGGACCGGTTTGGTACCGAACCGGTCCGGTCCACCGATTTTTGACAAAAATAGGTCGATTTTTTGGTGTGGGCCATTAAAAAATGGTTTTTTAATTTTTAACCTACACTACCTTCCTGAGCCCCCATCCCAACCCCATTCGCATTGTTTGTCATGTTATAGCAGCGGCGGGAGTGGAGTAGAGTGGAGTGGTGATAGTAGAGCCAGAGTTTGGTGATGATCTGGATGTTGAGATGGAGGATTTGCAAAAATTTCTTGCACCGGACCCCCTGTTGCGTGTGCTGGGATCATAACCAAACCTAGGGTACAAACACGACTGTAACAACATCATCTATGAAACTGGAAGATCAGGCTCCACAACCAACACCAGGACCTCGTACTTATAGATGATGACGACGTAGGCATTCAGCTAGTACTACTACTGCAGTAGTAGATGACCGTGTGCCTGAGCCCGAGGAGCTTGAGATTGAGCCAGATGTTGATGCCTTTGCGCATCCTTCAACTTTTGGTTCTTTTTGTTCTAGTTCTACTTCTATTCCTAGCCGTAGTAGTGGTGATGAATTTGATCATGATGATTGATCAGCGATGATGTATGACATATAGAGTTGACGATGTTATGTAGTTGACAGTTTGACTATATAGATTGTTATTTTTTGGACTCTACTGGCCATATATCCTATAGGCCTCATGGATTATGTATTTTATTCCAGTTCCAGTCTCCTAGATATGTATTGCACAGTACACTTTGTGCCATTTTGATATATTGACTCTTATATGGTATATACATGAGCAAACATTGGATATTTTGTTTCTAATGCTATGGAATCATGAATTAGAATCTTGAAAATGTTGTTTTTCTTAAAAATTTAAATATTTTATGTATTTTTGAGCAAACCGATTCATTAAATTCAAATCGACCAATTTATGACCGATTCATTACCGATTCTGATTCCGATTCCGAGTTGACCCTCGATCGATTCCGAGTCCGATTTCGATTTTCCAAGCATTGCATGAAACTAACTGCGTATATGCTCTAGGTCCACTGAATATAAGAGTGATTATCATCAAAATGCTCATCTACTACTGATCTCATGCATAGGATAGCATAGTATTGGCTCAAAAATGTGCTCAAAACTGGTCTGCAATCATGGTAGCCCCTTGCTACTATGGATGTGACAACATTACCCTCACTTACTTTAAGAATATAAGCTCTGCAACTTAACTTAGAGTTCTCACTTGTAATAACGACTTTAGTAGTCACACTGATGTTAGATTGGATGAGTAAAGGTTAATTAAGTCATTGAGTTGTTAGAAAGGTGCAATTGTAACTTAATTTCATGTATTGTTTTCATATTTTTGACATTTCCTAAGTTATATGTTGGTTTAAACTTTAGCACTAGGACATTCACTTATCTACACATGCTATGACACTTGAAATGGTATGATACAATGTCTATTAGGTGGATCATATGGAGTGCTACAATTGGATATACATACACTTGATGTTTCCTAGCATATAGATGAGGTCGTTCCTCTTTTTCATGATGGATACACCTTCTCTTGGCATGTGGGACATTGGAGATGCTTCTAGACCCTTCCTTCACCACATTTTGACCTTGCTACATCACATTTGGACCATGGGAGATAGACATTGGGTTTGATTTCATGGAGTTGTTCCACACGTGACTTTGAGGATGAGGTCGTGGGAGTTTTAGGAGGAGCATTGTAGGGGTTTGACTCTCCTATGACCCCTTGCACCATTTGGACATGATTTGAGTAGAATCCTCCCATGATTAAGGAGGTTTGTTACTTGTTAGGCCTCCCTTGAGGGTTGACATCGCCTTTTCATGATGTTTGGACCACACTTGTAATCATTTTGAGGAGTGGGCTCTAGTTGTTGAGCCTTGCTTGTTGTTTATGGTTATCTCTTGGACCATTTCTAGGGGAGCGCTCCCTTTCTTGAGCCTCTATTGCACCATTCCACTCACATTTGACCTTGACTAGGTGGTGTGCTCCCTCTCTCTTGGGGTTTTGGTTAGGAATTTGAACATTTTGCTCTAACTCTCTCATTTGTTTAGTATTTTTAACCATGTCTTGGAAATTCCCTATGGTAGATCTAGGGTTTTGAGACATTTAATATTATTTTATTGAGAAGGAAGTTGGGCTTTTCTCCTATATAAGAGAGTTCACTCCTCATTGTATCTTGTTGTTGAGTATTGGAGAATAAATTTTTTCTTTCATCTTTGGCTCTTGGCTCTTGGCCCTTGGAGATTTCTTTCATTGTGGCATAGCTTGTGGATTTAAATCTTGAGGTAACTTGTGAAATTTTCTTGCATTGTAAGGTTAATTTATCTAGTCCAATAAGGAGAGCAAATTTGTTCCATTGGATCAAGTAGGGAAGAATCTCTTTGGTTGTTTTGTGCTTTAGTTTTGCATCTCACTTGTATTTGGCATCTCACTTGTGTCGTGGAGTCGCCAAGTGAATTAAAATTCCTTATTCACCAAATGGTAAGTCTTTGGGAAGGGTAAGTTATTGTGCGAGATAAAACTGGTGACTGTATAGATTTATAAAATAATGAAAAGCAATCACCCAAATCAAGTCTGTATGCGATATGATGAATGTTTAACACAATGAGGAATAACTCACAAACGCCAGAGGTAAGCCTCTACCTCCCTGGAAACGACGCCGAAGAATGTTATCACATAGATTGTAGCTGCCACTAAAGGTATCCTATCCAGGACGGTAGAGGTGGGGCAGCTAAACCAGTGACATCGCAAGGGCCTCGACCACCACTTGATTGGAGTGGTTGTCACACCAGATGGGCTCTTGTCACTTTAGATCAAGCTAAGAGCAAGATCAAGGGGGAGACCCTAGCCAGCTAATGAAGGCCATTGAACCAACACAAGACACACAAACATATATGAACCAAACTAAAACAATGATGCCTTGAATTGATTACTCTAGATCTACAGGATGACTGTGGGATAGAGGAGTTAAGGACTGGTTGGGAGGCTTTAACGATGTAGGAAATGTTTAACCTTAAGGATATATTATCACCACAGTGAAGATTATGGACTAGATCTAGATAGATTAAGTGCCAATGAAAGATACCCAAGTTGCTCCACCTACGGTTTAAACAATACAATGTAGGATGGACACAAATGGGGGTTTTGAGAGATTAATGGCACTTAGATTAGTTGCTGGAGGTTAGATATGCGCTTTGGAAGAGAAACAAGCAACACCCAAATCACCGATTGGGACAAATGAACAATTTCCCAAGGAGGGCAAATTGCTCCAAAGAGGACCAGTGCTTGATAATGGGTAAATGGAGTCGATTTAAGCTCAAACTTGGTCTCTAAGGGTTTAAGAGGATTTCCAACCCGGGTTCTAAGTTATAAGCCCAAAAGGTGACCTGATCTACTACTACTAACAAACGAGGGTTTTAAACTTTTGATTTTTAATGCGACTAATGGAATAGAAATTGGAACAAGAGAAAACTTAAAAGATCTTACTTGCAAATCTTGCGGCCGCCAAATACAATGATGATCCTTTCACCTAGTTACAATTTCAAGCCCGATTCGGTGAGTTCCAAGCTAAATCAATTTTCCCCAGTGGAAGTGGCACCTGCTCTTCCCTGCAAATGCAAACAACAGGAGTTAGATTTAATCTACAAGAAAAGAGAGATAGAAATGCAAGACATGTCAAGAAATAAATCAATGAACCAAAGCACAATTGGATACTCCCTGAAATGAAATGATTTGGAGAGAGAGATATGGAGATCCCTCACAAAATGGCCCTCCACCATTTCGTTGCCTTGGAAAACCAAATTGGCCTCCACAAAAATGTCTTGAAACCACCATGATTTTGCTCAAATATCTAAGAGAAAGGATTTGCAATCAAGTATCAGAACATTCCTCAAAGATTTGCACAAGTATCAGAACATAAGAGAGGGGGTGCTAAGAGGTCCAAAGTCTCTCCACTAGCACCCCCTAGTACATCAACATAAGGTACAACATGTAATCATCATGGTACAACTAGGAAGTGCGCCCCCTCTATGGAAGATGACGCCCCCAACGAGAAGAATAAAATCGTGTGGACCCCAACATTGATGTAGACCATGCCGAAAGGTGTCTAGAGCATCAATATAATCCATCGAACAAAAATCATGCCATTTCCTTGCCCCATGTAGCCAAATCGAATTCATTGCTAGCCATTTTCACCATTTTTATGCAATTTTTCCATGGTACTTTGCTGCTGGAAAATAAACTGGCCATATCATGAAGTACTTGTGCTCGAAATTGAGATTTGAATGCATCAATGGATTCATAATGTCCAAATCTACTAGGAATGAGTACTCATACACTATATGTCCATCAAGAAATACATCTGGAAGCTCATCCATGCCAAAATAATAAAGATATGGTTTGTAAATGCTGATAATAATAAAAATAATGCAAGCCACAATGAAGAATCACTGGCTGAAGCATGGAACCATCTAATGGACATCAAAGGGCTTTGAAAAACCAAAATTGAACTCTGTCGGCCAAACTCATCACGGACCCTGCTGTTGACTTGGTCAAACTTATTTGACCAGGTCAGAAAAGATCAAAATAATGACCTAGACTGAAAATAACTGATCCTACATGTACAAATGGATGAAATATGTTCCCTTATTTATATTAGTAGCAATACTAAAGCATTAAGTGGCATTATAGTGGAAATCATAAATAAAAAATCATCAACAGTAAGTATAGATCAAAGCAATACATCACTCCAAGTAAAAGTCTCAAGTGTATACTCATTTGCAGACTTGACCATTTTCCTAGCTATGGGTGAGGTGGATGAAACAAGGCTAGGCTAGGGGATTTGACTTGACAACCTCAACACTGTGATCTCTCGGACGTTAGGGAAAAGGGAAACCATTGATACATATGCCGAATAGAAGACACAAGGGAATGGCGGTGCCTCACAAATGAGTAGAGTGCTTAGAAGGCTTCCAATAGACTCTAGACAAGCAACCATATTGCATTTAATTTATTGCCAGCTTTTTGCATATTTGAAATTTAACATTTAACATTTAATACTTTGATCTATTTTTCACTAGCCATCCTCCAAGAGTAGGTGCCTTGAATAGCCTTGCGGGGCTCAGATAATGACTTGGTCTTACCACCATTGCACGCCACCGTCCATAGGTGCGATGGAGTTACCACCCTATTTCCCTGTAGGGGCAAACGACCTTACATCATACAAGGGATGAGTGCTCGTCCCTTGGCCACTGACTAGCTATGGAAGATTTTTTTATTTGCTTTAGTGTTTAAAAACACCTTTGTTGCTGACTTTTTGCATCCATTTAGATATAGTGTTTATGCGTTCCGATGCTTTTGTGGGAGTACTTGTTTTTGAGGACTAAAGGAGAACATTCTGGTGACACTAACCACACAACCGATCCACCTGGCATCATAAAAGCAGACTAGAAGGGACTAGGCCACACACTCCAAAGCCGAAACACAAGGTAAACATGGAGTCTATCCAACACTGAGGCATAAGTGGGGGCGGGGGGCTTGATCTCACCAGTCAAAGTACAAGTCGGGATCAAACCAAAGACGGAAGATAACAGATGGATGGAGAGAAATGAAAGGTGGAGCCATGACTAACAACACCATTAGGGGATGACCAAGTCCATACTATGACAAGGGGAAAGACCAATGAGTATACACAAGAACCTCTCACTCAAAGAGAATCAATCACTCCTACTATAGACCATTAATAAGGAACAAATATAGAAGATCACCAATGCATAGCCACTATATACTCAGTCCAACTGCTAAGATAAATAAATGAGCAAAATAAACATCTAAGTACAAGAACCGTATACCTGCTGGGTCATATACCTATAACTGCAACTGTAAACATCTGAGAGGCACTGGAACACTGCTACTGTGTGTATCCTGGGGCACCATAATCATCCATATTTGATTTGTCAAAGTGAAAAATGGCTAACTCAGTCTTCGACCTGGGGTCATGGGACTCAGTCCTAACATGAAACCATAGTTTTAAAAATTGGCCAAATCGGAATCGGAATCGGTCAATTCATCGATTTAAGGCCAGACCGGTTCAAACTGGTCTCCAAATCGGATCGAAGGACCGGTTTGGTACCGAACCGGTCCGGTCCACCGATTTTTGACAAAAATAGGTCGATTTTTTGGTGTGGGCCATTAAAAAATGGTTTTTTAATTTTTAACCTACACTACCTTCCTGAGCCCCCATCCCAACCCCATTCGCATTGTTTGTCATGTTATAGCAGCGGCGGGAGTGGAGTAGAGTGGAGTGGTGATAGTAGAGCCAGAGTTTGGTGATGATCTGGATGTTGAGATGGAGGATTTGCAAAAATTTCTTGCACCGGACCCCCTGTTGCGTGTGCTGGGATCATAACCAAACCTAGGGTACAAACACGACTGTAACAACATCATCTATGAAACTGGAAGATCAGGCTCCACAACCAACACCAGGACCTCGTACTTATAGATGATGACGACGTAGGCATTCAGCTAGTACTACTACTGCAGTAGTAGATGACCGTGTGCCTGAGCCCGAGGAGCTTGAGATTGAGCCAGATGTTGATGCCTTTGCGCATCCTTCAACTTTTGGTTCTTTTTGTTCTAGTTCTACTTCTATTCCTAGCCGTAGTAGTGGTGATGAATTTGATCATGATGATTGATCAGCGATGATGTATGACATATAGAGTTGACGATGTTATGTAGTTGACAGTTTGACTATATAGATTGTTATTTTTTGGACTCTACTGGCCATATATCCTATAGGCCTCATGGATTATGTATTTTATTCCAGTTCCAGTCTCCTAGATATGTATTGCACAGTACACTTTGTGCCATTTTGATATATTGACTCTTATATGGTATATACATGAGCAAACATTGGATATTTTGTTTCTAATGCTATGGAATCATGAATTAGAATCTTGAAAATGTTGTTTTTCTTAAAAATTTAAATATTTTATGTATTTTTGAGCAAACCGATTCATTAAATTCAAATCGACCAATTTATGACCGATTCATTACCGATTCTGATTCCGATTCCGAGTTGACCCTCGATCGATTCCGAGTCCGATTTCGATTTTCCAAGCATTGCATGAAACTAACTGCGTATATGCTCTAGGTCCACTGAATATAAGAGTGATTATCATCAAAATGCTCATCTACTACTGATCTCATGCATAGGATAGCATAGTATTGGCTCAAAAATGTGCTCAAAACTGGTCTGCAATCATGGTAGCCCCTTGCTACTATGGATGTGACAACATTACCCTCACTTACTTTAAGAATATAAGCTCTGCAACTTAACTTAGAGTTCTCACTTGTAATAACGACTTTAGTAGTCACACTGATGTTAGATTGGATGAGTAAAGGTTAATTAAGTCATTGAGTTGTTAGAAAGGTGCAATTGTAACTTAATTTCATGTATTGTTTTCATATTTTTGACATTTCCTAAGTTATATGTTGGTTTAAACTTTAGCACTAGGACATTCACTTATCTACACATGCTATGACACTTGAAATGGTATGATACAATGTCTATTAGGTGGATCATATGGAGTGCTACAATTGGATATACATACACTTGATGTTTCCTAGCATATAGATGAGGTCGTTCCTCTTTTTCATGATGGATACACCTTCTCTTGGCATGTGGGACATTGGAGATGCTTCTAGACCCTTCCTTCACCACATTTTGACCTTGCTACATCACATTTGGACCATGGGAGATAGACATTGGGTTTGATTTCATGGAGTTGTTCCACACGTGACTTTGAGGATGAGGTCGTGGGAGTTTTAGGAGGAGCATTGTAGGGGTTTGACTCTCCTATGACCCCTTGCACCATTTGGACATGATTTGAGTAGAATCCTCCCATGATTAAGGAGGTTTGTTACTTGTTAGGCCTCCCTTGAGGGTTGACATCGCCTTTTCATGATGTTTGGACCACACTTGTAATCATTTTGAGGAGTGGGCTCTAGTTGTTGAGCCTTGCTTGTTGTTTATGGTTATCTCTTGGACCATTTCTAGGGGAGCGCTCCCTTTCTTGAGCCTCTATTGCACCATTCCACTCACATTTGACCTTGACTAGGTGGTGTGCTCCCTCTCTCTTGGGGTTTTGGTTAGGAATTTGAACATTTTGCTCTAACTCTCTCATTTGTTTAGTATTTTTAACCATGTCTTGGAAATTCCCTATGGTAGATCTAGGGTTTTGAGACATTTAATATTATTTTATTGAGAAGGAAGTTGGGCTTTTCTCCTATATAAGAGAGTTCACTCCTCATTGTATCTTGTTGTTGAGTATTGGAGAATAAATTTTTTCTTTCATCTTTGGCTCTTGGCTCTTGGCCCTTGGAGATTTCTTTCATTGTGGCATAGCTTGTGGATTTAAATCTTGAGGTAACTTGTGAAATTTTCTTGCATTGTAAGGTTAATTTATCTAGTCCAATAAGGAGAGCAAATTTGTTCCATTGGATCAAGTAGGGAAGAATCTCTTTGGTTGTTTTGTGCTTTAGTTTTGCATCTCACTTGTATTTGGCATCTCACTTGTGTCGTGGAGTCGCCAAGTGAATTAAAATTCCTTATTCACCAAATGGTAAGTCTTTGGGAAGGGTAAGTTATTGTGCGAGATAAAACTGGTGACTGTATAGATTTATAAAATAATGAAAAGCAATCACCCAAATCAAGTCTGTATGCGATATGATGAATGTTTAACACAATGAGGAATAACTCACAAACGCCAGAGGTAAGCCTCTACCTCCCTGGAAACGACGCCGAAGAATGTTATCACATAGATTGTAGCTGCCACTAAAGGTATCCTATCCAGGACGGTAGAGGTGGGGCAGCTAAACCAGTGACATCGCAAGGGCCTCGACCACCACTTGATTGGAGTGGTTGTCACACCAGATGGGCTCTTGTCACTTTAGATCAAGCTAAGAGCAAGATCAAGGGGGAGACCCTAGCCAGCTAATGAAGGCCATTGAACCAACACAAGACACACAAACATATATGAACCAAACTAAAACAATGATGCCTTGAATTGATTACTCTAGATCTACAGGATGACTGTGGGATAGAGGAGTTAAGGACTGGTTGGGAGGCTTTAACGATGTAGGAAATGTTTAACCTTAAGGATATATTATCACCACAGTGAAGATTATGGACTAGATCTAGATAGATTAAGTGCCAATGAAAGATACCCAAGTTGCTCCACCTACGGTTTAAACAATACAATGTAGGATGGACACAAATGGGGGTTTTGAGAGATTAATGGCACTTAGATTAGTTGCTGGAGGTTAGATATGCGCTTTGGAAGAGAAACAAGCAACACCCAAATCACCGATTGGGACAAATGAACAATTTCCCAAGGAGGGCAAATTGCTCCAAAGAGGACCAGTGCTTGATAATGGGTAAATGGAGTCGATTTAAGCTCAAACTTGGTCTCTAAGGGTTTAAGAGGATTTCCAACCCGGGTTCTAAGTTATAAGCCCAAAAGGTGACCTGATCTACTACTACTAACAAACGAGGGTTTTAAACTTTTGATTTTTAATGCGACTAATGGAATAGAAATTGGAACAAGAGAAAACTTAAAAGATCTTACTTGCAAATCTTGCGGCCGCCAAATACAATGATGATCCTTTCACCTAGTTACAATTTCAAGCCCGATTCGGTGAGTTCCAAGCTAAATCAATTTTCCCCAGTGGAAGTGGCACCTGCTCTTCCCTGCAAATGCAAACAACAGGAGTTAGATTTAATCTACAAGAAAAGAGAGATAGAAATGCAAGACATGTCAAGAAATAAATCAATGAACCAAAGCACAATTGGATACTCCCTGAAATGAAATGATTTGGAGAGAGAGATATGGAGATCCCTCACAAAATGGCCCTCCACCATTTCGTTGCCTTGGAAAACCAAATTGGCCTCCACAAAAATGTCTTGAAACCACCATGATTTTGCTCAAATATCTAAGAGAAAGGATTTGCAATCAAGTATCAGAACATTCCTCAAAGATTTGCACAAGTATCAGAACATAAGAGAGGGGGTGCTAAGAGGTCCAAAGTCTCTCCACTAGCACCCCCTAGTACATCAACATAAGGTACAACATGTAATCATCATGGTACAACTAGGAAGTGCGCCCCCTCTATGGAAGATGACGCCCCCAACGAGAAGAATAAAATCGTGTGGACCCCAACATTGATGTAGACCATGCCGAAAGGTGTCTAGAGCATCAATATAATCCATCGAACAAAAATCATGCCATTTCCTTGCCCCATGTAGCCAAATCGAATTCATTGCTAGCCATTTTCACCATTTTTATGCAATTTTTCCATGGTACTTTGCTGTTGGAAAATAAACTGGCCATATCATGAAGTACTTGTGCTCGAAATTGAGATTTGAATGCATCAATGGATTCATAATGTCCAAATCTACTAGGAATGAGTACTCATACACTATATGTCCATCAAGAAATACATATGGAAGCTCATCCATGCCAAAATAATAAAGATATGGTTTGTAAATGCTGATAATAATAAAAATAATGCAAGCCACCATGAAGAATCACTGGCTGAAGCATGGAACCATCTAATGGACATCAAAGGGCTTTGAAAAACCAAAATTGAACTATGTCGGCCAAACTCATCACGGACCCTGCTGTTGACTTGGTCAAACTTATTTGACCAGGTCAGAAAAGATCAAAATAATGACCCAGACTGAAAATAACTGATCCTACATGTACAAATGGATGAAATATGTTCCCTTATTTATATTAGTAGCAATACTAAAGCATTAAGTGGCATTATAGTGGAAATCATAAATAAAAAATCATCAACAGTAAGTATAGATCAAAGCAATACATCACTCCAAGTAAAAGTCTCAAGTGTATACTCATTTGCAGACTTGACCATTTTCCTAGCTATGGATGAGGTGGATGAAACAAGGCTAGGCTAGGGGATTTGACTTGACAACCTCAACACTGTGATCTCTCGGACGTTAGGGAAAAGGGAAACCATTGATACATATGCCGAATAGAAGACACAAGGGAATGGCGGTGCCTCACAAATGAGTAGAGTGCTTAGAAGGCTTCCAATAGACTCTAGACAAGCAACCATATTGCATTTAATTTATTGCCAGCTTTTTGCATATTTGAAATTTAACATTTAACATTTAATACTTTGATCTATTTTTCACTAGCCATCCTCCACGAGTAGGTGCCTTGAATAGCCTTGCGGGGCTCAGATAATGACTTGGCCTTACCACCATTGCACGCCACCGTCCATAGGTGCGATGGAGTTACCACCCTATTTCCCTGTAGGGGCAAACGACCTTACATCATACAAGGGATGAGTGCTCATCCCTTGGCCACTGACTAGCTATGGAAGATTTTTTTATTTGCTTTAGTGTTTAAAAACACCTTTGTTGCTGACTTTTTGCATCCATTTAGATATAGTGTTTATGCGTTCCGATGCTTTTGTGGGAGTACTTGTTTTTGAGGACTAAAGGAGAACATTCTGGTGACACTAACCACACAACCGATCCACCTGGCATCATAAAAGCAGACTAGAAGGGACTAGGCCACACACTCCAAAGCCGAGACACAAGGTAAACATGGAGTCTATCCAACACTGAGGCATAAGTGGGGGCGGGGGGCTTGATCTCACCAGTCAAAGTACAAGTCGGGATCAAACCAAAGACGGAAGATAACAGATGGATGGAGAGAAATGATAGGTGGAGCCATGACTAACAACACCATTAGGGGATGACCAAGTCCATACTATGACAAGGGGAAAGACCAATGAGTATACACAAGAACCTCTCACTCAAAGAGAATCAATCACTCCTACTATAGACCATTAATAAGGAACAAATATAGAAGATCACCAATGCATAGCCACTATATACTCAGTCCAACTGCTAAGATAAATAAATGAGCAAAATAAACATCTAAGTACAAGAACCGTATACCTGCTGGGTCATATACCTATAACTGCAACTGTAAACATCTGAGAGGCACTGGAACACTGCTACTGTGTGTATCCTGGGGCACCATAATCATCCATATTTGATTTGTCAAAGTGAAAAATGGCTAACTCAGTCTTCGACCTGGGGTCATGGGACTCAGTCCTAACATGAAACCATAGTTTTAAAAATTGGCCAAATCGGAATCGGAATCGGTCAATTCATCGATTTAAGGCCAGACCGGTTCAAACTGGTCTCCAAATCGGATCGAAGGACCGGTTTGGTACCGAACCGGTCCGGTCCACCGATTTTTGACAAAAATAGGTCGGTTTTTTGGTGTGGGCCATTAAAAAATGGTTTTTTAATTTTTAACCTACACTACCTTCCTGAGCCCCCATCCCAACCCCATTCGCATTGTTTGTCATGTTATAGCAGCGGCGGGAGTGGAGTAGAGTGGAGTGGTGATAGTAGAGCCAGAGTTTGGTGATGATCTGGATGTTGAGATGGAGGATTTGCAAAAATTTCTTGCACCGGACCCCCTGTTGCGTGTGCTGGGATCATAACCAAACCTATACAAACACGACTGTAACAACATCATCTATGAAACTGGAAGATCAGGCTCCACAACCAACACCAGGACCTCGTACTTATAGATGATGACGACGTAGGCATTCAGCTAGTACTACTACTGCAGTAGTAGATGACCGTGTGCCTGAGCCCGAGGAGCTTGAGATTGAGCCAGATGTTGATGCCTTTGCGCATCCTTCAACTTCTGGTTCTTTTTGTTCTAGTTCTACTTCTATTCCTAGCCGTAGTAGTGGTGATGAATTTGATCATGATGATTGATCAGCGATGATGTATGACATATAGAGTTGACGATGTTATGTAGTTGACAGTTTGACTATATAGATTGTTATTTTTTGGACTCTACTGGCCATATATCCTATAGGCCTCATGGATTATGTATTTTGTTCCAGTTCCAGTCTCCTAGATATGTATTGCACAGTACACTTTGTGCCATTTTGATATATTGACTCTTATATGGTATATACATGAGCAAACATTGGATATTTTGTTTCTAATGCTATGGAATCATGAATTAGAATCTTGAAAATGTTGTTTTTCTTAAAAATTTAAATATTTTATGTATTTTTGAGCAAACCGATTCATTAAATTCAAATCGACCGATTTATGACCGATTCATTACCGATTCTGATTCCAATTCCGAGTTGACCCTCGATCGATTCCGAGTCCGATTTCGATTTTCCAAACATTGCATGAAACTAACTGCGTATATGCTCTAGGTCCACTGAATATAAGAGTGATTATCATCAAAATGCTCATCTACTACTGATCTCATGCATAGGATAGCATAGTATTGGCTCAAAAATGTGCTCAAAACTGGTCTGCAATCATGGTAGCCCCTTGCTACTATGGATGTGACAACATTACCCTCACTTACTTTAAGAATATAAGCTCTGCAACTTAACTTAGAGTTCTCACTTGTAATAACGACTTTAGTAGTCACACTGATGTTAGATTGGATGAGTAAAGGTTAATTAAGTCATTGAGTTGTTAGAAAGGTGCAATTGTAACTTAATTTCATGTATTGTTTTCATATTTTTGACATTTCCTAAGTTATATGTTGGTTTAAACTTTAGCACTAGGACATTCACTTATCTACACATGCTATGACACTTGAAATGGTATGATACAATGTCTATTAGGTGGATCATATGGAGTGCTACAATTGGATATACATACACTTGATGTTTCCTAGCATATAGATGAGGTCGTTCCTCTTTTTCATGATGGATACACCTTCTCTTGGCATGTGGGACATTGGAGATGCTTCTAGACCCTTCCTTCACCACATTTTGACCTTGCTACATCACATTTGGACCATGGGAGATAGACATTGGGGTTGATTTCATGGAGTTGTTCCACACGTGACTTTGAGGATGAGGTCGTGGGAGTTTTAGGAGGAGCATTGTAGGGGTTTGACTCTCCTATGACCCCTTGCACCATTTGGACATGATTTGAGTAGAATCCTCCCATGATTAAGGAGGTTTGTTACTTGTTAGGCCTCCCTTGAGGGTTGACATCGCCTTTTCATGATGTTTGGACCACACTTGTAATCATTTTGAGGAGTGGGCTCTAGTTGTTGAGCCTTGCTTGTTGTTTATGGTTATCTCTTGGACCATTTCTAGGGGAGCGCTCCCTTTCTTGAGCCTCTATTGCACCATTCCACTCACATTTGACCTTGACTAGGTGGTGTGCTCCCTCTCTCTTGGGGTTTTGGTTAGGAATTTGAACATTTTGCTCTAACTCTCTCATTTGTTTAGTATTTTTAACCATGTCTTGGAAATTCCCTATGGTAGATCTAGGGTTTTGAGACATTTAATATTATTTTATTGAGAAGGAAGTTGGGCTTTTCTCCTATATAAGAGAGTTCACTCCTCATTGTATCTTGTTGTTGAGTATTGGAGAATAAATTTTTTCTTTCATCTTTGGCTCTTGGCTCTTGGCCCTTGGAGATTTCTTTCATTGTGGCATAGCTTGTGGATTTAAATCTTGAGGTAACTTGTGAAATTTTCTTGCATTGTAAGGTTAATTTATCTAGTCCAATAAGGAGAGCAAATTTGTTCCATTGGATCAAGTAGGGAAGAATCTCTTTGGTTGTTTTGTGCTTTAGTTTTGCATCTCACTTGTATTTGGCATCTTAGGAGGGTTACAAGTGGAAGAATGCATAAGCTAGGGTATGAGTTAGAATTTTAATTGAAGGTGTATGCTTAGGTGACCTTTTCTTGGAAGGATCTTGCAAGGAACCCAAAGGCTTGGTGGAATTTGTCATGCTCTTTTGCAGGTGTTCCATCCAAGTAAACTAATACAAGGCTCAGGGAGAAGTGCTCGAAAGACTCCATTCTACCCAAGGGTTGAAGGCGCTAGTCCTAAACTCCCTTTCTTCAACCAAAAAACCTAAAAAAGTTCCATTTTCCATTTTTTTTGAGGGTGAAAACTAAATCTAAAATGTCTAAAAATATTTTAACCTTTCACTGAAGTCAAGCCAAGGTAATTTTCTCTTGTTCTTACATCTTTTAAGCTTGATAAATCTGAGTTTTATTTCTATTTTGTTTCATTTGTTTACTGCAGAAAAACAAAGATAAAGGGTTTCAATTTCATGTTTTGCTAAAGGGTTTCATGTTAGAATAGATTATTAAAAATTTTGGGTTACAAATTTGAATTTTCTTGCTGGTTTTAGTGGTATAATTGGCTAATTCTGAGATTTTACTAATTCTTGAAATTATTACAGCAATTCAATTTTATTTCTGGAAAGTTTCTAATCCATTTAGCGTCTAAAAATTATTAGTTTTAAGTGCTTCGATTTTCTGCAATAAATTTTTGGGTTAATTCTGAATTTTATTTTTTTTCATGTTTTTTCCTTAATTTACTATTGCAAACACCTTGGGACAACAAGCTAATAATTCTGGAAAGTATGAGTTTACTACTTTATTTAATAATAAGTAAATATTTTATAACAAGAAGTAAACAAGTGTTTTATTTGGCGAATGCTGGTTCAATATCTCACATTTCTTCAAGTAGTTTGGTTATATAAGTTCACTTTGAAATTCTAGAAATTTCACTTGGTTTGATGGTTTAACATTGCATGGTAAATCTAACATGACTATTGGCTAAGTGTATCTCTTGAATTTTGGAATTTCCATTGTGCATTTCACTTGTCTTGCAAGATGTTTTATTTGCACAAGCTCTTGATGTTATTCTTTATCTTAAGGATCATGGATGTATGAGGCATTGCTATTTAAATTGTTTGATTTGATGTATTGGCACTGTTGTCCGCCAAACTGCACACCAGCAGCAGAAATCTTTCGAAAGGTGTCTCCCTCACTGGAAAGTGGGGAGAGGTGTGGCCTTGGGGGCAAGCAATGAGCCAGGTACTGTCACCTGAATCCCAGCTCCTCCGTTTAGGCAAACTCCTAACGAAGCCAAGGGGGGTAGTTCCTAAAAAAAGAGTTGTCTAAGGCTCTTTGTGTATTTAAATGTTTTGGGTGTTGTGATGCGGATGGATGTTATTTAGGAGTTTTTTGTATAGTGACTAGAACAGAATTAAACATTCAATCCACGTTGCACAATTTACAAGATACAAATTCAGAAGATAACAATGTACTTTGACTTAGAGTTTAAAGCAAAGCATCCACAAGATAGAGTTTAAACAAATGACAAAAACATATGGTCCAGAAAAAGATATGTGAGAAATATTAAAGACCAGTGCCAAATGGAGTTAAAATAAAGTATTTGTGATGCTGAAAGAATAAGTCGAAAGTAGCTGTTTGTGAGAACGTTTTGAAATTGTTTTTGGTAAATTTTAAGTCTTTTAGATGTTCTTGATTATTAGGGCTAAAACCAAGGATGTTCAAATAAAGTCCAGAAAAGACAATATCAAGTGCCTCCGTTCAAGGACATGTCGGGCCACTCAGTGCTCTAGCCAGGTCGCGCAATGCTAACCAGCAAACTAGAGGCTGAACATGGAATCCCGACGCCCCCACTAAGAGATTACCCACTGAAATTATCTTATCGATCAACTCCGGATTGGTTGGTTATGGGGATGAAAGTTTTAATTAGATTTTCACTTGTAAATTATCAAGTCTTCCACCTTTCTGAGTACTAGCCCAACCGTTTTCGGTTGGCAGAGCATACGGGTGTAGGACAGAAACCAAGGTAAATTAATTAAAGGGTGTATGAGTGGAAAATTTTATTATTAAAGAACCTTGTTCAACTCTCCGACAGAGAGCGCTTTTGACTTGATCTTACGACCACAGTTCAAGAGACTTGCTAAGCTTAAAATGCCTAATGCAGGGAAAATGCAAAACTAAGAATGCCCTCCGATAGAGGGTGCTCTTGACTTGGATTTGGCCAAGTTCAAGAGACTTTGGTTTATTTTAAAGAGGCAAATAATTTGTATTAGCAGTATATCTCAACTTGAAAAGATTTAAATAATATGATCGATCAGCAAGATATGAGTACTACTAACAATACTATTTGCACAATAAAATGAAACTGAGTAAATCTAGTGTTCTACCACACAACTTCTAATCTAATAGGTGGGATCAATCTCCGAACAAGATCAACCACTAGAAGCCACCAATCCTGGAAACCTTCCAGCTAGCTGAATGTCCACAAGAAGTTGATGGGGGAGCGAGAAGCTACCACAAAACTATGTGGCCTTTGGGATACAATCCCAAAGTTAGCTATTCTCTGGTCAAGGATTTGAAGAGAAGATAAGATAACTAAACGGAAAATAAAACTAAACTACCCAAGAGTCTCTTTCAGGTCAAAGACCCTACTCGGGAGAGCATGGGGGTAAGTAAATATGGAAGATACTTATTGAAATAAAACTAGCATATAACTGATCTAAAGCTAAGAATCAAACCAATCAATGAGACGAGACCACAAGGCTTCCCCAACTGGGGAAGTGGATGTGGGGGCTTAAAAACCCCACTTGCAAATTTTATTATGGAAATACAATTGCCCTTGGGAATAAGACCCTTGTAGGGACTTTTTCGAAATAAATGACTTGCAAAAAATTGAAAATAGACTAAGATCTATTACAAAAGGATAAGAATGATCTAGCTTTGTTTTTTGTCCTCTTGTGTTCTTGAAAGCTTCTCGATTGGAAGCTTCTTGACTTCTATTCCCTGAAAAAAGTCTATCACCAACTAATAGCTCTAATACCCATTAGCATTAGGAAATCAAAATAGCAAATTGATACTAGCTAAGTCTTAGATCCACAAACTACATGCAAATAATGATAAAACCAAAACTTTCCTTAAGATACAAGTGCAATTGTATTGAAATTTAAACTACTTGCAATGTTTGAATGACAAAAATGAAGTGGCAGCCTCACATGTGAAGTTTAGGGCAGTCAAAGATGTTTTTTAAGATGGCAGCCACACATGTGATGGACAGTCAAGTCAAAGGTGATGGCAGCCACTAGGTTTTATAACAGTCCTCAATATCTTAACAGTCCTCAAAATGCTCAAATGGCAGCCAACAAGTCTATAGGACAGTCAACTAGTTAGATGGCAGCCTCTAAGATTTTATGACAGTCTTCAATAACCTTAAATGGCAGCCCAACGGTTTACATGAGCATCAATGGGGTTGCATGTGGACAAACGAATACTTAAATAACAACTAGAGAAAGATCTACACTAACTTCCTTGGAAACACAAAGCACTAACTATGAAACTTTAAAATCCAACTAACAAGTAATCTAGCATGCCATGAGATGTAAATGCTAACTTTGAAATGCCATTTAACTAGTTAACAAATTAACTATCAACTAACAATAGCATGAGATCTACAAAGCTAACTCTAACAATTAAAACTAACTATTTACTAATCACTTGCACTTGATTTGTTTTGTTGTTTTGTTGTTTTGTGTTTGTAGGACAAAATGGGGATGGACGATAGGAAAGAGGCAAAAACCAAGGAGAAAACGAGTGGAAGGAGGAGAGGAAGTAGGAGAGGGACGAGAGGAGGAAGGTAAGGTAGGACGAAAGGAGAAATGGATGAGAGGGACGAATGCAAGAGGGAGAAAGGGAAAAATGAAGTGGGACGAATGGAGCAAAAGATGGCAAAAACGCAAGGGAAGGATGGTAGGACGAAGACAAAAACAAGGAGAAATAGATCTAGGGCAAGGGCTTCAAGTGGAACACTTGAGATGGTAAAAACACCGCCTTGGAAATCCTCCGGTTAACCGGTGATACGCCGACAACGAGTGTTGAAGAGAGCACAAGGGAACAAATCCCAAGTTATTCCCCAAGGTTGAAGGAACTTCAACCTTATGGCAAACTAATCTATGGCTTGAAGACAAGAACAATCTCGGATCAAGGCTAGAGGGGCTAGAAAGGGCTTAGCAAATCAAAGCAAAAAACTCAAGGAGCAAACTAGAGGGCTTGAAGAGATGGAAGCCTATAGTGACAAGTAACCAATATTGTGTTTTGAATGTTTGATGGAGAAGATCTAACTCCCTTTGTTTCTTAAATCCAAAAGCCAAAACTCCTTTGATCTTATTATGAAGTGAAGATATACCTGCAAGAACCTTGAGCATGGATAATATATTTGAAACAAACTATTTAAGTGAAAAGAACTAGATACATGCTACTTGTGCTAGATTGTTAGCCATCTTGAACATGATCTTCAACTTAAGAGCCTCAAATAGAATGTAAAACAATATCACCTCAAATATCAAGTGAAGCAATGCACATCAAGAGCCTCCACGTTTTTGACCTCCAAAGTCTCAACTTTATTCTCAATAAAAAGCGCTTACAATTTCATCAGAGTTTCGATGCATAAGAAATCCATGAGATAATAACCCCTAAGGGCCTCTCTTTATAGCAAAACACACTAAACTAAACCCTAGGTTGAATTGGCAATTGGTAGGTAAGTCGAATTCCAATCAATCCAAGGCTTGGAGAGGTGAACAATAGTCAAAGTCGAGTTTATGGTAGGTGAGACGGTATGAGGTGGCAAGACTCGACTTGGAGGAAGGTATGAGTGCTATCACTACCCAATAGACATGTTACAACAAGGAAATGCGAGCTTCAAATGAGGATTGACGTGAGCTAGGGTAGGAGGGCGTGAGCTATGTGGAGGCATGCGAGCTAGTATGGCGATGGCAAGTGGCACAGGTAGGTGCTAACTCTACTCTAATGAAAGCCAAGCCAATCAATGATTGCACCAACCAATAAACGAGTTCCAACAAGGCTTAGACGTGAAGCTAATAGAGATTGACGTGAGCGTTTGGTGGATATACGAGTTGGTTAATGAATGACAAGTGGATAAAAGGTAGGTGCTAATTCGCAATTGAATGGGAGCCAAGCTTGGTAGGTGTGGTGAGTCATGAGGTTGCCTACTTCACTCTTTAATGCAAGCCACCAACCCAATCATCAAATGCCAACACACCCAATCGAATTTTGCATGAGGAGGGCGAATTGCCTTGAATGGATAACACTCTAGTGACTGCATAGTTGACTGAGGTGATTTGGAATTGATTGGAATCCTCATAAATGCCCATTGCCATGTCATTTAGCCTTTTATTTTAATTAAATTGATTAATTTTGGAGAGATTTGGATTATCTCCAAAATATTCAATTTTATTATTTTAATTAATAATTTCTCTGTAAATGACTTTTCAAAGAAAATATTAATTACGAGGCTGAATTGAGATCCGAAAGTTGGGTTTAGCTGCTCCACGGGTCATGTGTGATTTTTGGCTTATGAAACGAGCCATCAATCACTGAATTCGGACCCCGGATGACTGACATATTACAAATTATTATTTCTCTATTTAAACTATAGAGAAATTTATTAAATTTAAAAAATAAATAAAACCCAAATTTCGACGGACCCGGTAAAATTTTTTCGAAATTTTTTCTGAGGGTTTTATGGACCTAGGACATGACCGACACCTATTCTAACAGTGTCTAGTAGGCTTATATACATTAGTTGGCCTCTAATAACTCCCCGTGGCCAAATTTTCAAAATCGGGCATTCTAGCTTTGGAGGAGCGGGAGAAAACCTCATCGATTATACCTCGCCTTAAGCAAAGTATAATTGACAAGGGAAAAAACTCCTTGGAATACCTTAGTTGCTTAATCCAGTCATGAGGAACCGAGGCACTCAGATCCTACTAGCACACTTTATTACAAACCACCATGGGGCCATGGTCATGTCGACTAAAAAAAAAACAAAACAAGCTAACCACAATTGGCTAGCCACAACATGCTGGATCATCTGATACACTGGAATCAAACATTTATCATGTTTGTCAAATGGCGGCTCTCCAGAAAATCCAACTATGGTACAAAAAGTTGGTAACAGGCACATTAACTGTAAGATCTAAGAATCACATTTGGAGAAGTGATTTTCATCACTTCAATAGTTTGGAAAATTTCACACTAATTAACCTTGAGTGACTGATTTTTTCCAGAGATTTTCTCTCAAGGAAGAACACATCCAAGGACCATGTTACCAACTTTTTGTACCATAGTTGGATTATCTGAAGAGCCGCCATTTGACAAACATGATGAATGTTTGTACTCCAGTGTATCAGATGATCCAGCATTTGTGCCTAGCCAATTTTGGCTAGTCAGTTTTGTTTTTCAGTTAACATGACCATGGCCCCATGGGGTTTGTAATAAAGTGTGCTAGTAGGATTCTGAGTGTCTCGGTTCCCCATGACTTGATTAAGCAACTAAGGTATTCCAGGGAGTTTTTTTCCTTGTCAATTATACTTTGCCTATAGCTGAGCTATAATCGATGAGGTTTTCTCCCGCTTCCTCCAAAGTTGGAATGCCCGATTTTGAAAATTTTAGCCATGGGGGGTTATTAGAGTCCAACTGATGTATATAAGCCTACTAGACAATATTAGAATAGGTGTTGGTCATGTCCTAGGTCCCTAGGACCCTCAGAAAAATTTTCGACATTTTTTTACCGGGTCCTTCGGTTTTGGTTTTTTAATTATTTTTTAAATTTTAATAAATTTCTCTATAGTTTAAATGGAGAAATTTCAATTTGTAATATGTCAGTCATCCGGGATCCGATTTCAGTGATTGAAGGCTCCAACCTTAAGCCAAAAATCATTCATGATCCCCGTTCCAGTTTATCCTAAGTTTCGGATGTCAATTCAGCCTCATAATTAATAATTTCTCAAAAACCTAGTTACAGAGAAATTATTAATTAAAGTATTAAAATTATTATTTTGGAGATAATCCAAATTTCTCCAAAATAATCCAAATGGATTAAAATAAAAGGCTAATTGACATGGCACTGGACATTAATGAAGATTCCAATCATCTCAGTCATCATTTAGTTGAGTATACAGTCAGCACAAGCATGTCTTCACCAAGCAATTCGCCCTCCTTCCATGCAAAACTCGATTTGATGACATGTCAATCATTAAATGGTTTGGCATTAAAGCCTATGGTAGGTGCCCTCCTAAGATTGAGCAATCACAAGGATTGGCTCCCTTTGAAGATAGTTTGCATTTATATCAAGTATGATGTGGATCTCCCACTAGACTCATGCATTACCTATTGGAGTACATGTGATTTTGGCTTGGAGCTCGAGTTCTACCACATGGCATTCACTTATTGCATGGTGATACTTCCAAGGAAGAGATGAGGGGCGCCTTGCCTAGGTGGAGGCCACCTCCTCATCTCAATCAATGAAACTCGACTTGTTTGGTGAAGATTGACTCCAAAGCTTGGCTTGACTTAGTGTTGATTGGGATTTAGACATGGAATTTGATTTGTGTTAGGTGCATTGGCTTCCATCATGCCAATTCGAATTAGGGTAGGCTAGCTCTTGCCTTTTGTTATATAATGAGGCTCTTTTTCCTCATTCCTCATGGATTTTTAGCAAAGAAACTCTGGAGGAATTGTACTCAATTTATATTTAATAAAATTTGTGACTTTGGATGTCAATTCGTGGAGGCTCTTGGTGGCCATTGCATCATCCCATTTCTGAGGTGATATTGTGTAACTTCTCAAATGCTTAGGAATATTAAACTTTGATTTATATTTCTAGAAGGCTAACAATCTAGCACAAGAATCTATATATCTTCTCTTTTCGCTTGAGCATGTGTGATTACCCCAAGGTTTTAAATATTTTTTGCAAGTTCTCCTTCACTCCACTTGTGGCCAAAAGACTCTCAGTTTTACAAGCATAAGAACAAGAGGATCTTGCTTCTCCCATCAAACAATCAACAAACTTCTATTTTGGTTACTGGATACTAAGGGTTTACTTCTTCAAACCATCTACTTTTTCCTTGTCTCGTCCCTCCTCAGATTAGTGCTCCTCCTAGCTTCACTCCACCTCTTTTTGTCCTTCTCTCCTTGCCATCTCTCCTTGCCATTTCTCCTCCATTCGCTCCTCCTAGTTCCTCTAGCTCTTGCTCTTCTTCTTCTTTTCATCCTAGTCTTCTTTCGTTTTGCTCCTCTTCCCCTCCTACCATTCGCTCCTCATCCTCTCTTCCCCCTTGTTAGCTTTGACACCTTCATCCTCCCTTCCTACCATTCGCTCCTCATCTCCTCCTCTCGTCCAAGTCCCTTTGAGCCCTAAAAACATCAAACAAAAAACAAATCATAAGCTAGTTAGTGTTAGAGTTAGTTCATGCTTTAGATTTACTTTTGTTAGTAGTTAGATCTTTAGCTTAGCTTGCATTTCTTTTTAGTATTAGATCTATTCTTTGTTAAAGTTGATAATTTTTAGATCTCTTTGAAAAGTTAAATCTTGCATTTAAACAAGAATGAGCATATAGATTAATTTGGTAAGTTGCATCTAGTTTCCATTTTCTAGATCTTAGATTTTGTTTTTTATTTCTAACATCTAAGGGTTGCCTTGAGTTGATTTGTCTTGTGTAGGTATTTGAAGGAGAAAAGAACCAAAAAGAAGACTCAAACTAGAAAGGAAGAAGCAAGAGAAGAACAAGTAGTGTTTGAATCAAGGAGAAGATTAATCCAAGAAGATCATTTGAACACAGTCACTCTCCTTTGTAAAAACTCATAAGAGTTTCTTCATTTCACTTAAGTTATTTCTCTCAAAGTCCTCTTAAGGATTTTTCCTAAGGCACTTGTAATCAATTAATAAAAAGGCAAGGTGGGATAAGGCCTCCCACACTTCGGTTCTTTCTTCCCCATTTGGGGAAGAGTGTTTGGATGCATTGTTAGTTTTAGTTTTGCTTCAATTTCATAGATTAAATTTCATTTTTGTACTTAGATTAGTCTTCTTCCAAGTCTTGACTTGAGATAGTAAATCCCAAGGGCAGGGCCACATAATTTTGTGGTTATTTCTCTTTCCCTGTTAGCATCCTTGCGGACATCTAGCTAGCTGGAAGGTTTTCGGGACTAGCATTTCTAGTGGTCACCTTGTTCGGAGGTTGATCCCACCTATTTACTTCTCTTACATTAGTTTAGTCTTGGCCGAATAGTTTGTTTCATTTTGTTGTAGAATGCTAGTTGTTCATTTATGCAAGTGATATCTTTGTCTTTTATTTTCCCATCTTATTGAGCTATCACATGTGTTCATGCTTACAATCTGCTTCTATTTTAATAAACAAACAAAGTCTCTTGAACTTGCCGTAATCCAAGTCAAGAGCACTCTTTTTCGGAGAGCATTTTAGCTTGCATCTTTTCCCCCTGCATTAGGCATATTAGATTAAATAAGTCTCTTGAACCTTGTCATAAGACAAAGTCAAGAGCACTCTCTATCGGAGAGCTAAACTGTGTGTTTAAACAACAATTAAAATACTCCAACTCATACTCCCATAATTAATTTATCTTGGTTGTTATCTGACACCTGTATGCTCTGCCAACCTGAAAGGGTTGGGCTAGTACTCAGAAAGGTGTTGGATTTTGCTAATCTCATAAGTGAAAATCTAATAAAACTTTAACCCAACCAACGTGCCGGCATTGTTCTTTTCGAGAAATACTTTTAAGTGGGAGGCAAAGATTCCTAAACTTGGTGGGGCCGGAGGTTTCCGCTGTCTAGAGATCAGGGTGGTCAAGCCATTGAACACTTACTCTTTGAAATCTGGGCGGACCGACATACCATCAGAAGAGGAAGCCACTGAAAGTATCACTTTCCGGACTTTTGTTTATCTCCTTGTTCTTAGCCTACTAATCAAGACAACTAAAACTTATAATTTACCAAGATAATTTGCACAACGTTGTCACAAATAGTTACTAAGACTATATATTCAACATTCCCCAGCAATACATTCAATCATTTGACTCCTTCACCCAATGGATAAGGCACTGGTCTTTTATCTTCACATGCTTTAAATTTAAGTTTAACCATTTGTTCATTGGAATTTATCTATCTGTGGATGCTATAATTAACGAGTCTTTATATACTGCTTCGCAACGTGGATAGCTTTTTATCTTGTGTCTATTATGAGTTGTGGGTCTTTCATCATCAAAAAACTCCTAAACAACACCCATCCGCATCATCACACAATTAAAACATTTAAAACATTGAGCCATAGTTAACACTTTGTAGGGACTACCCCCCTTGGCTTCGTTAGGAGTTAGCCTAAACGGAGGCGCTGGGATTTAGGTGACAGTACCTAGGTCATTGCTTGCCCCCAAGGCCACACTTCTCTCACTTGTAGTGAAGAGACAACTTTCGAAAGATTTCTGCTGTTGGTGTGCAATTTG
Organism: Larix kaempferi; assembly: GCA_027924585.1. NCBI lineage: Eukaryota > Viridiplantae > Streptophyta > Pinopsida > Pinales > Pinaceae > Larix > Larix kaempferi. Next base: position 2,932,960 of record BSBM01000262.1, on the reverse strand, counting down.
GTGGACAACAGACCAAACTTCATAATCTATTCAGACACAATTTTCATGACTTGTCTCATGTGCAATTTTATTTTGTGGATGTATCTTTATCATGGAAATTGAACCCCACTTGCTTAATCACACTTTACTTCTAAATTTTGTGATTTATTTGCTATTATTATTCCTTTCCATAATTGATCTTGTTAAATGTCCATGGTTTATTTTATTTTACATCTTTGAGTATCTCCTTTTGAAGTATTTGATCCATTGTGCTATTTGACATCTTACATGGGTTAAATAATTTGGAAAGATTAACATAATAACACACAATCAATACATCTTAACTAAGTTGACATCTCCCTTTAGCTCTCTCTAATCTTCTTCTAATTAACCCATAGGAAAAGCCTCCCTTGATTTGAGAGTTGGTCTAAAAGTGGGAAGTTAGCACTAAGGTGATAATGGTGCTCCCTTTTGAAGTTGCTCCTTGATAACACTAGTGGATTATGACTTTTCTACTTAGGTGCTAAATCAAGTTGTAACACTACTTCCAACCAAGTAGTGAAGGTGAAGACAACACATCTTCTAGCCAAGTGCAAATGAAGGAATGCTCAAAATTAAAGTGTCAGAGGTATACAAAGAAGAATAAGGAAGTGGGCATTTAAATAATAGGAGTATATGGCATTGGGGTGAGACTGTTTTTTTATGAAGCCTCACTTGTGTGAGCAATATTATAATTTCTTAATTTTGTGAAACAATTATTTTCACCACTGGTTGGAATAGTCAAAGGGAGAATAAGATGGAAGTTGTAATAAGATGAGAACTAGAAGCTCAAGAGTCATCCAGGGTAACTCAAGAGTCGTTTAGGGCAACTGAAGAGTCAGGAAGTTGGAAGGCTAATAGCCACAAATTAAACTTATAAATAGAGCCTTTTTCATTCAAGCAAAGGGGTTCTCTTTTTAGCATTGTGACCTATTTGGTTATGTTATTAAAGAGATTGTTGTTTACTAGTGTGTTTATGCTCTTGTAGAGTTGCTTGGTCTTTGGACTATTCTCTACTTTCCCAGTTCTCTTGGTGCTTGTGCATGTGAGCATTCTAACTTGTGGACTACTATAGTGTTATGATGTTTGCTCTCACTTCTCTTATGCTTGCCAACACTCAAAATGAAATAGGAGATCCTTGGTGATTGGGACTATTTTTGAATGCTCAAGGTCTTTGATTACTCATGTAGTTAGGTGGTAGACTATTCTCCCTATTGCTATATGTCTAATCATTTTTTGTTTTATCTTGGTTACCAATTGGTTTTGTGACATGGAAGTGTTCTTAGCAGTTGGACTGCTTCAATTTGAGGAGTTGAGAGGGTTCGATTTGTGTTCATTTTCGATAACAATGGGACTATCCTCCCTTTTTTTATTTGCTCGAATCTCCCTAACTTGCAGGAGTGGCCTGTAGTTTGAGAAACCACGACCTAGGGGCATCTAAGCCGTCAAAATCACTCGAGGATTGCATTTGGCTTGGACCGCACCAGCCTTAACTTGGCTGGATTTTGGGTGTCACCTCCCAATTAAGTCACCCCTAAGGGGAATTGAACTTGGGTCACCTTGCAAATGAGACCCACACCTTAACTGAGTGAGCTAGTTTGTATTGACATGGGACTATCCTCCTTGTTATTAGTTTCATTTCTAGATCTTCTTTTGCTCCTTTATTTAGGATTTAGTTCAGTGCATTTATCATATTGCATTCGTCACCTTTCATTCCCCGCATTCACCTAATCCTTGTTTACATCCTTGCATTTTACATTTTTAGTTTAGATTATATTAGCTAGAGAGCATAACAGAACATCTTACCTTGCATACCACTGCTGGGTCATAATCAGAGAGCTTGCCATTTCATTAGATAAGGTATAATCGGGTAAGCCTTTGTGGATGACCAGGGTCATTTGCTTGCGTCAATAGATGCAAACAAAAAACGAGCATAGATATGCCTTGAAAGCTCTAGGTTAGAGACTTATGTTTTGGGGGATGGCTACTGTTGGAATCATTGCTGTAATTTGTACATGTGGCCAGGAGCCATTCATATGTATCATTATGTACTTGTAATTATGGCTTCAGACATATTCTTTATTCTTTTATTGTAGTACTAGGTATGGTTAAGGCCGACTTAGTCAAACTTGATATGTAGGTTCAATAACCGTCTTGGGGTGTGTCCACTTGTTTTGTGGGCCAGTAACCTTCTCTTGAAGGGATGCTTCACTTGAGTTGTGTATATATACTCAACTAAAGCTCTTATTTGTATTATTTCATCTTGTGATCATCTTAATATCTCTTATAAAGTGTTCTATGCCTAAGGGCACCTATATCTTTCGTGTTGTCTTGTGCTTGGGATTTATTTCTTTTGTGTATGCACAACTCAAGCTCTCAATTGTGTCATCTTATCTTGTGATCTTCTTGGTCTCTCTTATAAAGTGTTTTATGCCAACGGGCACCTACATCTTTGGCGTTCTCTTGTGCTTGGGATTTCTTTCTTTTGTGTACTTGTGTGTTCTTTGTGGGCATATTTCTCTCTTTAGTGCACTAGGGTTAACTCCCTCTAGTGCACTTGTGATTGAGTTACTACAGAATTTGGGCTTGTTTTGGTTCCAGTTGATTGCCAGCTTTCATTTGTGATTCTCAACAGCTACAAATGGGAGCAAGCTCGTTAAAAGTGATCCTCATCCCATGTATGAGCTCTTCTTCTAAGCACATAGACATTCTAGCTACAAGTTCTACCAATCATGGGATTGGGGAAGTTATATTAAAAACTATATTTTGATGCTTAGCTTACCCAAAGAATCTTCAATTCAGGGCCATCAGAACATCAAAGTCGTGTCCATCTGGAAAAGATTCAATCTCAACGACTTTCTGTTGGTTATGACTTCAACATATTAGCTTCCTTTAAGAATGGGCTGTGAATAAGACTTTGCTTGCTTCTACGATTTCTTTTCTAGCAAAGTTAAATGATATATTCAAATAACTTTTTGCTTTGGCCCCGTTGTATCTTCAGCGACTTTCTGAGCTCTAAAAGAGATTGAAAAGAGATTTAAGTGCTTGCTCTATTTGAAATTTGGCAGGTCTCAAGTCTTTAAAGACAACATGCTAATTGAAATTGCTTACCATGATGCCCAGAGGTAAGTGTAATTTGTTTTGAAAATGTAAGCCTCAATGGCGTTTGGCCTTCCCAGATAGCGCTGCTAGCCAGTCCTATGGTTTTTTTCAGTGAAATGAAATTGATCCTTCTCTGTTAATGGACGGGTGTCCTTTAATCATAGATGGGTGTTTTCTGCTCTGACGACAATGGCACCATCTTGAATATCCCATCAAAGCTTGCCATGAAGAGGGTGCTGTCATTGTTAGTGATATAGTAATATACTAACTATAAAATTATATTTAACATCTTGTCAGCTGCTATTAAGATGTTTTAGCAATGTAGCAGATTTTAGAATTTTTATTGAATTGTTTTTTTGTTTTTTTTGTTGACTGACAATTCAAGCAAGGAGATTTGGGAATCGTGTCTACTCTAGAGTCTCTTCATCCAATCAAGGAAGTACTCCACAAATTTTAAATTTGTGGAAAATATTTTAAATTTTCTAAATATTTAATTTAAGAATGTATTTCAATGAAACTTTGGAAACAATTGTGCAATTGAAACAGAACTAATACAAAGTTAATAGAATTTGACTCGTACTCTAAACGTATGATACTCTGCGTATGACAGGTACTTAAAAAGGTATATATCTATCCCCTTCATCTAGAAAATAAAAATATATTATTTCAATTATGGCAGGCTTCAACAAAATATCAAAAGGATTAGACTCTAAACATGCAAAGATGTGAACTTTGGTTTTACTAATTGGAATTCAATATTTGCAACTTTGAAGAGGTGAAGTCATTTTTTGCACCAGGTTTGAACGTTGTATAAATACTTGCTTTACTCTTACGAGTTTGCTATTTACATGGTGCTTATTCTTATAGCTTGCTGCATGCGTCTGCAATTTGAATTTTCAACTGTTTCTAAAGTCTAGAAGAATAATGCTTAATGTGTTTTATTTTCTCCTCTCTTTTCTGGGACTCCCGCTTTGTATCTTTTTGTTTCTTTGAGGATAGATTTTAGATTCTAGGTCTTTGGCCTCAGAGGATAGATATGCTTTTATAGGAGCAGCACTTGCATTCCCACTATGTATTGTTTCTGATGTACCTAGCAGTCCCTTTGACGTATTTATGGTCATGTGTTGGACATTAATAAAATTACGTTGAGTTCCTAATCACATGGAATTCATGTTTGTGCATTGATTAAAGAAAAAATTCCCATATTGACTTAATACTTGCATGTTTAGTAAGGAAGATAATTAAATTTTGTTATTTGTTGCTCTTGCAGAAACATATGGAAGACAAAAATTTGAGTCGCCTACTACAAGCCGAGGCTCTTATGCAGTCTAGAAAGGATGACATAGGGCAGCCATTGCACAATGAAGATTCCTCTGAGTAGATAGTCATCATCTGCGTCCCAGTAAATAGTCTTGATGGAATCAAGGTTATGCTATACTTTGTCATTGGATCATAAATCTGCATGTGGTTTTCACTTTTAATTTCTAGCAAATGGTTTGTCAAAATGGTATCATGACGAGTATAGGTTGGCTTTTTATGATTGATTGTGTAAAAATATGCTCTAATTCACTTATTTTGTGAAAAAATGTGTTCTAGGAAGGCAAATTGAAGTAAGAATGGCATCATTTTTTGCCTTGTAATTATGGCAGCTTCCTATTTGTAGGTACATTATGATTCATATATGCATAGTGCATTTGGCTAGGACACTTTTATATCTTTATGGTTTCAAATCTATCACGTGATTACTGATAATGACAGGTTTGAGATTTTGTAAAAAATGAAAAATGGTATTTGAGAATCCCCGCTAAGTGACAATGTCAACTAAACAATTTTCATGTGACAAAGATATTTGATTATCTTCTTTTTCAAGATTTCTTTCATGGCTTTTCTGAAACAACATAACTAGAGTAAACACCGCAAATAGCATATATAAATCCTCCATACTAGGATGACTAAATATTTGCTTAGCTCGCTCCATCCTCTGTCATACATAGGAATACATTTTAGTTACATGATCAAGATTTAGTTGTTAGAGGTGCTTCAGTTCTGTCATTGTTGATGGGATGATTGTTTGCCTTTTCAATAGCAGGCATGTGCTGTTGTTGTTGCATAGAGCCTTTAGGCTTCCATAATTGCCCAAGTGATGATTAGCATTCCCGATGCACGTTCAAAGCTGGAGTGTGTGCATAGGATCTTGTATTGGGTGCTGGGAATGTTGGAGTGCATGTGCGACCTATTGAAGTGTGTGTGACCTGTTGAGGTGTATGTGCCTTGCTGAGGTGTGCATGGGTGTTCAGGAACTTGATATGCATAGTGTTGTCTGTTGTGGTTTTTGTTGAATTTATAGCAGATCTGATAAATTATCGCAGGCTTGATTTTTTATGTAACAGAACCAAGATTTAATGACTTCTTTTTAATTTATTTCAGATCTAATATACCATCACTGATAAACTGAGAACTTTGAATAGCAAATAACAGATCTGATGCAGTATAATAACCAGCAGATAATAATGTCAAACACATCCACAGTGAACACACAAATTTTATCCTGGGGAAACCTTTTACAGGTGGAAAACCCCAGCAATAGAAAATCTTCCTTTATTGATGATTGAGATGACAATGAACAGAGTTACTGAGCAGATTACATCAGACTTATACGTCAGAGAGTAAATGCCCCTAGGGCATACAAGTACAAAGAGAAAAATGCTGAAGACTGCCTGAGAAGCTTACGGCTGGTTGACGTCAGCCCTTGTGGGGCCTGATATGCTGATTGGGAGGCCTGTAGGGCCCGCGGCCTGCTACTGAGGCCCTGATCTGCCTAAGAGGAGGGCTGATCTGCTACCTGGAGTGCAGATCTACTAAGGATAAGCTCCGATCTGCTGTTGGGAGGTCTCGGCCTACTGGAGTAGCCCCGATCTGCTTACGTGGAGGTTCATGGGGCCCTGATCTGTCCTCTCAGCCCTTGACGTGGTCATGGGTCAGTCTAGGAGATGCTTGGAATACCCACACAGGTCCTCGCTTCCTTCAAAATGATAATGAGAATGCTTACCACCAAGAGAGTTCCAATGCTAAAGATTTAATGAAGGAGAAATTGCTTACAATGATGATCATGTGAATGGTATGAGCTTCACTTTTATAATTTTTAATTATACTAATACAATGGCTAAATACCATGGGTCTACAAATATCATGATCCAAAAAACCACTTGAATTTTAAATTGATTATTAAAACAACTTAAAAAAAGCTCCTCTTCTAATTTCTCATTATGACTTAGGCATTAGGACTTTAGTCAAGTCTTCTTAGGCTAAGTACTAGCCCCTCTTGGTCTATATGGTCCACACGTGCCAATCTCAAAGTTCATCATCATATATAAGGAATATTTTCTCTAGATGATGTGATCATCTCGTTCTCCCTACTAACACCAAGGTCATATGCTAGTTACTCCAACAAGGGGTGGCCAGTCCCTTGAGGAAGTCCCATAGCTCAACCATCTTGAATGACCAAGGAGAGGAGTTTGTTACACATCATCTTCCTAGACCCAGTCTAGGACTTCTCAGGTTGATCTATATTAATGCCTTGGTGATTGACCAGGTACCTCAGCCCCAGGATGAATCAAGTTGACCTATGTCAACATCTTGGTAATAGACCAAATGCCTTGGTCCCAGACTGAATCCATTCTCCCAGAGAATGGCTCTCGATGCTGCTAAAAAATCAACACTCCCTCTCAGTGATAGAGGCATTCTCTGCTATGCCAAACGTGTCTCGGAAGTACACAAACTTTGTCGTGGATAGAGGCTTGGTCAACACATCCTGCTATTTGCTCATCTGTTGGAATGTATTGTAGTCTCATGGCACCTCTCTGGACCATATCTTTGATGAAGTGATACTTCATCTCAGAGTGTTTCGATCTGTCATGAAACACTGGATTCTCTAAAAGCTTCATGCAACTTTGGTTATCATAATGGATAATGGTTGGCTCAAGCTTCTCACCAAACAAATCAGCAAGTAGCTTCCTAAGCCTCACAACTTCTCGGCAGGCATCACTGGCAACTATATATTTTGCCTCTGCTATACTTTGGGCTATAGAGCCCTGCTTCTTGCTGGACCAGGAGATCATGGTTGATCCCATACTGAAGCAATACCTGGATGTACTCTTCCAGTCCACTGTACTGCTAGCCCAATCAGAGTCTGCATAACCAAATAACATCACTCCACTACTGGAAATAACATCACTCCACTACTGGAAGTGTATCTGAGCCCATTAGCAATAGTGCTTCGCAAGTATCTAAGTACATGTTTAGCAACCACCCAATGCATGTGCTTTGGCTTAGTCATAAACTGACTTAGTGCGCTCACTGCATAGTATATGTCTGGTTTGGTATGTACTAAGTACATCAATGATCCAATGAGTTGACGGTACATAGTAGGATCCACTGGATTTGAACAAGAAGTTGACTCATGTAGCTTCTTTAGATTTGACACCATTAGTGTGATCATGGGTTTGCAGTCCAACATCCCAAATCTCCTTAGCACATCAACTGCATACTTCCCTTGTGAGAGAAAGATCTCATCTGACCTCTGCCTCACCTCAAGACCAAGAAAGTAGTGCATAAGACCTAGATCTTTCATTTCGAACTCTGAGGTGAGCTCCCTCTTGCACTGAGCTATTAGTTGTTCCTCTCCAATAAGGAACAAGTCATCTACATATAGAACCAAGATCAAAGGATGATTCTAAACAATCTTGAAATACATGTTGGGGTCAACAGCGCTCTTGGAGAAACCCAAGCTATAAAGGTAGCTGTCAATTCTTGCATACCAAGCCCTTGGTGCCTGCTTAAGCCCATACAAGGATATTTTTAGCTTGCATACATGGGACTCCTTCCCATGGACCACAAAACCTTATGGTTGATCTATATAAACGTCTTCCTCAACTTTGCCATTGAGGAATGCTGTCTTCACGTCCATTTGGTGAAGCTTCTAACCCAGAACTACAGCGAGGGAGATAATAACTCTGATGGAGTTGTATCTGGCAACTGGAGAAAAAGTTTCATCATAATCTATTCCTTCCTTTTGAGAGAAACCAAGATCCACAAACCTTGCTTTATATTTTTCAATATTTCCGTCAGCTACATGTTTAATTTTGCAAATCCATTTGGAAGTTGCCACAGGCTTACCTTTTGGTCTTGGGACCACTTCCCACACATCATTTTTCATAATAGATTGGTATTCTTCTACCATTGCATCTTTCCATACCTGATGCATGGTTGCGTCCTCATAAGTGGAAGGCTCTGCATCAATGATGTGGCCTAGCTGAGTTATAAGTCCAAACTATCTCTGTGGTCCCTTGCTTTCTCTGAAAGTTCCTGAAGGATTTGTATACTTCTCTGCTTCGTGTAGAATTTCTCGAAATGAGGCAGGCCTTCTCTTGGCAAAGGTGCCTCTAGCAGCCTTTCTGTAGACTCTTTTGATTCTATGGGATCAACTGGCACTGAAGGCTCATTAGCCTCCTCCTTCTGATCATCTGAATGAGGAGAATCAGGAGCTGGGATTTCTGTAATGTGAGCCTCTATATCACTGGGAAGTTCTCTGGAACGACAAAAAGCAACCTCCTCATGGAATATCACATCTCTACTGACCTCAATGTACCTCTGACCAGGAACATAAATTGTTGTTGTAAATGTAACTTCGAAAGATATTCTTTTGTATATTATTATTGTACTTTTATTGTACCTCTGTCGGAGATGTTTTTCCTTCGATCGGGGATGCCATTATTGTATTTGGTCATGTAAGAATATCGAGGTAAAACCTCCATTGTAAGTTGGGGCAATAGTCCCCAAAAGGTTAAATGTAAAATGTATTTTTGAGTCTCCCTAGGAGAGGTCTGCCCAGTTAGATAAGGAAGTCGGCCCCATTGGAGATTTAGGTCAGTCACACATAAAGTATAATTAGGGAGGTGCTCTCCCTCATTTGGAGAGACACCAACAAGCAAGTTCGCTCCAAGGAAGAGAAAAGACAAGTTCGCCAAAGAAGAAGGAAGCTGCAGAAGTCATCTTATCTTTGGGTTTTCTATCTTGGTTTGATATTGTACTAAGTGACAGATCTATTATTGAAGAAGTTGCGGGGTTTTCTCCTTTATGGTTTCCTCGAAGAAAATTCTTGTGTTCTTGTGTATTGTTGTGCTTGTCTATCTTTTAGATTAAAGATCTAATGTAATTGAATTAAAGTGCAAACACTAACATAAATATGATAGGATTTCGAGGTTTCACTGTATCCAACAAATGTACCTCTTTCCGGAAGGCTCCAATTTTCTTCTCTTTTCTTTTGGTACATGGATATAGACAGGGCTGCCAAAAATTCTCATATGATCAACTGGTGGTTTCTTACCAGTGAACACTTCTTCTAGAGTCTTTTCCCCAAAATAACATGAGGGATTCTGTTCTGAATACATATAGCAGTACTGGCAGCCTCTTCCCACAGAGATAGTGGAAGATCTTGGTCACATAACATAACTCTCCCAGTTTCACATATTGTCCTATTATTCTTTTCTGCAACCCATTCTGTTGAGGGTTGTACGGTACAATCAACTCCCTCTTGATCCCTGCATCTCGACAAAGATCATCAAACTGATGAGATTCAAATTCTCCCCCCATTATCTGATCTCAAGGCACGAATGTATCTTCCTGTCCGATTTTCAATTAGTGCCTTGAACTCTTGAAACTTACTAAAGGTTTCATTCTTAGTCTTTAGGAAATAGCTCCAAGTCTTGCGGGAGCAATTATTTATGAAGATCACATAATATAAACAACCACTCATGGAAGGTGCTGCCATAGGTCCACATATATCTGAATGAATCAAATCCAAGATGCTTTTGGATCTCCTGCTACTGTTAGGAAAAGATTTCTTGGCATTCTTGCTAAGAGCACAACCTCTACAAACACCATCATGCTCAGAAGAAAACTTTGGCATACCTATTACCATCTTTTGTAGACCAGGAAGAGCTTTGTAATGAAGGTGTCCAAACCTTCTATGCCATAACTCACAAGGATTGATTGTATCGTGGACCAATGCCTGAATGGAATGTCTAGGTACCTTGTAGAGGCCTCCCTCTCGGACTCCAATCACCATAGCTGAACTCAACTTTCCATCCTTTGGCCATAAGAGGGCCTTTCTATCCATGAAGGTTGCTTTGTAACCCTTGTCTTCTAAAACTGCAACAGAGAGGAGATTCTTTTAAGGCCAGGAACATATAATATCTCCTCGATATGCAAGATAGTCCCTGAGTCTAGCTGAAAGGATACTGAACCAATTCCTTTAATTTCATAGGTGGCATCATCTCCAAGTTCCACCTGAGCAGAAAAATTCTTTTTCCTGAAGTTTGCAAGAGCTCCGTGAAATCCTGTCATATGTCTGGAAGCTCCACTGTCCACCAGCCAAGATTCAACACTACTGGTTATGGAACCGGAGAGAGCTGAAACAAGATAGTACTCTTTCCTTAGGTTTTGATCATTGGTAGATCCTTTGGTTTTCTTTTTCTGAGGCTCTTCTCTTCTGTAGTAGCAAATGCATGAAACCTACCCTTGTGCTTTATCTTTTGCTTTTAACAATCTCTTGCATAATGCCCTATATTTTGGCAATTGAAGCATCTTACCTTTGACCAGTCAATGTGCTTACCTTGGCCAAGATCATGCTCTTCTAGAATATTAAAAACCCTAGCCTTCCACTTGTTAAAGTTTGAGGTCCCTTCAAGTCTGTCCTCTGATCTTACAGAAACCGAAGTCATTTTGACTTAGGCAATAGGTTTCAGATCTGCTTTAAAGATTTTCTCAAGATTAGATCTGCTGTAATAAATTTCTTAGGATCAACGTAGGCTACAATAATCTGCTAACCTAAGCTATTTCACGCCCTCAGCTCTGATACCATGTTGAATTTATAGTAGATTTGATAAATTATTGCAGGCTTGATTTTTTATGTAACAGAACCAAGATTTAATGACTTCTTTTTAATTTATTTCAGATCTAATATACCATCACTGATAAACTGAGAACTTTGAATAGCAAATAACAGATCTGATGCAGTATAATAACCATCGGATAATAATGTCAAACACATCCACAGTGAACACACAAATTTTACCCTAGGGAAACCTTTTACAGGTGGAAAACCCCAACACTAGAAAATATTCCTTTATTGATGATTGAGATGACAATGAACAGAGTTACTGAGCAGATTACATTAGACTTATACATCAGAGAGTAAATGCCCCTAGGGCATACATGTACCAAGAGAAAAATGCTGAAGACTGCCTGAGAAGCTTACGACTTGTTGACGTTAGCCCTTGTGGGGCCCGATCTGCTGATTGGAATGCCTGTAGGGTCCGCGGCTTGCTACTGAGGCCCCGATCTGCCTGAGACGAGGGTTGATTTGCTACCTGGAGGCCAGATCTACTAAGGATAAGCCCCAATCTGCTGTGGGGAGGTCTCGGCCTACTGGATTAGCCTCGATCTGCATACGTGGAGGTTCGTGGGGCCTTGATCTGTCCTCTTAGCCCTTGACGTGGTCACGGGTCAGTCTAGGAGAAGCTTGGAATACCCACACAGGCCCTCACTTCCTTCAAACTGATAATGAGAATGCTTACCACCAAGAGAGTTAGAACGCTAATGATATAATGAAGGAGAAATTGCTTACAATGATGATCATGTGAATGGTATGAGCTTCACTTTTATAATTTTTTGTTATACTAATACAATGGGTAAATACCATGGGTCTACAAATACCATGATCCAAAAAACCACTTGACTTTTAAATTGATTATTAAACCAACTTAAAAAAAGCTCCTCTTCTAATTTCTCATTATGACTTGGGCATTAGGACTTTAGTCAAGTCTTCTTAGGGTAAGTACTAGTCCCTGTTGGTCTATATGGTCCACACGTGCCAATCTCAAAGTTCATCGTCATATATAAGAAAGATTTTCTCTAGATGATGTGATCATCTCGTTCTCCCCACTAACACCAAAGTCACATGCTAGTTACTCTAACAAGGGGTGGCCAGTTCCTTGAGGAGATCCCATAGCTCAACCATCTCGAATGACCAAGGAGAGGAGTATGCCACACATCATCTGCCTAGACCCCGTCTAGGACTTCTCACGTTGATCTTTATCAACGCCCTGATAATTGACCGGCTACCTCAGCCCCAGGCTGAATCAAGTTGACCTATGTCAACATCTTGGTAACATACCAAATGCCTCAATCCCAGACTGAATCCATTCTCCCAGAGAATGGCTCTCAATGCTGCTAAAAAATCAGCAGTTTTGTGCCATTGCCGTGAAACCCAACAAGAGGCCTCTAGGGCCTCAACCCCTTGAACTTGTAAGAGAAGTTAGTGACCAAGGGTGGCCTGGTTGGAGGAGGTTGATGCGAGGGATAGACAATTTCTGGTTTGTGTGAGGCTAGGTGCTGAATACCTGTGGTTGCATGGATCGTATGGATTGCAATATTTACTTGAATTTATTACTATTCAAGTTACCTTTTATGGGTGCTTTCTTTGTGTATGTGTTATGAAGGCATAATTGGTTTCCCTAACCTCACTACATCAAAACATTGATATGAGCTTGCCCCGCAAGATATTATTCATAATTTTATTTCTATTTTTTCAAATACTCTTCTCCTATTTTGGCTTTCATGTAGTTTCTTTGGGGATATATCTCACCTGCCTACATTAATATATAACAAGATAACTCTTATTGGCATTGTTGTCGCACAACTTAGCAGCCCTAGGATTGCAAGGAATAATTGATTGCTAACCCAGTGGAACCTCAGGACAATACCCGAGTGTCATGTGGGTAAGGTCCTCTCTCTTTAGGTTTCCTAAATCCACCGAGGTAGACTTGTACTGACCACGGGAGGTGGCCCCGGTCAAACTTTTCCGGGTACTTGCCAGTGAAGACCAGCTTTCCCACCGTATTCACGAGTCTGATTTCTAGGAGACAGAATGCCCTTGGATTTAACAAAGGGGGAAAACATGGCACCCTGTGGGGAATGCTAAGGGGATTAGAGTTGAAAGACTTTGAAATTGCCCCCTTGAGCAAGGTAGAGTAACTATAAGTATTTAACAACAAATGGCAATCTACTCTCTATTAAATTAGTGACTCAAAAGATGACTAGGCAACAAAGGTAAATGGCTGTCCTAGGGTTTAGATGGCAAGAAATGAGATTTCTGGACACCTGAGTTTAAGTATATGGTTATAATTAAAATATATGTTACTAACGAGTTCTTAAATGATGAGTTTCAAGGTTACCAGCTTAGCTTTAAGTTCATATTTTAATTATTGTTGATTTTACGGCTTAAATACGAAGGTTATGAGTGTAAATAAGGTGCTGGTATGGGTTTAAAGTATGTTTCAGCAAAGTAGCAACTTGCTGATTCAAAAATCAGATTCAGGAAAAATATGGCAGCAAGCAAATAAACCACACTAGAGCAAAATCTACCATACCCAACTATGGAATATGCAACTATAGGATTTTCCAATGCGATCCCTACCCTTCTAAGCATGTATTTTCAGATTTGTGCATGTAAAGAATTGACTTGATTTTCATGCCTAGAGTGCAAAAATACCCTAGCCAAGTAAATGGAGATATCCTATTGCTTAGCAAAATTTTGACAAAGAGATTTTTGTATTGAGTGGAGAAATAATAGACAATATAAGAGCCTGTCCCCAGTGCCTTGATGTTGGGTGTGGAGTTGAATAACCCCTCCTAACGCCTTGGCATGCAACTGAAATCCATGATTTATATAGGCCCTCAAGCAGTGAACAAATCAATCCCTCTAATGTGCCCCTTTTCCTCACCAACGCTCCTAAACAACTCACTAAATCAATCCTCGACAAATGCAAATCGGTGAGAAGTCATGAATACCCGAGAAAAACCAGCAAAGATTTAGGAGATCTATTGCATAAAGAGTAAGAACAAAACCCATCAATAAAAGATTGAATAGTAAATCACTGAAGAGAAATTCTTACCATAAAACCACAAGACCATTAGCAATTGTAAATTCGAGCTTCATACAATAAACAAAATCATAGATATTACCTTAGATTTGAACTGGATCTAATATGCATACCAATAGAGGAAGGCAAGAATTAAAATCCAAGTACAAGTGACCAAGAACACTTGATATTGATAAATGAAGAGTAGAAACATAGTTTTCCTATTGATATCTATAACTGCCTCCTGTACAAAATGAATCTCAATCTCTCTTTAAAGAAGAGATAGCAAAATCTTTAATGCTAAGCATTTTCATTTGAGTCTCACCAATGGCTGAGATTAAGAGATAGCAAAATCTTTAATGCTAAGCATTTACATCAATGGCTGAGATTAAAAGATTCTGTTTCACTTTATTTGCTGGAAAATTCATCCTTATGGAGAGGGTCGCTTTGCCTTCTTGAGCACATGTGGCACTAAAAATTTACAAAACATTACATGGATTGTTGAAATGGATGCATGAGTAGGCCCTATTGGTGATCTCTTGGCTGAATTTGATGAGTTGGATGCAAAAGATTTGGCCGGAATGAGCAAGTGCACCCCTTAGGAGAGAAGTGTGCCCCCGTTGATGATGACATGCTACATGTGGTCCAACACTAGAGATCTTTGCTAGGAAATGTTTGATTTGACTTTAAAAACACCTTTCATGAAGACCCAAGTCATTTTTTGCTCAATTTGATTTTCCATTGCCACTTATTTTTTACTTAGGCATTTTTAAAATCAAACCTTAGGAAGTTTGATTATTAAACACCTATTAGTTGGATATTATGAATTCTTGATGGAATCACTTGGGAGTTGCCTTGGATGAGTTCCATTATGCTTTGTTATCCCATACCAATCCATGCCATGCCAAAAACTTGTCTGAATTATCCATTTCCTTACTGTTTCAAATTATTTAACTAGGACTTAGGTTTTTTAATTGCAAACTTAGGAAAATCCATTAATTAAAGCCGATCAGTCCATATAAGTTGAAAATCACATTTGGAAGGATCAAATTGGCTTCCATGTAGAATTTTCTGCACTTTATTGTCTGCTGGTTTGTGTTAACAATTTGTGGTTTTCATTCCCAGTCGGTTATGCATAGACTGGAAACTACTTATAAATTTTTCTGTAACAATCAAACACACAATAGAATGCTACTAACAGGCTGAAAACACATTTTAAAACATTCACACATGAAAGATAGACTCAGAGATTTTTGGCCAAATCGAGCCCTGGAAAAACCCCCACGGGGAAAACCAGTTAGAGAGAGAGAGAGAGAGAGATTTTATTTCTTCAGCAATATATTCAGTACAATGATTTTCACAGTCAAAATAATACTTATCTCAACCACCCAAACACCCTGACTGCTGCCTCGATTTCTGTGCCTAGCTGCCTCGATTTCTGTGCAAGTTTCTTCTTGAAATTTGTGCCAAAACTCAGCCACTTCAGACCTCGATTTCTGTGCCAAACTTCTCAGTTAAATACACTCAGAAATTACTGTACGGTACAGCAGCATTAAATGCAGCTGTACGGCCCTCGAAATCTGTGCCAAAACTTTGGAAATCGTGCCCAGCAAAACTTCTCTATTTCTGTGCAGTACGGTACAGCTTTATTGCTGCTGTATGGTCCTTGAAATCTGTGCCATCAACATGCTGTTAATGCACCTCGAAAACTGTGCCAATAACCTGCTGTACGGTCTTGGGAATCGTGCCCTCTGAAATTCGCTGTCTAGAAAACCGTGCCACTTCTAGAAAACCGTGCTGTGACTGCCTCCTCGATTTCTGTGCAAGTTCTCTCCTTGGAATCCGTGCCAATGCCCTAGCTCGCCTTCCTTCTTTCTCAGCTCTCTCTCACTTCTCAAAAATGTCAAGAAGCGGTCTATTTGCCTCCCTCATGCTTTTTGTCTAACCCTAGGTGGGAATCTAATCCAACGGTGGAGATGAATCCAATCCGATGGCTAAGATTTGATGAGAGCAAAAATATCACTTTATTTAATTCACTTAAATAAATATTTACTCACCCACTTTAACTTTAGCAAAAAGTGACTTTAAAAATATAAAGTCTCATTAATGTGTTTTTAATGTGAGGGTCACTTTTCCCCTTTCTAAGTGACTTAGGCAAGTAGTCACTAGGGGAACACTTCCCTAGGTACAAAACTAACATTCCAAAGGCTGAAGTATGATGATTGATGATGAAATATGACCACACACTGCTAACTGGTCATGTTGACCAAGTCACAAAGTTGAAAAAATCAATTTTGGTCAAAGTTGTCCAATGAATGAATGGACTCCTCCAATGCCTTTGGGAGGACAATATGACATCTCAAATGGTTTATATTGATGACATACTAGAGCTACAATACTTACATTACAAGAGTGATTCATTTGAATCATTGCATAGCTTCAAGCATAGAAAATATCACACAAATTACTATTAAGCATGAGATTAATGTTTTATGAACATGTCACCATCTAAACAACATCAAGAACATTGCAAAGACCATTTCTCCTTTGGGGTGAAGTGAGTGGACAAAGTCAACAAGGCTAGTCAAGTGGAGGATTGGTCAAAGATAACTAATTGACTCAATATAAGGGGACAAGAGTAACTTTGTGACATTCACCAATTAGGCAAATGCTAGGGAATGTATCTCACAAATGGTTGAAGTGTAAGGAGATACTATTCCTTTCGACCTTAGCAAGCCCCCCTTTTCTTTTCTTTTCTTTCTTTCTCACTTTTTGCTTTTGGATCCTTTTTTTTGCACTTTCTTTCTTTTTTCTTTGATTTTCTTTCTTTTGCTCTTTTCTTTTTCCTTTATCCTTTAATTGGATAATGACTGAAAGGTATTGGCCTTGGATGCCTTCTGGGAACCAGTGATGACACAGCCTTAGCTCCGCTACAAGCGACCACCACAGTAATGCTTATTTAGAGCAAATGGGTAGTACCTCTTAATTCAAGGAGTACCTACCCTTCTAGCCACTAACCAATTTCAAGGATAGGGGAAACTTGTTTTAGGTCTAGGGAGCACATTACCCCATGGCAACTTTCTTTGCTTGATAACCAGTTGGCCCCAGGGGTCTACATGGAAGCTTCCTGAACTGTCACAAGATCGTTGCAACACAACATAGCCAAGACACCAGGGAAAACATGGAGGCCTTCATGGTGAAGGGGTCATACAAGGGAAGTCAAGAGTAAATCTGTCAAGTCTTAGCCAATGGTTTCAGGATACTAAGGTGGAATGATACGGAGATAGAGAGGTCATAGGTGGAGCCAAAGGAGATTTATGGTCCTTGTAAGGATCAAGAGATGTTAGTTAATGGTATGTGCAGAAAACAAAAACCACTTCTAAGTATTAACCAACATAACATCTCTACTAACCATTCTTATCAAAATCAACAAGTGTAAGTAACATGAGTAACATTTAGTATAATCATCGATAAAGACCATATATCCATGATAACATATCCTTAAGGCATGAAACTGACATTGTAACATAATGGCATGGTACCATGTTAAGGCAACATATGGCAACCAGAGTATACCATCTCAACAATCATGTCATCTCTTCTCTGACAAAAATGAATCTCAGCCATGATCTGTGCAACGAAAATGAGGGTAAACATCCACATACAATCTGGTATAACATGCATCAACTTTCATTTGAGTGAGTTCAATGTCAAAAGTGGCAAATTAATAGAGTTGTCTAGAGATTTTTCATTCTTGTAGCACCTAGATCATCCTTCTTGTCAAATGATTATAGTAGTCAAATTTCTCAATCTCTTCTTTAACTTTAAAGTTGTCCTTATTTTTTCCTTCCTTACTTTTTAGTACTCACTTGGAACTAGATTGAGCCCTATTTGTTAGTCTATCAACCATCTTATTGACACTAGGGATATTTTCTAGTTTGCAAGTTTGATATGAGCTTATTATTAAAACTCATATTAGCTATTTGCTTTCGTCGAGCTGGCAAGCCATCGTTGTCTTAAATTTAATTCTAGTACACTCCTTTACTAGTGAAATATGGGGCCCAAGCACACTTAGAGGTAGATGGAACAAATTGGGGAGAGTGCAAAAACACTTAATAACAGGTTTTCCAAAAATCAACATCCCAAATGAGATACTGTTGGCCGAAGTAGGGTTATATGGTATACCCCATGGCTCTGGACATAGTAAGAAGGTTGATTTTATATATACAAAGAGTGGCAACCATGGAGAGGGATTCCTATTAAAATCAATGAAGAAGAGATGAAGGGGAGGAAGCCCACATGGAATCTACAAGCATGAAGTGGTTTGTGATTGGGTCAAATGTAAAAGTGCTACCCAATTGATGAGGAGTTGATAAGGTACTTACAAGAGTGTTGCAATGAGGGTAAATGGAAGAGGCATATCAAGTGGAAGCAACAATACTATATAGACAACTTCAACAAAAAAGAAGAGATCAAGACCCAAGACTCCTTCAAACTCAATATCCTTTGGCAAGACAAACAAGTTATAGCTTAGCTAAGAACCCAGTCTCATAGAGTAGGTGTGAAGCAGGAAGGTGGGAACAACCCAAGGAGCATTGGTGGAAGGGACACACCGATATTGTGAGATTGGAGAGTTACCTCCCAGACTTGCACTAAAAGAAATTAAGGTTCCTAAACAAAGTGAAACCTTAGTAGGGAATATTTTAGGGGTTAAATTTCCATGTTTTTTTCCAAAAAAAGATTTGCCAATTTCTATTTTGTTCTAAAATGGTTCGCCCAAATTCTATAGGATAAATGTATTTTACTCTAAAAATTGCCAAAGTTTTCTAAAAAAATTATAAAATCTTTAGCAATTTGAATATTTCTAAAAATATCGCCAAACATTTGATGGTTGGATTTTAAGAATTAGTAAAATTCACTAGGGTTTCTACACTTGAATATAATTATGGATTCTTAAAATTTCCCCTAAACCCAAGGGGCACTTCATTTTCTTTCTTTCAATCTTCCAACCATGCTTTTAGCAAATGAGAATAGATCCCCTTAATAACTTTCCATTGAACAACTTTTCCAATAAAATATTATTTCTTTTAAAACTTAAAAGGCCCTAGAATTGTCCTTAAGTGGTGCACTCCTTTTTCCTTTTGAATGAATAAATGAGTCCACATTGCCACTTGTCATATCTTTATTTCATGATATCCTTTTAAAGCATGGATTTATTATTCATTTGAAGGTTTGGCCATGTCAATAATGCCACTTGGCATTTCATCATGAGAAGATCCTTCTTCCAAATACATAGAAAATGCTTTGAGCAAAGTGTTCTCACCCCAAATCCCTCCTCAAAGGTGAACACGCCTTTAAATATGTATAAAAGTCCTTAGAGACTATTTCCTTACCCCAAAATACCGCAAAAGGTGACATATGCCTCCAAATATATGAAAATAAATTAAATAATGTGTCCTTACCCCTAAAAGTTCTTAAAGATCCAAATACATGGAAGCTCCTCCATTAGGGTTATTACCCCACCCATTTGTCTTCAATGTGCCCTAGCCACCTTCTTGAAGAGGGGGTTAAACCTCGTTTGGGTCTTTGACCAAGCCGAAGTGAATCTTAGTGCCATGTGGCACCCTCCCAAGTAGGGCATTTCTTCTTTTATGCTCATTAACCCCTTTGCGTACCATATGTCATGCTCTGGACTTCAAATATGGAAGGGCATTTATGTTTTAAGGCTCCCTTCCTACTCAAATTAACCATCAATGCTATCTTGGGCCCTTGCTCCATCCTAGGAACAAGGAACCCCATCAATGATGTAGCAAATGGTAATAGCCATGTAACCATGCCCCCTAAATGTGTCAAGTGCGGCCAAATGGACCTCATGGTGAGCACTGAGAATTGAGATATGTCTTTGAAAAAGCTTCCATTAAGCTAGCTAGACCTTTATTCTTGCCTTTAGATGATGATTGGTGCTCATGCATGTTAGCTTTCGGGGTTACTTTGAGAGTGTTTATACCATGCTTAGGGTTGTTTCATGTGATGTGGGATGCATGGTGTGCTAATTACCCTAGTTGTACGAGGATAGATGTATGCATTGGAGATCGCTTGCTCATGGATTTCCATGCCTTGACTTGATCCTTATGTGGCATACTTCCTTAGGAGGTTGGAGACCTATGTAGCTTGGTGACTTCTTCATGAGGCATGCACATGAAGTTTGGTTGCTTGCTTGGGAGGATAACTCACCTTGAGGAGGTACATTGGGTGTCTTGGAGGAGGGCGTTGAGCCCTAGATGTCATGGGTACACTTGCTTGCATGGAAGCTAGTACTTGACTTGAAGGCACTTTGGTTGAGGAGTGATCATGTAGG